>CM055840.1:0-600000 GCA_029490765.1 Euthynnus affinis | reverse complement strand
GCAATGCGTAACGCTACACGGTATGATGCTTCGGTGGCCCTGGTATTCACAGTGCCAAACGCCTCGATGACTTTCTTCTGTGACCACAATTCATTAAGTTTCCTATTAAAAAACTCCCGCGGCTTGGTGGAAACCAAGCACTTTGGTGCTTGGTTTCAATATGACGCCGGAGTTTACATGGCCGCATACTGTTGTTAGCCAGTACCTCTTTGCAGATAACACACTGTGGCAGTGGAGCATCATCAGGACCAATACACGAAAATCCAAACTTTAAATAATCAGGGTCATACTTCCTCCGTTTTCTGCTCACCCGAGACTCTGTGCCCTCTCTCACTTTCACTTTAGATACTAAAAATCAATCCTCTCGCCGTATGCTCTCGCCAGGTTAATTTTTTCTCTCGCCGTGCTGCGCCTCCTCCCCTGAAGCCCTCTGGTGCCCCCCAGGGGAGGCGCACCTCACATTTTGAAAACCGTTGACCTACACCATACTTCACAAATGAGCTTGTATGCTTCAGATCATAAGCAGTTCCTCCTTCTTTCCATCACTTTGGTAGAGATTAGTCTTGGTCTCATCAGTCCATAAGATTGTGTTCCAGAACTTTTACGGCTTATCTCTGTACTTTTGCAAATTTCAATCTGGCCTTCCAATTCTTACTGCTGATGAGTGGTTTGTATTTTGTGGTATGGCCTCTATATTTGTGCTCTCTGAGTCTTTTTTGAACAGTGGATTGTGATACCTTCACCCCTGCACTGTGGAGGTTGTTGGTGATGTGACTTACTGATGTTTTGGGGGTTTTCTTCGCAGCTCTCACAATATTTCTGTCATCAACTACTGCCAAACTGTTCAACGTCTTGCTTTTCTCCCATAGACAGCTCTCTGGTCTTCATTTTGGTTTATCCTCTTTAACAAGAAATGCAGTCTTTATAGGTTTAAACCCACGCCATAAAGTAGACTAGTCATGCAGAGCTATTTAATGTTTGAACAATCAACCTTAAAGGCAACACCTGGTCACCAAGAAACACCTGTCAGTCATGTTCTATGTTCCAATAGTTTTTCTCACTTGAAAAACAGGTGGGTTCAAACAAGGGTGGTATGTCCTGAGTTGTTTATTACATCTAGATGTAAATATCAGGAAATAAAGCTGACATTCTGAACTCTTGTCTCATACTCATCTTTTGATCTTAAGCCCAAGTGTCTTCAGTGAACAAAAACAAAGGAATTTGCTATGCTGTTCCAATACTTTTGGAGGGGACAGTAAGTAAGTTCTTGGGTATGCACATCAATGACAGGCTGAACTGCAAGAACAACACAGAGGCTCTATACAGGACGGGACAGTATTATTCAATACAATATTCTTCTGTACGCTCTTTGCAAGCTTTCAACTCTGAGACCCAGGAAAAAAATGTTTTTTATTTTTATTATATATTTAAATTTTTTTTTTACATAAATTGAGTGTTGGGATGATAAAAAAACACATTACAAAGAAAAAAAATGTTACAACTTAATTTTATTCAAATTTTACAACATGTCAGCTGTAGTGGACAACAGGATTTTATTGTTCTCGAACATCAAACATTTAAAGGCTGAGTATGTGCATGGAAAGATCTACTGGAATCCTGGGGTAAAATACAACATAACATACAAAATAAACAGCAAATGTAGATTTTCCATTCCTTTGTATTAACTTCACCATTTCATCTGAACCATTTGTGATTTCTTCATTAGAAGTTTGACTCTAGATGGTATTTCATGAAGTATTCTGACTTTTTGGAAACACAGAGGAACATGTTGCACTTTATGCATCTCACAAAGGTTTTGCTTTTGCATCCAGGCATTCTGCATCTGGAAGCATTTGGAATGTTGAGTATTTGGGGCAAATGGATTGCACCACATTTCCTTATGCGCTCATCTGGGTGAGGCTGGAGAGAATCATTTGTCACTTGAGTCATTTTCATCTCGTTGACATGCCTGTGTCTGGGATATCGGTTCCTCAGCCAAGAGAAGTCTGAACTCCAGGTATTGGGAAGTTTTCTTTGCAGGTCGTTGCAAGGTCTGGCTGTCCTGATGGGACTGAATCCATGAGTTGGTGATGGCTACATCAGTGAAGTGGAGCATGGTACGAACAGTCCACTTCTTGGCACGGCTGGACATTCTGTAGCAGCTGAGCATTCAATCACACGTCAACTCCCCCCACGTTGTTGTTATATTCCACTACCACTGCAGGTCTGGACTTTCTTGTTTTCCTTTTTTGACCATCTGCAACAGGTGTCCTGGGGCTCAATCCCATGGATGGTCGATGTCATGACTACAGGCTCGTTGTCCACCCACTTGGTGAGTGCAATTTCATGAGGTCTCTGTACAGCCATTTCTGATGACCCTCTTCCTTTTTTGCTCAGGACCTTGTCAGTAGTGAAGTGGCACTCTTTTGGAATTTGATTCCTCTGAATAGTTCTCATACCAGGAAGGCCCCTTTCCAGAAGAGTCTCCAGAAGCTTGATGGTGGTAGTACACCAGTGTACACCAGTGTTCCTCTGGGAACAGTCTCAGTCAAACGCAGGACTGCATTTGGACCTATTCCCATTTGACAGCCTTGAGCAAAGATGTCAGGTCTCGAAGTCCAACACAAGGCCATCTGGAGTTGCAAGCACAAATACCTTTAATCCTGTTGGATTTGGTTTCCTGGGAACATATTCCTTCCCTTCACACTGGCCTGTGAAGGGAACCATTTGTTCATCAGTGCAGACTTTTGATGGCCTGCGTAGGCTGAGGCAACCTGAGATTCCTAAAAAGGTCTTGATCTCTTCTGGCGTTGTGTTCAAGCTGCAGCCTGAATCCTGTACCATGCACTGGTTGGTGAAGACAGACAGATCCTGAATTAGTTGTCATCAGTATACTGCTGAAAGTACTGCAGCGGGCTCCAGTTTCTGTGGCAGTATCATCTTTTACTGGCCGACACGCCCCCTTATTGGATATCATTTATTGTGACTGGACGCTTCAGCTGATCAAACTGATCTGATACATCACTACAGTTTCATACCGAAGTGGAGACAGATAACAGATTAAAGTGTATCACTCCCAAGTTTCATGTATTATTTGTTTTCTGATTCATCACATAGTTAAAAACCTGTTAATTGTCGGTCTGATCAACAAAAGAACCATAAACAACTTCATTTATTAGAGAGATTTTTCTTTTCATTATGTTATTTCCTCCATTAAACTGTTTCTAGCTGACAGACAGACTCTTCCTGACTTTAATTTTATCCATAATAACAGTTAAACACGTTTATATTTTACATCATTTATCATAAATTCCATTAGGTCACGTGTGAGGCTGAAAATTCCTGAGTGTCAGGTTTGATATGAGTTACATCATTTCAACTTTTCCTGGAAAATTTAGCCAAATACATATTTTCCAGTGTTCAGATGACCCTGATTATATTCTGGGTTATCGAATGATTAATTCGGATCAGGATTACCAAAAGATACAGATGCAAATAATCAATAAATAATATAAACGTATTCTGTGAGTAGAAACAGTTCCTGTGCCTCTGAGCAGGACACAGTATAAATGCAGAATGCAGGTTGTTATTTAGATGTTTGTGAAACAGGTAACAGGCTGCAGAGAGGAAACAGCTGCTCTAGTGGTGACAACTGTGAAGCTTCATTAGTATTAACACAGTCCACATGTGTGGACACAAACTCCACCAAAAGTTTCTACAGCTGTTAAAGCCGACTGTTGCCGTCATCAGAAACGGATGTCATTTCAGAGGAAAGCACGTCTCAAGTCTCTTAAAACAAACTTCTTCATTTCCTCTCACCTCGCTTGGTTTCCTTGCGTCTCTCCATGCATCCAAGACACAAGGAAGAGACGCAAGTGAGGGAAATGAGGACGCAGTTTAAGAGACTTCGAGTGCACCCTATGTCTGAATCTCCCACAGTGATTCTGTTCAGAATCCTCTCTGCCTCAAACATAGGTACAAAGTCCTGATGTCCAGTACAGAGTATATTTACAAATTAGCTGTTTTTCAAATGAAACGAAATAAGCTCAGCTCTGAAAACTCACTCAAATATTCCGGAGATGTTTATTTACTCGAAACATTCAAAATATAACACTAAAATATGTTTGAATTATGAATTATGAATTAGGCTTACTTTTCTTTTTTTCCATAAAACATGCTCGTTGTGATGGCAGCCATTTTGAAAAGACAGGCACAGGCAAGTTGGCAAGGTCACACACCTACTCAATGTCATTTTAAAGCCTCAGTTGTCCTTGTTAAGGAACATCAGGACTTTATGATGTGACATGTAGAATATGAGAGATATGTGCCCACTAGAGTGGACAAAAATGAATTGCTGTGTCTCAGGAGGCTATACTTTGAGTGACAGAAACCATTTAATATCATCCATATCAAAATGACATCTTTGCTATTACTTTTCAGCATTCTATCATAATCCATTCATTTTATATAATTTTAAAAAATATTAAAATGTATAATGGGAGTCTATGGGAGGATTTCTTTGAAATCTCAAAAACTAAAAGTGCTACAATGCTCATATTTTATGTACAGGTGTCCCATCTGGACATGCTTAACAATCAATAGCACCACCATGTGGTCAGTCATTACATGTTTTGCGTTTTGACCAATAACTCATGAACAGTAAGTCCTATCAAAAAACTTTTTGGACAGGATGTTCCTTGGATGACACTGATTAGACTGATGTAGACCATTTTGTTTTTTTGATAAACATTTTGCTTCTGTTGGCATATATTTCATCCAATCTTCACCAAACCTGGTACATACCATATTTAGAGGACCCTGAACAAAACTTGATAATTTGTTTTTGGATATCTCCTATGGTTAGTCTGTTATTGGCTAGCAAACTTTTGGAGGCGTGGCCTAATGCACTTTATGGTCAATAACTCCTCAATACTGAATCAGATTGCGACCAATTTTGGGCATGTTGTACACAAGGTGACCTTACAAAAGTGTGTAAGACTTCATGAAGTTCTGCCCAAGGGGGGCGCTAAAGTAACCTTATAACATGATATTTCAGCAATTCTGTGGTCTTTAATGGAATGAAACTTGGTACACAGGTTTTCCATGAGAATCTGCACAACATACTGAATCATGGCACCAGTAGCTCCACCTTGTGGTCATAAATGAAACAGCACCATACTACGTATTATCCACCAAATCTCTTAAGTGTAACATGCCATGGTAAACACATTCTATTTGTACAGATGGAGATCATGAACAAATGTTTAGTATTTTCAGCAATGCCTTGCGATTCATTCCAGTTTTCAGTATTCACACACATTTTCTGCAGGAAATGCATTTCTAGTTATCATTTGTATTCTTCTGTATCTGTATTCTTCTTATGTTTTTTGCAAGCTTTCAACTCCTCTATACTTTGAGCAACAGAAACTATTCATATATCAAAATTTTCAGGGGTCTCATTTGTAAAACAGTGCATAGGATCCATACTAAAAGTGTATGTGCGCAAAAAGGCCAAAAATGGCTTGCACCAAAAAAATAATCAGATTTATAAAACCATGCGTAAGCAAGAAGGCATGTATACTTCCCGTTATAAATCACAGTCCACCTGGAAATGTGCGCGCATGGATCAGCTGTCATATCCTGCCCTCTACACGCCCACACCAAAATCCAGCATACAGTTGTTTCTCTAATTTACACAGTAATTGCAGGAGGTGAAGATATGGCTGTGAGGTGACTGCAGAAGGCAGTGTATGTGTGGCAGCCACCACAGTGACAACACAGTCATGTTTACTGTAGCGATTTTACAAATATAAACTAAATGGACACTTAATTTATACCTTGTAATATATGCACAGTATAACGAAATATTAAAAAAATCTTAAAATGCTCCACCCTCCAAATAATGTTTTAAGTTACGTTTGTTTAACTTACTTGATGTCATCTAGGATTTTTACAACCAATGTTGATAATTTTATCAGTTGGTTAATGTTCTAAGGTGAAAATTAATCATAACATTCACGTTTAGCAAATATAGGGCAAGAAGGGCAAGCCAGACTTTGCAGAATCCTGCCTCCTGCCTGCATTCTGACATCATTCATTTCAGCAGCTGCTGCACCACAACTGACTCTCTCCTTTGCACCCCAGGTGAGACAGCGCTGATTAAATATTGGGCGGACTTTTCAAATTTTTCAAATTGAAAGATGCTTATGGAATAATTATGGCTCACAATAAGTACCAGTACAGATAACAATGCTGGTTTGAATGTTTATAATAACGTGGATCTATGATTAATGTTGGATATTAAGTAAAATTAAATGTACAATCTGGCTTTAATTCACCACCTCATCATCTGAGTCGTCGATTTCCTGTCTCCAAAATGTTGGTACACGTGGGTTTACTTACATGTGCGCACGTTCTCCCATCAAGTTTGTTTTTATAGATCACAACTTTTGTGTGGGAAGTGGCGTTTGCCTCTTTCAGGCCCCGTTTTGTGCGTACTCAATGCAATGAGACCCCAGCTCTTTAAAGAGAAGTGCGCTATTACTTTTCAGCTTTCTATTAAATTCAAATCAATTTTATTTATATAGTGCCAAATCATAACACTAAGTCATCTCAGGGCACTTTTACATGATGGAGCAAGTCTAGACCACGCTCTTTAATTTACAGAAAGAGAAACCCAACAGATTCCCCCATGAGCAAGCACTTGGCAACAGCGGTAAGGAAAAACTCCCCTTTAACGGGAAGAAACCTAAGGCAGAGCGCGGCTATGGAGGGGCGGCCATGTGCCTTGACTGGTTGGGTTGAGAGAGAGAGAGAAGAGGGTGGGGGGGTTGGGACACAGTGAAAGAGAACAGCAACAACAACAACAATTAACAATCAGCAACAAACAGCAGCAACAGCCGGCAAAGGACAGAAGAAGGACGCCAACACATCATCATGGTTAGAAAGCACAAAGAACTCCGGGGAAGAAGTAGAGTTAGTAGCATGCATTAATGGTAACAAAATACATACAGATGGAGAAGAGGAGAGAGGAGCTAAGTGCATCATGGGAAGTCCCGCGGCAGTCTAAGCAGCATAACTAAGGGCTGGTCCACGGCGAGCCTGGTCAGACCTGACTATAAGCTTTATCAAAAAGGAAAGTTTTAAGCCCACTCTTAAACATAGAGAGGGTGTCTGTCCCGCAAACCAAATCTGGGAGATGGTTCCACAAGAGAGGAGCCTGATAGCTGAAGGCTCTGGCTCCTGTTCTACTTTTAAATACTGTAGGAACCACCATTTAACCTGCATTCTGGAAGCGCAGTGCTCTAGTGAGATAATATGGTACTATGAGCTCTTTAAGATATGATGGTGCCTGACCATTAAGAGCTTTGTAGGTAAGGAGAAATTTAAATTCTATTCTTGATTTTACAGGAAGTCAATGCAGTGATGCTAAGACGGGGAAAATATGATCTCTTTTTCTAGTTTTAGTCAGAACACGGGCAGCTGCATTCTGGACCAGCTGCAGAGTCTTTATAGACTTGTTAGGGGAGCCTGATAATAATGAATTGCAGTAGTCTAGCCTAGAAGTAACAAATGCATGCACTACTTTTTCTGCATCTTGTTGAGAAAGGATGTGTCTGGTTTTAGTAATATTGCATAAGTGAAAAAAGGCAGTCCTTGAAATTTGTTTTATATGGGTGTTAAAGGACATATCCTGATCAAAGATAACTCCCACATTTGAAATTGCAGGTCATCCAGGTCTTTATTTCCTTAAGGCATGCTTGGAGTCTAGTTAACTGATTGGATTCCTCTGGCTTCATTGATAAATATATTTGGGTATCATCTGCATAACAATGGAAATTTATGGAGTGTTTCTGAAAAATATTCCCTAAAGGTAGCATATACAAGGTGAATAGTATAGGTCCCAGAACAGAACCTTGTGGAACTCTCTGTCTAACTTTTCTTTTTATGGAGGATTCATCATTAACATGTACAAACTGAAATCAATCTGATAAATAGGATTTAAACCAGTAATTTAATGCAGTAACTTTAATTGTTAGAATTTTATCATTAAAAAATCTCATGAAGTTATTACTACTGAGATCCATTGGAATACACGGATCAACAGAGTTATGACTCTTTGTCAGCCTGGCCAAAGTGCTGAAAAGAAACCTAGGGCTATGTTTATTTTCCTCAATTAATGCTGAGTAATAGGCAGCTCTGGCTTTACAGAGGGCCTTCCTATAAGTTTTAAGATTTTCTAGCCAGACTAAGCGAGATTCTTCTAGATTGGTGGAATGCCAAATCCTTTCAGACTTATTTGATAATTGCTTTAATTTGCGGGTTTCAGAGTCCTCTGAAGTATTGATATAATGAATGAATTCAGCGCTAATGGAATTGGCTGTATGGTTTTCCAGGTTGTATGAGAGGTATAAAGAACAAGGCTTTCAAAAGAATTATAATTAAATTTAAATTTAGGTCTAGGGCTGACAATAAGGCTGGAGTTGAAAATGGCTGCAACTTCACCTCCTCGGCCAGTAGCTCAGTATTAAGGCTAACATATTCATCATGACATAGCCAGGTTTCTGTAGACAAAATAAATCAATATGCTGGTCTGAGATTAGATCATTTACTAATAGAGCTTTAGAGGATAGTGATTTAATGTAATGTAATAATTTAAGAGACCACATTTAATTTTTTTTATTTTGTTGAACTGTTTCTGATGTAATGGTAAATGGACCATACTTGTATAGCACTTTTCTAGTCTTCAGACTACTCAAAGCACTTTCACACTATGAATCACATTCATCCATTCACACACATCCATACGCTGAATGGGTACAGGGGCTACCATACAAGGTCCCAACCTGCCCATCAGAGGAAACTAAGCATTCATACTCATTCACACACTGATGGCGCAGCACTGGTGTCTTGCCCAAGGACACATCGACATGCGGACAGGAAGAGCCGGGAATCAAACCACCAATCTTCCGATTGGAGGACGACCCGCTCTACCTCCTGAGCCACAGCCGCCCCATCTAATGTTAAGTTGTTTTAGATTTTTATGATTGACTCGTCTATTATTGATTTTCAATTTAATTGATTTAAATGGTCAGGGGACAGACACAGTCTCTATGTGGTTTAGGGTGGGTAACTGCTCTAATGGAAGCACAGAGAAGTGTGTAAGACTGCAACTCTGCCTCCTGGTCTCAACTCTGGGTTTCCATGGTTTTGGTTTTCTTATACACTCAGCCATATTTTTTTATATGAGAGCAGCTCCATCCAAAGTGGGATGTACACTGTCTCTCCTAATCAGACCAGGTTTTCCCCAGAAAGTCTGCCAATTATCTATGAAGCCGACATCGTTTGCTGGACACCACCTTGACAGCCAGCAGTTAAATTGTGACATGCAGCTATACATGTCATCACTGGTCAGATTAGGCAGGGGTCCAGAGAAAACTACGGAGCCTGACATTGTTTTAGCAAATGTACACACCGACTCAACATTAATTTTAGTGACCTCTGATTGGCATAACCGAGAGTCATTACCGCTGACATGGATAACAATAGTACCATATCTACGTTTACTCTTAGCCAGTAGTTTTATATTAGACTCTATGTCACCCGCTCTGGCCCCAGGAATACACTTGACTATGGTTGCCGCTGTCGCTAAGTTCACGTTTCTGACTATGGAGCTGCCAATAACCAGAGTCTTTTTCCCAGCGGGTGTGTCGCTGAGTGGGGAAAATCTGTTAGAAACGCGAACAGGTTGGTGGTGAACTGTGGGCTTCTGTTTAGGGCTATGCTTCCTTCAGACAGTCACCCAGACAGAACCCTGGCTTTCCGGCTGCTCGGGAACTACCAGGGGAGTAGGGGCTACGCTAGCTTGGCCCGCACCAACTACCGGGGGCTGGCTAACTACATTACCTACTGATTGTTTTTCCATGGTGCTGAGCCATGCTTCCAATTCACTAAGCCTTACATCCAGCACTGCAAATAAACTACTTATTACATTTCCCATTATCTCTAAAGGAGGCAGAGGACTAACTAAACATAAGGCACACTGAGCAAGAGAGAGAGAGAGGGAGAGAGAGAAGCCATTGTGTCATAAGCTTTCTGTCATAATCCATTGATACTACATATTTTTTTTAAATATTAAAATTCATAATACAAGTCTATGGGAGGATTTCTTTGAAAGCTAATATCTCAAAAACTAAAAGCGCTACAATGTTCATATTTGATGTGCAAGTGTCCCATCTGGATATGCTATTCTATCAATAGCGACACCACGTGGTCAGTTATTAAATGTTTTGCGTTTTGGCTCATGAACGGTAACTTCCTTTGATGATGCTGATTAGACTGATATAGGCCATGCCCATTTTCTGCCATTTTGTTTTTTTTCATAAACATATGTTTTGCTTCTATTGGCACATATTTCATCCAATCTTCACCAAACATGGTACATACCATATTTAGAGGACCCCAAACAAGACATTTGTTTTCAGATATCACTTACAGTTTGTCTGTTATTGGCTTGCAAACTTTTCGAGGCATAGCCTAATGCACTTAATTGTTGATAACTCCTCAATACTGAATCGAATTGCGACCAAATTTGGCAATGTTGTACACAAGGTGACCTTACAGAAGTGTGTAAGATTTCATAAAGTTCTGCCTAAAGGGGGTGCTAAAGTAACCTTATAACATGATATTTCAGCAATTTCTTTGTCTTTAAAAAAATGAAACTTGGTACAAAGGTTTTCCATGAGAATCTGCACGACATACTGAATCATGGCACCAATAGCCCCACCTTGTGGTCATGAATAAAACACCACCATACTACTTATTAAGTACCAAATCTCTTAAATATATCATGCCATGGTAATTACACTCTATTTTGTACAGATTGGGATCCTGTTATTTTCAGCAGTGCTTTGCAAGTCATTCCAGTTTTCAGCATTCACATGCATTTTCTGCAGGAAATGCATTTCTAGTTTTTATCTGCTGTCTGTCTTTGCTGTTGTGACACCATGAATTTTCCCCCTTAGGGGTAAATTCCAATAAAGTGTCATCTTATCTTATGTTATTTGAACAGAGACAATGGCTTATGGCATCTACTGGCTTGACATGTGTCTCTGTCAATAAGCTTGCATGGTTAGTGAGAGGAGAGAGAGGTGTGAAAGCACCAAAAGCATAGAGAAAGCCTAGAAGCCGTAGGAAGATTCAATAATTGCTTTTTAATCTCTCAAAGAGGGTTGCTGGCCTTTTAACAGATCAAATGCAACTCACTAACTTTGCAGCCAGTGACAAACTAACACAAAGCAGCCCGAGGAAGCTGGGCAAAACACAAATCAGCTTAGCCTGATGAACACAGTGAAAACAAACAGTGATATTTCCACATCATTAATAGCGGCATGGCCCATTAACGTCACAATAGCAATAAAGCTTAAACTAACACACATTTTGGTAACCTATCTCTGTCCAGACTTAAGCCTCTTACTTGTACTGCTTAAGGAAGTGAGCAGGATGTGTTTCAGTCTGCCTTTCGGGTCTGGCTCGGTTCCATGGGTTTGAATGGTGATGGGGCCAACTTCTTGCTCTATCAGCCGGTTTCATGCCAGCTGATCCTTGGGGGAGTTGACTCAGTTGAAGAAAAGTGGGGTTAGGCTTGCGCAGCGGCCTGCTTCTTTGGATCCAGTAATATGGTCAGTTGGACACAAAGCAAATCGCTATTCATCCAGGAGATTGTGCGGCCTAATTAGAGATAACATACGTACAGGGGTTCTTCTTTATGTAGCCGTAGGAACAGCTGGAAGTGCAATTTTAAGAGTGTCTCAGGGGTGACGTCACAGCCAGAATTGGTTCCAGCGGGTCTTGTCCAATGGCAGCCAAGATTTTGACACTGCTGGATTTCGCACCTGGGTGTGAGTTGAGCATAGCATGTTGGGAAGTGAAGTCTGTTTTGGACTCCTTTTGTTCGTCTTGGCGCCCTTTCTTTGTTATCAGTCTATCAGGTTTTATGACTGCATGTAGGCCTGCCTTTTTCTCATACTTTGGGCATATGAGGCCCAACATGTGTGCGTGTCTGTGTCTCATACATCATATAGCAGAGAAGAGGAGGGAAGAGGCATTTCTAACAGGAGAAAGAGAGAAAGAAGTACAATGAGAGTGAGTTAGTGTGTGAATGCTGGCAGCTGCTCTGTGGGGAATGTAATCCATATGTGTGGTCAGTCTGCCCCAGAGGAAAAAGAACAAATCCTTCCTGCAAAGACACAATTGTTTCTACCTCTCCCTGTTGCTTAAAATCCTCTCATTCTGGCCTCATGAACCCTGGCAACTAGTCAACTGTCTTTAGGAGAGGGAGGGAGGGCTGTGTAGTAGGATAGCAGTGAGAAGACAAGAGTTAAATGTGAAAGTGGTGGGGGTAAGGGGATTTCAGATGGAGGGGAGAGAGGAGGGGGTGAGTGTAGGAGCAGCAGGGAGAGAAGAAATTTGGAGGGAAAAGGAGAGGGAACAGAGGTAGGTCTGTTTGTGTGTTTCTGCTGCTTTGCATGGAAGAATTACACATGCATCAAACTATAAGACTCCTACTGTATAGACACATGTGTGTGACACAGATGCGCTGGCAGACTTGTACACTGTGGAGTTGTGTGTTGATCTGAGAACAGCATGTGTGTGTTTGTATGTTAGTCACAGAAGCTCAGTGCAGTGCTAACTCTAAGGTGGATAAGAATTAGCCTGTCCATGGTGAACAGCACAAGAATCCAATAAAAAATAATCTAATTTGAAAAGACTCTTCCAGTGGCTAACTGTCTACCTCTTTCTATAAATTTGAAAGGCACAGAAAAATGATGTTGTTCTGCCTGTAACTTCTGATGGAGGTCAGATTAGGTCAGGTCAGATCAGATAACTGTGTTGTTCTGGAGTGCATGGACTATAATAACATATTTTGTGATTGAATTTGAAGGACTTTTGTCAAGAGCCATGACACTGTTTACATAAAAAATGGTAAACTCTACAAGTAAAGGCGTTTTTGGACACTGATGCATTGAAAACAGTTCACACAGCTCCAGTGTTGCCTGGAGCGGCACATTTTTTACATTTACAATACATTTAAACTTGTGGCTATGATAAAGAACATGTTGTAATACAGATTGTCTGGGTTAAACAAAAGAGTGATATCTAAAAATAACTCCTAATTTACTTGTTGATCATCACCAAGATCACATTTAGGTCAAACTATGATGATTAAACAGGCAATTAATGAGGTCCAAGATTGTCAGCAGTTATTTTTGCATAAAAAAACAGTATGATCTAACAGGTGGTAAATGGACTGTACTGGTATGGCGCCTTTTAGTCTTCTGACCACTCAAAGTGCTTTACACTACGCATTCACCCATGTTCATACGTTGAATGGGTACAGGGGCTATATGCAAGGTCCCAACCTGGCCATTGGAGGAAATCTAATCAATCATACACATTCACACACTGATGGCACAGCCATCAGGAGCAATTTGGGGTTAAGTATCTTGCTCAAGGACACATCAGCATGTGGACTGGAGGAGCTGGGAATCAAACCTTCCATTTTCCGATAAGTGGACGACCTGCTCTACCTCCTGATGTTAAAGACATGCTAAATCCCAGAACATTTGAAGTGCCATTTTTATAAATGGCACTATGGTGGTATTTAACTGCAGAAGGTTATTGTGATGCCAAGTAAAATTGTGAGCTATTGTGCACAGCAAACATGGTGATTACTGAATCACTGTGTCCAGGAAAGTGTATTTAACTTAAAAACTCATCATCTGCTATTGGCAGCATATTTGAGCTGTTGAGTTCATGTTTGAAACTTTGCATGTCTCAGATAACAAGAAGTTTTCTCTGAGGAAAACTCTCCACAGGTTTCAAACTGTCAGTTAAAGCCCTTACATGTTTAAAGGGGATGAAAGAAGCAGATGTGATGCCCATCTATAATGCATCATAATGTGTTCTTTCTGCTATCACCCTGTATCCAAGTGTACCACAGGTGTGCCTGGCTCTTTTGGCCACCAAATTACCAAAACTGCATTTGGCACTCCTCTGAGGTCACACTGAGTCGCAATGCTGAGTTTATGAAAATAGAGCCCTGAGTGTCAGTTGAAATCCTCTGTACAGCTGAGTACAGCTGTGCTTCACAATTGAGTAAACTTTTCAAAGCCAACTTCCATTTTACACAGTGGGTGAATATCATATGATGATGAACTTAGGATCCTCTCACACTTCCCAAGCTGAGTGAACAGAAAAAAATAAAACTATGCCCAGAGTTCTCCACCCTGTTTTGGTGCCATTTATGGTCATACTAGCCTGTGTCCTGCCATCCTTGCTGAGGGTGAGACTCAGCCCCTCCTCCACCTTTGTTCTTTTTAATAAATGTTATATTGATAATTGTCCACAATGGTGTGAAAATGTTATAGTATAGTTTTTAGTCAAATGAGTAAAATTTTCTTTGGGAGGACCCCTAACCCTCCCGGCCTGCTGTATATCCAACACATTCTCGCTCCCAACTTGCCACATACTGAAGCTTGGTGAGGACCCTGCTACCTCCTTAGTGTCATTTTTCAATGCCTAGTATCATAGTAGTCACAGTTAAAAAATAATTAGATTTTATGGTGTGACAAAGCAGTAGTTACGGTCTGGTAGGGTTTAGACACCAACACCACTTGGTTGGGGTTAGAGAAAGATTGTGGTTTGGGTTAAAATAGAAAATACAATAAAAACAGCAAGGTGGTCTCGAACCGTGCTCTGTGCTAACTCTGTGCTGATTTCCAACTTTCTGCCAATATGACGTATTGTTGAAATGTTAATATGTTCTGTATTACTGTATTATCGTTGTTGAAATGTGCATATTCAACGTATTATGGTTTGCAGGGGTCCTGACCAAGATTTGATATGTGACGAGTTGGGAGTGAGAACTGGCTGGTATATAAGCATTGAGGGGCCAGAGGTTGCTGAGTTCAAGCTGGGGTTGTTCAGAGATGGCTGTCAAAAGGGGTGAGAGCAGGCCATGTCCTGGCAGTCCTGTTTCTGAGGTCCAGTTTTTGTGTGTGTGTTTTTTTGTTGCTTCTGTTTTTTTTCTGTTTTAAGGGTTCCAACTGTTTTTTTTGTTTGTTTGTTTGTTTGTTTTTAAAAAAAAACATTTCAAAAGGTTCCGTTGTAGTAGTCTTAATTTTTATGTGGTAATGCCGATAATGTCAACTTTTGGAAGTGGGCCCATTAAATTTTGTTTTGGGGGCTACAGACCTGCAAAGTTTTTTATTGTTGAACCCTGACAACCTTTTGTTACATTTGAGATACCTTAAGCATATTTTACAGGATAATAGCCTGTTGTTCTGGAAAAAAAACAACTTTGACAATACCGTCTACCAGTTCATAAAAATTCATCCTCAGGGATCTGGATTGCTTCACAAATGTCTTCTTCATTGTTGTCATCATCAGATTTCCGGCTGACTCAATGCACTGTGCCAAAGGCATTTGCTGCCCTCTGCAAGTGGAGAGGAGGCAAAACCGCCCCTTTTATAAATCATAAAGTGCATTTTGAAAATACTAAATAATCTATTCAAATATCTTTGGCATTCACTGCACAAACCTCAAAAGCACTCTACCATTTTCATTGGAACACTGCTGAATAAGAAACAGCTACTGCTGGTCAGTGATGGCAGTTCACTGAGCCAACAACAATAACAACAATGCTCAGGGGGCACATGTGAACTGGACCCTGCTGAAACAAACACACAGAAACCTGTTTGTGTGTGTAAGCAAGCACACTGTTATATCTAATCTGACTGCTTGTCACTCCTTTATCACTGCTGCACTGAGTTTAGGGTTAGAGCTTCAACACCACAGCCTGACCTACACAGACAGAGTGAGGGGAGAGGTAGAAGCACAGAAAACAAAGAACTGCATAGAAGTATATGTGGAGTATCAGTTGGACACTCCTTATGTAGGTATGTCTAATTGACTGCATCGGTTGCTTATTATTAAAGCAACCGATGTGACCTATGACTGAAAAGCGACTTCCTGTGGTTGACTGTTCTCTCTCAGATGCAAAGGAGGAAGTAATATGGCGCTGTTATGGTGCCATCTGACTTCTTTTAACAATGACCACAATCTTTCCCTATCTTTAACAAAGTAGTTTTAGTTGCTTAAACGCTAATTTAAATCATTTTTGTAACAGTCACATAAGTCATCTTTGAAGATGCTGCTGTATTTTGTAATTTAGGTATTGGGACTTGTTGATAGATAAATTAACAAAACATCCAAATCATGCAGGAATAAGCCACAATTTTGTCAGATGTAATAAGCAAGGGAACTTTAAACTGTCACATTTTTTGGTTTTTAAGGAATTGAATTGACAACGATTACAGAGAAAACCCTGATATTAAAAATGATTAAGCTCAGGACAGAAACAGTTAGGACTGCTGTAGGCCTTCTCTGTCCAACAGGGGACAGAATGACTCAGGCTTCTTGTCATATTTAAAAAATGGAAAGTAGGTTGCTGTTGCCAACTGGGCCAGACGTCTGCTGCCAGTGTTTTGTGCTCTGCTGCTGTGAATTTATGAAATCAGACCAGCAGGTGATTTATGAGAGGCATCTGTTGTAGTTGCCAGGGCTTGAAAATATTCAGATAATTGCATCAGAGCAGCACTCGCATTACCTGAACTGTGTGTCATGTGGCTGGAAGTTGTGAGGCGGATGCGTGCTATATGAGACTCCTCCAGTGATCCTCATACTAACTTTACAGTATTTTGTCTGTGGCTGGAGCTGCTGTGGCAGAACAGCAGATATTGTACTTCAGTTATTCCTTTAACCTGCATCCATAGTGATTCCATTCCAGTCCATAGTGAGTAGTATTCTGATTACGCAGTGGCACAGTCGGTCCATATGTAAAGGGATACAAACTGGTTATCTGATCATCAAAGTCATGTCTGAAGCTGGTCTCAGCTCATATTCAGCAAGCACCTCTGAGTGAACCCTGAACCCTGTCTCCAACAAATTATCTTTAGATACACCATATTTGTCTTGCCAAATACTTTTGAGGGAAACCTAACTGATAAATGCATTATGTTCAATAGCAACATAATTTCAAGTGAATGAAGTGCTAAGGTTTACTGGGCAGAAATTGTTGGGAGGTGGCCGTGATGGCCAATGGGCAACTTTAACATAGGACACCAAGGTTGTGGTTAGGTTTAGGCAACAAAAACACTTTGGTTAAAATTAGGGAACAGTCGTAGTACACATCTTGTCTCATGTTTCAAGTCACTTTAGCCTTTTTCAATATCAACCATGATCTTACTCTAACCTTATTAATGTCAATCATGCTTTAGTTGCATGGATATTGTAGGGAAATTAGTTAATTGCAGTTATCTTGAACATTATGTTCAATATAGAAAATGTGACTTTTCAGGAGAAGGTTAAGAAAATAAAAAACAACAAACAAAAAAGGAAAACATATAGCTGTATTAAAAAAGCAATAAGAGATAAATACAAATACAATAAACACAAATCCAAAACAATATCAGCAACATGTGAAGGATAATTAGCCGGTTCATGCTGAACTCAATTTCAGTTTTAAGTTCAATGTCCTGCATGTTAACATTCTTTACTGCATATCAGCAACATGTAATTAAGCTGCTGCTTTTCTTTCAATCTATGAAGAGCATGGCCTGAGCTGCCTCATTAGAGCAGAAAAGCAGGAGTCTGTTTCCATAAATGCTGCTAATCTGAGGCCTCTTCTTGTCCTGGGTCATAACAGTATGTTGACAGAAGACTGTCTGAAACAGCCCAGAGTGACAGAGGGGAGGAGCATGATGCCTGAACGTAAATCTGTGGGAAGATACATATTATATATACATTTGTCCTCAGTTATTAAGTATATGGCCAAAATGCAATTTAGAGAGAAATGATGAGTTAATCAAGAGATGGCATCCAAGGTCCCAGTCTAAAAATAATGTTTTAGAGTGAGAGGTCTCTAACACATCCCTTTTGATACTGGACTGGATTGTATGTTACTGATTCTTGAAAAGGAACTACATATCATAACATCACATATGCTGAATATAGATGCTGAATATAGATGAATATACTGAGGTTAAGAGAAAAGTACAGTATATAATGTCACAAAGATTAGTTTACACAACAGATGACCTCTTGAACATTTCTGTTTAACATATTGGATAAACACACAGTAAGTGTTGCTGAGACTCAGAGTAAAAAAAACTGATGAATGAAAGTGTGGGAGTTAAAGCACAACATGTTCCATTTGCAACCAGTTCCAGAGTTTGGGAAAGCAATCCTTCAGTATGAAGAATGACAAATAATCTCAATTCAAAATCTGCCCACTATCTTTGTTGGCGCTTTCAGTTGCATCTCATAGTCTTCATCAGCAAATAGAAATCTTGATATAATAGAAATAGAAATTGTGTTTTATTTATTTATTTTATTTATACAATTTTTGATACAAACAAGCACGCACAGTATAAAGACAAAACAGAAACCAGACAAGAACACACGAAACAAAACAAAAACAAAAACACATGGTACCAGCACTTACTCAATGCAAAGAAAAGAGAATAAGTCAGTATACATGTCAATTAACGAATGTCCCACAGTGTCCATCCACATAGATCAAGTCCAGGAGGCCTGAGCCGAAGGGGAATGGCACAGACTCAGAATGGATAACAGAGTTAGAACAAAGACAGTGCAGTATGTTCAGGTCCCAGTCTGTGGTCTGTCCTTACTGATATTGTCAATGAAAGGACCCCAGATCTTCTTAAACTTATCTTGTGAGGTAGAGATAGAAAACCAAACTTCTTCCAGGTGTAAACAGGAAACCATATCATTTAGCCACTTTTTGTAGCAGGGAGGAGAGGCTGTCTTCCACACAGTTAAGATAACCCGTTTAGCAATGACCATACCAAACATAAGGGCTTGTTGTAGTGCAAAGGGAAGGGCCAGAGAGCCATCAGAGCAGCCCAGAATCACCAAGAAGCAGTCAGGAACCAGTTGTCTTTTATATACAGCACTGTAAAGGTTAAAAATGTCAATCCAAAAACCTGTGAGTTTAGGGCAGGACCAGAAAAGGTGACCAAGGGTTCCATCTGCTGACTTACATTTGTCACAAGTGGGAGAGACAGTGGGAAAAATACTATTCAGCTTAGTCTTGGAGTAGTGCAATCTATGGACTACTTTAAACTGAATGAGCTGAAGACGAGCATTAATAGAACATAACTTAATCTGGTTTAACCCTTCCACCCATAGCTCATCAGATATTACTTCACCAGTGTCCTTGATCCATGCCTCTTTAATATGAAGAGAGGGGGTTGCCATTGAGAAGAGGTTAACAAGCTGAGAAATCAAATGTTTGGAGGTGGGAGGTTTGGTCATGATATCATAAAAGATATGTTTTATGGGGGTCGAACCAAAGTCCGAAAATGATTGTTTAATGAAATTCTTAATTTGTAAGTAACTAAAAAATTGACTAGTAGGTAGTTTGAACTTTGGCCGGAGCTGAGCAAAAGAAGCAAAATGATTCTCAATATACAGGTCCTTAATAGTGGTTAAACCTTTATCTGACCAGTGCTTAAAGACAGCATCCATCAAACCTGGCTTGAAACAGGGGTTCTGACATATGGAACATGGATTGACATATCTGGGAGATTTAAAGTTCCCTTGATTTGCTTTAAGATTTTAAGTGAGTTGCGAAGAAGAAAATTATTGCAGAGCAAAGTAATTTTAATGTCAGGTTTTGAAAATAGCATGGCTGATAAGGAGGCACCAGTAAGTGATATAGCATTACTGAGCTCAATCTCGAGCCACGTAGGACTGGGTCCGCACTTCTCCACCCCCCTTGCTGTGGATTGATTCCAGAAAACCCAAGTTCTGGCGTTACAAGCCCAATGGTAATGTCTAAAATTCGGGAGACCTAGCCCGCCATCATCTGTGGGTTTTTGCAAGTGGGCCTTTGAGATATGAGGGGGCTTGGAGGCCCAGACAAAAGGCATGATAATAGAGTCCAACATCTTAAAAAAGGAAGAGGTGAGGAAAATGGACAGATTCTGAAAGAGATAAGTAAATTTAGGGAGCACAACCATTTTAACAATGTTGATACGGCCAATCATTGAAAGGGGGAGAGGTTTCCATTTATCTATCATACACTTAAGTTTGTCAATTAGATCAATATAATTAAGCTTAAAAAGAAATTTTGATTCATCCCCAGGTAAGTAAAGTTGTCATGGGAAACACAGAATGGTAAATTGCTAAGAAAAGTGGAGTCAAGACCATTTGACAAAGGCATTAAAACAGATTTCCTCCAATTTATAGTAAACCCAGAAAGTTGCCCAAAATCCTTTATCAGGTTAAGAAGGTGTGAGAGGGACACCTTTAAGTCCAAAACAGTCAGAATTACGTCATCTGCATACAAACTGATGGTACACTCAGATGCACCACATCTAATACCGCAGACTTTTGGGTTGGCTCTGATGGCTATGGTCAGCGGCTCAAGAGCCAATGCAAAAAGCATTGGAGAGAGACAGCAACTCTGCCTGATGCCACATTGCAACTGAAACGGGGGAGACTTTTCATGGTTGGTTAGTACAGGAGATTGGGGGCTAGTATAAAGCATCTTTAAAATATTCATAAATTTAGGACCAAAACCAAATTTATCAAGAGCCGCGAACATGTATCTCCACTCAACCTGATCAAATGCCTGCTGGGCATCTAGTGAAATCACAGCAGAGTAGGGCAATTCAGTTGAATACATTAAATTTAGTAAACATCTTGTGTTTGAGAAGGAAAATCTATTGGGGATAAAACCTGACTGATCAGAATGAATTAAAGTGGTAATATGTTTGTTTATCCGGTTGGTCAGGACTTTTGCAATAACGTTTTGATCAGAATTAAGCAGACTTACAGGGCAATATGATGAAACATTTGTTTCATCTCAGTCCTTCTTTAAGAGGACACAGATATGGGCGTCATAAAGAGTATGAGGGAAGGTACCATTTTTCACTGAACAATTAACCATCCGAAGCAAGAGGGGAGCAATAACATCAATGTGTGACTTAAAAAAATCTATCCTAAATCCATCTGGACTGCAAGCTTTGCCACTGGGAAAAGAACGAATAGTGTTTCTAATCTCCTCCAGCGTGAAGTCAGAGTCTAATTCCATTCTTGCAGGTTCAGAAAGAACTGGAATGTCTAAAGCATGAAGAAAGTTGGTGTCTACATCCGTGGCATTAGATCTGGATGTATATAGCTGGCTGTAAAAGCTAAAAAATCTATCATTGATCTGCTTGTAATCAGTTAATAGTTGACCAGTGGATGAGGAGATTTTATGTATTGCCCTATCGGATTGGACGCCCTTCAATTGCCTAGCAAGCAATTTATCTGCCTTATCACCCAGCTCAAAGTGCTTCTGCCTTAGTCTATGGATATAGTTCCCAACCTGTTCACCTAGAATATGGTTGAATTCATATTTCGCTTTCAAAATAGAGCTAAATGTTTCTTCGGAATCAGTTCTATGATAATCCTCCTCCAATACAGCCAATTCGGCCTCAATATCAGTGCAGCGTCTATGTATGGCCCTTTTGTGGGAAGACTGGTATGAGATGACATGTCCTCTAATAACGACTTTAAAGGATTCCCACAACGTAAAATCTGGGACAGTGCCATTGTGCAGAAAATATGCAATCTTAGTTGATATGTAGCTGTTGAAAGTGTCATCTAAATATAGAGAGGGATTAAATTTCCAGTTATATTGAGGGGCATAGAGATTAAAATCAATGACCATTGAGAGTGGTGCATGGTCTGAAATTAGGATACTATGATATGTTGAACTTAATACCTTTGAAATAAGTCCAGAGTTAACAAGCAGATAATCAATTCTTGTGAAACTGCCATGGACAGGAGAAAAAAAGAATATTCTTTATATGTGGGGTGTTGGGGCCACTGACGAAGAAGACCTATCCATTTGTGCATCAAAATAACAGTTGAAGTCGCCACCAATAATTATGTTATGATCATTATATTGTGTAACAAGGTTAAATATTTTACAGAAAAAATCAGGGCTATCAAAGTTGGTAAGTAAATGTTTAAGAGAACTAAAGGAACTGAAATGATCCTGCATGTGACAAGTATGAACCTCCCACCTGAACCGGTAGTCTGTGTTTTGAATACAAATGGAACAGTTCTGCCAACAAGGATGGCAACCCCCCTCGCCTTAGAGGAAAATGTGGACTGGTACATCTGAGACACCCAAGCAGATCTCAAACGTTTTTGCTCTGAAGGTTTGATATGGGTCTCCTGCAAGAAAACAATATCAGAAGACAGAGATTTTAAATGCAGGAATACTTTACCCCATTTGAGAGCCCTGCCCATACCCCTACAATTCCAAGTTGTAAAAGAAGGCTCATCCCCAACCAAGGTGAGTAATTTGCAAAAGTCCATGTGGAAGTACAGGAGGTGAAGTATGACATGTGACAAACAGAAGGCTGGCCAAAACAATAAGTAATAAAACTGACAGATAAAAAATTGACAAAAAGAAAACCCCCACAAAACCAAAACCCACTAAAAAAACTAAGCGGAACATCCCGTTAACTGACAAGGAGGCTGCGTAGTGCCAACCGCGCACTACGAAGCCCACGAACCACGGCCCCGTGCATGTCACCATCATACTAAATACTGTTTAAATTGCACACACAAAAATTAGTCAGTGTAAGCAATATTCAAAACACACACTTAATGAGATATAAAAAGGTAGCAGCATATAAAGAGTCAAACTCAAAAGTTATAAAACACTTTAAAAAAATAAAGTAAGAAAATATGTATGACATGGTAAACGGATGTACAAGTACCCATAACTGGGAGCATCCCTTAACATTAATACAAACAGGAGGTAGTGGATAAAATTGTCCCAGTGCTAGTTTCATGTCACAGAGAAAGTATGATGTGGGGCGCTATTAAAACATACATTATGCTGCATCGGTGATCAACTAAAAATAAAAGTGTAAGAGCTGAACAAATATCAGAACGGTGGGTAAGAAAATGGCTAGACCAAATATATATGTGTATATAGAAAACATACAATGAGGATATACAGCATCGGAATTAAGATTCATCTGCTGAGCCTATGGAGTTAGCAAACCGTTCAGCATTAGCCGGTGATATGAAGGTCTTGGAGGTGTTGTTGAAGTTGACTTGGAGCTTAGCTGAAAAGCGCAGGGAGCACTTAGCCCCAGCTTCGATTAGCCTCTTCCTCACTTTTGTAAATGCCTGTCGCTGTGCTGAGAACTCCGCCGTGTAGTAGGGGAAGATGTAGACTCTGGCACCATGGTAGTGCAAGGACGCTTTCTGGCAGCTGAGTCGTAGTATGTCGTTCACATCCCGGTCATTGTGGACCTTGGCAATGATGATCTGCGGCCGTTCACCAGGCTGAGGCTTCGGTCTCAGGCTGTGGTGTGCACGGTCTATTTTTACGGACCTGCTAAAGTTGTCATGGCAGAGTAGCTCTGGGATCAGCTTAGCAACAAAGTCAGTGGGGTTACATTTCTCTTCCTCTTCTTCCCATGATCCTGACATTGAGCATACGGGAGTGGCCCTCCAGATTGTTAACTTTAGCTCTGAGGAGGCTGTTACCCACCTATAGCTCATCGCACTTTGCCTCGAGCGTTGTTAGTCGGCTGTCATTAGTTGACATTACGTTGAGGTCCCCAAAACGGTGCTCAGCTTCATGATGCTTCTTCTGAAGCAATGATAGGGTGTTTCAATAGCATCGAGTCAGCCCTCCAAAGATTTTTTCAGACCATCAACGAGGTGATTTTAGAGAGCTCAGCTCTGTGGTTAGCAATCGCTGCTAATATAGCATCGCTATTAGCTGGGACCTGACTCGTCTTGGATGTATCTTTCTGATCGTCTTTCTTAGGCATGTTGATACAAAAACAGCTCACCACAGACTTCATTGAAGTTTTGAAGGCAGTCCAGCATTTACAGTAAGTAAATGTGCAAGGTAATAATAATAAAAGAAAGGAGACGACACAGAGCACTCAAAAAACACAGTTACTCCATCACTGCTCACGAGCGCCCCACCCCAGAAATAGTGTTAACTAATTATGTAAATGTGGAACTTTAGTCATGTGAAAACAGGTAGATGTATCATAAGTACTTGGGCAGTTACATATGGTTTGGTCTTAAGGCTCTCTGCTTCAGCAAATTCAATATGAAATAATGGATACTACATGAAAGTACCAAGCCTCAGCTTTTATTTGAGTGGGTTTACATCAATATAGAAATAAATGTGTGGGAGATATAGCCCTTCAACACAGTCCCAGAAGTTTAGGGGAGGGGGTTGTAACGCCTGCCTTTGTTCAAAATGGTCTCTGGTGTCAGATGTGAATGTTCTCCTTAATCTTTATCCTCCTTTGACCTTTTCCCAGTAGAGGCTGTGAGCAGTTTTGGTTTGGTGATCACAAACAGCTGATGTCCATTTATAGTGTTCATCCAGTCTTATCCAGGGTCCTCATGGGTTCACTGATGGTCTCTGGTCTCCTCACAACTGTCACATGTGATGTCATAATGATGTCATACACCAGTCCCTTCTTTCTCTTGGGAGTGGGAAAGGGGGTCAATCTTTAGGGTGTACCAGCAGAGATCTTAAGGTGTTGAATGGTTTATAGTAAGTGTCTCTCACTCTTTTTGACTTGAAGACTCTGGCTGGATGTTGTAGATGACCAGGTAATAGTTATTCATAGGTTTGTTCTGTGAGTGTGTGCATTCCCCAGAATATTTTATTTATTGTTTTACAGATCTCTTTTGTAATGGATGTGTATGAGAGAGTCTTTGTAGGAGAGCATGTGCCATTTAAAATTTTATAAACTCGGCACAAATTTGAGAATAATCTAAAATTCTCTAAGTTCAGTAAATTGTATCTCTCCATAGATGGAAAGGACTCAAGAGGTTTTATGGATGTTTCTCCAGCCTGCCCCCAACATCGGATGCAATAAGACCTATGGGAAAGAATCATAGCATGCATAAATATCTTGGCTGCGTCCAAAGAGAGACAGTTTCTAATATGTCTAACATTTGCTAAGTTGTACTTTATGGTTTTTTAATATTAGTCTTAAAGTTCAAATTAAAGATATTTAAAATCAGTAACTATATCAGTCTTTTCACCTTTGATGAGAATATCTGCATTATAGAGTCCTTTCTGAAGATTTTTGAGGGTTATTTTGCAAAATGTTCCACTTTTTTGGTCCAAATTTGAGATGTAACCAGGAGCTCACTCCCAGTGCAGCCACTCCTATGGAATTCACAGGAAAAAAATAATCATAGACATATTTCCCTTGCACTCCACACAATGACATAGACATGGACAAAGATGGAGCTAGGAGAGACCACTGCAAATGTTGGTCACACCACCATCACACCAGTTCATGGAGAGAGAGAGAGAATACAACCAACAAAATCAAAATCAAAATCAAAATGGCTGAATTCCTAATGGACTTATGGTATGGCACCAACAGGCTATTTTAAGTCTGGGGATGATACATCTGCTTACCAAATTTCATGAATCTAGGTCAAAATTAAAGGTGGAGGCTTTCACTTTGAATTTTCTAGGGGATGCCCTTGAGCCCTTGAGACATTTTGTCACACCCATGCCCAAGACCCGTATCTGATATCACTTCTGATGCATGTGCACTCCTAGCACTCAAAATAGTATAATAAGTAATTAGAGGGCGGAACAGAGCCGAAATGTCATGCCTGTTGGGCCCCTGGCACTTTTGTGCTCGGGCCGTAATAATCTCTTCAAAAACAATGGGTTCTTCACACTTTCAGCGCCAGGGACTGTTGGGCCCCTGGCACCTTTGTGTTCAGGCCCTAAAAAAAAATGTCCACAGGACATGATACACAGCAGCCATGGCCTAAATTTTAACCCCAACTGAAAGTTGCAAAAAAAAACATCCCTACAGACATCAAAGATATGACCTCAGTGCCCTCATTGGTAGAAAACAAGATATTCTATTAATTACTGATTGGTCCAAAAATGTGAAATGAAATGTTCGTCCATTTACTGATTATGTCAGATCAGCATATACTAAGCAACCTGTTTTCATTCCCAGGGTGTCAAATATTGACACTTTGTCACACCCCTCGGTGTGTAATACCAACACAAATGGCACCTGTTAGCATCTGTATGAGATGCACCAGGCATTCAACTAAATCCAGTGTAAACCCATCCACATCATTATTAGAGATTATCAGAGCACATTATCAAAGCAACTGCTCCAACTGTCCATTCACTCCAATATTGACCCTCCTATAAGATGTTGTGAGCATATATATAAAATAAACCTTTTCAAACACCAAACGAAGATAAATTTGAAAGAAATTAATGAACTGGATCTTAAACTGCCTCTGCAGGGAAGAACTCCTTCTTACTACTTGGCAGATGTGCCGTCATAATAGCAATCCCCCAATGTGCAAGCACATCTGGCTCTTACAAGGAATGGGAGATGACACTGTAATTATGCTGAAAACACAACCATGATTAATTAAGAGACTAAGGACAACCCCTTTAAAACATAGTCCTGGCACATCGATCATTTTCCACTGTTAAAATAGCAAAAGTGGATTTGGGCACACTCTAAATGCAATTGTGCCATGCACTTCAGACCATCCGCTTTAGATTGTTAAAATAGGGCACTTAGTCTTGTTTAGATTGCATTCAGACTGAAAACAGCCCTGTGTTAAATATTGAAGGGACTGCATTGGTAGGGGTGTGTTGTTTAAGTTCCCATTGAGACCATGAAACACAATCTGGGAAGTCCAGTTGAAGCTACAGATTAATGCATTTAAAGACTTATCAGACACCAAAACACATGCAGAGCAGTTTGTAATACTCATAGACAGGATTTTACAACTCTCGAAGGTTATAATGGCAAATGTTTCATCTTTTGTCATGATGATCATAAATACAGCTTTTATGTTACACCCTGTGATGCAACCATTCAAATGAATGAGATGGCTGATATCAGCCTGACTGCTGCTCAGTTGATGTGACAACTTAAATTTCAGTGCTTTCAGTTTTTCAGGCCTTGTAATATTTGTGGTTTGAACGACTTATTAGTTGTATTTTCATTTTATCTTAGCTTTCATTTACTAAAGCCAGTAAACTTCACTGATACAAATGGAGGTCAAATTAACAAGCTCACTTTAGCTTTGAATGATATGTACAAACTGAAATTGATGACTGTGATAGCATGTTGAGTAGCTTCTGAAAACACAAGATAGAAAATTACACTTTTTGTTGGAATGCTAAAGCATATTTTATGACAGAATGATTGATTTTCCGCTCTGTTGGCTGTGTGTAAGACAAACCCTGATTGATCATAATATCTGGCACAGACCCATATGCTGTATGACCAGTCTGCTGAAGGCCCCCTCCCCCTGCTAGAAGCCCCTCACAGGCTGCCAGCTCTCAGCTCTGGATTAGGTCCAGCTCTTTGTTGGTTCTCTGCCACATTGAGCATGCCTTTCAGACAATGATGCCACAAGCAGAAACTCACCATGTTAGAGCTCCAACCTCTCACCTCAACACTGGGCATGTGATGACACTTAGAGGTGCCCCATGTTATCTTACATATTGTAGAGTTTGGGGTGCCAACCCAAAAAGCAAATTCACTTTACAAGTCTATGTTCTTCAGGTTTATATAACTAACTACCGTGATTGTGTGTTGGGCTCTGGGTGCTGCCATTTCATCTATCTACACTCAGTGCTGTGCCTGAACACATCACATGTAGACACTGACTCAGGTCAAACCTGACACCATCCTGGAGTAGGGCTGGGCGATATGACCAAAATTTCATATCACGATATAAGTCAGTTCATATCATGATAACAATATATATCACGATATAGCACATTTTCTGTAAATTCAATGAATATATATTCTATATCAGATGACTACATCGGAAAGGCCTATTTCTTATTGCATTTTGAATTATATCAGGCCTGGAATTAAGTCATTTTTAGGGCAAGGCTACTTTGGCCTTTGATAAATACAAATTTATTTGGGCATCAAGGCCAAAATCAATGGTGCAATAACAATAGGTGATAATTACATTGTATGAGGACAAAACAGTACAATCAACAATTAGTCAGTGTATTGAAAAACAGTTCTGAGTTTAATAAAACTGAACACTGAATGTTTAATTTTCCACAAAAAATGCTGTCTGAAAAAAAGTGAACTATTATATTCATTGTTATTGTTATATTTAATGTTTAAGTCTATAAATGGGTAAGGGTGATCAATATTAATCGAAACACGTGTGCAACTATTAGCATTTGAGTCTGAGATCACAGGAGTCACAAAAATGACTTAAAACACTTTTTACATGTTAAACATTAAACACACTGATGAGATCTTTGTCAGTGGATACAACATTGGCACTGATGTGAAACCGACATGGAGTTTAGCATTATGGGTTGTTTTTAGCATTAATGTTGCTAAGCTAGCGAGTGTCTTGAAGTCTGTTTATCATGTGTGTGTTAGAGTCAGTCAGCACTAAAACTGTTTCCTTAGTCCGTTTTAACCTGCAGCAGTTGCTGAAGGACCGTGTAACGTATTTTTCTGCCACGGATGAGATCAATTCATGACGAGTGAAAACGAGTCAAAAGCGTCTTCAGACTGCAGAAATGGATAATATCAAACTGCCAGCTGAGTTAAAACTCACAGACAGCTGACATAAGCAGTCTTATAAATACTAACTGCTAGAGAGAATAATGTTTGACCACTTCCAAGAGCCTGTGACTGAACTTAAAACACAACGTGTATTAATTCTTAGACTGTACAGTGTCTAGCTGCCTGTGCCTATCACATAATGTTAGCTGGTAGCTAATGTAAGCTAGCGGGCTAGCTGTTACACGTATTTGCGAGAAATTTTCCACTACTGTTGACATCCAGCGTGATGACAGAGACACTGGGTAATAATCAGTCTGTTTATTTGCTTCGCCACATGTAGTTTTAAATTAGGAAATCCGCAAAGGGCACAACAGCCAGTTCAAAACAAGGCACGTAAAACTGGCCGTGTGAGTAGTTACATTTTTAAAGGGCATTACAGCCACACTGTGGAACATCCACGGCACTGACCGTTTGGTCATGGTAATGTATAACTCCTGCCCTGTTATGTACTCGACAAATAACAGCTACTTGCTCGTATTTAATTCTTTTCTCCGTTTAGTTTACAAAACGTTGTCAAATGACAACAGCTATTGCCGTAAAGAGTGTGATTTGCAACACCACGATATAAACGATATAGCAAAAAAGGAAACGATAAACATTTTTATATCGTCAAACAATATATATCGTCATATCGCCCAGCCCTATCCTGGAGGAGGTCACGTGATGGTGGTGAGCTGAGCAGACGTTTCAACCAGAGCTCCGTGCCACTTCTTAATTTATCCTGACAACAACCAGGCGTATTACGCCATATCTGTTATGAACAACACAGGCTATGTCCTTAAAAAACTTTTGGCCACAGTCTTTCGACAAGATGAGAAGAACTAGAGGTAATAAAGACAAAAAAGACGCTCCATCTGAGACCAGCGATGATATGCAAGATGGTGACCAGGCTGAGTTTGAGGCTGCAGGTGGGCTTGACCCTGCCCTTGCTAATGCTCTGAGCATGATGACTTCCAACATCATTAAGTTATCGATGAAAAACTGGGCCCTCTGGCCAAGATTGTGAACAAGCATACTGCGGAGCTCCAAGCTGTTAGCAAGCGGCTAGATGAAGCAGAGGAGAGACTGGTAGCTGTTGAAAAGTCAAGAGTCGCAGATTGTGGAGCTGGAAAAGCAGGGGATGTCATACGCCATGCTCTTCCCAGCCACTCTACAGGTCACTCATGGAGGCTCCAAGAGGAGGTTTTCCACTCCGGAGGAGGTACGAGCTTTCATTGACTCTCTGCCTGGATGATGTTCGTTGGAGCTCCATTTATTTGGATTATGACACTGACTTTTCAACAACTGCAGCTGTCTTTTCCACTGATGAGGGTAGGTCAGGCTCCTTTTTCCAGACACAGTAGCCTACTCTTGAACACTTTGGACATTTTGATTACATTGAAAATTTCTTAACCGAGTGGCATGGCTGCATGTAGTGTGAATACTACGTTACCACCTTATCTTGATAACTCCCATCGGGAGGACTCCTTCAGTTTTGTTGGCATACTGTTAATCATATGCCGTCAGCTCGCTCTTTGTGGGATTGAAAGGTGTTTGAATGATGAGCAGTCCCTGGTTATTTGGGGAAAGACCCTCGATTTATTTTTCTTTATCTTTGTTTCTTTATTTTATTTATTTTTACTTTTGTTATGCCTGTTCAGTGCTGTTCGTGTGTTTTAGGTCAAGACATGATGTGTATAAGATTAAACTTGGGTGTCAGTGTGGCCTTTTCCAACTTTCCAAAAGTGATAATAGTGTTTTGTGGCCATGTTTGCTTTAAATGATATTAAGCTGTGCTCCTGGAATGTCCACGGCCTCCAGAAACCCGCCAAGAGGTCTGCGCTTTTATCATTTTTGAAAAAGAAGGACATTTCCACATTCCTCCAGGAGACTCACCTGGAGGACAAAGATAATGTTAAATTGCAAAGGGGGTGGGTGGGCCAAGTCTTTGCTACATCATACTCTTCTTTCAGTAGGGGTGTCGCTGATAAAGCTGATATTTAGACCGCTTGATTGTGTTACAGACAGCCAGGGCCGATATGTAATTGTTAAAGGTATACTTACAGGAAAGGAGGTAACATTTATGAACCTGTACTGCCCCCCATGTTATTCCACTGATTTTTTTTCTAAGGCCTTATTTATGGACCGGGCCTTTGAGGACTCTTTTGTGGGTGGGGATTTTAATTGTCACCTTAGTCCCTCTCTTGATAAACTCCCACCTGATATTTCTCCCCCATCTAAACAAGCTAGGGTGCTCTCTAATATATGTCATGACATTGAGTATTCTGATGTATGGAGGCAGCTTCACCCTACTGATTCAGAGTTCACTTTTCACATAAAATCTATACTAGAATCGATTTAATTTGCATCCCCTCCTCAAAAATGTCTCTTGCCCTTGCATGTTCTATCTCTGTGATAGCAGGTTTATTTCTTACTTCAATTCAGAATTTAAGATTTTTTTATTCCCTTAATTCATCATCCACAGACAATCCCTCTGTCTTTTGGGAGACATGTAAAATATTTTCCTGTGGACTGATTATGTCCTTTGTTGCATCCAAAAAATGCAGGAAGAATGAAGAGCGCAAACTCCTTGTATCTAAATTAGCTGAACTGGAGAAAAGTCACTTACTCAAAGAACTCCTATCTGCACGTGCAGCGTTTAACACCTTTCTGATACAGGACTCTGAACAATCTTTTAAATTTGTCAGGCAGAAACTATATGAGTTTCTGGATAAACCTGGAAGATATCTTGCTAATCTTGTCAAGAAGAGGGCGGATTCTCAAAATATAGTTTCTATTATGGATTCTAATGGTGTTAGGTCATTTGATACCAAAACTATTAATAAACACTTCCTATCATTTTACTCTAATCTATATAGCTCCGAGCAGCCTAACGATGCCCTGTCCTTAATGCGCTGTTTTTTTACTGATTTGACACTGCCCAAAGCTACAGAGGATCAAAAGTTACTACTAAATTCCCCTATTACTAGAGAGGAAGCACTACTTGCTTTGAAATCCATGCCATCCGGTAAGGCCTCAGGGCCGGATGGATTTGGCTGTGAGTTTTATAAGGAGTTTAGTGATATTCTTTTGGACCCTTTGCTGTCTATGCTTAACCATTCATATGAAAGTGGGATTCTACCTCAATCCCTTAGGGAGGCCAACATTTCCCTCATCCTTAAAAAAGGTAAATGCCTGTGTAGCTGCGCTTCCTACAGGCCAATAGCCCTGCTTAACTCCAAAAGTTGCTCTCCAAAATTTTAGCCTTACGCCTAGAGAAGGTGCTGCCCTCTATTATCAACGAGGACCAGACCGATTTTGTCAAGGGCAGAAACTCCTCTGATAATGTAAGGAGGCTCCTTAACATCATCCAACTGACCCAGAACTGTAATTATCTGTCCCTCGACGCCGAGAAGGCATTCGTCCGGGTTGAGTGGTCATATTTGTTTTATGTTCTAGAGGAATTTGGCTTAGGGGATAATTTTGTTAGCTGGATCAGGGTTCTATATAACACTCCAATGGCAGCGGTTTTGACTAACGGGTTGAGATCTGAAAATTTCTCCCTTCACCGTGGGAATTGGCAGGGCGATCCCGTCAGCCCCCTCCTTTTTGATATTGCTATAGAGCCGCTGGTCCAGGCAATAAGGCAGAACACTTTGATCTCTGGTGTCCCTGTTGGTGAAAGGGAACACAAAATTACCTTGTACGCGGACGACATTTTGATAGATTTGTTGCACCCCCAAACTTCTATTCTCTGCCTGATTAAGATAATTTCGGCATTCAGTATCTTTTTAGGATATAAAATTAACTTAGGGGCTATGCCCCTATTGTCGTTAACATCTGTTCCCTGTGTGCCTTTCCAATTTCTCATTTCTCATAAAAATGAACATTCTGTCCAACCACTCAAAGCGCTTTTACACTACAAATCACATTCACCCATTCATACACTGAACGGGTAGAGGAGCTACCATACAATATCCCAACCTGCCAATCATACACATTCAAACACTGATGGCACAGCCATCAGAGGCAGTTTGGGTTTAAGTATCTTGCATCGACAAGGAAATGTCGGCATGCGGAGGGGAAGAGCTGGGAATCGAAGCGCCAATCTTCTTATTAGAGGATGACCCACTCTACCCCCTGAGCCACAGCGGCCCATAAAACGGCCTTTTCAGAAGCCCTAGCACTTGGGGCTTTAAGGTCTTGTATGGGGTGGCACGGCTTGTGCCACCCTAAGTGTGAGAAATGTGTGCGAGAAATCTGGGGGCTTCTGGGTCATTCAGCTTGTGGGTTCATGGAGATATTTCCCAAGTATCAATTTAAAGTGGAAACAGACAACTTTTCAGCTTTCTCTCCCTATTGTTTCCAAGTGCTATTACTGTTTGCGCCACTGTGGCAAAGACAACCGGCACCTAGCTCTGTGAATGAATGATCAATACCACTTTGGAAATAAGAGAAAAGAAAGATGCATGCTCACTGAAGAAGTAAATTGAAATTGTCTCAATTTTATATTGAATTTGGGAACAAGAAAAAGCTATTGTAATGATGTGCATTGCATAGCAATAATGTAATTTGAGTAATGTTATTGCTTCGTGTGGCCGGAAACACAGTGCTAAGGCCTGTCTAGCCCTACAGTAGCCTGAGAGGAAATGTGTAGATCAGCCTGACAGCCAGCCTGACTGGATACTGATCCAGTTTTCAATGGTTGTTTGACTGGTGGCTTAGCTAACTAATTTCTAGATGGCTTTCTTCACGTTAGCTACCATAGCAAACCCAAAGATGACAATGACCATAATAATAACCATGGCAATGATGGCACATACAGATGCAGCTGCCAGTAGCTCCCTAAAACTGTGCTACATTATTGTTTTAATTTGCTATTTTTTCACCTTCATTACTGACACATATATTACTGTCAGAAATACACTCATCAACATTGGAAACGAAGGGTGGGGATTGGATTAAGTGCAGCAGACTTTGAAACGATCACTGCCAACAGCATCTCCCAAACACCCAGCCAGACCAAATGTAACAAGTGCAAGTGACAAAAGCGAATGTGTTGATGATGTGGTGATCACAAATGCAATAAAATAATTTCCCAATCGGAAAGCCTGGATTAATGGAGAGGTTAGAGCCAAAAAAAAGTTGCCTTTTGGTCAGGTGACAAGGAAGCATACAACAATGCCAGAGCCAGACTGAAAGCTGGCATCAAGGAGGTAAAGCAGGGACATCAGCAGAGACTGGGGAGAGACTTCAACACCAACAACACCAAAGATATGTGAAAGGCGATCCAGAACATCACAGACTATAAAAGCAGGAGCACGCCCATAATGTGTGACATTGCCAGGTGAGCTTATCCCCAGCATAGAGCCATCTGTAAAGCAAAGAGCCATCTGTAAAGTTTACTCCACCACCAGAGGACTTGCCACCGTTAGTATCCACAGCAGATGTGGGAAGAATCCGCTGAGAGTGAATATGAATAAAACTGATAACATCCCTGGAGGCATACTAAAAACATGTGCCAACCAGCTAGTCAGTGTTATTACTGACATTTTTAACATCACTGTCACAGGAGGGTATCCATCCCTGCTTCAAGACAGCCACCATCATCCCTGTACCTTAAAAGTCAATGTCTGTGTCTAGTCTAAACTACTATTCACCCCCATTGTACTGAAGTGCTTTGAAAAACTGGTTCTCCAGCACATCAAAGACAACATCCCAGCCAGCCTGGACCCTCACCAGTTTGCATACAGTACTATAAGATCCACAGAGGATGCCATCTACATTTGGAAATATGTTGAAAAAAAATTCAGGCATATCTTGGTTGGTTCATTATTACCTGGTGCCAGGAGGTGCGGCACCTGCTGCAGCATGAGCTAAGATTCTGAACAAATCATTTTTTTCCATGTGATTTCCTAGCTGACTCAGTTCATACTGTTGGTGATATAACTGTTGCTGATTATTACTACAGCTTCCAGGGTCAAGGTTTCTAAAGTTTACACCCAAGCCAATTCATCAGAGGATGATCATGATGGAAAAAGGGAAGGGTGTGCCTATTCAAAAATCTGACACATACATGACACAATACATGACGCATGACAAAAGACACATGCCAAGAAGAAAAGCATCCATAAATCTCAGTTTTGATCACACGTCATTGAGGTTGTGTAACTATGAACTGTTTTTCTTTCTTGTGTCTTTTAGTTTTGACCTCAAATAGTACTCTGTAGGGCACATGGGTTTTTTGTTTAAGCACTGTCCTTTGAGAGAAAAAGGAAGGAGAGATACTGATACAGAGAGAGAGAGAGAGCAAGAGACAAAGATAGAAAGAGAGAGAGACCATGATAGAGTGTATATCAGCCAGACTGCAGGGACTGAATAAGCTGAGTGCTGCAATTCTTAGCCAGGAAGCACTGTGTGTGTGTGTGTGTGTGTGAGAGAGAGAGAGAGAGAGAGAGTATATGAGAGAGTGAGAGAGAGAGGAGGGGGATACAGAGAGGAGAGGGAGGGTGAGACAGGTGGGGAAACAAGCAGAGAGTGAGGCATGTGGGCTGAAGGAGAGAGAAGAGGACAGTGGTGTGTATCTCCCTCCTTTCCTCAGTCTGTCAAGCAGCTCGCCACCTCTCTGTTCATCTCTCCATCTGTCCTTCCTCCCGTCTCTCCGGCCCATCTTCTGTTCTGTTGGTACATGACTGATTCAGGGGAGGATGTTGAAGTTCCGTGTGGACAGGAGAGTCAGGTATGTGGAAGGAGAAAGAAGAAAGTGAGCACTGGGGGCTGTAAACTGGGGTTAGGATGAGAGGAGGAAGTAGAGGAGCATGAGGGGGAGGGGAGGTTGATGGAGGAGTGGATAGCCCGGAGCTTGGAGGTCAGAGATTACTGCAATGCAGTGCCAGCAGGAAACACAGAGGAACTTTAAGCCCTGCTGTGTATGTATGGGTGATATGTGTTCAGTGATCTATACAGCATGTTGGTTTGTGTGTGTGTGCGTGTGTGTGTGTGTGTGTGTGTGTGTGTGTGTGTGTGTGTGGGAATGTGTGTTTTTGTTTTGTTTTGTTTTAAAAGAGCTTGAGTTCTTCTTACTAGCTTTTTCTGGAACTTTTAACCACATCTCATTGCCTTCCTAAGCAGGTGAAGTTTGCTCAGCCATTGACTGCTGTGACTTAGGTCACATGATAACAACTGACCTATCCCTAACTAATCAAACTCCATCTGCTGAGAGAAATGTGAAATGCTGTTGAAAACTGAAAAAGGTTGCAGTGAACAAAAAGAAAATCATAATTCAAGCTAATTATTTTTCATAAATGAAATATATCTTTTTTTCTATATGGAAAATCAGATTAAATAATGCCATTGTTGTTGCTGAGGTCCTTTAAGGCTTCTTTTTTCAAAACCAGTCAGTCATAGGAAAATCTTATTAGGGATTGGCTAATTTTTTTATATAGACAAATTTACCAATTTTGTTCCCATTTATTAAGACATTACATATAATTTAAGATAATTGTATATATTATGTACACAGTTGGCCAGTTATGGTGATAATAACAAAGTATTGGAAGGTCATACCTGACAATGTTTAATTTATGACCTATGAGCCCTAATGATAGTGTTGACAGAAGTGACACCATGATCTGCTGGAGGTTCAAATTGAGAGCTTCTAAATTTAAAGTGATACTTAATTTAATGCATTAATGCTAGAGTACTCTGTCCGCCAAACATTATTGCAGAACTTATTAGCCAGACAACCACCAGCTGTTTCTTTTTGTTATTTTTTCCAGTGCATGGAATTAATGATAATTAGCTCCAGCTGTTGGCGACAGTCATCTTTATAAAGCAGCTGGGGAAATCAGTGTGGTCACAGAATAAAACGTTCACCTCTCATAGCTTGGTAGGATACTGTTAAGTGTAAGTTATAACTAATGTCATGGCAATTTGAAAATTTATATCTTTTAAATCATGATTTCAATTCAATTCTATTTGCCCTACTCACACATCATCTGAATGTTAAAAAGCTAAGTGGTCTCTGTAATTGTTGCAATTCCAATAGATTTTAGATTGTGTCTCATTCCATTTTAATTATGATATACAGACAGGTGACAAATTAAAGGGAAAACTGGTACAGGTCTGAATAGTTGACCTCTACAGTGAGGAGATCTGATGGCTCTGTTATGCTGTGGGGGACATTTTGTTGGCTTGTACCCTTAGAGGGAAGCATCACTGCAAATCAATACAAAATTGTTCTGAGTCATCACATTTATCCTATTAGGAACCATTTCTATCTTGAGTGGTCTCTTCCAGGATGTATGGACCTGTATGGATACAGACACAGACAGACACATGCTTCTAAACATACTACAAGTGGTGGTCAAATGTGTTCCACACAACTCTTGTCAATACAACAAGAGGAAAAGTTCCTTTGTTTGTTGTATCTTGAACAAGAAAAAGTTGAAAAATGTGTGCAACCCCTTAGTGAGAATAGAACCAAGAATGAGGAATACAGTCCATACATACAATACATTAAACGAGCATCCAGATTGCTTTTATAGCACACATGCAGTTGGGGCACAACTGCAAAGGTCCACACAAATGTGGTAACCATGAAGTGGTCTAAAGATTTTGAATATTAGCCTTACTTTATGTGAAAACCATTTGCAATCTATTTATTTTATCACACACTCACATACTCTTTTTACTTTTGTTTTCACTTCTTCTGAGGTGAGCTCTGCATAGTACATACAAAAAAGGTGCAGTTCAGGAATTAACTGGAACTGCCTTGTTTACCTTCAACATCTGGTAGAGTTGCTGACTGAAAGGTGGGAGACTCATGCATGCATTCCTCACACTCTACTAGTGAGTCAAAACAGCCGTGTAGCTGTCCTGTTTGTCCTCCAGCAGATACAGTTTGGATCCTGCTGTCTGCTTTCTACTTTTTATCTAGCAGCTGTCTCTATGTAGGTGTGTAGGTTACTGACAGACTGTGTCTCACATACACACACACATACCCAGGACATAAAGTACATCTAAAATATGTCATCAATTATGTAAAAGGCAGACTTCTGTACATAACCACTACTCATTTTCTTGGATGCTTAGATGTTCACTGGCCAAATTTTTTTGCAGTCCATGAAGTGTGACATCCTCTTGGAAGTCACCAAGAGGAGGTTGAGGTGAATGGTTTGACAAACAACACTCAGAACTTTGACGGAGTGTTGGGTTCACAACATGCGCCTGACATATTGATAGCTTTAGGCTATTAAAGTTTGGAATTTCTAATTATTTTTTATTTTCCCCCACTAAATAAATGTTGATATTCTCATCTGACAAATCAGTTATTATTGTGCACTCACAGCAATAAGCTTTACAAGAAGAACCGCATGAATTGCAGACTGCGTTGGCCATGGGTTTCCCCTCAAATATAGACCACCCTAACTTGTTGATGGAGGCTATGTACTGCATGTTCAACTGACAGGAAGACTTTAGACACTACTGCTGTGTCAACAAATGGAAACAGCCAACTTGTCTGCATGTTTGGACGTTAAAAAAGAGGCAAATAAAAGTAAAGTTTTGAAATTTACAATTAATATTCTCCTAAAAAGACACTAGAATTGAACATCAAACATTATGAACAGTGCTGCTAAGGGTAAGATGCAGATCCATCAAGTCTCTATAAAAACACTAAACTTGATTTCATGTAGGAAATGGCATTTCTTCTATTTTGTTTCTGGTTGATTACTCCTTGTCTTCATTGTGTCTCCTTCAATTTGAAATAAAAGAGGGCTTTGTGGTTAAATACTGAGAAAGTCAATGCAAGCTCTTACTTTTTGACATTTTCATGTTTAAGACAACAATCTTTCCATAAACTTAAGCAGGTGTTTTGAGCTTCCTAAACAGAGTTGTACAAATGCTGTAGTTTCCTGCACATACTACAGGACTTCTAAAAACTTTGTTGTGATTATGTCTCAGTAATTCAGTGATGACTACATGTAAATCAGTGACTTCATTGTTATGACTCAATACTTAGTTTGCTTGGTAGCTCTGAGTCATTCTGTTTTCTGCTGCTGATACTACTCAGTGTAATCAGTGTAAAGGCATATGTATGTATGTGTATCTCATGCAAAAACTGGGCCAGATAATAGATGAAAGACACGTCCATTTGTACACACATATATACTGACACACACACAGAGTGATTCCAAGAGCCCTGATCAGTAGGATCCAAAGCAGCAGCATGTGAGTTCTCAGCCCTGGAAGTACTGAGGATTCTGTATAGTGTAAAGTAAATGAAGTGAGGACTGTGAGCTGATGCAGGCAGACAGTGGCAGTGTTCTGGTCAACTAATGCATTAGCTGAGTGATGCCATCGCTGATTGGACAGCATGTCGGCTATCAGTGCTTGTTTCTGATGCTGCTACCTGACTGCATTATGTTCTACCTAGCCCTGTCAACAGTTCTACTTTCTAGATGATAATGTGAAGTTCTGTAATAATTGTCTAAATAATTTGGATTGTCATTACCACTACAAACAACCCCCTCTCGGTTTCTGGGCAAACAATTGATTCAAACCCAACTGGACTTAGATTTGTCTTATGAAGACGTTTTGCCTCTTATCCAAGCAGCTTCATCAGTTCGTAACGCATCAGTCTGACTAGTCCTCACTAGTCTGACACACAGTGGAGATAGACCTAGGTTTTACCTCTGCAAAAGTGACCACCCACCCATATCCTAAAACAGTAACTCGTTAGTGAAGTTTCACCTGACCATTGTTTGGCCATGTGAGTCATCCAAGTGAACGACGGTTGCTAGGAGTGAATGGAGCTACTGGTGGATTGAAGTCGTTAGGCATGATGTGCAGTTGCCTGTGAACGACAGTCGTTCTGTTTGTTAGAGTCGCTTGTGGTTGGTTTCAGGCAGCTTTTGTTCTTCATTTTCCTGGGTATGGCTGAAAGTCCAGCAATGTAAATAGAGGGTAAATGGTGTCTCAGACCTCCTCCCCTGTTAAGGGATGGTTTTTCAACTTTAACATAGATGGCTTCTTTTACCCCTCTTCCAAACCATCTGTCTTCTCTGTCCAAGATTCTGACCTTACTAAAGGAGTGAGCCTTCTCCTTCTCCTAGATGTAAGTAGACAGCTGAAACTGGACCTGAGGAGTTTGCTCTTCTGCGCTGGGCTATTTGTTTGTTTAAGGGTTGTTTGGTTTCACCAATGTATAAGTCCTTGCAATCTTCACTGCATTGAACTGTGTATACCAGGATTTGGTGTCCATTGAAAATTCTTTGAGAAACTCAGGAGAATTTTCAACAGACACCAAATCCCTGTTTGTTTCAAATTCAGTAGTACCCTCAGACAAAAACTGGTACACCCCAAGAACAGGTTACCACACTCCCAAAAAAAGCAACCTGGTATTTGGGAACATGGGGTGTGCAGAGGGAACAATAACTTATGGAGAGTCCCATGTGAGCACTTTGCGTGTGTTGATAGCTCAGCTTTTTCTCTGGGGAACAGCTCCAACTTCCAGAGTGATGTCCAAATAAATAAATGTGCGTCATGTAGCAGGTGGATGTGACTCCCTTCGTTGAGGCCTGCTGATAGCTGTAACAGCGGAGCAGAGGACAGAGACTGAGATAGCGATGTGACTGACCTGTGTGCTGGTATTCAACATGGATTTTTTTTCTTCCGAAAAACAAATAATTTTGAAATATTTTTATAAAACAAATATTCATAAAAAAATACTATTTATGCTTTGCCAAATAACATATTTGTATTCGGGCACACTCCTAATGGTGACATCATTAAGAAGAGCATCATTCCTATCATACCTGATAGAAATGGACAAAACTATGAACATAAGACCCAAGTTGTAATTCACTCTAATTATCTTTATCCTTGTTGATAACCAACTGAAAAATGAAGTGATTCGATTGACATCCTGTGATGTCATCTTTAACATCTATCTTTTGTCTGTTTCCAGTCAACATGACCCCAGTGGACCAGCTGGACCAGCAGTGAGCCCGATCCAGCTGGAAGAGCCTACACCGATACACACCTACCTACAGTAAGTACTATAAGCAGAACTGACCATCAGTAATATCCTGTATATCTTCAAACACTACTTCATAATAATTCTTCTTTCTGCCAAATACTTTCATAAGAAATGTGAATCAGACAACTGCTGAATAGAAAATGTATCATGCTGCAGTGCATGAATAATTTCCACTGGGTGATTCATCACGTAGCTGCATTGGATGTAGCATGAAATGCAGCATGAACACATTTCAGGCATTGCACTTCAAGGACACCTTGGACATATTAGTTAAAGAAATGTTTGTGACAAGCAGAAAAATTACTTGCATATAATCACAAAGCAAATTCTATAGTTCTCTGATGTACTATATACATAATGCTCTATTATGGCTGTGTTATCTTCTCAGCATAAACATGAAACTTGAAATGTGCTTGCAATGAGTGATTAGACATCAGCGACATTGCTGTATGGTACGAACAGTGCTGCCTCCAGCATCTCTAACCATTCTAACAGACAAACTGTAAAAGGACACTGAGGAAATAAGAGGAAAGAGCAGTTTCATTTCAACACTATGCAAGAAAAAAAACAACAACAACAATGAAAAGACTCATACAAAAGTAATACCTCTCAGTCATCACTTATTACCCACAAACAGGATGTGGCAATATATATATTTACAGAGATCTTCTAATCTTCTACCCATATTTTATTACTGTTTTGCTGTTTTCAGGATTTCTGGGTGTCAGCCTTTGGGCAGTGGGTGTGTACCCCTCAGTCGATAACAGTGTGTAGGGTGTGAGATCAGAACTATAAAAATGTAGACCAGGTGCCAGATTGTAAGCACGCATCCAAAAGGAAGCTATGTAAATGGTGGACACAGCGCTAATGTTCTGCTTGTTCAACAGTTCGATAAATTGCTTGGACTTACTTGTTGCACTTAAGGCAGCGGGCAGTTGTAGACGATTCAAGTAAAGTCTGTTTCATTCTCTCCTGTGGATTGTGTGGAACTCAGCCCTGCCCTTGTGCATACAGGCACAGAAAGAGAGTAGGGGAGAGAGTTGTTGAGCCAGAAAGAAGAATTTGAATGTTTTGTTTACAAACAGCAACTGAAAAATCCTACACAGTATGCCTTAAGGGAGACTGTATTAGATGGAGCAGATACATGAATTTCTGGTCAGCAGATCAGCATGGGGCTCCCTGAGTTTGGACCTCATAGGAGAGATCAGGTCTGTAATCCACCTAATCAATAAATGGTAAATGGACTGTACTTGTAAAGCATCTTTCTAGTCTTCCAACCACTCAAAGCACTTTTTACACTACAAATCACATTCACACGAATGGGTGAAGGGGCTACCTGCAAGGTCCCAACCTGCCCATCAGAGGAATCTAATCATTCAATTTGGGGCTAAGTTACTTGCCCAAGGACACATTGACAGCTGGGAATCGAACCACTGATCTTCCGATTAGTGGAGGACTGTCTCTACCTCTTGAGCCACAGCTGCCCCGTAAATAGCATACTAAGTAATAAGTAGATTAAAAGGTCTACACCAGACTGCAGTGGTTTGGACCAGAGAGGGATGAGGCGACTTAGACCAGGCCAGGCCAGAAACACTTGAATGAACTCAGTAATGAACAGAAAATGCGCATTTAAAAGAAATGATGCAAACTCCACCAATCATTTATTACTGACCTTCATCTACTACTGACCGATTACATGACGAGCTGTACCAGCTGTAAACTGGCACCAGTGGGTTCATATTTAGTTTGGCATTTTACCCTCCTGCCCTACATATGGATAGTTATCACTAGTCTAACACGTTACATTTAGTTTGAATTACAATGGGATATTAACTATTTGCCAAGACTAAATAAGTTGCTATCAAAAGGGATTCTTTGACTAAATTTTACATAAGTGTGATGATGAAACTTTAAGACTCCAGTGAACTTACAATAAGAATGGTCTTTACAGTGAAGTAGTAGACATCTTGTAACTAGCAGACCAACTTCTGAAATGAAATATATTTGCATATTCATAGATTCTGGAAGATGGAAATGGAGTAGAAGACATTTTAATGTGGTAATACTTTTTTTGTGGAAAAACCATATCAGACCAAGATTAGACTTTGACAGATCAGTCAAGATCAGATTTGTACCATTTGTAATTTTGCCCTGTTCTAGCAGTTACACACTCTCTTATTGCAGCTGCAAGAGGATGAGGGGTTTAAGTCACAACAATGAAATTGCAGATTTTCTCTATACTTCACATGTACTATTGGAAACTGTTCTAAGAATACACCAGTGCAATAAAATCAGTTCATGCCTCTGCTTTTCTGTCCAGGTACTCTGATTTGGATATGAATGGGAAGGTGAATACTACTGCTGAAAGGATCACTCATTCTAAAAGTGCCAACATGGTGTCAGACCTGTCTCCAGAAGCCCAGCTTTACACCCGGGTAAGCACCACACACACACACACACACACACACACACATACACACATACACACACATGCAAATGGACCGATCCATGATAGATGTAGTGCTCCAGCAAATCCCACATTGCATGAGATGTACTAAAGTAAATGTGACCAAACCGGGCTAATGCAAAGATTTAATTTCAGAGATTTTTGCTGAGACTTAAATGACACATTTATATTGCACCTTAATCCAACAAATGCCAGAACTACAAAAACTGGTTTTAGGCAGTGATGCTAATGCTATTGCAGAGAAACTTTAATCCATCTTGAGGATATAGCTTGATCACTCCTTCACATCTTATGATGTTTTCTTCCAAGATTGAGGTCAAAATTAAAGTCCATAACTACTGAGATTCCACCTCAGCTTGTAGTCAATGAATTCACTTGGATGGTATTGACTACTTACAAGTTCATAACTACCTGATGGACACACACTAATGAGCATTTTCATATGTCATCTTTTGTGGGAAGTTCACTTAAAATCTATGCCTGTACTTTATGGATTGAGACTTACTAACTCGATCAGTGTCACTACCCTGTATTTGTCACTATTATGGTATAGATTTTTTGTTATTTAGAAAATGTTCTTATATAAATGCATAACCAATGTATAAAACCTCTTCCTCTTCCTTTCCTTCCTTTTCCATATCACTGACCTGCAGATGTCTCGTACTCCCAGGAAGGCAGCTACATTTGGGAAGCGTTCCAACTCTATGCGCAGGAACCCCAAAGCAGTGGTTACCAAAGAGGGATGGCTATACAAGCAGGTAAAACCTATTCTCTCTACTCTCATATTGAAAGTGAACAGAAGGGTACAAATGTAACCCAGGTTCTCTCAGTGGAGGGACTATCTCTCCACCCCACATATTCCCAACAAGTATTCCAAATTAAACAATGTTGTTTGACCACGTGTGCTCTTTTTGTAAAAAAGTAACTTGTTGTACTTATGGCAGAGAACAATTGTAGTTGTAGTCAAGATTTTGTAATCTTGTGCCCCTATTGCCAACAGGACAACATTAACTGTTACTGTTAAAAAAGCAATGATGTTTTATGATGTGACTACACTATGGTCAATGTCTTGTTAGGTTTAGCCAAGGAAAGATCATGCTTTGGGTTATCACTTTGTTATGGTTAGAAAATCATGTGGTGCAAGTTATTATGTCCTTAAAGTTAGGTAACCTTCATCTTTATGGCTACAATAATAACCACTTGGATAAGGTTAGGGGAAGATCATAGGTCATAGATCAGTTCACTGTTGGGTTAGTCTCACCACAGAGAACCTGGGTTACATATTTATCTTCCCATTCTTTGTTGTGTCGAGACTATCTCTCCACTCTACATATTCCATATGTATTGGGACTCTGTAAGACACACCATGGGGAAACTGAGCAGATCCAGTGACAATTGAGGTCAAATCACTGCACCCATGTGACTAAATTCACTAGCAAGGACCACACCATCAACAAGATGCATTTGGATGATTTATTAAGGAAAACAATCAATGTACATAGTTCTTCCGGTTACTGACTGTGTTGTGGGGAAGCTTATGGGGAATCCACCGTAGCACCACCCAGGCAACAACAGACCCAAAAAACCTGCAGTAACTCAAGATGAGATTGAGTAGGTTTGAGATCTTTGAGATCTGAATGGGTATAGATGTGAAACATTTGGGAGGAAAAATGGCCCATGAGTTGTATGAAGGTTGAAGTGGCAGCACTGGAAGGCCACAGTGAAGGAATTACAGTGAAATGAAAGGGAGAAATATAGATTATGTGATTATGTGATTCAAAGATGACGAGAGGATCTGTCAACGATAAACTCTGGGATTCTGGAACTGCAAGTATTTTGCATTGGAGGATTCAGCAGAGATTGGACAATGACGAAAATTGGGTATGGCTGACCGAATTGATCAGTTTTAGTACATTTTAAGGAGTCCAGTTAATTTTATTTAAACAGCGACAAATCACAGCTAAGTTGTCTCCTGGGGCTAAACTAAATGAGACCAGTTGGCGACCAGTCCTGGCAATCAGTTAGGAGTTTAGAGAAGAAGTTGATGCCACTAAGATAAACATGGTGTGATTTTGATGGCCATGACAGAAGGGACATAGGTAATGAAACTGTCATGATGGCGAGATAGGGTAGGTTATGCTGTACTTGTCATGAGGCAATGACGGCTGGGTAGATCTCATGAACAGCTGGAGATATATTGAAGAATTTTAAAACGTAAATTAGTAACTGCCTACTTGGTGCCAGTAGCTATGAACATTATAAAAGTGACGACAGATTTGTTGTCTTAGTAACTGGCAACCTGGTGCCAGTAGCTATAACTATTACTAAAGTGACATTAGATAAGTTGTATTAAACAAACAACCCGGTGCATCTGACAGCAGACCTTACTAAGGTGAGGATAGATCAGTTTTAACCAGGTGCATATATCAATAGAATTTACTGAAGTTATGTTAGATTAGTTGTATTAGTAACTTACAGCCCAGCAAAACTGATGGTAGGCATTACTGAAGTGACATTAGGTTAGTAGTATTAGTAACTGGCATCTTGGTGCCAGTAACCATAGTTTTACTAAAGAAATATGCTTATGATTATTGTCATAAAGAATTATGAATATTTTTGAGCGCTTATAATTATACAGTGCAATAAGAAGATTATAATGCATTATAAGAATGTTTATAATGCATTATAGACATAGGAATCATGGAAAGTGATACCAAAGTGAGAACCCCTATGATGAGAAGATTATATGCCATGGAAGACACAGACATGGAGAAACTCAGCCAGCTGGAAGAGGCAACTGCAGCAGACCGTGTGTTACGAGCTGTATGGGAGAAACACAATAAAAGACAGCCAGAGAAACGATGCAGCATAGACAGAAGCCTACAAAACTACTGTCCAATGTGACACAACATCAGCCTACAGAACAGTATCATTATAATCAGAGACAAGATCATCATATCCCAAAGCTTCAAAAAAGAGAAGCTACATCTAGCTCACTATAGAGTTCAGTGAACAAAGGTCAAACAAGAAGAGTCCTCCTCTACTGGCCTGGAATGGCATGTGACATTAAGATGATGGTGGAGAAGTGTGCACTGCATCAACAGCTACAGCCACAACAACTGATGGCAGCAACACTACAGTGTAACCGGGGTAACCAGGCTACCTTGAGTGAACCAGCATGGATGAAAGTTGGAGCACACATCTTCAACCTGAAAGGTCAGTCATACCTTTTGTTAATGGATTACCTAAGTATTCGGAAGTGCTAAACTTACCTGATAGAACAGCTCACTCAGTGAGTCAGAAAATGAAGTCTGTCTTTGCCAGGCATGGAATCCCTAAAGAGCTCATGAGTGAAAATGTTCCATTTTCCAGCTATGAGATGAAGTCATTTGCTGCATCATGAGAGTTCAAGCTGACACACTCACACAGTCAAATGGACTTGCTGAAAGGACAATTAAGACTGTGAAACATGCATTGAAGAAGCACTATAGCAGGTACAGACCTATATCTAGTGCTGCTGTCTCTGAGAAACACACCAGTGACAGGCCTGGAGGAGTCTCCCACACAGATGTTAATGGGAAGAGTCCTGCAGTGTATACTCCCGTCCCACAGCATGTGTACCTGCAGTTTTGTCAGTAGCACTGCTACAACTGAGATGCCAAGCCACTACCATTGCTGGCCCTGGGTGCCACTGTACACATGCAAACGAGGCATGGATAAGAGCATCATATAGGAACCACGTTCCTACACTGTGCAAACATTTACAGCAAAGACATTCAGGAGTAACAGGTGCCATCTGAAAAAGATACACCCGAGTTTGTGCAGTGACACTGATGAATATTCACAGGTACCAACAAATATTCACAGGTGCTTCCCTAGACACCCAGATCACCTGAGCCGCCACCACAAAGCCCTCCAGTGAGTGCAGACGACTCTCCTGCACATCATAACTGAGTAGTCACTAAGTGGATATACAATAGACTGTCTATGATGCTCATGGATCAATCACTTATACCTGTATAGTAGGGGTGTAATGGTACACCAAGTTCAGGGTTTGGTATGTACCTCAGTTTTGGGGTCATGGTTCATTCTGATTTTGGTACAGCAGGGGAAATAAAAAAGTAGACTATTAAACTGTTACTGAAACAATTTAGTTGTGCTGCAGTAGCAAAGGAAAAAAAACCTTTATGTTTCTTATTTTGCAAGGAGTCAGGACACTTGCTGACAGCTGTTTAATGCTGATTTATGGTCTAACTCTATATAAAGTAGTTCAAACTAGCGCCACCTCCAGCAGCTACAATATTAGCATGCCGCTTACACACTGGTGCTTCAGTATTAATAATTAATGATGTCATATATACTGATATATCCAAATCACTATGACCAAACCACTACTTTTACATCACATTAAAAAAATCCTTCTCAGAACTGCTTCTTACAATGTACTGTCTGACCACATCAGAAATAAAATAGTTTTTCTGAATGGCTTCACTCAAAGGTGGAATGAAAAGCCAATCATCACAAAATAGAGTTGCACTCAGTCAGTGTTATGGGTCTGTTGTTTGTCACTCTGATGGCAGCAGCACTACAGGGTAACTGGGGTAAGCAGGCTACCTTGGCTGAGCTAGCATAGCCATGAGCATGCTAGTTGTGTGCTGCCAAAATGTGGAACTCACGCCCTAGAATGATTTTTCCTGATGTTAGAGTAAGTGGATTATCAAATTATATTGACAGATATTTTTCGGGTAACGGAGCCTATTCTTCGTACAACTACATGCACCAAAACCGTAACGTGTGTACTGTGACAGTTCGAGTTGAATACAGGTACCATTACACCCCCACTTTATAGTGCTGAGTTTGTCACGATAAAGAGCAAGACACAAGACCTTCCACCTCAACTCCATATTATTATTATTAGTAGTAGTAGTAGTGTTAAAAGTTATGAGGTGGACCCACCAATCTTCAGATATTACTATACTATAACAGTATAATAAAAACAAAAACAACAAACTCTGCCTCCTTGGAATTATGTATATTAAACTGTTTTGCCACTATGTTTGTTGGCAAACATAGTTGCTGCCTGGATTATGTTCACCGGCAATGTTTTTTCAAACGAATTAAGCAACAAATGGTTACAGTGGATGGTGGGCCTACAAAACTACAGATGTTCTAACAATCTAAGGAAGGATTATTATTTTGGTTAGATATTAATTAACACTGTGTATCATGCTTTATTCACTTATGTATGTATGTATGTATGTATGTATGTATGTACACTCTCATGTATTAAACCAAGACCATGATCTTAACTGAGTTCTACCAGTGCCTAAACATAACCATGGAAAGTTTAATAATTATATTGTTTCTACTAGTGGATATTATAGTGCAAATTTGGATATTTTAGATGGAAAAATATGTCGTCATTGAAGATTTCACTTTTTCTCAAAAATGTTACAGAATATATATAAGAACATAGAGGCAGTGCAGATTTATTCCTTTTGTTAATTTATTAATTGTTTTCACCTCATTTAGTTCCTCATATGTTCCTCATGTCATCATGTATTGATGCAGCAGGAAAGTCGATCTGTGTCCGTTGTTGTCCACCTGTTTAAATACCAACATGTATTGTCACAATTTGGTCAAATAATTAAACAATTTAATCCATCATTACTGCGATTAGTTAATTCTGATAAATATTGTGACTGACATAATTTTTTAAATTATATCAATATACACAATAATCTTTCACATTGTAACCCTTTTATATGTCTGCATGTGTGTGCGCTGCTGCGTGTCCTGTGCATGTAACAGGCAGAGTGTATGTTGTGCACCCACCTGTGTAGGCACATATAACATAATGCGCCCTTAAAACAGCAAAACATTGCGCCATTGACTTTAGACCAGGTTTTTTTGCTCAATAGTGCAATTGTTCTCTGCTCCATCAAGATAGCAGTGCGCCAACAATGCGCCTGACCACACCTTACTTTTAGACCAACACACCCATGGGCACACCCATGGGCACACTAATGGGCGCAAGTGCCATTGCTATTTTAACAATGTGGGCGCTGGACGGGAAAATGACAAAATAGCAAAGAGATTTGTGCTGCACTTAGCGCCGCTCTGTGTCGGCCGTAAGATAGGGCCCAATAACTAACAGATCAATTCATTGTTGGTTTTTGTCTTTTTATGGGATTTGTTGATAATGATAATGATGACAAAAATCAAGGTGATGATGTTGATCATGATTGATGATTATGTGTCCCTACAGGCCAGCAGTGGAGTGAAGCAGTGGAACAAGAGGTGGTTCGTCCTCACTGACAGATGTCTGTTCTACTACAAAGGTTTGTCCTCCAGCCTGGATATCAGATTCTATGATTTACAAATGACTTGCAATAAAGAGCTGTCTTGTATTTAGACTATGGGCCCTATTTTAACTGGGCAAGCGCAACAACTTGGTTCTCGCTGTGTGGCAGGTCTTGGGATTTTGATTTTGTGGGCGTTTCCATGCACAGTAAAACGAGACATATTTTAGCTAAAAAAGAAAGTTGGAAAAGAGGCTATGATGGTCCCCTCCCTCATAAACAGGCAGAATCTCAAGTTATAACTAACCAGTCTGATGTGTGTAGAGTTTTGTGTGGTTATTCTGTAGCAGCACCTCATTTTCAGGTGATTTAATGAAAGTAAACACAGTGAATGATTGTATATACATCTGGTGTGACACTTCTCAAATTGGAGGCTGCAGATATGTTAACATATTCTGTTCTGCTGTAATGAACTGGAGAAGAAGCTTTTCATACAATATATACAGCTGTGGAAAACAGATACTGCAAGAATCACCCACATTCATTGATAGATCAATGCAGATTGATTTACTGACGTTCCTGCTTTAACCACATTAATAATGATGTTTTGTACCAATTGAAATGAAAATACTCTACTGGTTGAAGTGTTTAATTCAAATAGTTTTATATTTTATGCATTAATCTGTTATTGCCGCACATTAGCTGCAAGTATTTTGTTTGCTCTTGATGATAAAGCAGATAAAGTATCAACAGATGTGGTTCTGAGACGTCTAGGACCCATTGCCACCAAAGTACAACAACTGGCTTTGCATTTCTTCATTTGAATGCACCTCCCACCTGTTTTATCTGGAGTTGCTAGGGGCTTGCAGCTCTAGATATATAGCTCCAGATATTAGCCATGACTAGCATTTTACACTCAAATTAGTACAGTCAAGTGAATTGAGATTAATTGCATTGTGGGTAATGTAGACACCAGGTTTCTAAAATTAAAGAAGAAGAATGCATGGAATACAAAAGGGTTCTGCTGTATGTCAGTGTTATATAGGACTCTTTTAACTGTCCAATGGGACTCATGTCTCAGTGACCTGTTGTTACTCCTGTTTGTCCTCTGCCTTAGAGCTGATGGCTCCCTCAAATAACCTTGTGCAGGATTCCATAAAACAATAAAACATTCTTTGATAAGAGTAAAACGGCTACCAAAACAGTCCTTTCAGGATCTACTGCTGCAACTACTTCTTTTTCTTTGTTGCTGATTTAATTCACAGTTCTGACTCTGTTTTGCCTCTCTCTGTTACCATGTAACAAAATAGTCTCGGTTAAAGTTGTCATTTTACAAACCTGGCCTTTAAGTGGCCATGCTTTTCTTTTCTCTTCTCTCTTATTTTATTTTCTACTGGGGGATTCTCTCTTTATTCTGAACATGTCTGTTTTGTTCCCAGCCTCCCCTCTTTCTCTGCCTGGCCCAGCTGTGTTTTGGAGGCTGAGAGAGAGGGAGTGATGGAGGGAGGAATGTGTGACACTGCAATATACCACTAGGATTGCCATGCCAGTGAGGACTGAGGGCCAAAAAATGGGCACAAGAGGAGGAGAAAAGCACCAGATTTTTGTTGTTTTTGTTGTGTTTTACTGAGCTGTCTCTGACTCCTCCAAGGCACAGCACTGTGGTTTGTGTTTCTAAGTGTGTGGGTATTTAGACATATATACTAGGCCAATATTGGTGTTGGTGAGTAAAAGTCAGATATGTCTGAATAGATTATTTAAAATAGATTCTTAAAATGAAATTCAGTTCAGTTCTTTTCTCTCTCTCTGCTGCCTACCCCATTTAAAAAAAAATCAAAAAAATACAATTGTTCTCATGTTATATTGTATTCAGCTTTCAATAGTCTCAGAAACTTTTATACTGAATCTATCAATTGAATTGTTGAATCTAACAATAATCTGCAGACACTATATGCTAGGCCAGGCTTAACCACTTTCTAGGTGTTGCTGTCCACCATTTCAAAAATGATCGGTTGTTTGACCATTCCAGTGCTTTGCATTAGTGGGCACAGTAGGCGTGGTAGACTGGTCAGATACATGCCAGAGACTTTCCGAATCAGTATCATATCTGGGTATTTTTGGCATACTGCTGATTTTGCTTTTGTTTGCATACTGCATACTACATGCTACATTTTAGCTCAATCAGCATGTACTGCTAGTATAGTAGGTAATTAGGGTCCTAATTTAAATGTGCAAGTGCATATGTGTATATGTAGAAAATGCAAAAAGAGCTGTATTAAATAAAATAAATCTCTCAGCCAGTCACATCACTGCTCTCATACCTCTGAGCTGAGTCAATCACAGTTATAAGTGACAACGAAAGCTCAACAAACTGCACACATCACCACAAATATGCAGCCAAAGACAGATTGATTGATTGAATACTTATACAGAATACATTACTACACTTCAATTTCACCGAAGTGTATTATTCTGAAATTCATTGCTTTACTATTGTAGTTTCATCAATGAGGTATTGCAGTAACAAATGACTCATCTATCAAAATAAATGCTTTTATTCTTCTGTCCATTATCGAACTTTGCATTATTCATTGCACTGAACTGAGAATGTCTAGTGAAAAACTAAGGAAATTGCATCTTTTTTCACATTTGTTTGTTCAAATACACATTCGATACTGTAAAGTTATGATCACTGTAATCATTTCAGCACATTGCTCCCCTCAATTACATTCTACTACTTGAAATGTAGATTAAACTGAGTGCAGCATTGTAAACAATATTCTATTCCTTTAATACACTTTTCCATTGTAAATGATAGCATACCTTTGGATCCTGTAAATGATTCTGAATTCCCCCTCCTTAAAGGGTAAATAATAATAATCATAATAACCATCATTATAATAATTTATTGCATTTATATAGTGCTTTTTATAACACAAGATTACCTTTCTTCTCCCAACAGGCTGAAATGCAGTTTACCAAAATGTGTAACCTCCTCTATAATGCACAGATGATCCCCTACAATCAAGAGTTTTGTTGTATAAGTATATACGTCAGATCATACCTAATATCCTTAGCGAATATGGAGATTTTTTTCTCTTTCCTAGCAAAAGTTATGAGGGAATATACTTTCTCTCACACTGCATTTTCTTTTTTGTAAAGATTTGTTTTATTGAAAGAGCCTCAATATACAGAGCAACTACATGATCTAACATGATACATTTTACATACACATTTCCATTTGTGCATGAGAAAATACATTTAAAACACAGGAAAAGGAAAAAATACACATATGTATACAGATACATGTAAATGTACTTGTAGAAAAACTTAAATATATACACAAGTTGAACAATGATAATGACACATATACTGTAATGTATAACTAATAATAATCCAAACCTAACCTATATGCTAACCTGCTGTAGTGGTAATTTATGAAAACAGTGACTATGTTTTCATACAACAACAACTACTACTACTAATAATAATAATACTGCTACTACTACTACTACTAATAATAATAATAATAATAACAATAATAACAATAATAATAAAGAGAGCATCAATAAATAAAAAACAATAAAAAATAAAATAGAATTTAAAAAACTATACTCTTAATACAATACACACATACACATGTGTATTAATATGCACATAAGGAGCAAATGCACCAAACATAAACAGGTGTGGAAGCAGTAGAAACACACAGATGATGCCTATATTATCAAGAGCTTTCAGTGGTCGGTAGAAAAACAGTCCATTTACCATTTATACAATGGTAAAAGCAGAACAAATGAAAGCCTCTTCTGCTGGTGGGCTTTGACCATGCATATGGTGGAACCACCACAAACAAATGTCACACTAAATCTGGAAAACAAAGACAAAGACAGTATGAAGCGACAGCGGTAAACTCCCCTTTAACGGGAAGAAACCTAAGGCAGAACCTGGCTCTGGGTGGGCGGCCATCTGCCTTGACAGGTTGGGTTGAGAGAGAGAGAGAGAGAGAAGAAAGGGGCAACAACAACAACAGATACATAACTTGCAGCAACAAACAGCAGGAACAGCTGGTGAAGGACAGAAGAAGGACGCCAACACATCAGCATAGTTTATGGGGCTTCCTCTGGATTAGAAAGCACAAAGGACTCTGGGGAAGAAGTAAAGTTAGTAACATGCAATAATGGTAAAAAAAAATACATGCAGATGGAGAAGAGGAGAGAGGAGCTCAATGCATCAGTGGAAGTCCCCTGGCAGTCTAGGCCTATAGCAGCATAACTAAGGCCTGGTCAGGCCTAACTATAAGCTTTATCAAAAAGGAAAGTTTTAAGCCTACTCTTCAACATAGAGAGGGTGTCTGTCCCTCTGACTGAATCTGGGAGATGGTTCCACCAGAGAGGAGCCTGATAGCTGAATTTCGATCCTTCGCCATGAAAATTGAAATGGCCGTAACTCCAGCATATATGATCCTAAGAGAGCCAAACATTTTGTGCTTGATTAGAGTCCCGCCCTGAACACTTTGACGGTCTGTGGGTAGCACCATGTCTGGATCCACCTCAAATTTACTCAGAACACTCTCCAAGACCTTTGCATTTCTGTAGTCTGAAGTTGTTGACATTATGTTGAAAGGTGTTGCCATGACAACAGGGCAAATTTCGATGTCTCAGCATGAAATTTCAAAGCGTTATAAATTGATCAACTTGGTCTGATCTTTTCCAAAATTCATATGCTTGTTAGGAGTCCTGGTCTGAAGAAATGTATAGGCCCTTATTTAGTGACAGTCATAGTGCTACCTACTGGCAACAGGAAGTAATATGCGTCTTACTTTGTCTAATTACTCCTCTGAAATTTGGCCAATGCACCTCAAATTGACTCAGCTAAGAAACAAGACCTTAGTGATGTTACATTCAACAGGTCATGACCTCAAATCAAAGGTCGTTGCCATGGCAACAAGTCCTTGGCCATGAAATATGATGTTTTTCAGGGCTTGACACACATGTCTGGAGGGACACCAGCTAAAATCCTATGTGGTGAATATGAATGGGAGTGGCAACAGCGCCCCATTGGAAATTTCAAAATTGAAGCCCTGCCTTCCAGATTGACATAGAAATAAGAAATTCACAAGCAATATGTATCATGTCAAGACGCACAAAAAAGCCTCTTGGAGCCATATTGTAAATCCTACAGGAAGTCAGTCATCTTGGTATTTTTCTATTTTTCTAATACTAGCCCACCGGGATTTGTCTCACTATGTCCGTACACCACTGGCTCAATTTTCACATTTTTTTGGTCATTTGGCCATTTCATATACCTTGTAATTTTAACAAACTCCTCCTACAGAATTCATCGTAACGACTTCAAAATCAGTGTGTGTCATCTAGACTAGTGTAAGATCAAAAGTTATTAAAAGATTTAGTTCACATTGAAATGTTAGGCCATGGCGTGGCGTTGACTTTTGATGTTTCGCCATTAAATTGGAAATTGCTATAACTTAAGTCTAAATGCTCCAATCTACATCAAACTTTACATTTTTGAGAAGACTCCCGGCCTGAACACATCTTCATGACAATATTCAGTCAGTGATGCAAACTGGCTCCATTGCGCCCCCTACAACATTTCAACGCAGCAGTCCCAGCAGCAGGTAAAATAGTGGACAAAGGAAGCAATGTTTATCTCCTTCTTGCACTGTCTGAAAAAACAGCCCAGGTCTGAAGACGCCTACATGCCCTTCAACTTGCTGCTTTAATTACATGTTGAAATGTTAATAATGTTTAATTTTAACAGCTATCCTTACCTTGTTGTTTCCAAACATCTTTGGATGTCTTGGTTAGATTACCTCAGTGGATCTAGGAATGGAGACCTCTTTTTTGTTGTGGGTAGATGACCTACATAGTTACATGGCCTGCATAATGTTTGTATGAAAAAAACGTTATTTCTTTATTTACTCAAGTGTATTATGAAACATATGTAGTGCATTTTTCTACTGTGACATAATACAGCTTCAGATTTATATGATGTTTTATGTGTATAATCATTGTTACTTCTACTGTCAAGTGGTGATGCTCATTTGCAATCCCCACCATGATTTTCTACTTCAGGGGTTTTATGTAAAATTTAACAAAAAAGGTTGTTTTAATTGTCAACAAAATATGAACTGAAAAGTGAACAGAAGTTCAAAGAATGAATTCCTAATAAAAAGTTGTTGAAGGCACTATGTCTCTTGAAATATTTAATCTTAATATTTAAATGTCCCTTATATCATGGGAATTTGTAAGTAATTTGAATATGAGCATACATCCATGTGATTCATTATACCAATATGGACCTTAAGTCTTGGAGTCCTTCTTTTCCACATTGTTCCACAGTCAAATCAAATTAGCTAATTAACCTTCTGACCTCTGAAGTGCTGGCACCTAACCCTAACCCATTCAATTTTCAATTCAGTTCAATTCAAGAGGAGCCTGATAGCTGAAGGCTCTGCCTCCCATTCTACTTTTGGCGACTGTAGGAATCACCAGAGGGTTGCATTCTGGGAGCGCAGTGGTCTAGTGGGGTAATAGGGTCCTATGAGCTCTTTCAGATATAATGGTACCTGACCTTAGTGGTTAATGCAGAAGGATTTTAAATTCTATTCTTGATTTTACTGGAAGCTAATGCAACAAAGCAAAGATGGGGTAAATGTGATGCAATAAGATTTGATTATCAATTGTGTCAAATGCAGCACTAAGATCTAACAAGACAAGTACAGAGATAAGTCCTTTGTCTGATGTAGTCAGGAGGTTGTTTATGACTTTCACCAGTGCTGTCTCTGTGCTAAGATGCACTCTAAATCCTGACTGAAAATCCTCAAATAAACTATTTTTATCTAGAAAGTCACATAACTGATTGGCGACTGCTTTCTTAAGGATTTTAGAGAGAAAGGGAAGGTTAGATATGGGTCTATAGTTGGCTAAGACAACTGAATCGAGAGTAGGCTTCTTAAGGTTTAATTACAGCTACTTTAAAGGACTGTGGTACATAGCCTGTTACTAAAAACAGATTGATCATATTTAGTAAGGAAGTGCTAATTAAGGGTAAGACATCCTTAAGCAGCTTAGCTGGAATGGGGTCTAGACACACTTTGAGGGTTTGGATTGAGAAATCGTTAAAGTTAGTTGAGGAAGGTCAATTAGAGAACAGTCCAAATGTATGTCAGGTTTCATGGCTGCTTCTAGGGTTCTTGAGTTTGTGGATAAATCAGTGCCTGTTGAGGGCAGAGACTGCTGAATTTTATCTCTAATTGTTAGAATTTTATCATCAAAAAAGCTCATGAAATCATTACTATTGAGAGCCATTGGAATACATGGATCAATAGAGTTATGACTCTTTGTCAGCCTGGCCAAAGTGCTGAAAAGGAACCTAGGGCTATTTTTATTCTCCTCAATTAATGATAAATAATAGGCAGCTCTGGGATTACAGAGGGCCTTCTTATATGTTTTAAGACTATCTTGCCAGACTAAGTGAGATTGTTCTAGTTTGGTGGAACAAATCCTTTCAAATCATCAAATCTTTCACAATATTTGCTTTAATTTACAGGTTTGGGAGTTATACCATGGAGTTGACCTCTTATGTTTTATTGTCTTCCTTTTTAAAGGGCGATGGAGTCAAGTGTTATTCGCAGTGAGCCTGCAGCACTATCATTGTATTGAGACATGGAATTGGAATTGAATTCAGCACGTATGGAATTGCTTCCTTAAATTTAGCTACAGCACTATCAGATAGGCATCTAGTGAAGACATTTTTGTCTAATGGTGTGTAGTCCAGTAATAGGAATTCAAAGGTCATCAAGTAATGGTCTGATGAAATGGGATTTTGTGGAAAAACTATCAAATGTTCAATTTTGATGCCATAAGTCAGCACGAGATTGAGGGTGTGATTAAGACAGTGAGTGGGTTTATTTACACACTGAGAGAAGCCAATTGAATCTAACAATGAGATAAAGGCATTGCTGGGACTATTATCGACATCCACATGAATATTAAAATCACCTACTATTATTACTTTGTCTGTACTAAGGACTAACTTTGATTAAAAAAAACTCAGAGTACAGGCCAGGAGGACGGTACACTATAACAAACAGACTTGGCTGTAAAGTTGTCCAGGTTGGGTGACAGATATTAAGAAAGGCTTTCAAATGAGTTTAATTTTTTATTCAATTTAGGTCTAGAAAGGATATTATTTTTCAAAGCAGTAGCTGGGAGGCTTGGGCCAAGGTCAAGGCTGGTAGCTGGGCACCTGGGAGCTTGGGCTGGGTGTGAGGCTTAGTAACAGGAATGGAGAGGGAAGCCAGGCAGAGGGATAGGCTGGACAGAGGGAATAGAGTCGGGAGCCAGGCAGAGGGATAGACAGTGCAGGTGAGGCAGGAAGGCAGGAAGCAGGGGCTGGGGCTGGACTCAGGCGAAGGCAGAACTGTAGCAGTACAGAAAAAGAGTTTAGCAGTGCTGTCAAAAACTGAATCAAAGTCAAGTTGTTAGGCTTGAAGCACAACTGACTGTGAGAAATTGAGTCTATGATCTTAGAGTAAGAGGTTGAACCCGGTATTTAAGTAGCACTCCTGACATAGATAATGGGGAGGGAGAGAGAGACACACACACACTATAGGAGAACGCAGAAGTGGAGGGCATGACATAGCCAGGTTTCAGTAAGACAAAATAAATCAATATGATGATCTGAGATTAGATCATTTACTAATACAGCTTTAGATGATAGTGATCTAATGTTTAAGAATCCACATTTAATTCTCTTATTTTGTTGAAAAGTAGCAGTGGTGTTAATTTGTGTTAGATTTCTTTTGTTTACAGGGTCTCTGTGTTTTTGGGTGGGTAACTGCTCTAATCGAAGCGTAGAGAAGCGTGTAAGACTGCAACTCTGCCCCCTGGTCTACTTAATCAGCCATATTTCTAGATATGAGAACAGTTCCAGCCAAAGTGGGATGTATGCCGTCTCAGAAAGTCTGCCAGATGTCTATGTAGCCCGCAAAGTTTGCTGGACACCATCTCGACAGCCAGTGGTTGAATTGTGACATGCAGCTATACATGTTATCGCTGGTCAGATTTGGCAGGGGCCCAAAGAAAACTACGGAGTCTGACACTGTCTTTGCAAACGTTCACACTGACTCATCATTAACTTTGGTGACCTCTGGTTGGCATAATCGGGAGTCAATCGTGCCATATCTATGTTTATTCTTAGCCAGCAGTTTTAAATTTGATTCTATGTCGCTCGCTCTGGTCCCAGGAATACATTTGACTATGGCTGCTGGTGCTGCTAACTTCATGTTTCTCACAATTGAGCTGCCAATAATCAGTGTTTCTCAGCGAGTGTGTCACTGAGTGGCTGTTTGAAACACGAATGGGTTGGTGGTGAACTGTAGGCTTCTCCTTAGGGCTATGCTGCAGAGCTAAAATAACTAAGCACTGTATGATTAGTGAGAAAAGTCACTAAGAGAGAAAATGTTAAGAGACTAGCGAAAATTTGAATATACAGTAGCTATTTATCCACAGTAATGTGAAATATAGTAAAATCAACTGAGTTTAGAGCAGCAACAAAGCTATCAGTAAAAACAGTCAGCAACCGGAAGTGACACAATATGCTTACCGTAGCACGTCAGCCCAGTCAACCCATGACCTCACCTAATTTGCATTATTGATGACAAAGGAATTACATGACATTACACTACAGAATCAGTTACAATGCCCAAATGTCTGCTATCATTTGCAGTGTTAAAGTGGATTATATGAACAAAATATTGTTTACAGTGCTGCATTCAATTTAATGTACATTTTGAGTCAAGTAGGTGTAATTGAGGCAAGCAATGTGTTAAAATGATTACAGTGATCTTGATTTTAATGAACATGTAACATGTATTTGAATGAAGAAATTCCTTACAAAAGGTTGAATTACAGCGTGTTTGGATCTAGCTTCCAAATGGTAACATAGGATGATTTTTTTGCAAAAGCACGTTGATAAAACTGAAATACTAAAGTAATGAATTAAACAGTCCACATGTTACTATTTTTCATTTAGTTAGATGAAATTGGAGTGTAGTAATGTAGCTCCACCTTCGCTGCATGCATGTGTACTCCCGTGGCCAGGGCCACATTTCCTATCAGAGGATAAGTACGTTGGTACAACACCGTGAAAAACAGCACCAGCTTGCAGAATGGGAGAGAAACAGTTCTCCATGCACCAAGACACATGTGAGCGAGCACACAGTTAAAGCACTTCAAATAACAATCACTGTAAAGCTTCATTTACACTCCCGAGTGGATACGTACACGGATGGGTAGTTGTTCTGTTTATACTACCTTTTGAGGTGCGCTTGGAGAATATGTTCCACAAATGAGCAGTAGATTGTCATCTGCAGGAACCATGGATGTATTATAAGATTTGGATACAGGACCAAATATGGCACCCAAGAGACATCTGGAGATAGAAGCAGGAGGACTTAACCAATAGGTAATTAAAATAGTTATAATTAGAAACATCTTCTATTTTGAATCAAACCTAAGATATGAGTGTAAAGCATTGTTCTTGCAACTGCAATTATAATGTTTTTGTTTGTTTGTTTTCTTTTGACTGAAACATTGCTGAACCATGTCATGTGATGCTACCTCAGTAAACTTTAACTGCAAATATTACTGGGACCACTACAGAAAATTGCATATGAACATTTAATATCCAGGAATTCACATTATAGACACTACCACTGACTATCCCTGTAACAAACTGCCCACAATTTCACACACTGACCATACATGGTCTAGCCATATACTGGGTTTTGGCTGTAGGCAGAAATCTCAGAGACAGATATCTCAAAGCTGGACAAATAAAACCAAACTATCCATTACCACTAGGGTGATAATTTGGGTGAACTTAAGTAAAAATGACTAATTTAACTGAATTCCCCTATAAAAATACCCAGAATCAGTGAGTTACAGCCTCTGAAACTTAAAATGTCTTTTTTGTGTGTTTACATCATGATTAAAGGTCCAGTGTGTAATATTTAGAAACATCTAAAAGAACAGACTTGGTAAAAATTGAATAGATCATTTAAAAGTACATTTTAATTAGTGTCTAATCATCTGAAAATAATAATTGTAATGCTGTTGTTACCTTAGAAATAAGGCATTTATATCTACATAGGAGCGGGTCGCCCTCCATGGGAGCCGCCACGTTGGTTTCTACAGTAGCGCTGAACAGAAAAAACTAACACAAACGCGCTTTAGATTCAGTGGGCGAGTTCCGGAAATGCACCAGCTTTAAACGAAACGGAAAAAAAGAAGAACGGACCAAACATTTTGTATCGTGAGAAGATTCGGAACCAAAACCTGATAAATGAAGGATGATACTTATTTAGAAAATTGTCATCGTCATTGAAACGAAAACAGAAGAAGCTGAACGAAATCGGGACAAGCAACGGCATAAAGAGGATAAACCCTGATGAGAGAAATATTTGCAAACTGATGCTGACGTTTCCTGTTTTCTGCTGGACAGGTAAGAGTATAATGTATATGATGTACAATATGTATTAGCAGTAGATATGTTTCCCTGGATATAAACACCGCTAACGTTACGTAGCCTGAAATATTAGCCATATTAGCAGATTGTAGCTTCAGTGTGAGCCTCTCTCGGAGCTGCTGGACTGATAAGAGACAACAGGGAGGTGACGTGGTGCTAATAACCTAAAGATTTATTCATTTTCTGTGGCAGTAAAGACAACGGACCGATAATTAAGGTATTTAGTGCTGGTGATGAGCTAAGGACAGTAAGTCAGAGTAATGAGTTAGTGTGAAAGATAAACTGAGGAGAAGTCCGCTCATCACCCAGTTAATACAGTCTGTGAATATTTTTCATAGTGCTCCGTAATTTCATTGTTTGCTGCTAATCTGTCATTTAGTAGCACATGTACACACGGTGTAAAGTTAGCTTATAGTCCAACACAAGTAACGTTTCACACGTTTCAATGTTGGAGAACATGTAACGTTAATTGCTACCACAGCTTTAATTTTACATTTATCAGTCAGAAGTATTTTAGGACGTAGCATAATGTATTACAGGTTATGTGACTGTGTCACGTAACTCTTTTCATGTTACTATTTTCTTGATGTTGATGTTGTTTCTCCAGCTATGAGAGAACTCCTGCAGCAAAGTTCAGTCACAGGCTCTTGGAAGTGGTCAAACATTATTCTCTCTAGCAGTTAGTATTTATAAGACTGCTTATGTCAGCTGTCTGTGAGTTTTAACTCAGCTGGCAGTTTAATATTATCCATTTCTGCAGTCTGAAGACGCTTTTGACTCGTTTTCACTCGTCATGAATTGATTTCATCCGTGGCAGAAAAACACGTTACACGATCTTTCAGCAACTGCTGCAGGTTAAAACGGACTAAGGACACAGTTTTAGTGCTGACTGACTCTAACACACACGATAAATAGACTTCAACACACTGGCTAGCTTAGCAACATCAATGCTAAAAACAACCCGTAATGCTAAACTCCGTGTTGAAGTCGGTTTCACATCAGTACTAACGTTATATCCACTGACAAAGATCTCATCAGTGTGTTTAATGTTTAACATGTAAAAAGTGTTTTAAGTCATTTTTGTGACTCCTGTGATCTCAGACTCAAATGCTAATAGTTGCACACATGTTTCGATTAATGTTGATCACCCTTACCCATTTATAGACTTTTTTTTTTTTTTTTTTTTTTTTTTTACATTTTTCTCAGACAGTGTGGTTCGGCATTATTCACTATGTCTGTGACATTCACACCCGTCATATCAGAAGTATTGCAGACCAAGTCAGGAGAAATCTGGGTAAGTGATAAACATTTGTTTTCCTATGTAGCATATTAACTTACCTGCAAGTCCTACTCTTGGTTAAATAGTGTTATTTTCACATGTTCGACTGTATAAGATGTATGAAATAGCAAATGAACTCTATGCGTCCCTGCAGCTGCTGCTCTACACAGCTCCTGGAGCAGATGAAGAACAGCAGTGCCAGTGAATCATGGGTGTCGTTCCTGCTATGAGAGCATCTTCATCCAGAGCAGTAAACTGAATACCTTTGGTGTGGTTTTGGTTTGACCCTTGTCTGCTATTATATGTGCAGCAAATTGACTGCTTTTAGTCAACTCTGAAGAAAACAGAATAAACTGTAAAAATGTTTGTTTGAACAGTAAAAGATTGAAAAAGATTTCCAAAAATGTTTGTTAAATAAAAGATATTTATCTCATATATGTTATTCTTAGTGTTGTTTTTTATATTTTTATTTAAACACCTCCTCAACCCAGCAGCTGTACCCTGCACCGCCTGGTTTGGTCTGAGTACGGACTAAACTGAGAAGCGAGGCGGATTACAGGCGCAGTATTCCCGCTTTGAACGGGCTGTAAAAGAGGCTACTGACTCACATTATACTGCTATAATATGTCAAACTATACCGACTACAGTAATGTAAATCAGAAAGCTGCTGTGTAAATACCACTGTGTTGTATTGGTATTTTAAATGTAATATCTTGTAGAACGAGTAGTAATTTAATAAAATAATTGTGTAAATAACATCACAAACCTCAGTCGTTTCCCTTTGGAGGGTTTCAAGCTTCTTCCATTGCTGTCGCAGTCCCGGTGTTTGCTGTCCTCCCTTAGCTGGCCCTGCCTGCAGCAGCACCGCTAAACAGCACCACTAGCTCGCCCTTTTCCTCTCTCTCTATCTCTCTCTCTAATCTCCGGTACTTGACTGTGCAGACTGATAACACAATTTGCAACGCTATCCTGCCAATGCTAACGGTATCTCGCTATCAATAATGCCTAACATTAGAATAAAATAACCTTGTGTTTTGTTTAGCATTACGTAGCTAATGTTAGCTTGTAAAGCACTCATAATTGCTATCTTACTTGCGAGCTGTGTCCTATAGTATTATAGACTAAATAACTAAATACATCTTCACTGCTTCCCTTGACTTGTTAGAAATACTCAGAGCTGTCCTGGACGATGAAGTCTTCAGAAAATAGCCTTTTGTCCGGGAAGGCCACCGTAGTCTTAGGTAGGGGAGGGGGGAGAAGTGGAGTGCTTCAATCTAGAACCTCACCATTAGAGGCCGCTAAATACCCCATATATTACACACTGGACCTTTAAGTGAATCTTGTCAACGTTTGTCATCATCATTGTGTTTATGTCATTGTGTCATATGGTTTCATATGGTTTAACACAATGCATTTCCATGGTTTCAGTCTATAAATACAGACATATATAAATCATTTAAATGTGTATGGGAGACACAAGCAGGAGCGAGGCGGAGGTGTGCCTATTTACCTGCCGTCCTTTATGCATGTGTGTGTGTGGCTGAAGTCTCATTGGTGCAGATAAACAGCAGGTACATTTGGCTGGGGGCCAAGATTCCTGTAACACTGAGTCACATGAGCTGATCATTATCTCTCTCTCTCTCTCTCTCTCTCTCTCTCTCTCTCTCTCTCTTTCGTATCTCTCTTTTATATCTTGTATGATTGCACAAGCCCTTCCCCCTCTCTCAGATCCCTCTCTCGCTTCTGTCTCCCTGCTCCCATGCCCCATTGTGCTCTCGCTCTCTCTCTCTCTCTCTCTCTCTCTCTCACTCTCTCACCCACCCGTAAACACACACACACCCCCACTCAGTCAGCAGCAGAGTGAGTGCTGGTGCAGAGCTATGTTCGGGAAATAAGAGGTAGGAGGACACAGAAAGGAATGTATCCCTTTTCAAACTGCTGAAATTTTCATGCTTGCTTCCATTATTCAGTCCTCCTCTTCTACAGTGCTCCTGTTTATCACCACTGCATCTTGGTGTGTATGTGTATGTGTTTGTGAGAGAGAGAGAGTGAGAGTGAGCCATTACCACTGCTTATCACAGGGACCCTTGGACCATAATGGATCTATTCTAGGAAGCTGTCACCGTGGGAGCAAAGTGTGCGCTGGGAGGAGAGCAGCTCTGATTCTGCTCTCATGTTTAGACTCTACTGAACATTCCTCCTCTTTTTTGCTTTCTTTTATCCTGCAGGTCATGTCAACTGGCTCAGGCTGACTTTATTATTTCTCTCACACAGTATTTGTGGCTATGCACCAGAGTCTTGTCCTTTTTCTCTGATGCTTCCCAGGATGTGTTCACACCTACATTTTCCTCTTCACAGATGAGAAGGAGGACACAGTTTTAGGAAGTTTGCCACTGCTCAGTTTCCGGATTGGAGGAGTGGACCCTTTGGATAACATCACCCGCAAATTTGCCTTTAAGGTCAGTAAAATCCTGGTGCAGGGACAGAGGGTACTGTTTGTATCATTTCATGGTACTAGAGAGCATAAATAAGTGCAAATTAATGAAAATAAATGCCTTCTATGTTGGTTCTTTATAGTCCTTGCATCTTCAAAGAAACCTTATTATGCATTGATGAACACTTTTACAGTAGGAAGGTTCTCTGCAGCACAATATGCAAATATTAAAAATAAATAAAAAGAGCATGAACTGAAGAATGATCTCAGAGCGAAAGAAACGTTCCAAAGCAGCAGTATTGAAAGGCTGTTGGTTTTTAGTGTGACAGCAGCTCCGAACTGAATTAACACTTCAAGAATCCTCTTGCACAAGGTGAGCACTTACTGCAAAAGCAGGATTTACTGATGTTTGAACTTCTTCCTTGATTGCATTGTTTTGGCTCAGAGTAAGGTGTTGGTTTGGTTCTGATTGAATGATAGAAGGTGACTGGCTTCATGGCTGAGGCACATGATGTTATTTATGACTGTTCAAGAGGCCCGTGGGGCTTTGGGATTGGAATCTCATCAGAGTGGGTAGGAATTTTTCGGTTGAAGAGGGGATCTTGAATTAGGACTTCTGCTGATATAGATATGGATGCCCAGTGTGGGCATGGTACCTCAGTTATTTTTGAACATGAATTGATATGTCTGTAGCCTTAAAAACTGAAATTTGGCTCAAAAAATTTGATCATGGATTTATTAGATTTTACAATATCTGATTTATGTAATAATTTTGCTCATTTCTCCTAAACCATACACCAGAACCAGAAACCTAATTCTTGTAAATTACAGCAGATTGAACCTGAGCTGTTTTCAGTCACACTACAACTTCCTTTGCCTTGTTTGGACTCTGATGAAATTGAATTGCTTCAGAAAAGGATGACATTGAGCTACTGATAAGTGTTATTGGATAAATAGTGCATTTTTATATTGGGCTCAAAAATGACTACCAAAGACAACTGATTTAATAGGTGGAATGCACTGACCACATCTCCATTTAAAAATATTTTAAAGAATCCCTAAATGCTGAACTACTGATAAGTAATGTGTCCAGATTCAATAATATCAGCATGTAGCAGCATGTAGTCTGAAGAAACATTGGGACTTCAGTTCACACTGTGGTTTACTTCTCTGTGAGGTGTGTGTACGGGTAATAAAACAATATTTTGGTGTGAGGTAATAATTACATAATCAAAGACCTAAAATAGATGAATTGTATTATTGCCCTTCTTTACAAACAGATCAAGGCTGCGTTTCCTCTGATCTGGATGAATCACATCAGCAATGCTCCAGAGGCAGCAGCAGCAGCACAGAACCACCAGACAGAGCTGTTTGTCAGAACTGAATAAAGATGAGATGATGAGGATGCGGGTTAGCTGAGCCTGAATCTGCTGAGTAGAGCTTTATATAAGTTGGAAAGCCTGAGATAGCCTTGTTTCCCCTTCAGCATCAGCATGAAACACACACACTCACCCCCCCCCCCCCGCCCCTCATTTCAGTCTTGTCACTCTCTCTTATATCTCCCCTTCTCTCTGGCCTGTCTCTCACTGCAGTAACTGTTTATACATGCTCAGCTCTCTTCACTTTTTAGAACATTTAGTCCTTTTTGTTGGCTCTTTCTGTGTACATCCAGTGCAAGCTCTGGAGTAAAGTCCAGTTCATGTACCCATTGTGTGTGTACACACACACACACACACACATACACACAAACACTCTCACACACATACACACACACTCTCTCTCTCTCTCTCTCTCTCTCTCTCACACACACACACACACACACACACACACACACCCACACATATATATATGCTAGGTCTGCCACACACACCACCTGCAATGTAAACAGCCAGAGTAAATATACTCAGTACAGCTTTTGACAGCTTGCCAAGGGTTAGTGTTCTGCTTGTTAGCTAATATTCCTGACTGGACACTCAGTACTGTTTACTGTCCAGTTTCACTCGAGTGCCAGAAATCCTGCCATGAACCTGGCAGTTAATATTAACAGTGATCAAATACACTTGTGCACTTTTCAAAATCATGGTGCTTCAAAGGTGCTTTATAATGCAGTAGAGTTAAGACTAAATGAAGAGAAAAAAAGAGAAAAATTATAAATATACTGGAGGTAAAAATGGGATACATAGGACATAAATATAAAAGGAGGTAAATGACAAGGCATTTGAATCAAAGATAGTCTTAAAAAGTGATCATTTTAAAGCCAGCACTGATTCATCCAGGCTGACAGTGACAGTTAGAGCCTGGTCACACAGAGAAAATCATCTGCTTGGACAGTGGACATAATTTCTAGGGACACTGGGATGGATAGGTTTATTTTTAAGCTCTGGACAGGGCCAGGCTGTTTTACCCTCACATGCAACTAAGCCATGGCCTGACTTTAGCTTTGTTCTTAATGGATATCCATGGGACTGATATTGATCTCACTCTCAGAAAGAAAGCAAACCAGCTAAAATGTTCAAGTATTCCTTTAAATACAAGTAAAATCTGTCTTTGCAGTCACATGATTTTATTATATTATTATTAGTAATATCAGTATTTTTACAAATCAACATATTTCAATAGTTCAATCACAGACACTTCAAGGAACAGACCATTTTTTGCAGAAAAGGCTCTGCTGTTTGAGGAAGCTGTAAGAGAATCCAAGCAACAACAAGGATTCTATAGAGGGGGCTAATCCCGCAGAACAAAATGATTGCTTAATAAGTATTAGCAGGGAGCACATTAAAACCCCAGAACAACACAGCCACTGTGATCCACCATCCTAAATGTACGTAATAGCATATCACAATTTACTCTGAAGGATAGCAAAGCCCTTCTCATCTGGGATGCATACTGTACACTCAGATAAACATACAGCAAGATATAATAGTATCTTGACACAAAGGAAATATTTTTTTATTGGTATTTAGCAGTCTGCATTGTAGACGAAACATGGGTAGGGAGGGAGTTCCTACAATAAAGGTCACACCTGAACCGAACTGCAGATATTGTGGTTCAGTGGTATAAGTTTTAACCAGTAGGATACCAAGATACCCCATCAGGGAAATATTGTACAATGTACCTAGACTATATAGAGAAACACGTTTCAAAATAAAAATAAAAAATAAAAAAAACAAGTGGCAGAGAAGAAGAGGTTCTGTTTGTATCTAATGAGTGCATAGACAGTGACAAAGGTTATTAAAATATTTGATAAAATGTTGTGTGATTCATAGCTTTGTGGGCTGTTGTGTTGACTAGCCATGCTGGCTCCCATAGTTTATGTTTATAACCCCAGCCACTCTGTTTCCTGTCCCACCTGCTTTTGGCCACACCACATGTATAAATGCTTCCTGGCAAATCTTGATCTGACTGCAGCTTTGGTGAATAGGATTGGATGTTACTAGCCACACAGCTGTGAATGATAAAGTGATAATGAAGCATATTAGAAAGAGCTGATGCCAATCAACTAATATAAGTGCGACTTGTATCCTATGCTACATGTGTGGTAGTTTTGAAAATTTTAATACTTGGGGCACTACCACAAAGTGTTTCTCTGTATAGATTCTATTACTCAAAGTCATCTTTGTGTTGCAAAGACTTCCAACTTGTTTTGACCGTTCAATAAATCTGAAAGAACTTCATCAGACAGCTTGCAGCAATACTGAAAACCTGTGTACATCAAAGCTGATATAATTCAATGTTTTTCATTTCAACTTTATTTATATAGTGCCAAATCATAACAAAAGTTATCTCATGCCACTTTTCATATAGAATAGGTCTAGACCGTGCTCTTTAATTTATAGAGACCCAACAATTGAGCAAGTACTTGGCAACAGCATCAAGGAAAAACTCCCCATTAACTGAAAGAAACCTTGAGCAGAACTGGGCTCTAGGTGGTCAGCCATCTGCCTTAACTGGTTGAGAGAGAAAGAGGGAGGGAGGGGAGAGAGACACAGGGAAGCATAATAACAACAATGCTAAAAATACCAAAAAAAATAAAATAATAGAGATGACTAGTAAAAATAATAGCAATAATAGCCAAACAAGGTGGCAAGACTGGACCATGCTGTCATCACTCAGGTTCTGGAAGAAGCCAAGTTAGTAATATGTATTAATGGTGCATGAATGCATACAGAGGAGGAGAATAGAGGAGCTCAGTGTATCATGGGAAGTCCCCACGCAGTCTAGCCCTATAGCAGAATAGCTAAGGGTATAAGCTTAATCAAAAATGAAAGTTTTAAGCCTACTCTTAAATGTAAAAAGGGTGTCTGCACCCTGGGCCAAATCAGGAAGATGGTTCAATAGGAGAGGGGCCTGATAGTTAAAGGCTCTGCCTCCCATTCTACTTTTGGAGACTCTAGGAACCACATGTAAGCCTGCATTCTGGGAGTGCAGTGCTCTAGTGGGGTAATAGGGTACAATGAGCTCTTTAAGATATGATGGTGCCTGACTATTAAGGGCTTTCTAGGTGAAGAGAAGGATTTTAAATTAAATTCTGGCTTTAATACAGGAAGCCAATGCAGCAAAGAGTGATCTCTTTTTCTAGTTTTTGTCAGTTGACACACCTGGAAACACAACTGTTACTTATGTTACAACTGGTAACAAGATTACTATTATCACTACAACTTACCACTAAAGTTAGTTTGCAGCGATATGCAACTAAGAGAATCTGCTGCAGTTGCTTGGATTGGAGGACAGTATCTTGCTGAACTTTTCACTTTCTATGATGGTCAAAGCCCAGTTACCCTTCAGGTTGCCGTCACATCTATGGCCAGTCACAGACGTTATCTCTAACGCTTTTTTGCCACAAGGTGTTGCGAATGAGCTGTTTTTTAATAGTAATTACTGGACTTCTCTCTGTGTATTGATATGACTGGCCCCCAGTGTATATGAACAGAATTGTGTCCAGAACTGTGGTCTGTTATTCATAGCAGTGGTCTGCTATTCAGAAATAACAGACTGTAGAATGTTGAAATTGACCAATCAGAATTGTTGAATACTCGATTCTGATGATGTAATAACATTAGATAGTGTGTGTCTAAGGTGTTTAGGGCCAAGCACAATAACTTCAGTTTTGTCTGAGTTTAGTTTCAGAAAATTGCAGGTCATCCAGGTCTTTATGTATTTAAGGCATGCATGGAGTTTCTTTAGCTGGTTGGTTTCATCTGGCTTCAATGATAAATATAATTGGGTAGCAATTCAGTCTGCACATGAAAATTTAGGGAGTGTTTCCAACTAATATAACCTAAAGGAAGCATATATAAGGTGAATAGTATTGGTCCAAGCACAGACATTGTGGAACTTGCATGCATGGAGGATTCATCGTTACTTGTACAAACTGACATCAGTCTAATAAATAGGACTTAAACCAGCTTAATGCAGTTCCTTTAATACCAATTAAATTTTCCAGTCTCCTTAATAGGATGATCAGTGGTGTCAAATGCAGCGCTAAGATCTAACAAGACAGGTACAGAGAGAAGTCCTTTGTCTGATGCAATTAGGAGGTCATTTGCAACTTTCACCAGTACTGTCCTGAGTTAAAATCCTCAAATAAATTATTATTATACTATTATGTAGAAAGTCACACAACTGATTGGTGACTGCTTTCTCAGGGATCTTAGACAGATATAGCTTTATAGTTGGCGAAAATGCCTGAATCAAGGGTTCTTAAGAAAAGGTAATATTACATTACAGCTACTTTAAAAGACTGTGGTACTCAGCCTGTTACTAGAGACAAATTGATCATATCTCTTAAACAGGTGCTAACTAAGGGTAAGACTTCCTTAAGCAGCCTAGTTGGGTGGGGTCTAAGAGACAGGTTGATGGTTTAGATGAAGAAATCATTGAAGTTAGTCCTGTGTTTGGGGATAAATCGGTGCCTGTTGAAGGCAAGAGGTGATAAATTTTGTCTCTTAAAGTAAGAATTTTATCATTTAAGAAGCTCATGTGGGTGTGTCACTGAGTGGGGAGAACCTGTCAGAAACGTGAACATGGCTGGTGGTGATCCATGGGCTGCTTAAGGTTGACCTGCACCATTTACTGGGGGCTGGCTAACTACATTAGCTAATGATTGATTCCCCAAGATGTTGAGCCATGCTTCCAATTCACTGAGCCTTGCCTCGAACACTTGAAGAGAAATAAACATGTTTATAGCCTGGTACAAAAAACGGTTTTGGTCTCTATAGGTAACTTATCTTTTCATGATAACTAACAACTATCATGACAACTTTAGCTGTTACTGCTGTTGCTGTTTGTTACTGCTAGTCATGTATCTGTATATGTTGTTATTGTTGCTATTCTGCTTCTCTGTGTCCCCGCCCTCTTCTCTCTCTCTCAACCCAACCGGTCAAGGCAGATGGCTACCCACCTAGAGCCGGTTCTGCTTGAGGTTTCTCAACGTTAAAGAGGTGTTTTTCCTTACCACTGTCACCAAGTGCTTGCTCATGGGGGGAATTGTTAGGTCTCTCTCTCTGTAAATTAAAAAGTATGGTCTAGACAGATCCATGTAAAAGTGCCCTGAGAGGACTTTTGTTTTGATTTGGCACTATATAAATAAAATGTAATTACATTGAATTGAATTGAACTATATGGGGGATTCATTTTTTATAATTTACCCATTCAAATGTTAAAATTAATAATCTGGCTGCTTTGAGTGACAGATTGCTAGCCACTAGATGGCTTGTTTCAGCAACCAGGCTTCATTCAGCTAGCCTCAGCTCCACCTCTTTGCCCATTTTGAATTAGCCAGGAGTGAGGCTGAGTCAGGCACTACCAAGATGGCAACAGCCAGAGCTGCCCACTTTGAGCTTCAGAACTGCTCTTCAGAAACTAATGGGTGACATCATAAGGACAAATTTATATGTTATATTGTAATTTTAGAATTTGTTATTTCAGTAGTAGTTATTTCATTATATTTATTGTTATGCTTCTCTCATGCTCAAACTGCTGATTCAGAGGGTCCTTCAGCCTGACAAGAATTGCAATATGTTATTTAAGTACATCAAACCAAAAGGTACGGAATAGTGGCATAAAGTAGAATTTAATCCTTAAATTGGTAATATCATGTGGAACCTGACCCAATCATTGTGTCAATATCTCCAATACCCAAATGGATTCAAACAGACTTCCTGATCAAATGGTGCATCAAATGGTGTCTTTTGAGGCAGATAGAGAATGTGATTTTCTTTCTATTTTTATGATTGAAACATGACATCATAACTGTGGCAAGACAGAACATAACAAGATGTGTCATTTGATAAAGTTGACATGGCAGATGTAAATAAAGACAAGATGAGTTGATGTTAAAGAATAAGGAAAGACTAAACTGTATGGAAGTATGTATGATGTGAAAGTATGTAGCCTATGCAAGTGTATATGTAGAGGGTGCTGATGTGACAGTAAGGTGTAGGGAGGCAGTGAAAGATATAACAGAAAGAAGGAGAATATTACAAGGGGCCACAAGGGAGATCCTGGGAGAGGTGGCTATCCTGGCCCCTTTCCCTCTTCTTCTTCCCTTTTATTCTTTATTTTTCCTTCTTCTTGCTGTTATTTTTTACAGATATATTAATTTGTTGAGCATCATAGTGCTGCCACTGTTGGTTCTTTCTATTTGGGTCTGTACAGGGCGACTGCATTTCCTTATCAGACTGGGTATTTTTTATTTGAATATTAATTTGCGCATTTGGGTACAGGTTTTCCATGGATCACTTTTAGATCAGGTCCAAAATTTAGGGCTATTATCTTTTACCCGTCATGAGTTTTCAAAGACTGATTTGTATGTCTTTAATTAACTGTATAGTATATGTTTAAAAGAGTAATGAGATAAATGTGTAATTGCTGGGATCATGTCAATTTGGGGTCATGGACCAGAAAGTTGAGAATGAGTATCAACCCCTGGCAGTCTCAATCCAAACATATCAGCACTGGTCATCAAAACCCACTTTGATTAACCCTTCTTCAACCTGTGAGAGCAGTGCAAGGCCATCAGACTGATTTAACAACCAAGGGAAATGAAGATAGAAATAAAAACACAAGTAATCATTACAATTTCTGAATGGAGCAGTTGTGCTGTTTAGGAAACTCGTGTCTGATGCTGCAGACCTCTCTGTGGGACAGCCAGTCTGTGCTGAAATGACATTTAATGACATGTCATTCAGAAAAGAATTCATGAGAAAACTGACATAAAATCTCAGACTATGGAATGCAAGTTTTAGATTATTCAATAGAAGTCTGATAATTCACTCAAACTTGATGATGACTCCCACTCACAGTCTTGCACACAGGCCAGAGGGAGCTACAGTGTATGTTGAATGGATGAGAAAACCCCGGAACATTTCTCCAGCACCAGCATTTAGGGAGTGAAGGACCATATTTCTGCTTTTGTCACAAGTTTTGCACCAGCATATTGAAACAGTAATCATTCATATATTTATATAGTTGTTTGTTTTACAACTTTTAACCATATCCCACAAAATGGCAGGGGCTCTTAGCTGAGCTGCTGCTAACGTTTGCTTGTTTATTTCTCTGATAACTTAAGATCCAGACGTCCAATGCCTAAAATCCTTCTGGCTAAAAGATGAAGTTGAAAGTGACCTAAATTTATCATGAAAATGTGGCTTAAAACTGAATAAAAGTCAGTTTATAACCATTTCTGTGGAGCAACCACAACACCAATGTATTATCTTGTATGAGTATAAGTTACTCTTTGGTGCCATTGTAGCAGACAAACACAGAACCGCTTATGCATCTTGTGCCTGTTTACTCTTTGGTGGAGGAGATATGATGCCATTGACAAGCGACCAATTGAATTGGTCTGTTACTTTGATTAAAATGGCAGATTTCTCTGGGCTGGAAAATTGTTGGAATAATACACAACTCAACAAAATATATCAGATGTGTTTAGTTGTCTGCACATACAATTTTTTTTCTATTCAGAATATTCAGTTTCATCCAGATTTTTAAGTTATGTTCCATATTTTCCATGTTCTTAATTTCATTTAGTATCCTCAGAATTTCATTTCATATTCATTTCATTTCAGTTCTTGGTTTCATTCAATATTCTATATGTGACATTCTTATCTATCATTAAGTATTTTCTATACAGCAAGCTGTGATATGTGTATATGTATCTGTATATGCAGACTATTACATTCTTATATGTATGAGATTTACTGTTAATGTCAACATATCAGGTGCGACAGTTGTTGGCTGCTTTGACAATGTTAGATAAGATGAGTCTGCACTCAGGGGCAGGCCATGTCAGCTTAACAGGGGGTGGAAGGAATGTACATCAATGAATAATGAGGGTTGTTTTAGTGGCAACTGAGAGTTCATGCTGTAGGTATTTACAGTAAAGACAGTAAAGGTTTGTGGCAGTGAAGTGAGAATCTTCTTGTATTCAGCTCTCGATGTTTTGTTCAGTCGTGGTGTTTTTGGTCCTTAGTTATGTGGTCCAGAGTGTACAGACAGACGACATACTCTAACTATGAATTACTTAATGACAGATAAGTGTCAGTAACATGAGTGTTGACACGTGTTGTGTGTGCTGGCCAGTTGAAGCAGAGTTTGTGTTTTTCTGAAATGGACTCCTCATGTCTTGTCTTATTGGATGAGCTCCCTCAGGGCACTGTAGAGGTGGGGCTGAGACTCTGGTCAGGTTCCAGCATGCCTCCTTCATAGCTGCCAGGTGATTCCTGTCCAACCACTTCTGATTATGACAAATGTCAGTTCAAAATCACCCAGAGACAGGGCAGGCAGGGGCAGAGTCCAGCCTGATCCCTCTGGTATCTGCCTCAATATTGAACATTTCTGTCTAAACTGTCTTTAAAAATGGGAATGTAAGGCCAACAAATAAACATGAGTTCTGTTTTTAGCTTGGAAACATACAGCAGCATTTCTTAGTTTTGGCTTGAACATCCTGGCTGAAAGAAAAACAAGTTGTCCAAAACAGAAAACAAATTAATTGTCTCTCTCTATCTTGTCAAGTTTACATATAATCTGTTTGGACAAGAATGTTGGTCTATGTTATTTATTTTAAAATCACAGTGTAACCATCAGAATTGTCTTCTACCTGGAAGCTCAGTTTGACAGCAGAAACAGCTTTGTGTCCTTAAAGAATAAAGCCCTTATTTTTCTCTGTGTTGGTGATCACTTTTATCAGTAATGCTAAAACATGTACTCACCAAGGACCAACAACCCATGGGTGTTCCACAAGGGTCAGTGTTAGGTCCTCTATTATCTAGCCTCCTCTATTATTTAGCCTATATATTAATAATCTCCCTCAGTGTCATGATGCAGAGCTACAAATGTATGCAGATGACACTGTTGTGTACACACATGAAAAAAACAGCTGAGTTAGCTGCTGCAAAGCTAACAATTGCATTGGAAAGGATCACAAATTGGCTTGACCAATCATGTCTGAGTCTGAATGTAAAGAAGAGAAAAGGTATGTTTTTTTCTTTAAAACCATGGTACAACCTCCTAATGCTGATATTTTCAACAATGTGACACAAGGAGACAAAGCTGGATCAGCACGCAGACTTAAGGCTCAAAACATATGGGTTTATTGAGACAGGTGGGAGGGTAGCAGGGCTGCAGGCAGAGGGTGGCTGTAGCTGGGAGACACAGGAGGCCAGGTAAAGGCAGGCAGGTGATGAGGTGGAGTGGGTCCAAGATAGGAGCGGGTCCAGGATAGGAGCAGGTCCAGGATAGGAAGCGTACAGGGCAACTCCTAATCTGATTATTCCCATCTTTTATCTTAATTAGGCTTAAAAAGGTCTCAAGCTCAGATGGCCTGCATCTGTAGCAGTACTGGCTGTGACAAGAATCTAGACTCCACTTTAATCTTACTTAACAAACTAGAAATTTGTTTTGTTAAATGGTTAACAACCTCAGCCAGCTAACTGAGCTGTTCGCCCGCATGGAAGAGATATCTGCTCTTTAGCAGTGTTGTTTTCAGTCAGGTGCTCTGTCGGAGAGCTGTCGAAACCTGTTGTACCTGCAGCTTTACTACCCGACTCTGTGGATGTAGAGGTGTGGCCAAAGCCTGGAGACATGAGGAGAGAAAGCTCTGTCCCACTAAAACTTTTGTTATGTTGTGCATAACAAAAGTTGTGCAGTTACCATTACAAATCTTAATTCATTCTCTAAGTATTCTCTAGAGCATTAAAATACTCTCTAAGTATTTTAGTTCTCTAAGAAATGAACAATTTCTGATTGCATTTACTGTTTGCTTCAAGAGAAATGCCACCCTTAACATTTAAAGAAAAACCTTTAAACACCTTGTTCTCATTACCCCCTCAGTGGCTAAAGTATTAAGGTATATTATATATAGGTATATATATATATATATATATATATATATATATATATATATATATATATATATATATATATATATATATATATATATATATAAGGAGTATAAGGTGTTCTTGTGTGTGGGTATGTTTGACTCAACAGGCAGTTGAGTCATAGTGTTACGCCTATGGGTGTGTATGAGTGCAGTGTGTGTGCAGTGGAGCTTAGCTTCACCTTTCTTAACAGTAAACAGTTCAACAGAACTATCAGCTGGCTGTGAAAAGAGTGTTCATTCCTTTGGGGCTTTTGTGCTACTTGTACTTGTGCTCTCTGTCCTTGGGTTCATGCCATTGATTCTGAGACAACATTCATCAGTGTGCACTGCTAACTGATACTCTCCCACACACAGGACTGGGGAATCCTTGGGATGCAAAGACAGTTTAGAAATAAATCAAACCAGGCTGAAAGTCTCGCTCCATGCCTAGAGGGCTGTGATGTTCAGTCACCCTAGCAATAGAGCCTTTCCAGTGGTGCAACTAAAAATCTCTCCTTAGTATAAGTGTTGTGGAGGAAAGAGGAGCGAACCAGGCAAGATGCAGACACAGGTGTCAGATGGGGAAGATCTCTTTTATTTCTACACACACAGTCTCAGCAACGTAGACACAGAGAATTCCAACTTCGTAGACGTGACATGCCTTTTTATACCCAAACCAGGCTATATGTGTGTATTGCATGATCTCAAGTGTCCTCCCAATTTCCTGTTTTTCCCAATTCTTGGCACACACCTATTCTAAAGAACTGGTGGGGTCATTACCCGATATTTCATTTGTTTTGGACTTTAACCAAAATGGATAGGCGCTCACACACAATGTGTATGTGCACATACACAGACACACATTTCCCTCAATTCCGGTTATTCTGGTGAGATAACACTTTTCGGTAAATGATATGTTTTTCCAATCTTGTTCCTCATTTATCATGACTTTCATGCCTTATGACCTTCACGCCTCATGACCTAGTATTTAGCCAGGTCGTGCAGTTCCCATATACTGATCCAACTTCTACATAAGTGCCAGAGCAAAGATCATGGGGTCATCCATCCATTCATCCATTTTCTATATGTACTTATGCTGCTGCATGAGAGGCAAGACACACCCCAGACAGGTGTGTGGAAATATCTCCACAACTGTTTGGATTGCCATTAATTTTGAACACAATCATGTCCCCCTCAAGATAAATTGTAATTACATCGATGATCCCCTGACAATTACTCAACATCAACATTTTAATTTGTCCATTACTTTGGTTTAAGGCCCATGTACATCCAATAGACTTAGACAGGCTGTAGACTTTTTGTCTTGTTGGCATAACCATTGTGAAATAGCTTTTTCATTGACTTTCTTAATGTGTTAGATCACATTAAGGTGATGCAGTAACTCCTTAAAATGCATTTTATATCTTAGAAAATATGACCACCTGACAAGATAGTGATGTGACTTTACAGAGAATTCAATTTATTTTTTATTTATATAGCGCTAAATCACAACACAAAGTCATCTCAGGGCACTTTTACATGGAGCAGGTCTAGGCCATGCTCTTTCATTTACAGAGAGAGAGAGACCCGACACTTCCCCAAATGAGCAAGCACTTGGCAACAGCAGTAAGGAAACACTCCCCTTTAACGGGAAGAAACCTAAGGCAGAACTTGGCTCGAGGTGGGTAGCCATCTGCCTTGACCGGTTGGGTTGAGAAGGGGGGGGGGGGGGGGGGGGGGGGGGGGGGGGGGGGGGGGGGGCGAATTAGAAAGCACAAAGAAATCCGGAGAATAAGTCAAGTTAGTAACATGCATTAATTGTAAAAGAATACATACAGATGGAGAAGAGGAGAGAGGAGCTCAGTGCATCAGTGGAAGTCCCCCGGCAGTCTAGGCCTATAGCAGCATAACTAAGGGCTGGTCCAAGGCGAGCCTGGCTGACCCTAACTATTAGCTTTATCAAGGAAAGTTTTAAGCCTATTCATAAACATAGAGAGGATGTCTACCCCTCGGACCGAATCTGGGAGATGATTCCACAAGAGAGGAGCTTGATAGCTGAAGGCTCTGCCTCCCATTCTACTTTTAAAGACTATAGGGACCACCAGTAAACCTGCATTCTGGGAGTGCAGTGCTCTAGTGGGGTAATACAGTACTATGAGTTCTTTAAAGTATGACCATTAAGGGCTTTGTAAGTGAGGAGAAGGATTTTAAATTCTATTCTTGATTTTACTGGAAGCTAATGCAGCAAAGCTAAGATGGGGGAAATGTGATCTCTTTTTCTAGTTTTGGTCAGTACACGAGCAGCTGCATTCTGGACCAGCTGGAGAGTCTTTATAGACTTGTTAGGGCAGCCTGATAATAATGAGTTGCAATAATCCAGCCTAGAAGAGAACTGTTGTGCAGGTCAGTATTGTTTCCAGTTTGGATAGGGTTATCATCAAGTTGTGAGAAATTCAAATTGAGATGTTCTCACAGCTCTGTCAAGTTTTTCACATGGTTATGTAAATCAGTTGACAGTCTGGTATGTCCATGAGACAGCTGACCTGCTTTACATCTAGGCCATTTTATCTGCTGCTTTACTATCTGCACTAACTGCACTTTACCTCATGTAGTGAATTTTGCCTCCTAAAGGTGGGACCTAAGGACGGAGACATCAATTGATCCCACTAAATTTGCTCCAAATAGAGATATCTCAGTAAGTGCCAGAAAGACTGAAAATAATTTTGATATACAGAGTAACAATTTACCCTTGTTGATGAAGAACTCCCTTTTCCAATTCAATCTAGTTTAATTCAATTCAATTTATATTGCGCCAAGTCACAACAAAATTCATCTCAAGGCACTTTTTATGTAGAGCAGGTCTAGACCATTCTCTTTAATTTACAGAGACCCAACAATTGTCCCATGAGCAAGCACTTGGCAGCAGCGGTAAGGAAAAACTCCCATTTAACAGGAAGAAACCTCAAGCAGAACCTGATTCTTGGTGGACAGCCGTCTGCTTTGGAGACACAGAGAAGCAGAATAACAATAACAACAATAACAATAATAATAGTACAGATGTGACTAGCAACAACAAACAGCACCAATAGCTGGAGAAGGACACCAACATAACCCTTACCCTTCTTTTCTTTAGCACCTCAGGACAAACTACTATGCACACACAACGGCTTTAAAAAATAAATTGTTAACATTTCTATAAGTATGTTCCAACTCAACATGAATTTTAGGGGTTGCATCATTGCATATAAGGTCAGTAGATCAAGATTTTGTTGACAACTGCTGACTTTATGACATGCATGTATTTGTAATACTTAAGACATAACAGTTGTTGTAGTGAGCACTGATAAGTCATGTGCTGTACCTGCACTGTGAAAACTGTTTGTGTCTGTGAGGACAGCTGGGGAAGTATTTCAATAGCTCCCAGTGACTGGTGCAGCAATCTAAATGGCTGCATTGACTGCATTTATTGATGTTGGACTTGGCAACATGGATCCACACACATACACATGCAACACACACACATACCAACATTGAGGAACTTGAGGATGAAGCTCTGTGCAGCATTTCAGGTGAATGAAACATGATCTAAATGTTTTTCCCAAACTCATGTACTGATGTACTGTGTAAAGTGCATCACATGAAATGTCCACGTGGATGCGTGGTTGCAATGGCAACACATGACCATGCAATTTAAGGTAACAGAGAAATCTCATAGTTGTAAATGGACAGGTTTCTCTTGTAACAATATATAAAGGCAATTTTCTCAACTGTAATGAGATAATTAATATCAATTAAACATCGAAAAATGAAGCACAGGGAAAAGCAGTGTTAGAGTTAGAGCTATCCATGTCTGAGACAAAGGAGTTCAAAACTGTTCAGAACCAAACATCTGCACTAGGAAATAAAGATGATAAAACTGATAACATCAGCTTGTTACTGATAAATCAGCACCCCAGGCAACATAATGTATATATCCTTCTGAGCATTGATTGTAGAAAATGAATGCCACAGTATGCATCTACAAGATGCATATAAGATTTAAGATGTAGCTAGAGAATGAGAGAAGATGGTTTGTGCCTGCAAGCCTCCTAATGGCAAGGATAAAATACACAACATGTAGTTTTCATCTACTGCCACCACACAAAAGTGGTTAATTGCTGCCACAACCTGACCCAACCTGACCCAAATACAAGTACATGTCAAGGAATTCCACAGACTATTGTGTATGAAGTGAACTTCCAGAGGTTTGCTCGGCCTTAACTATAAGCTTTATCAAAAAGGAAAGTTTTAAGCCTATTCTTGAACATAGAGAGGGTGACTGCCCTCCAGACCAAATCTGGAAAGTAGTTCCACAGGAGTGGAGCCTGATAGCTGAAGGTTCTGTCTCCCATTCTAATTTTGGAGACTGTAGGAACCACAAGTATGCCTGCTTTCTGAGAGCACAGTGTTCTAGTGGGGTAATAGGGTGCAATGAACTCTTTAAGATATGATGGTGCCTGACCATTAAGAACTTTGTAGGTAAGGAGAAGGATTTTAAATTAAATTCTTACTAGAAACCTATGCAGCAAAGTTAAGATGGGAGAAATTATGAGAATGAGTTTTTGTCAGTACACATCCAGCTGCATTCTGGACTAGCTGGAGAGTCTTTAGAGACTTGTTAGGGCAGCCTGATAATAATGAATTGCAATAATCCAGCCTAGAAGCAACAAATGCATGGACCTTTTTGAGAAAGGATGTGCCTGATTTTTTGCAGTATTATGTAAGTGGAAAAAAAGCAGTCCTTGAAATTTGTTTTATGTGGGAGTTAAAGGACATATCCTGACCAAAATGAATTTCCAGATTTCTTGCAATGGTGCCGGAGGCCAGGGTAATGCCATCTAAAGTAGCTATATCATAAGATAATGTGTTTCTTAAGTGTTTGGGGCCAAGCAAAATAAGTTTTGTCTGAGTTTAGTAGCACAAAATTACAGGCCATCCAGGTCTCTTAGTTCCAGTTTAGTTAACTGATTGGTCTCATCTGGTTTCATTCATAAATATAATAGGGTATCATCTGCATAGCATGATGGAGTGTTTCTGAATAATATTACCTAAAGTGAATAGTATAGGTCCAAATACAGAACCTTGTGGAACTCTGTGTCTAACTTTTGCCTTGAAGGATGAAGGATTCATTGTTAACATGTACAAGCTGAAATCGATCTGATAAATAGGGCCAGTTTGATGCTGTTCTATTAATGCTAATTAAATTTTCCAGTCTCTGTAATAGGATTTGATGATCAACTATGTCAAATCAAAAGATAGTACAGAGAGAAGTCCCCACCACCAGTGCTGTCTTTGTGCTATGATGTGCTCAGCTGCTTCTAAGGTTCCTGTGTTTGAGGATAAAGTGGTGGCTGTTGAGGGCAGAAGATGATGAATTTTGTCTCTAATAGTTAGAATTTTATCATTAAAGAAGTCATTACTACACTGAGCCACTGGGATACACGGATCAATTACACAGGCATGACAGAGGGCCTTCCTATATGTTTTAAGACTATCTATCCAGACTAAGCAAGATTCTTCTGGTTTGGTGGAACACAAATCCTCTCCAATTTTCACAATATTTGCCTTAATTTGTGGGTTTGGGAGTTAAACCATGGAGCCAACCTTATTTATTTTCCTTTTTAAATGGGCAATGGAATCAAGGGTTGTTTTCAGTGAGCCTGCAGTACTATCAACAAGATTATCAATTTGAGTCCTCTGTAGTATTGAGACATAGCACTGAGTTAAATTCTGATGGAACTGCTTCCTTAAATTTAGCTATAGCACAATCAGCACAAGATTGAGGGTATGGTTATGACAGTGAGTGGGTTTATTTACAAACCGAGTGAAGTAATTTGAGTCTAATAATGATATAAACGCAGGGCTAGGACTATTATTATCAACATCCACATGAATATTGAAATCACCTACTATAACTACTTTATCTGAATTAAGGACTATGTTTGATAAAAAAGAAAAATTCAGAGTACGGACCAAGAGGACTTTACACTCTAACAAACACCAGGTTTGGTGAGAGATATTAAGAACAAGGGGGGAGTGGATTCATTTAGGTCGACATATTCTTCATGACACAGCCAGGTTACAGTAAGGAAAAATAAATCAGTATGAAGATCTGAGATTAGATTGTTTACTAGTACGGCTTTATATGATAGTGATCTAATGTTTAAGAGTCCACATTTAATTTTCCTATTTTGTTGTAATTGCAGATGTGGTGTTAATTTGTTTTAGATTTTTATGAATTATTTATTTTAGATTTAATTGATTTAAGTGGTTGGGGGACAGACATATTTTCTATGCGGTTTTGGTTGGGTAACTGGTGGGAAGCGCAGAGAAGTGTGAGACTGCAACTCTACCTCCCGGTCTCAACTCTGGGTTGTCATGGCTTTGGGTCTACTAATAAAATCAGCCATATTTCTAGATATGAGAGCAGCTCTATCCAAAGTAGTATGTATGCCGTCTCTTCCAATCAGACCAGGTCCTCCCCAGAAAGTCTGCCAATTATCTATGAAGCCCACATCGTTTGCTGAACACCACCTTGACAGCCAGTGGGTGAATAGTGATATGCAATACATGTCGTTACTGGTCAGATTTCAGATTTGTCAGGGGCCCAGAGAAAACGATGGAGTCCGACATACACACCAACTCAACATTATTTTTTTAATCTTATTTATCAGTTTTTTTGCTGTTTTTTCCGTCCTTCATTCTTCCCTTTTTTTGCTCCCTCCTTCATTTTCATTCTTTTATTATTCATTATTATAAAAATGTTATTTCTGTCATTCAAAAGAGATGGGGAGTGTGAGAGCTGTTACTTTTAGTTTCTCCTTCATTCATCCTACCATCTCTGACTACCTGAATGAATGAACAAAGGAAGGACAATGAAGGAGAGACGCTACACACACACACACAGAGACACGCACAAACACTTCCCGCAGCCCCGTCTCTGTTGCTAGGTTACTAGCTCTTATTATGCAGCCATTTCAGCCAATTGCATCACCTCCCTGTCACTGCCAGAGGCGGGGCCTCACTGTGCTCCACTGTGGAAGGAAGTGACTCCTGTTTTTCAGTGATATCGCTTCCTCCTACTGTCTTATGGCTACACACATCACACACACACACATGGACACAAGTTGTGTGTGTGTGTGTGTGTGTGTGTGTGTGTGTGTGTGTGCATACACATGTGAAGTACTCTATAAAGTATATCATTACTTCAACTACAATCATAGGTATCTGGTCTTGATAGAAATGAGAATTATTGATTGGAAATGTTGTATATTTAATAACAAAGATTAAATAGCATGAATACAGTAAAAAAAATTAGATTAGATCAAATTGAATTCAATCCCATTAGCAGAAAGCAGCAAAGTCATGAATTAAAGTGAAGTGTTTGTGGATAACAACATAGATGTTTACTGAAGGTTCCCACAGCAGTTTTGACCATTAAACCGTGATTTATCCATGCATACAATTATTAATGAAATGTTTTTAGGCTCATGCAATCTTTAGGCATTATTTTCTGCCCAAGATGAAAATCTTATGAGTAAAAAGCTCTGGAACTTGGAGGATAAACCTATATACATCCTTTTTACGTTTTAGGACTACAAACTGCCTGTATAAGAGATTAAACTTTAGTGATCTGCATATGGAAATGAAGCCATCAGCACACTACATAATAGCAGAAATACAAAAAACTGAGGTGTATCAAGGCTGGAGAAGAGGGGGATATCTGCCTGCTTACTTTTGAACATAATTCGTAGGCTACTGCGCTGACCAAATCAACACCCTTGAGCTATACAGTGGCAGTAACTGTTTATGAGAGGTTATGATTGATGACATTCTCAACAGGCCATGCTATAATGTAAATGTAGCATGTAGGCTGTGTAAATAAAGCTAACGTAATGTATGTTGCTATTGTGGTGTATTATGTATTAAATAGAAGGTCATTGTGTACATTATTAAGTACTTAAATATTATTTTGAGTAACTGGTAACAGTATTTCTATACTGGATTGCTAGAAATAGTCAGTTACTCATGTAAGTTGATCTGATATATGTTGCAGAATGGGGGTTTAAACATAAATTAAACTCATCACAATATAACTTTCAAGGAATATGTTCTGTCTTACAGACATTTGAAGCTCATGTGCAGTCAGTAGCTTTATTGTTGAATGTGGCATTTTGATATGAGGTATAAGTGAGACTTTCCATTACTTGGTAATAGGTAATACTGCATCTTTGTCCAACGTCTTTGCCTGTGCTGCCCTCTTGTGGTGAACTGTCTATAATTGTTTTAGTTTCTTTAATGTCACCTAATCAGATGACACCATTGCTGCATTTATTGTTGTGCAACTACAATAAGGAGTTGTCACATTGCCCTTTTCTAGACAAAACTGTTTTTCCTTCATTGGTGATTTTTGAACAATAAGTTTGCATCCAAATTACTTGTTAATTATCGGCACTGAAAACATCAGGAACTCAAATAATGTTATCCAAGTGAAAGCTTGAACTGTGTTTCAAAGTCACTCTATCAATTTTATATGCATCTTTGTGTCAATAAAAGATTTTTAGAGGCTCCAAATTTTTTTAAACGATAGACAGCCACAGCCTTAAAGAAACTCATATTTAGGTCCCAACATCACAGCAGTGCAATGACCTTTGACATCACACACCTTGACCTCCACCGCCTCACACTGTCTCCTCCTTCATCCATCCCTGTGAGCTCTGCTGGCCCTTGCTGTCTCCCGTTGTGGTAGAAAGTACAGTAGGTACGGGATTGTTATTTTACACTTCTTTTTATTAACTATCCTGTCTACAAAGGATGCATGACTATGTCTGTTGTACTGCATGTCTGAATTCAATTAGTTGGATGCCTAAAGATTAATGCATACCAAGCTTATCTTGTTGTTTTATGTATGTTTGTTTTATTCAAATATGGGCTGCATACCAAAAATATCACTAGAGCTGAGGCATGTGTGGTATCATCTGATCACTATACATCTGTTTCTGACTGTTGTTTAACGGTAAAAGTACATGCTGTGATTTTGTTATTGCACCCAATAGTACTTCCACCACTTCCACTTTCATCCACATGAAGTAGTTTGAGTTTCAAAACAACAGTGAGCTGGGAGAGCATTTGGAGATTAAGATGTGCTGTTGGGTTGTGAAACAGTGAGTGAGTGTAGCTTTAATGCATGAACAGTAGACCAGAAGAATGCATGTGGGTATTATTAAAGGACAATTCCATTTTTTTACAACTTGAATCTTATTTTTGCAGTTTTGGTCATGATCACTTCCAGTAATAATTAACACTTTAGTCACCAAAGTAATTGCTGAGATGTGGGAACACAGTGACAACTCTACAATAGAGTCTGATGGGTGAAGAAACATAAGTGTTCAGACAATCAGAGAGGTTTAACCACAACATCAAAACCATTTTTGGGAGGTAAAATAGAATGTGAGTACATCTAAATGTTGCAGATGTTCATACATCTATAGTAACTACAATAGATCAAAGTTCAAGCAGGAAGTAGTTGTGTAAACTATGATGAATGTTCACAATAATCATTTTACCATTTACCTTGTTCTCTCTTTAAATTAAATTCGGCTAATCTGGAGGTTTGTTCACAACCTGTCTGATCATCTGTCTGATATTATCATAACTACTCGAAATGATGGACAGAGGTGCAAAAATAAACCCCAAGTTTTATGAAAGTGGAATTACCTTTTCAATACCATGCTTCTTCAACGCATGAGGTGAAGAATTTACTGCTGATGAAAATGATGGGGATATTGAATGACACTGACTAGTGTAAAACTAGGTTACTCATATCCTGTCTCTTTCTCTCCCTCTGCAGGTATGGTTGGAGGAGGAGGAGGGTGAAGACGGGGAGTTGAAGGGTCCTGCTGTGTTTTGCATGCAGGCAGAGCACGCTGGGACCAGGACATATTACTTCAGCACAGACAGCCATGAGGAGCACGAGGAGTGGATCAGAGCCATGAGCGAGGCTGCAGAGGTCACCACTAAGCCAACACAGAGGTCCTGCTCACACACATGCACACAGTCATACTGGATATACACTATAATATAATATAATATAATATAATACAATACAATACAATACAATACAATACAATACAATACAATACAATACAATACAATACAATATAATATAATATTACACAAATAAGTAATCATATTCTCTGGGTGTTTTATTTGGCCTGTCTACTATTTAAAGTTATAGCAACATTGTATGCGTTTTTCATATCTTTATGTTACTGTGTGTAGAATTCGATTTTTTACTTTGGCCCCATCTGATGGTGGTTTTAGGGATTAAAAAGTTAGCTATTGTTAAATGTACACATCTACAGATCATGGGAACTGTCAAGAAAGCTACCTCCTAATACAGTATATAAGCATTGTATATGATCACTTAGTCTCCAGCTACACATGACACAGGTGTGTTTGCACCAGTGCCATGTGCAGTGTATCAATGTGACCCTCCATTTATAAGAAAGTGAGCAATAAGTTACAGTTGATGAAGGAAGACAGTCAATGAAACTAACCAATGACTGATCGCTCTGTCCACATGACTTCATGTTTGCACCTCTTGGTTCGTTTGCAATAAATCAGTGTGAATACAAAACCAGAGATAAGAGGCAACAATGCATCGTTTTATTGGTAGGTCCAGAGCAACTGAAAACAATATTTGAAGGACAAATATATAGTACTCTTAATTTCTAGTAGTTTTTCTAGTAACACAAAATTACATATTAAGCGTAACATCACATGTTGACTGACTCAGTGACTCAGCTTAGTGTTGAGATTTACTGGTGTCAAATTCTTTTTTTACTTTTGTATCTTTTTTTGGAAACTAAATAAAGCTGCCCATCTGTCCTCATTCTCATCTCATCTTTTCTTTCAAACTTTACAGAACAAACTCAGACACCACAGCTCTCGACCACACCCTGGTGACCCATACAACCGACCCCCAAACACAACAGCATCCACAGGCACACACACAAAACGAAACTGACAGTGACCCACCCCCCCACCATAAGATCAATGGGGTAGACAACCTTGATACACCCGTACCCTCCACCCCCTGCTCTGATCATGAGGGAAAGAAGAACAATGGGAGACGATGTGAAGGTGGAGGTGAAGATGAAGGTGGAGGACCTGGTTGTGGCCAAGCTGTACTCTCAAACCACCATCCAAATGGCTGGGGAAACTATGGTCCTCCCAACGCCATGCCCCACAACAGCAACAACCAACCACCTCGGTCAAGGAGTCACAGCAGACATCATCCCACTCAGGGACATCCTGAAGGGGATGTCAGCCCAGCGCACGAGCCCAAGGAGCAACAGGAGAACTTGGTGCTGAGAAGGGGTTTTGTTCCCAGGACAACTCCAGAGAGGGTGGCCCAGAGGAAGAGCTCTATGGCCCAGCTGCAGCAATGGGTCAACCAGCGACGTGGCATGGCCTCCCAGGAGGACATCAACAGGTAGATCAGTGGAGAACAGGAGAAGCATGACACCTGTCTCTGTCTTCAAGTTTCTTCTGTGTTATCCTTGCACTCACCTTGGTGCTCACCAATGGTGCTGCAGTGGTTCTGGAGACACTCATTTTGCTGCTACTGTAAGTTATTTACAGAGACCTTATGCTGACAGTGAGAATTGCAATGAGTGCATACAAAGGTATCTCACTTGTTAACTATTTTCATAGCTCATGTAATACAGTAACACTGAGAAATTTGTTATCAAAGCAATTTACCTCCACTGCCTCAAATCCAGGTCTATAAATGAGGCTGATAAAATTTAAAGGAATAGTTCCAAATTTGGGGAAATACACTTGTTCCTTTTCTTTCTGAGACTGAAATTGATATCAGTCTTTGTTAAGTACAGACTGAAAGGTGTGCCTAGCTTAGCATAAAGACTAGATCAGTGGGAACCAGCTAGCTCGGCTTTGTCCAAAATACACAAACCAAAAAATGTAAAGCTCATTATACAACATGTTTCAATTAGTTGTTTAGTTTGTTTAATCCATACACAAACATTCTCTATACAGCAAGTCTTCTGTGAAGCATCTGATCTGATCTCTGATGTAATGTCTCCGTAAACAAAAGCCTATGCAATTAGAGCAATTTGAATGATGATAAAATCACATAAAAATCATACATACGAAATAAATACAATAAAATAAAATACTACATAAAGTGTCTTTAGTGTTTATCTCCAGCATAGTTTATTGTTGTTAATCAGTCCAGCTACTTTTAATTTTGAGCTTATTCTTTTGTCTGGGCTCCTAACTTACTGACATCATGAAATTCTATCTTACCTTTGGATGTTATTTTAATGTACTTGAATATAGAGAACAGCACACAGTGACCTCAGGGGAAACACACATCATCATCTTGAAAATAAGGAAACTTCTCTCCTTTCATGTTAAAAATGTCTCATTTACACTGATATGGGGTGTGTTTCATGAATTTCATTTCTATGTACATAAGAAGTTCATGTGAAATATATTATAGATTATCTTGCCTAGCATGAGATGTGTGCTGTAATAGAGTGGACATCCGAGACTGAAATGTGATTTCATTTGTTTATATATATATATATCATTTAATTTGTTATCATTGCATATATATATATATATAATTAAGAGGCTACACTTGGTAATTAAACTTCATAGACAACTCAATTACAATTTTGAGGTGCTTATACTTTACTGAGTATTTCTATTTTTCGAGCTTATTTAGCTTTAAAAAAAAATGAGGTTTTAATAAATAAAAGTTTCAGGAGCAGGACAACACCTATACTGTGCCACTTCAGCATTCCCATAAATACCAGAAACCCTCTCCTTCTCTTCCACTCTTGTATTCTGCACTTCATGTGCATGCAGTCTCAGTCTTCCTTCTCAGAAACAAGCTCAAGCTACTATCAGATATTAGCTGCTTGTCTCAGATTTCTGAACAGACAAACCAACTTCAGGCCTAATCATATGATTGCATTATCTAAAAGTTGAACAAGAGATGACGCAAGAGACAACGCAGTCAGCAAGAACTACACACTGCTTGTTTTTCCTAATAAATTATGAATGCATCTTGTTGATGGTGCAGTCCTTGCTAGTGAATTGAAGCTTATTTAGCGGAATTTCAGGAACAGGACCACACCTCAACTGCCCCCACACACACATACACCCTATTTCTCTCTTCCTGTTTCTTCCTGATTCTTCCTCTCCTTCGTAGAGTCCTGAGGGGGTCTGTCTTTGCCCAGGTGCTATGGCAGATTACCTGTGTTGTTATCCCTACTGGATAACAAACATCACTTGTTTGTAGTTGATGGTCTTTGCTAGTGAAATACTTCCACCACACTTCAGTTGGGAATATTATACATTTTGTACTTTTACTTCAGGAACATTTTGAATGCAGGATTTTTATTTAATATGAGATATTTTTATATTGCAGTGTTACTTTTACCAAATCAAAGCCTCCATCTTACCTCCATTGTTTCCTGTTCTTTCAGCCCATCTCGTTATTATCCAGTGAACCGAGGGGTCTCAGCTGACTACTATGGCTACCCTTGGGGTCCCCAGTATGTAGAGGAGTACCCTCTCTACCTGCCAGGGGTTCGACCTGATAGCATCTGCTCTGTCTCTGCTGTGGGTGGATATGACCGCCACTGGACTGTTGAGGAGAAGCGCCGCTCCCTAAGGGATGGACCCCAGCAGTTGTATGGTCCAATGTCCAGGGATACATGGGGGCCACAGTACTATGGTGGAATGGAAACCACCATGAGGCGTCTGTCCATCCAGCCACGCTCCAGGTCTGTGCCCAGGTCACCATCTATGTCATCGGGTGGGCCCTACTCACCAGTGCCACCCAACTTCGCCTCACCAGCTCGATCACCATCTGCCCACTTCGACAGGTTTCCAGGAAGGATGAGGGACGACTTGATCTATGCTGATCCATCTGTCTATAGCCTGAGGAGATCCCTCAGCTCACCAAAAGTGAGAAGAAAGAAAGAATGAGAGATTTTGTTTTCATAAGCTGTAACCATATTCATCTTACTTCACTTCTAACCTCCCTTTCATTTTGCCTCCATTCTTCCCTTCCTTCTTTCCTTATTACCCTCATCCCTTCCTTTAGTATGACTACCCTGGTGATAGGAGGTCCTTAAGTCAAGGATTATACCAACTCAACTACCCTGCATCCCCTTCCATCCACAATAAAATGGTATGTGCCGCTAATGTTCTGACAGTTTCATCTATTGGATAACAAACACAGTCACACACACATAGTGATGGCACTTGATGTAGTGCTGAGTAGTTTTGCTTTGCAGCTGCAGCCAGCTGTGGGGTTTCTTCTGCACATCTGCCCTCTGTCTTAACCCTTTACACAACACTTTATGTCTGCATATTTTCTCCTGACTTTTCTTACTTGTACTCCTCTCTGCTGCTCTATCCCTAACATGCCACTGGGGCTGTTCTTGTGTGCATATGTGCATGATTATATGTGTGAGTGTATGTGGGTTTACACATAACATAAACTTAGTAAATGGCAGGGGGAACTAACTTCCATAACCTGCACCAACTTTACTCATGATCAGTTGAATATAAGGCTTCCAAGCAGTTCTCTAAAGTTACAGAGCCCCTTTCAAACATGCACCTCATTACATTAATGTGATGGCAAGTTAACATGTCGGTCTCATGTCTGAAGACAGGATATCTGCGCATCATTAAAAAGTCTTAAAAGGTCCCAAATAACATTGATTTGAATGAATATGAAATGTCTTACATTTTGAGATGATGCCTTGACTCATAAAAATAACATCGACCCACAGGACTTAATGGTACCTAATTAAATATAAAATCACCTGTTCGTCAGTCTCCACCAAGTCTTTTTTATCACCCCCTCTCTTCTTATTTGTTGTTTTGCCATTTGGCACAGTTCTGTACAGACTGCCACCTGTTTTCACTACTCTAGCTGGTTCCCAATGTGACCTTATCATCTGATCATAAGCAACATTATGTTGGCATTTTAAAAGCAAAGTCTGTGAAAGTTCTGTGAGTGTTTCAGATGCAGTCAGGTTGTTAAGATAAAATTATTTGTGTAATCCCAGGCTCATTCACTTCTGTAAAGTGTATATGCATTACATTAGAAGCAATCAACAAACATTTTAAGCATCTATTCTTCTAATTTTAGGAAAGCTACCATAAAGCCCAACCATTCGGGCAAAGTGAGATCCTGTTAGTCATTCATGATTAGGAGTTGTTGTAATGTCCACTGGTAGTCCACTAGTATACATGACATGGTTACCTGAATTTGGTGGAAGATTGCCAGGCTTTGTTTGCAACACTATCAAAGAAGTCATACAGCCCACCACAGTACTTCAGAAAACCTCACCACTGATGAGTTCCTTTAAAACCAGGATTAAAAAGTCATAAGTGCTACCTAAAGCTTAGTTTTGGAATATGACTGTTGTCTTGTCTGTGTTCTCAGCCTTGGTCTTCAGTTAGTCTGAGGCTTATTTGGACTCTTGATTTGGGCTGGTGTGTTCAGTCTCAGACTAAGATGTTTTTTACAGCCCTGTCTGTATTTTTGTGCACCAGGTCTGTCAATTTTGTTTTGAATATTGCTTTATTGTTTTACAAATTTCTGAAATTAAGGATTTCAAGCAAATTGCATTTAAAAGTTACCAAAATTAGTTATGTGAAGTGTTCTCCCAGCAACACAGGTCATTGCATTAAACATTTACATATTATATTGTTGATGGTGGCTGAAGAAAGACTTCAGTAGAAGATGGCTAGCTACTAAATATGACTATAAACACTGCAAGTTTGACCAAAAATTGGCTTTGCAAGTGTTTTCTGAGGAAAGAAATGTTTTAACCACATTTGTCTTCTTCATTCAGTTGATTATTATTGACCAGTATGATTGGCAGATTGATTATTGTGCTTTGCTTTGCTGTCTTCTCTGAAAGCCCTCTATATGTACTGTATGTGTCTATGTGGTGACCGTATGTGTTGCTGATGCTGCTGCTTGGCTCAGGAGGACATATTAGACCTTCAGCTCCAGCGCAACCTGGAGTACCTAGATCAGCAGGTAGGAGGACCCACATTACATTGTTTGTCATGTGTTTCCCAGGTAACATTGACATTGTCAAAACCTCATTCCTTATTACAGTATCATTCCCTTTGTTGCTTCTTTCCTTCCAATGGATGTTTGTCTTTACATTAGCTTTATTATAATGATGTTATTATAAGATTCTCCTAACAAGGTTTCAGTATTGTTCTAGACATCTTCCACACAAGCGTGTTGTCAGGTCTCTGTAATCTGAGTTGATTCCTCAGGTGCAGGTAAGCCAGCTAATTGGCATGGTAACCCGAATATTGGAGTGTTCATCCTCAGCAGCAAAGCTCTGTGTACAAGTAAGAGAGGAGAGACAAGCACAGGGAGCTAAGCTTCAGCTAGCAACACAGCGTCATAGCTGCTACACAAATGGGTTCAGCATTAACTAGTAATTCCCTTTCCCTTCTCTTCTGAATGACATTTCTGACTTTGCCAATACTGGCTAGCCCAATCTACTTAATTTTCGTCTTCATTCCAGGTCTGTATTGGGCCTTGGCTACAAGTTTGGCTATCAGCCAATTTATGATTATCAAAGATAATTATTAATTATTTAATTAATAAAAATAATAAGAATTAAAGCTGCAAGCAGCGATGATCAGGCCCTCGCATCGTTGCACACGTCAGGGTGCGGCGCAGTCGAAGGGCTTCTGTCACGGGCATGTAGATGTCTCCAGACCCAGGCTGTTTTCAGATAGTGCAAAAAGAAAATAAACATCACTTCCTTTGTCCACTATTTAACCTGCTGCTGGGGCTACTGCTGTGTTGAAATGTTGGGGGTGCTTTGGAGCCAGTTGAGACTGAATTAAGGCTGAATTGTTATCAAACTGTTATTAAACGTTTGAAGTTCTTTTGATAACGTTTGATCACAATGTAGTCTAGATGACAAACACTGATTTTTTAAAGTCATTATGATGATTTCTGTAAGAGGAGTTCGTTAAAATACAAGGCATGCAAAATCACCAAAATTGACCACTGAATACAAAATGGCCGACTTCCTGTTGGGTTTAAGCTATAGGTCCAAGAGACTTTTTTGTGCATCCTGGCATGATGCATGTGTATACTGATTTTCATCCATGTAAGTTTAATGTGGCACTGGGGCTGCTTCATTGAAATATTGTAAGGGGCGCTGTGGAGCCCTTCTACCACTCCCATGTCCGCCACCTATATGATATTACAGACTTTAAAACCTGCCAAACCTGTGTGCAAAGTTTTGTGAGTTTTGAAGTATGTCTTGGCCTTTAAAAACAGCTTCGTATTTTGATGTGAACAATGTGTTGCCAGTAGTAGTTGCCAGTAGCTATGACTGTCAGTAAATATGGGCCTGTATGTGTCTTTAGACTCTGACTCTTAACAAGCATATGAAATTTGGAAAAGATCAGAACATACGCAGTCAAGTTATAAGGCTTTTAAATTTCATGGTGAGACATTGAAATTTGCCGCATCACCATGGCAACACCTTTTAACAAAAAGTCACCAACTTCACAACATATAATCTCCAAGGTCTTGAGAGTAAATTTGAGGTGGATCCAATCATGGTGCTACCCACAGGGTGTCAAAGTATAAAACATGTTACTTCCTGTTGCCAGTATGTAGCGCTATGACTCAGATCCAGTATTGACACATGAATGTGGTCAGGGCAGGACTCTCAGGACTTTGAAGCACAAAAGGTTTGGGTCTCTTAGGATCATGTATGCCGGAGTTATGGTTGTTTCAATTTTCAAGGATTGAAAATCGCTTTAATTTTGATAACTTTTCATCTCCAAGGCCTGTAGATGATACTGACTCACTTTGAAGTCGCTGAGGTCAAATCTCTAGGAGGAGTTTGTTAAAGTATGCTGGCTGGAAATGGCAAAATCTGCATCAAAATCGCAACTTTGATCCAAAATGGCCGACTTCCTGTTGGACTTAGGGTATGTCTCCAAGAGACTTTTTGGTGCATCCGGTCATGATACATTTGCATACGAAATTTCATTCTTCTACGAGACTCTGTATCGAGGAGCTCAATTTTCCCAATTTTCTTGGGAGTGCTGTTGAGCCATTTTGCCCCGCCTTTTTGCGAGACCCATAAAATATCAAATTTTTCACCACTTCTGATGTACATGCAAAGTTTAACAACTTTTCTTGCACCATTCGGTGCTCGGGCCCTAATTTATAAAAATGGGGCACCACCCTGGAGTCAGGGAAAAAGATAGCCAATTCATTCTCAAAGTGTACTAATCAATTTGGAACTTTGATTAATAATTAACTTAATGACTACAAACAAAATCACCATATCAATGATTGACTGAGCACATGGCATGCAGACAATATGGCTGACAAAGAGAACCAGAAAGACAAAAGGCCAGACCATGCGGTGTCTTGAACCACATGTACTGCTTGAACACAAAGTTTACAAAGCTAGGTTTTAAACCTCTTAACTGTGTGGTTCTCTGTTCAAGGCCAATTGGTGTAGGATAAAGTTGCCAGTTAGGTAGAGGTTAGTTGCATGCAAGGCCTAGTTACAGGATGTAACATGTGTTAAGCAAGTTCACTGAATAACATTAGCCAATTCAATACATGTACAGTACACTGATTAAGCTGAGCAGTCATAGTATGCTATGCTTCACTATATGTTGCTAGGTTATGCCCAGTTGTTACCGGGTCCATGGAGGGAGAGATGCTCCATGGATGAGATAGACACAGATTCCAGGTTTATATGGTGGAATTGTTTGTCATGAAGTATGCCTTATGGATGAATTCTGAGCTCCATCAGAGAATTTTTATTTTTGATCCCTCCCAATGTCTGGCTGAAGATTTCACCCTTGATATCATTCAGTATCAGTTTAAATGGTAAATGGACTGTACTTGTATAGCGCCTTTCTAGTCTTCTGACCACTCTAAGTGCTTTTAGACCTAATCATTCATACATATTCACACACTGATGGCACAGTCATCAGGAGCAATTTAGGGTTAAGTATCTTGCCAGAGGACACATTGGCATGTGGACTAGAGGAGCTGGGAATTTAACCGTCCATCTTCCTGTAAGTGGATGACCCGCTCTACCTCCTGAGCCACAGGCGCCCTGTTTAATATCATTCCAGCCTCACAAGCTTGAATATTTGAAGAAAGAGAGAGAGAGAGTTAGTGAGCATTGAGTGTGGCAAGGCAACACCAACTATCTGAAGACACTAATAACTCCACCCTAATTGCATGTGACAATTAGTGCTGCTCTTTGTCAGTTAGTCTAGACAAATATTACTTTGGCACAGGTGCAACATGACACTATTTGCTTGACACAGTTTGTGGTGCATTTCACCCTTTGCGGAATTACATGCTATCTTTTTGTCTGATTTGCACAATTCTAGCAGGCACAAAAGCAGCAAAATCCTTTTGTGAATTTGGCCCTCAGTGTAGTGTAAACTAATCCATTCTTGAATCTTCCTGCTGCTGTCTATTTTTGAGTATACCTGGTCTCAAAGGCTTCAAAGGCCCTGATGCAGGTCTGTTCCTAGGCTGTTCCTAGTGCACCACCAGCTGGAGTGGCACTTAAGAGATGAAAGTTTCTACTTTTACATTTTTGATAAGACTCCCGGCCTGAAGACGTCTACATAACAATATTCCATCAGTGATGCAAACTGGCTGAATAGCGCCCCCTGTGAAATTTCAGCAAAGCAGCCCCAGTAGCAGGCAAAATAGTGGACAAAGGAAGTGATGTTTATCTCCTCCTTGCACTGTCTGAAAACAGCCTGGGTCTGAAGACATCTACAGACCCATGACAGAAGTCCTTTGATTGCACTGCAGCCTGACATGCGTGGAGGTGCAAGGGCCCATTCAATACTGCTTGCAGCTTTAATTGCAAGAAGTATTTGAGGTGCCACAGTTTGTGATGTTTACTCATCTGTAAAGAGTCAAGCAACAAGTGACAGGACAGGGGCACTTGGGGCCAGTCAGATTTCAGTTGGCCCCTGGATCCGCCCATGTATTAACTTGACCTCTGTTAAGACATTTAAGTGTGTTTGGCTGCAATTACTGCAGTATCAACATCCATATCACCACTAGCTCCTCCTCCACCTGCTGCTGCTCCAACCCCCACGCTCTCCATTCATTGGTGCCTTGTATATGTCTTTGATTTAAGGCTGGGTGATATGGACAATATCAAATATCAAAATATTTTTGACAAAATACCTCAATATCGATATTATATTGCAACAATATTGTAAGTGTGACTATTGATGCTTTCACAAAGTGTTGTGTGGGTAAAGGCAAATAATAGAACAGCTAGTGTAACCGGTGGACTCTGTGTTGTGTTGTAAGGAAGAGACTCAGACATGGGTTTCGTTAGAGGCCACCATTTATTCCAGCAACTGACAGAAGTAAATGAAAACAAAATATCCTCCAGTCAATGACGCTAACTCAGACTCCTCTGCCATGAAGTATGACAACAAATGTGGGCAGCCATTTGTTGCAACAACAAACACACCAAAAACACAGAAAACACACCTGACAGAAGTAAATGAAAAGAAAATATCCTGTGGTTAATGACACTAACTCAGGCTCCTACACAAATTAAATTACCAAATTGTGTTACTACATTGTACCATAAGTCAAAGTTGATAAACAAACTTAAAAAAAGAAGTGCATAAAGTATGACAACAAAAGGGGCGAGGTAAAGGCACCCACAAAAGTGAATGGAGGGGTACAGTGAACTGAGCCTTAAATGTTCCACCTGTTGACCTTGGAGGAGTAGTACGTGAGGATTTAACTATATACAAATTTTGTGTAATTATAACACATATACTGACCCTGTTACTAATGCAACCTTTAAAACCATGAAAAGAAAACACTTCGATATGATATCAATATATTGCCCAGCCCTACTTTGATCAGTTTTACTATATCACCCCATCTTTCATTTCCCATGGACCTGTTTATTGCATCCTAATGCATCACTTAGATTTATTAGATATATGCTAACAGTGATTATAATAACAATTTTAACAATAATATTTTGAGTTTTTCTTAGATGAAGTTGAAAATGGCCAAAGTAAATGCTCGGTAATCTGTACATTATTATTTCTCTTCATCCTAAAGTTGGACTGTGTCTATGAGCTCTCCTTCATTGTCAGAAAATGCCTGGGGGCTGTCCTTGGCACTCTCCAGGAGCTGACTGCAGAATAAGTCACTGTCTTAGTAAATTGGTAAATTTGTTACCTCTAATTAGGTTAAATTAGTAAATTGAATACATGCAGGTTGCGGCAGAAAACTCAATGAAAACTGTAACACACTTGCACAATTATTCTTCTTTTACATGTCAAAATCACTGCAATTGCAGTAGTAATGTAAGAAGTAATTACAACTTTACAAAATTGTCAGGCACATCTCCCTCCACTGATTCCACCTTATGAAAGGGAGTTTCAGATGCTGTTAGAAAATCCATGAGCCCTTTGTTTGAATTACAGTGACACCTTGCATTCTTGCATGCCCTTGTCTGTACAGTTTTTTTGACCTCTTCTTATATGGAGCTTTTTCCCTATCTTTATTCAAGAGCATAGTATATAAATTTGAGAGCATACTTTATTGAATTACATTCAAATTTTGTAATCAAAATCCTTCCCTCGCACTCAAACATCCTCTGCTTGTACTCAGATTTGCTCCGCTTGTGCTAAAACTGTGTGTTCGCGCTCGTGAAATTTCTGCTCTCAGATTTCTCCACTGCGCTCGGATTTTTTTGTGTAGCAACAACCATGGCAACCACCCTGTCAAAATCATCCAATCAGTAGAAGGCTCGGGCGCATGTGTGTAAATTAACAGTCACTTTATTCAAAAAGTCGTAAAGAAAGCAAGGGAAGTACATTTAATAAACCCAGCAGGAAATGTACAATATAGACTACAGTGCGTCCGTTTCTCAATCCTTCTAGCCTAGCCTGATGATGCTAAACAGATAAATCATGGATGGATGTATGTACATGTACAAAGAGATAAATAGAAAACAGAGAAATGTGTAGCTGCCTGCTACTCCCCCCACCACCACCAGGCCAAACCAATGAAATGAAACCCTACCAACCCTAGTTAAGAACCCTACCTTGTGGGAGGTAGAGCGTGTCGTCCTCTAATCGGAAGATTGGCGGTTCGATTCCCGGCTCTTCCTGTCTGCATGTTGATGTGTCCTTGGGCAAGACACTTAACCCCAAATTGCTCCTGATGGCTGTGCCATCAGTGTGTGAATGAGTGTGAATGCTTAGTTTCCTCTGATGGGCAGGTTGGACCTTGCATGGTAGCCCCTGTACCCATTCAGCGTATGAATGTGTGTGAATGGGTGAATGTGATTCATAGTGTGAAAGCGCTTTGAGTAGTCTGAAGACTAGAAAAGCGCTGTACAAGTATGGTCCATTTATCTCCTGGCGGAAGTGCTCGTTTTAGTTTTAGAGCGTCCCGTACAGGCGGATACTCTGTAACAGTGTTCATCTATTAAATGTACTTCCCTTGCTTTCTTTATGACTTTTTGAATAAAGTGACTGTTAATTTACACACACAGCGCCCCCTGTCGTTGTACTGGAGGAGAAAACGATGTCATACGGGACACTCTAAATCTAAAGCGAGCGTGTCTGCAAGGAGGCAGGGTTCATTTAATTGGTCAACACGAAATCAGGCCTTCTACTGATTGGATGATTTTGACAGGGTGGTTGCCATGGTTGTTGCTACACAAAAAAATCTGAGCACAGTGGAGAAAGAGCAGAAAAGAAGCAGCCTGAGTGCGAGGAGAAGAGTTGAGTTTGAGCGCAAGCAAAATTGTGTCCGAGTGCGAACACAAAGTTTGAGCACAAGCGGAGCAAATCTGAGCACCAGCAGAGGATGTTTGAGTGCGAGGGAAGGGTTTTGAGGGACAAATTACAAAATCTGAACGTAAAATCAATAAAATATGCTCTCAAATATATATACTACGCTCTTGAATAAAGATAGTGAAAAAGCTCCATATTTTTACAACACAGCATCATAACGACTATTTCCAGTCCATTAGGAACCCACTTCATAAGTCAGCTAGGCTCATCTGTCATATCCATAGACACAATCATTTTCTCCATTCATCTCACTTCACATGGAGCTATAAATGTCCTCTCATTGTATTATTTTGCTGTCATAATGAACTGTTTTCAGTCATAATCTCATAGTCATCCTGCATCATTTGACCACAGTCCCACTCAGTCACAAATTTTAGGATGACTTTGTCCTCAGGGTTGGTGAGTGTTGGCCTAGCAGGGTTGGAAGAAACAGTGCCTTCAATTACAGCCGCACTCATAAAATTTATCGTTACATATCTCAACTTGATTATCTATTCTGAGACATGAACCAAAGAGCTTTCATCACTTTTACAGATGACACTGTGACAACGTGCAGGTAGGCATTATCAGTATTAACGTGCTGTATATATCAGGCTGAGGGATGGCTCCATGGAGTCCTTTTCCATGTGGCTGCTGGCAGATGTTACATACTGTATTTGTAAAGAATTTTAATCACCTGTCATCAGTTGCAGAGCACATGAAAGCCTAGCCGGCAAAATAAGTACTAATAGTTCATTGCAATATAAAAATTTCATTGTTGGCAAAGGTTTTCTTCATTCAGGCACAACAAATCTTGATCTTGATGACGTTTTGAATAAATTAAGCAGAAGCATTCCTCAGAATAAAGAACACAAAACACTGAACCTTCCTCTCACCAGAGCAGTTTGATGATTGATGCTGATCATTTAGATCAATTTAATTTTTGTTTTCGCAGGTGCCTCCTTTCCATGATGTCTACAGCAGAGAGTTACACCCTACACTGAAGCTCAATGAGATTGAAACCAGTGTAAGACATAACACCAGACACACATTATTAACATACAAACACACTGTGCCTCATGCAAAAATGTTTTTTTATTCTTATCCTAAAACTCACATTAGTTACGTTCACATTACAGGCCTTAATGCTCCATTCCAATTTCTATTTTTGTGTTGATGGTTCACATTCATGTTTATGAGTAACATAATTCCAGCTCTGGTTAGAGGTCTGAAACTGCCACACATGTATGGATTAAACTGACTATTTGACTTCATAATGTAAGAATGAAAGATACATTCTTGTACTCCTTGTCTTATGTGTTCTCCCTGGTTTCTACAAAATACATGCGGTAACCACCTGTTGCCCCATCTGACACAGAAACTCTTGGGTCGACTGTGTGAGCAGAACAGAATTATGAAAGACCATGAGGCTGTGGTCCACAGAATGCGAATGGACAAGGTACATTATTTTATTTGCTGTGTTATATTATAGTGTAAACAAATGTTTTGTGATGTAAATCTATCAGATCTGTGCTGTTCTAATAAAAACAAAGTTATCTGTGTTTTCAACACCTCTGCAGTTTAAGATCAATGGGTTTTTTTAAAAATTCTGATAGAAAAATTCTGATAGAAAATAAAATGATCTTGTCTTCCAGTATGTAATGATATATACTCATTGACAAGAAAAACACAGAAAACACCTGACAGTGTCATGCAATCCAGTACAACAGGTTGTGGTGGATCAGTTCAACAACAACAGTTTTTAATTATTTCAGAATTGAACAGCAGATTGTGCAAATTTTACTTTTCTGGTGACTCAGTACATGCAGTAAAAGGAGCTCGTGAGCTTGTCATTTCCAATAAACTCTTCTGTCTTTGCTTGCCATGCCTTATGTTCCCAGGACAGCCTAGAAGAGGCATTGGTGGCAACTCATCAGGAGATGGAGTTGTATCACAACCAGCCTCTGGCAATGGAAAAGCTGCAGTTCAAAAAGGAAACCCTGCAGAACCAGCTTATCAACATCAGAGGGGAGCTTTCCCAGGCCTCCAGTGTAAGACACATAATCACATATTCAGAATTCTATCTTTTGATCCAACAAAAATACATAGATGCATACTAAATACAATTGTCAATTTTTAATATTTTAAAAACCTTTGAAATTCCTGTGAATTTCTATTGCCATCATTTCTAACACAATTTTAGTCATTGACATTGTTTCAGTAATACTGCAACAACAAATTGGGGCAAGTGACTGCACAAGTTTTAAACAAATGCCCAGTTCAATCATGCAATCTAAACCATTTTGGAATTGAAAATAAGGTGAAATTTAATGTTACTACCCAAACTGTGTGTTGTAAACATCCATTATATCCATTACATCTTGTTTGTTTAATGGTGCCCTGCTTTACTTATTGTTGTTGCAAATTCATATTGTGGATAGTGGACAGAACAATGTACATCCAGGTGCATTCATGTTCTTCTGTCATACAGCTGTGTGCCACATTTTGCCACATTTCCAGTTCTCAGCAATAAATTGGCAACTAAAATGTCATGATAGTTGAATAGAATGATGATCCAAATGCAAAAACAAGAGCCAGGGTGTACAAAAAGGCATAGCTTGCATTTAAAATCTGTTAAGAGTAAAAGCATTAATCTCAGAAAGGCATAATTGTTTAAGCCACAGATGTTGGAAACGTTCTCTGACTAGGGCTGCATTAATATGTACCTCTCTCAGGCTTTAACTACCACTCGTATGGAGTTTGAAGCATTAGAGGATGAGGCCAATGCCATCCATGGAGATCTATGGGAGCAGCTTAATGCAGGAGTGCAGGTAAGACATCACACTGTCTGTTTGTCTTTGCAGCTCAGCTGTAATTTGAATGGGAAATGGAAAGCTTGTTTCCAAAAGAATATTTGGAATGTTCAGTTACACACCAAGAAACTTAAAAGTCAGCCATCCATCCATTATTTATATAAGAACTTTGATTAAGATGAAATTCATCCATATTTAGGATCTCTTTTGAATTTAGAGATCCTGTGAGAAGCTTTTGCCCTGAAGCTTTTGCCAGAGTGCAGCCACCCTAAGAGTTTTCCCTAACAGTGTGGGTGTTATGACATACTGTATATAACCATGGCCTGGTGAATATGATAAACAAGGTCAACAACACTCTTGACAAATGTTTTTATAGGACCCCAAGGTCTTCAATGATAAGAAAGAGGAAAATACAATGTAAAATGGGGGAGTTTCTGTACACAGAATCAATGGTTAGGAACACACCTCAGTTGTGGCTCACGATTCAACTAACTTTTAGTATACAGAGAAAATGATGTTGTGCTGTGAGTATTCTATGACATGGACCTAATTGGAGAGTATTAGTCTAAGTCTACAGTAATTATTTTGATCAAAGTTTTATTTCATTCAATATATTTTAGTTTCAATTAAATGTTTAATGCAGAATACACATCAGTGACATTGTCATGATATTTGGAAAAAGCAGTTTTCATAAGGACTGTTTGATAAAAAGTAGTTCTCCTCCGCTCTCTCATGTACTTTATGTGTCCTGGCTTTTTTCAGAGTGAACTGGTCCGAAGGCACATCCAGAAAGAGTTTTGGAGAGTCCAGGATGTGTTAGAGGGATTGCACAAGAATAACTCATCCAGAGGCACTGACACAGCCAAGCACAGAGGTAACACAACTATAACTGGGAAAATAGTTACATTTAGTGGAAATACCAGTGTTTTTTCATGTATATTCTAATAACTCTTTCTCTTGTACAGTGGCCAGCGGTGCATCAGGCTCCTTTAGCACCAATAGTCCAGCCAGTCCCCTGAGCTCAGTAAGCCTCACCAGCCCACTCAGCCCTTTCTCCCCAGTGCCCGGCTCTCAGGCCTCCCCTACCAAACAGCTGGGCCCGGAGGTAAGCACCGGACACACCCAGCCAGGGGCCAATCCCAATCCAAAACCTTGCTCAAGCCCATGCTCAGACTCAAGAACCAACCCTGAAATGCGTAGATCAAGTGCTAAACATCGTCCCAAGTCATGTATAGTGCTTCATTATAAATGTGACCCCAAGCCTAGGTCTAGACCCAAAAGTTACAGGGAGCCTGACACAAGCCTGCATGCAGAAAATTTCAATTACTATAGTTCAGAAACCCATGATCACATCTTTCCTCAGCCCGACCTAGATTTACAAATCCTTAGGGAGTCCTTGGGTAGATTACACCCTGTGATAGAGGAAACAGACCAAAAGATCAACTGCCAAACCAACCCAAACTTTGACCAACATATAAATCAAGCCAATTCCAGTGCAGAGGAACAGACGAGTTTTCTCCAGGACTCTAAGTATACCAATCAGCATTCAGACAAAGTCCAAACCCACTCGCAACTTGAGGAAGTTAGCTTGTTAACCTCAAATATTTGCAGCCAAGAAGTCAAGATTGGCCTCAGAAAAGACATCTATCCAGACTCTTACCATTCTCACTTCGTATCGGCAGGATACCATGATGGCCTCAGAAACATGCCCTCCAACAGACAATTTTCTATGCTTGAATCTAGGATCCAGTTTCTACAGGACCCATATCAGACTAATGTGTTATCGTTGCACCACAGCCCAGATCTTTATACACCCTCAGTCCCCTGTAGTAGAAGCACTAGTCCTGAAACCCAACACGCTTTGCAATCATCCTACTATGCTGGTGCAGGTGCTAGGCCACTCACTTACCCCAAAAATCAAGGGGAACTTAGCACTGATCCCATGATTTGTGTCATGACACAGTCTAACTCACCCAGTAAGCATTCAGGTAAAGTGTTACTGCAGACTCATCTTTAAAAAATGAAGAGCTTGTTGTGTTGGAGTACAAAAAGTGTACCTTCGTGTTATCTATCTTTTAGATAAAACTGAACTAAGATTTTTTTTAGATAACACTAACCTACACTTGTACTCCAACACAACAAACTCTTCCTGGCACTCATCTCTCCAACTCTGTCATGGCTTAATATTTAGCTCATTTTGACAACAACTCAACTCCTGCAAGATTTCAGGGCAAGACTTCTCCTTGAGTGAGACTTGGTTAGACAAAATAGCAAACAGACCGTATCGAAAGATAAAGAAAAATGTTTTATTTCTCTGTATGGTTCTTTCCATAATGTTGTCAGACACTTAGAACAACAATCCGAGCCTGTCAGTGGCAATAAAAAAAAGTGCTTTTAGTGGATGTACATTGATGGGGCACTTTTTGCCCCAAAGGATAATGTTGCAGCTTTTTTGCAGCCACCAGCTGCAGCACTCTTGCTCAGTATTTGTCCCCAGTGACTTAGACACAAAAAGATGGGGAAAAAATAGAGCCCAGGTTGAAAAATACCTAAGTTTCCCTTTCATGAGTCTTGAGATAGAAGCCTTAACATTTGGCTAGATTTATGATGATCTATGATATATGGTAATTTAAGGGTCCACTTGTGCTGTTACATAAAGTTGCATTCTGTCATTGATATCAGTCTTTCATAGAAACCTCTATGGTACAAAAAATTTCACTTGCTGACTTTTTCCAAGCTTTCCTGGCAACCAGTTAAGATATATTCAAATATATAATTTGAACAAAAATGAGTAATTTGAGTTGGTTTTGGTTTAGATGGGGAGACACCAGAGGATGATAAAAATTGAATTAAGATTTCTCTTAAATGGCAACATTAAGCTTTTCATTACCTTGTCAATTCCATCTTCACAGATGAACCCAGTCTGTTTATTCATAATACAATGTTTTCAAATGTTACATAGCCAGATTAGCCAAAAAACCTGATCAGCATCTTCTTGACAATTGTATTCAAGGTGACAAAATTACTAACACAGTGATGGTTGGAATGTGGTGGCTGTTTCACAGAACCTTTTATTGACTGTGTGAATATAATACTCTCACTAAAGGCCAGTTTTTTCATTGTCCACCATGGGATTTTCACACCTTACTCCTCAACATGGGATCAAGACTCCATTCTGCAGAACCATTCCCATGAGTCCTTTCTGCTCTGCACTTTGCCTGGCTTGTTATCACTCCTCCTGATGCGCAGCACTCTCTCTTCCTCCTGCCCCTCTCCTCTTCTTCTATCTCTTGTCTCCTTCCCTCCTGCCCTTATTGTGATCAAGGAAAGTGTTCCCCCAAGACCTCCCCTCCCTAAATCCTATTATCCTTTGGAGCCCTCCCCCACCTTCCCTCCCTCCATCCCCCCCCTGCCCTTTGACAGCACCGCCTGGCTACGCAGCTTGTGCATCGATGATGGTTACCTTGATGGTGAAGATTCTCACATCAGAAAGGTATTTGGGTGTTTCTTCCCATCCTGCCCTTGCTTCACCCTGTCCTAACTGTCCAACATCATCCTTTAAAAACATCATTCTTAACCACCAGTAACTATTTATCCCTGAAATTTCACATGTTCGGGGGCGGTTGTGGCTCAGCAGGTAGAGCAGGTCATCCTCCAATCGGAAGATTCCCAGCTCTTCCGGTCTGCATGTCGATGTGTCCTTGGGCAAGATACTTGACCCCAAATTGCTCCTGATGGCTGTGCCATCAGTGTGTGAATGTGTATGTATGGTTAGCTTTCCTCTGATGGGCAGGTTGGGATCTTGTATGGTAGCCCCTGTACGCATTCAGAGTACAAATAGGTGAATGTGATTTGTAGTGTAAAAGCGATTTGAGTGGTCGGAAGACTAGAAAGGCGCTATACAAGTACAGTCCATTTAGGATTTACCATTATTCCTATTTGCAGACCTCTGATAGTTCAAGCACTGCATGTATTGGCACATATTATCCCTCTGTGTCTCCACAACAGTCTTTATCTGACCTCCCAAAGCACATGTTGCTGTTTTCCCTTTGCCTCTAATGGTACCTGGACAAGAGCTGTGTGTTCTCTAAAGATCATATGTAGTGATGTAGTCATCCTACTTATTACATGGTCATACCAGAAAGTGTCACAGTGAATGTAATTGATGCATGTTCATGAAATAGGTGGTGCTGGATCCTTTCAGGTTGACCACTTGCCCTAGTCTCTGAGTGGACAAACAGTTAAATTAAAAGATCTGAAGAGTTTAGGGTTAATTTTGGACATTCAGATTTTCTTTGTTCCCTCAAAGGTCAGCACTGTCAAGATTGTTTGTAAGTTGTCATTCATAAAAGCTTATTGAGCAAATGCACTGATTTCTGTTATTTCACTGAAATTAAACTATTTCAGACTGAAATATCACTGTCATACTTTTTGGTGTGTCTGTAAGTTATGTATTTCTTCTGTCAGCTATGCCAGGTGTTTTAAACATGAAGCACAGTAATACATTATCTAATACACTATGTGTTCCGGAGTGTATGTGTATGTGTACCGGAGTGTGTACTGGAATGCTTTAGTGCACTGCAATGCTTTTGGTGATTACAAAATGAATCATCTAAGTTCTCTGTCTTGCAGTCCAAGTTTGGAAAACAGAACAATATCAGTGACATGCAGGACCACATCCAGGACAGGCAATCCACCATGAATAAAGGTAAAACAACCAAAGGCCCATCCAAGTTTTCATATGATAACTCATGCTACAGAGTTTGAGCATGATGATTATCCAGTAATTAATTCTTGGGTTGGTACACATAACCTCACGGGGCAGGGGATTACACTGACATTCATTTCTACTGACATTTGTAAAATACAGATGCAAGAGAACCCATAATCCGATTCATAAATTTTGTCTTATGTAGCATGATTGTACCATTAAATCAAGTGAGACTGGCAGATATGCATACATTGCCTTATTGTGAGCTTTGAGAATTGAACTCCCTCTTCTTTCCCATGGTTTTAAACTTATCTCTTCTCTCCCTTGCCAGTTGGCATTGTACCTCCAAGAACCAAGTCACCCGCTGACGAATCATACAGCAGCTCTGCCGGAGTTTCCCAACATAATGGCAGATTGCCAAATGGAATTTCTAGGGTATGTCAACCCTACATGTAATGAATGCCCATATTACTGTCCAAGCCACAGCTTATAAAACATTGTGCAGAAATCAAACCATCACATGTCAATTCTGTCAGTCAAGCAAATACATTCCATCTGGACTGCATGAGCTCAGATTTAATTTTCACATGTTTACATAGGCTGCATACCACAAAGAAAAAACCACATAACATTCTGATCATCATTCTGTTTTTTTTTGTTTTTGTTTTTTGTTTTATTGAGCTATGGACATTTTGAATTTCCCTTCAGGGATTAATAAAGTATCAATCAATCAATCAATCAATCAATCAATCAATCAACTTAACCTTTTTACTTTAATAAAAATAGCAAATACATCTTCAAGTAATTGAAGGAGATGAGATGTTTGAGATATTATTGATATGAAAGAAGGTCTGGAACAAGTCAAAAAAGGACACAGAGGTCCTGCCAAAATGTCTTCTCATTTTGGACATGTCTTTCTTAACGACCTCTGCACTCTCATCATGAAAGTTCCTGTGTGGTTCCAATCTAGGATTGCCACAGTTAAGTGCTTAAACTCCAATTTTATACTGTTTTCTGAAGCAAATTAATAATTACTATTACAAAATCATGCTTTCTTGTGATCATGAGTTCAACGTCCTATCAAATGGGGATAATCATGAGAGAAACATGCATCATTAATCATGAGAGAGTTATTTGATATCTCAAGATAACAAGATGATTTAACTGTTATGGTCTTAAAAATACATTTCAGCACAACATAGTACTAAACATAATTGCTATCTTAAGAAAGAATAATGAGCCAAAAACCAAACAAAATTAGTAATGACATTTACCTTGGTCTCTACAGTGCAAAATGCTAATACTAAGTTAATGCAAGGTAAGTTTATTTGGATATTGTGTAGAGAATCATACACAGAGACAACCCAAAGTACTTTACTTAATGCATTAAAACAAACTGGAAATACAGCATAAAAAGATAGACAAAGGACATATAAAAAGTAAAGATGATTTTACTGTCTTATATCATTTTGTTAAATGGAGGCATGTAAATATTACATAGCAGCCAAGGGATTAAGCCTTTAACACAGTTTTCCACTCTATCTAATAGTACTTCATGGTCAGCAATGTTAAAGGCAGCACTAAGTTTTGCCTAAATAAAATGATCTTTCTGTTCCACATCATTGTCATAGGAGCGTCCAAAGAGTGCTGTGTTTCCTGCAGAGGTGAAGTCGAAGATGAGCGTGGAGGAGCAGAATGAGCGAATCCGTCGCAACCAGAGCAGCTCTATGAGGGACAAGAGGCGGAGCCTAAACCTATCAGGCAGCCAGTCTACAGCCAACTACAAAGTGGTATGATCAACCATGTGATGATGTAAGGACAGCAAACACTGATGAATTCACAGCCTGTAATAGTGCAAACAGAAAAACCTAACCAGGTGTTTATACTCCTATAACAGCCATAGATAACTGGTAAGCTTTGATCAACATTTTGTACATTTAACACATGTAAGATGGAACTGCTGTTCATGTAACAATCATATTGTTAATGAAAACTGATATGCATATTTGATTTAAATGGTATATTATGCCAGAAACCTGCAGTGTCAGAAAGCCTCAACAACGTCTACTCACATTCCAAGATCTGTTTAACGTAAGTAAGGTTACCATTGTTTAAACAGGTCTGTGGCACTCCACCACTGCAAAGAAATAGGTTTCACTTCCTGGTAGTGGTATCTCTGGTTGGGTCATGTGGTTTAAATATGTACAATGAGGGACTGCATCCTTTCCACTGAATACAACTATTGCTTGTTTATTAGGACACCAATCCTGAAGTATAGTATGGCAGGAAGGGGGGAAAAGCGGAAACCACCCCTCCAAATACATTTTCAAAAGGTGTGTGTGTGTGTGTATGTGTTTGCAGGTTCGTAGGCGGCTGACAGCTCATGAGATTGACATCAAAGACTTAGAGGCAGCGGTTCGAGGCCCGGGGCTGGAGTCTCCTCGGGAGGAAATTGCTCGGCTGAGACGGTCACAGGTTGAACCAGAACACTGTGACTTTGACATCAACAAAGAGGTGAGATCAGTCAACTAATGCATCGCTCTGTCATTCACTCGTTCATTCATTCTGGTCATTGCGTTACGCTACTGTATGTGTAATATTTAAAAATGTATGACTTTGGCACTCCAAAGTGTTAACATTCATTCATGTGTGTCATTTTTGTTCCAGCTGATGGCTCCTGACAAGGTTCTGATCTCAGAGCGCTACCTGGATGTAGATGATACCTCTCCTCTGAGCCCAGAGGAGCAGAAGGAGAAGCAGAAAAAACTGGAGCGGATCAAGACCCTCATTGCCAAGTCAAAGTGGGTTTTGACTCAAACGTGGATTTATTAGTCAGTTTGCTCTGTACCAATTTTCCTTTAACAAAACTTAAAGGAAAACACTGAATATAATAATTCAGCAATTGGACTCAAATTATATATGCCAATTCAAAGCCTGGAAACATGGTTCCATTACTTTTCAGTTGCAGAGAGAAGGGTTCATTTTAGCAACATATAATGAGATACAAATATAATGTACATATTAATAACAAAGACTACCAAATGTTCTAATATGCAGATGATATTGTCTTATATAAGTCGGCATAGAATAATCATTGTCAGTGTATAACAAAAGCAGAACCATCCCACTTTTTTTTCTTTGTCTTTGCATCTCCTTTCATCTACCCTCTGTCAGTCTGCAGAACATGGTTCCTCTCCTGGATGGCCCGGTGGAGGGTGGAGCTTTGGTCAGCTCCCAGCAGCAATTGCAGGAGCAGGAGAAGCGTATTGAGATCTCCTGTGCTCTGGCTGCAGAGGCCTCTCGTCGTAGCCGCCTTCTCTCTGGTGAGGATTTGCTCCACACAGCTGCCACCAGCATCATCACCACAGGACAAGCCACAATACTTAGTCCCAACACTAGCCATGCACATTGCTGCACATACCTTCATGAGGTCTAGCCAACTAAAATGTAATCTTCCAGGATACTATTACAGGCAAAAACATTAAACATCCTTTTTTTTCATTTCAAAATGTATAGCTGTAAGGTGAGACCTTTTCATTTGTTTGCTGCTGACAGTTCCTGTTACTGATTTCTGCATGTTTGTTGTATGTTTCTGTCATAGGTGTAATATAACAGGTGTAGCCTAAATTTACAGTGACTCTTAAAATTCATGTTAACTGTTCAACTAATAAGACATATCACTGTTAGAGTTGTTGGGACTCACTCACGATTCTAAAATGGTATTACAGAGAGGAGGCTCTTCACTCACAAATGATCTTTGCAGACACCAGCTGCAAAAAGCACACAAGCACAACAGCCAATTTTCATTCTGGCATGTTGTCAATGTAAGGCACATGTTTAGTGTCAGCAATCAGTGAATGTTTTGTACACTAATCTTTAGTAATAAGAAAGAGAGAGGAGAGATAAAAGAATTAATAAAAATTGTTTTAATTGTTTTAAAAATTATTTTACATTTAATACATGGGTGGCTGTGGCTCAGGAGGTAGAGTGGGTCGTTCTCTAATCGGAAGATAGGCTGTTCGATTCCCGGCTCTTCCTGTCCGCATGTCGATGTGTCCTTGGGCAAGACACTTAACCCCAAATTGCTGTGCCATCAGAGTGTGAATTTGTATGAATGCTTAGTTTCCTCTGATGGACAGGTTGGACCTTGCATGGTAGCCCCTGTCCCCATTCAGTGTATGAATGTGTGTGAATGGGTGAATGTGATTTGTCATGTAAAAAGCGCTTTGAGTAGTCAGAAGACTAGAAAAGCGCTATACAAGTACAGTCCATTTACATTATTTTGTTTTTCAAATTGTATTGCATATGTATATGATAAGCTATTTTACAGAAATACTTCTCCAGATATCATTCAATCAGTTGTATTCAGTAAAAATTAAGAGAGGCAGAACAAAAGCAAAAGATAAGTGCCTTTTAACTTCATTAACTCATGATGGGGCTATTCAATATTGACCTACTATCATATTGCAAGTCCTATGTTTTCCCTCCAGCAAATCTTAGCAAGGAACCAAACTATCCATCCAAATTCTCAGCACTGGTGAGACAAATAGCCAAACTGCTGATGGTTTTATCACCTGCAAATACCATGAGTTTTCATCTAGCGCCATCAACAGGTCTGAATTTTAATTTGGTTTATGTTTAGTTTGGTTCATGACCATACCTGCAAATTAAAGACATTCCCATCAGCCTCGGCTGAGCTACTTTGTTTTGTGCTAATTAACAAATGCTGACACACTGAACTTAAATGGTAAATGTTGTAAATATTAATAGAAACATCAGCAAGAAATTATTCATTATGGTGCACTATCAATGTTAGTCAATATGACTTACAGAATCACAGATCTATTTTGATTCCAGACCGTCATGAGTCAGCAAGCTCAAGTGGATTTATGCTTCATAGAAAAAATACAAAAAAGTTTCTCTATGTTCCTTTTACTTGACTCTTGATACTTCTAGCACTCTCCCAAGTGCTGAAGAATTCAGGGGAGTCACACATGTGCTGCTAAGCCACATCAGAACAAGGATACATGGTGATCCAATGAAACCAGATTATCAGTTTTCTTAAACCTGAAAGTCAGCAGATGTGTGTGTTTCTGAGTCACATGACTGAATGTGTTCCTCGACCTCAGCTGCTTATCTCACCATAAATCTCCCTTTGATTGGCTCACTCCTGGTTTTGCTTGCAATTTCCCTCTGTTCACTCCTCCTGACTCCTTTCATCTTACACCAGCCCAGTGTGTCCCCAGTCCCCCCACCTCCCCGACCAGCCTGGCCCCTCCCCCTTCCTCTGCTGACTTCCCCAACTCCGCCCACATCATGAAGGTGTGAAACTGATTAGGTGAGTCTGCATTCACCACACCTTTCTTCTCCCATCCTGTTTAAACCCTCTGTTCAGTTCACTCTCTGGAACTGTTTTGCCAACAATCCCATGAGTTTTATATGAAACAATATGAATATGAAATTGAATTGCATGTTTACATGAGGACTGCTATTTAAAATATAAATAACTTCATCCAATTCAATTTAATTCAATTTTATTTAGATAGCACCAAATCACAACATAAGTCACTTTTCACATAGAGCAGGTCTAGACTGTACTCTTTAATTTACAGAGACCCAACAATTCCCCAATGAGCAAGCACTTGGCGACTGTGGTAAAGATAGACTCCCTTTTAATGGGAAGAAACCTCAAGCAGAACCTGGCTCTGGGTGGGCAGCCATCTGCCTTGATAGGTTTGGTTGGGAGCTGACGATATACAGCAGGGCATGATGTACAAAAACAACATGCTCTGCTGTATATAGTCGTAAACAGTACTGAGTACTCAGTGACATGCAGATAATCTGAAATGATCTTTGCGTTTCTCTCATTTTGTCTTCCTTTGCCTGTAGTTCAAGCCCTGGCTGCTGTCAAGTTTGATGGAGCATCTTTCTGACGATTCACTGGACAAGCTGAACAATGAAGATTGCCCCAAACAAGTGACATAAAAAATGTTTTGCACCTAAACTGAAACATAAAAGCATGGACATCTGTCAAAGGAGGTACCTTGGAGGCAAGAGCAAATTTACATCCCAAATGGAAGCTACAAAGACTTAAAAGCTCATGTCCCCAAACTTCAGTTCATCCAACCCACAAATGTTGCCCAACATGGGACACAAAATAAGGCTCCAGTTCTCTTACCTGCTTCAAAGGGTATAATATTTCTATAAAATTTAGCTCAGGACATATTCTACAAAATAGAGATTACTGATGAACTTTAATGAGGGTGGTGAAATGTTTTACACTCACTATGAGAAAAAGTCATTGAACTGTGAGGTTTGATGTGGATCAGTTAACATGAGGGAACTACATATGAGAAGCCCTCACTGGAGATGAACCAGCAGAGGAGCTGCAGAGATAAATAAAGAGAAAGAGTTGGGACATGGCCAGATTAATGTGACTGAGGTTGTGTATCTGGACACTAAAACCACAGGAGGATGTTCATTATCAATTAATCTCCATATCAACCAATGAAATCCCCCAGTTGCTCCTGGCCCAGTGAAGAGCAGGGTTCGGTGACTGAGGTTGGGTATTTTCCCACAGTGACACATATTCTTACACTTTGACAACCAACCATAACAAGAGTGAAGCCTCTTGCCCTTTGTGAAAAGCTGAGCACTCTCCTTCTGTACTCACTGTGATGCCTGTTTCACCTAGACCTCCATTCCCTACCCTACTCCTATCCTATCAGCCTGATCTTACACTCATATGCAAACATTAGCATTACATACATTTTTGGGGGACAAGTAATGACACCTGGATTATGTTTAACTTTAATGTGTCATCCATCTTTCACACCAAACACACCAGAGTGCAAGGCAGAGCTGAAGATGAAGAGCATTTCATAAACCACGACTCATCCTACTAAGTTGCTTACTACAACTTGTCCTATGGTGGAATCAGAATATGGTATATGTGAAACGCAATATTCATTTTCTAACCTGGTATCCCTACCCTCTCTCAAATGTGCCATCATGCTTAAGATTTTTTATTGAACTACTGTAGGATCAGGCAGTAGACCTTCATTCTTTCTTTCCCATTATTACTGTTGTCTCCTACCTTTTGGCTGCTGTCAGTGATGGAGCTCCATTGTTCAGTGAGGTCAGCTTATTTGGCCCGGTGCAGTTTGCACTGGTGTGTTTGGTGTGACAGCCCTGTCACAAAGGAAGTGACATGCTCTCTCCCCCAATTTTTATCAATCCATCATTGAAATGAGCATAACGGCAGCAGTAGAATGTGTACTTAGGTAGACCATGCGTATTTCAAATTCAACAATAGCACATTTAAAAAAATGGAAGGCAGTGACACAATTCTCTGTTCTGATGTAAAGAAACATCTGTATGACACAGCAACAAAGCCAAAAAGGAGAGACAGAAATTGCTTAAAGACAAAGGTAAGTTCAGAAGCTTTTTCTTGGTGGAATTAAGAGTTTTCACTTTAATTGTCTCAAAGCATGTGCTCATGGCAACTATAGTATGGTAAGTTCAGTAAGGTTTCAGCAAAGGCAAAGATAAAGATGGTAGTCATCAGGTGGTTAGACAATGAAGATGTTAGCACAGACAGTTTCCTGGGACAGTTAAACAGTCATCCACCAATCAGACCACCATCATTTTACATTGCTAAATGGAAACCTCACATGCCTGAGCTGTTTTGGAACAGAACATTGGCACTGAGTATAATTCTGTAATCCAGTACAGTTGCATATGACTGTAATTCATATCAAACAGAGTTCCATCCTGAAGCAACACTATTGCTTTGCAGCATTTGGTGATAGTGTCACATTTGGTTAAATCAATATAGTGCTCAAGAAATTACTCCAGTAATTATCTACAGATATAGGTTAAGTATGTTGGATACGTATTTATAAATGGTAAGCTGTATGTGGAAAGTGAAATTAGAAGTGACCTTAGAAGTGTAACTCGGTCTGTGTAAAGAGAAACTAGCTAATGATGCAGTCATTTGAGAAAAAAATATAGGCTACTGGAAAATACTGTCATGTAACATATCCCAACAAGATCTCATCCCATCATGCAGTGCCATATAAGTCTGAAACATGTCTGTGTGTTTGTTGTGATGAATGGACATATTCATGTAATGACCTGCAAAGGAGTTTAAATCTGGAGGAAATGCAATGATTGATGCTGCCACTGGAGGGCGCCAAGGTTAGAAATGTTCAAAATCTGAACATAGTGGTTTAGTGGCAACTTAGTGGCATAGCGGTGAAACTCCAAAAAGACTAATATTATTTAATTAAATAAAACATTTTGAAATAAAAAAAAATGGTTTGAGTGAATACAAAAATATAAATTAACCACATTTTTTGAAATAACCATTTATATGAATTATTATTGAAATGTTATAATTTTTATTTTCATAATAACATTTTGTCTTTTTTTTATTAATCAATTTCATTTCCCACTGATACTTTTATTTCATAATGTGATGATGAAATCACATTTCAGTACTAGCACAGTACACAGTCAGTACTAGCTTCTTTTTTTTGCTTTGATTTTAAGCTGCCAGTTGAACAGGACAAATATGTACCTAGTGGGAAATTGTGATTTCCATCTGCTGGTATTTTAGATTACAGTGTCTGCCACATGTAAAGCTAAAAAGCCCGGACTTGGAAACTTATTGTTTTTTTTCTTACTGAACAAAAAGTATTTTGGATCTTTCTAGTTTTGGCCAAGTCTCTTCATTGCAACGTCCACCAAAGTTGAACTCTGTGACCACACACACACATACACACACCCACACCTTCCCTTTGTCATGTGTATCACCATTCATTATGCTTGCTTTGCTGTTACACACTTCAATGTTAAAGTGGCCTGTCTTTGTAGAAAGCTGTGTGTAATATGTTACAGAAAATGAAGAAATGGCATTTTATGCTGAAAGCATATAATGTCTCTCACTAAGCAAAAACAAACAAGGATTTAAGAGAATACTTCTATTTTTTCTTGTTTTCAGTTTTTTAGAAAGGGAATATGTTCAAAAGAGGCAGTACATATTTTTTTAGGTGCATTGTTATTCAACAACAAGTTGACAGGTGCAATTTTTACACTCAATAACTCAACATTTTGCATTTTTCCACGAGACTTGGTTTTTATTTTATTGCTGTTGAGGATTGTGCCGAACATAGATATTTTTGGATTAATTGGAATATGATGTGTTAAGAACTGACAGCCAAAAGGTGGTGTCCAATATTTGATACTAGATGTAGCATTTGTGGCTGATGAAAATAAAGAATATACACATTATATAAATTTGTCAGTGTATATAATATTTTGGATTTCAGTTAGAGTATATCCTAACATGTAACCATTGCTACTTTTGGGGAAAATAGACAAAATGCTTGAACTATGCAAATGATAATTAAGAGACAAATATAGTAATACGCTTGCTTTCAGAAAACCTTGCAATAAAGTGAATGTATACAAAAAATGTGTTTCTCTAGACGCTTCTGAATTCACCACAATATTTTGAATGATAAAAAAATGTCTCACTGTCTGAAATTATGATATATTTACTGCTATTTAAACCACTTCTTGATGATGAATTTCACTGCCAAAAATATTGAGACTACTGAGGTAAACTGTCCAGCCTGCTTGTTACCAATAGGCTCCCTGATGATATTCTACAGACTTTGTGATATCGAAATGTATGTCTGAATGAATAAAGTGCAAAAGTGAAGACAGACTGGATTCTTTCATATCAAAGCTTAGAAAAGTCAGACAATCAAAAATGCAAATATTTTCATACTTCCTTTTTTAAGGATAGTAAAATGTGTGATCTCCATAATTTACAAATTATCATTAATAAGTAAAATCAACATTTATAAAACATATACAGTAAATATAGTGAATCATGACACACACTTTTGTCTAGCATTGAAACTTACTCTTCTTGAACTGAAATCTACCAGACAAATATGTTTATGTATTTAAATTCATTAAAGTAATTAAAGAATGAATGATGAAGTAATTTATAAATGCTGTGAACCTCGCAAATGCAATTCCCCTCATCTCTGTTGTACTGGTGTGAAGGTATACATACTGATATTTTAAAAGCTGGACAAACCAAATCTGCATGGCTAGATACAACTAAAGGGACGTGAGGAAATATGTTTTGGTAAACTGACCTTTTTAAGGGTGAGGAGTACATTCTGTACATAGGAAATTAATGGTTTGTGACAAAGGTAAGTTAGTCTGTTGACAGACTTCTTATGAAAGACTGTCAAAAATCAGAATTCAAATCAAAAATGTTAAAGTTGGTCTGTAACCTATAATGGTTAATTTGATAATTTTGCTGTTGATGTTTATTTTCCCTTCCAAATAAGTTTGAAAACTGCACGCTTCTTGACCCGTCGGACTTCCTAGTGATGTCACTGTGTCCCCAAATCTTACCTGTAAAAGTAATTAATTTTGACTCACTACATGAAGCATTTTGTTCAGTATAAAATGTGTAGTCCCTGACTCTGTAGATAGTTCTTTTTCCCCCTAAGCTTAAGAACTGCATCACCATTCAAATGCACTTCAGCATGGAGCAGTCAGACAGTAAGCAGTCATATCACCATTTACAACACTGTGATTCTGACGTCTTCAGGTCAGAAGTACATTTAATTTGTCACAGGTTCAAACAGTTTAATTCAATTCAATATAAAACTAGATATATACTAACACTGTTTAGAGGGTTAGAAGCCCAGCTGCTGCCTACTTGTGACAGTTATCACATCATGATTGTTTCTCTTGTTTTTTAACCAGGAAACAACACATTGCATATCATGGTTAAGCAGTCAATAGGGACTTACAGGACTACTGCCTGATAGTCTTTTTGAAATCTACAAAACATGAATACATTTTATTTTGGTGCACATGTGTGTTAATGAGAGTGGTGAGATTAAAGATATGGTCACATGTGCAATGGTTTGATGATTTCTTCATTGAAACGTTTTAGTGATTCTATATATTTTTTAAAGTAATAAATTTCATAATGGAAAGTGTATGGGAGGAATGCTGGGAAGTTCATATCTAAAAAACTAAAAGTCTTATTCATACTCATGGACAGGTGTCCCATGTGGAAATGCATAACATATTAAAACATGGGACCAATAAATAATAATAAACTAGAAAATTCCTGCAGCAGAAATTTTGAGAGTGACACAGGCCGGTGCCGGTGGGTCATGTGTGAGGGAGCCCCAGCAGCTGATGGGGAACACTTATCAGGGAGGAGCTGATGGTATTTGTGTCATTGATGCTCTGTTATGATTGCAGTGGTATGGCCGTTAATCATTAGTGCTGATCAATAATTACACTTAGTGTGTATGAAACATGAAAATATATATAAACATATATATTATTCTAATAATACTATATATTACATTGACTTTTAAGTCATGATAAGGAGTCACAACATGTACATAATAAATATAATTTACGGGTTTTCTACATCACCAGGAGCACATCTGTACATTATGAATACATTTCTTAATACATTTCAAATATTGAAACAGAACACACCTTAGACCAACAGTTGTTTTTCATGTGTTTATTTATATGACAATCTGCCCTTTCACCCTCAAATGTGATTAGAGAAACTGCCCCATAAAAACCTTTTACATGGACAAAATGAAAGAAACTTTAGGAGGAGCAGCAGAAGTGGGATGTCTCTTACAGGACAGACAGAGGAGGGAAATGTGGCTTTCTTGCATGTTCTCTGAAAAAACACAAAAACAAAGAAATCAGTAAGACAGACAACATTATGGTAGCATGAATTAACTCAAATTAAACTCATCCTCATGGATACATTTATAAATGCTCTTTACTTTATATATATATATATATATATATATATATATATATATATATATATATATATATATATATATATATATATATATATTCAACCAGCAAGTTTTTTCTTGATGTGAAATAACACAGGCATCTATCAGAAGATAATAAGAGGATGTAAAAGAGGCATCATTGTGGAAATAAATATTTCTCAGTTTTTATTTTCCAGTCAAAGTAATATGCTTGAATAAAAGTAACTTTAAGTTAAGTATAATATAGATATGAAATAATATATACGTAGTTCTGTGTAATTTTAAGTCGGGTGTTTATATGAACAGTAAAAGAAGTTTGTTTTTTTATATCTCACCCAAATAGGATTTCTCATAGTGGACTTTTACTTGTAAGAAAATAATCTGAATACTTCTTCAACCAACAGCATTATGTTACTACACTAACAGTATTTACAGCACGAAGGTCAGTTTTAATCTGTGATATCATCTACCTGTTTCGCCAGTGAGCCTCACTGCCGTTCAAATACACCAGACTCCTTTGACAGAAAGACTAAATTTACTAAGCAAAGCACAGATCTTTTTTGGCGTTAATGTGAGGTACTTTGCTTCATGAAGGGATCTGATAACTTCTTCAACCGCTGAAACTCACCCAGTCACACACACAGACTAAGCAGCTAGCTGCGCTACAGCAGCACCTCCCGTTAAGTTACCATCTTAAATGTGTGTTTTATTTTTAAAAGGAGTCTGGCGCTGCTATATAGTGCGGGTATTTTCGGTTAACGTAAACAAAACGGACCTTACTTTTAAACAGAGACGTCTATCTCTATACAAATCATTTTAATGATGTCCTCAAAAACTTTTCACATCACCCTGAACATGACAGAAGCAAACACAGCACTTTAATGGACGTTGACAGCACACTGAGTCACAGTTCAGCTATATGTATAGTGTTCTTGCTCAGCACCGACTGTATATTTTTTGTACATATTAATAATTTATTCCCAAAAATATGAGAGAATAATGTCTAGATTCAAGAATAATGTAGGCTAATGCTACTAAGATAACAAAGTTGAAGAGAAAAATATTCACTTACCTCAATCAGATGACTGATGACTTTGTGGTTGGTGCAGCGCCCTCTGATTCAGGCTAGCACACTTAGCTCCGTGCACATAGCTTCGCACACACCGGGACACACACGCACGCCCGCAGGCACGCCCACACGCAATCCCACACACATACACAGAGATTTACTCTGCTCCCCATGGCAACCCGTGCATGTTTGCGTGCTCGTACGTGTGCGTGCGTGTGTTGGTGTGTAAATTTGTCAAAGCAGCTAAAAATGCTAGCTCCGTGAGCCTGTCAAAAAAGGCATTTTTGTGAAGGAACCGTACGTCCTATCAGAAATCTGAGCAGACCAGGACCACCGCAAGATATTTCTGCACAATACTGGTGATCTACAAGTCCCTAGACTCAAAAATGTTGACAGGAGAGCGAGAGAAAAAGGGTGTTGGTTCAACTCTCCTCCTTAATTAATATGGGAGTCTATGGGAGAGTTGGCCGGTAAACCCTTCACAAAAGGGCTGACAGTTCAAATTCTGTTTGTGTCTGAGCTACAGTTGGTGATTTAAATGACAGAGCACAAGTGTGCCTACTACTGTGGAAAAAATTATTTGTGTAGACCAAAATATGTGGCTGAAAGGACGATTTATCCAGAAATTTTTCAGAAAAATTTAAACAGCTTCTTCCACTCTAAGCGATGACATCACACACTCTAGCTCTGAACATTCCAGCAATACACACTCATGTTAAACTCAAAATGTACCTAAAATTGCACATGAAACTTTAAAAGTCACAGATCAAAAAGTATAAAAGATACTCAAAAAGTTGAATACAAGTTTAATAGCTGACAACTTTGTGAACATTTTAAAGTTTGAATGAAGTCTGTAGCTCAAAGTATGGCGAAGTAGTTGAAGTAGTTGTTTTTTCAAAATTTCAATATATTCACCAAAAGTCATAGCACACCATTCCCGAATGAGCCGCACGTTTTGATGTATAATTCGCATGGGTTTTCTCAAAGCCGTGGGACAAGTTACGTGCCGAAATTTTGTACGGAAGAGGAATAATAAGAAGTGGAAGAAACATGACGAATAACAAGCCCGAGTCACTACGTTCTCGTGCGGTACCCCGTGTCACTAATAATAATAATAATAATAATAATAATAATAATAATAATAAAGTATCAATCAATCAATCAACAGCACCATCATGTGGTCAGTTATATATGGTCTTTGAAGGAACCTATACATGACACCCTCTACCATCTGCAACTCCTGACTTTCAGGTGATACCAAAGCCTTACTTTACACTACAGAGCTCTTCTCTCCTGATGATGTGGCCAATGCCTTTTAACATTAGATTTAATATTTATTTATTTATTAGTTACAATGAAATCTGTATTTCTGTATTTTTCTCTGTTTAGCGTCTTCAGGCTAGGCTAACCCATCGTTGCTAACTTTGGAGCTAACTCTCTTCACTTTTCCAGCACTTGGAGAAACAACAGACGTGACTTTTCATCATTTAACTGACACACTGTGGTCTGTGCTGTACATTTACTGCCAGACTGACGACTTACCACTAACCTTTTCCTCTGCTCCACTCATATCCACCGTCACTTTCTCTGTGTCCAACTTGCTAAGCAAACATACTATGCTATGACATATGACACAGTTGCTCGTTTCCCAGGCAACAACACAGCGGTTGACTCACGCGCTGCACAGACTCCCAAACGCTAAATATTTCTGAATGAGTGGATATTTGGCGTTAATTCTAGTATTAAAAAATATTTTTTGGCCTGGCGGGGGTTCTTGTTGATATAATTGTAGGAGAAACGCTCAGTAAAGGAGTTAGACCTCCGGAGTTTGGAAGAGTCCAAAGTTGTGTAAACAGCGGGGGTGTTTTCAATACACCCCCGTTTTCAAAAGGTAGTTTGTTGGTCTGTCCCCCCGCTGCACGAAAATAATGGTTTAGTCCCAGAAAGCTGCTGATGTAGCACTTTTCTCTTTTATGAAAGTAGAGATAGAGATACACGGAGATTATTCGACCAATGAGAATTTAGTCGGATGAGAGAGTATTGACCAATTAATCGACTAGTCGACCAACAGACTACAGCCCTAAATATTTGTTTTGATGAATTTTCATATCATTGGTTCCAGAGTTATCTCACGGACAGGCAGCAGTGTGTAGCAATAGGATCTGTTAAATCTGATTTGATCAGATTGCAAAAGGTGTTCCACAAGACTCAGTCATTGCTCCTGTTCAGTTTACACTTTATATAAATGATATTGTTTCTGCCATAACTAGATGTAATATTCATCTTTACGCTCAGTATACTATTTTGTGTTGCACTGCGTACACTACACAGTCTGCTGATTTAGAGGTTGCACTCAATACCTACAAGATAGCCTTAAATGCAAACAAAACCAAATTTATGTTTTTCACTAGAGCCAAAAATATTAATTTGTACAACCCCATCATCACAACTAAAAGTGGCACCAATATTGAAAGAGTCATGGTATACAAATACATTAGCATTTGGATTGCGGAGAAGATATCCTTCAAAAATCATATATCAAAGTTTGTGAGTAAGCTTGATTCACTTTTCTTTAGGAATAAATCCCATTGCATTATGGAAAAAAACTGTTTTATTAGTTTAAAGGTCCAGTGCCTTCACGGACAAGAGGCTATTTGCTGAAGACTTCATCGTCCAGGACAGCTCTGGGCATTTCTAACAAGGGAAGCAGTGAAGATGTATTTAGTTATTTAGTCTACAATACTATAGGATATAGCTCGCAAGTAAGATAGCAATTATGAGTGTTTTACAAGCTAACATTAGCTACGTAATGCTAAACAAAACACAGGGTTATTTTATTCTAATGTTAGGCATTATTGATAGCGAGATAACGTTAGCATTGGCAGGATAGCGTTGCAAATTGTGTTATCAGTTTGCAGAGTCAAGTACCGGAGATGAGAGAGAGGGAGAGAGGAAAAGGGTGAGCTAGCGGTGCTGTTTAGCGGTGCTGCTGCAGGCAGGGCCAGCCAAGGGAGGACAGCAAACACCGGGACTGCGACAGCAATGGAAGAAGCTGGGAACCCTCCGAAGGGAAACGACTGAGGTTTGTGATGTTATTTATACAATTATTTTATTAAATTACTACTCGTTCTACACGATATTATATTTAAAATACCAATACAACACAGTGGTATTTACACGGCAGCTTTCTGCTTCACATTACTGTAGTATAGTTTGACATATTATAGCAGTGTAATGTGAGTCAGTAGCCTCTTTTACATCCCGTTCAAAGCGGGAATATTGCGCCTGTAATCCGCCTCGCTTCTCTGTTTAGTCCGTATTCAGACCAAATCAGGCGGTGCAGGGTACAGCCGCTGGGTTGAGGAGGTGTGTGGGTGTGTTTGTGCTTTAGAAGCTAACAGCTGTAAAACAATTAGAAAATAACGTTTATTGATCTGATTCACCAGCTTCTTCACTAACAGCTCAGCCTCTAGCTCACTCAGCTGCTCTCTCGTCTTTTTATTATGAGTCAGGAATGAAGTCTAACTTCACCTTTAACGTTATCAAACAAAGAGAAATGTCCTCCCCTCGGATCCTTTTTACAGCTATAATGCGGGTTCTCTGTATAAAAGAGGCTACTGAAAACATCAGCAACACTAACGTTACTGAATGATTATATAAATAAGAGATAGTTCACTAGTGAGCAGCACTATTTTGACTTTTTCATCATGTTGTTGTAGTCTTGTTTGGGAACACTGGACAACCTACAATCCATATTCTGCACTACCATCACCATATTTCCCAACATATCATGAAACTTATAACTTACTAAGCCTTATCTGTGTTTTTCCTGTTTTTATTTTTTCAGAATTCTTGAAGAGATGATCTTGGAGGAGAACAGCAGCTCACCAGTGAACTGCTTCAGAGGCAGCCAGGGTTCATTTGTTCAATTTAAATGTGCAAGTTTACCAAATAAAAGATATTAATCAGATGTGCTGTAATAATTGCTTTGATATACAATGACAGTACTTCCCTGCAGTGTCAGTATATTGTCATTACCACTTCCACTATTGATTTATATTTTGTTATTTATATATTATAAAGCAACATGAAACAGAAGTGAAGTTTGAAAACCACTGATCCTCAGAACAGGGCATTGTAGAACATGAGCTTGGTGTGTGTGTCATGATTAACTTTTTGTTTCCACTGATTCTTTTCCACCTTAAACTTAATGTCTGGGAGTAACAGACCAAAGGCAGACCTGGGCCTCCTTGACATCAATATTGCAGCTGGGGACCAGCCTGTAGTAGAGTGTGGAGTGATTCTGTAACTAAAAAGGAATCTGGACACTTTTGCTTCCACCCTCTCATTTCCTCCTTGCATCCTCTTCATCCCTTCCTTAAAGGTCCGAACTGCTCTTTTGGCCAATCCATTTGATGAAGGATGACATGCCTTATCCCATTTTTCCCACATGAAGTCAGCAAACTCAGCACTTTTAAAACAAGTAGCATTATCACTCACCAACATCTGTGGCAATTGTTGAGGTTGACCTGACGTCTTCCTCCCCGAGTTGGTTGATGCAGAGAAGAACACTCAGAAGACGATAGTTGAATCAAAAGCTTTTATTGCGCAGTTTGCAAAAAGCGGAGATCACTCTTACACAGAATAAATCTGTGCAGCACAACGCCAAGAGAGATCTAATCTTGCAGCTCGTTGTCTAGGGTTTTATACTTCCTTTGGTCCTCCTCTTCCTATCTCTAGTCAACCTCTTTCTATACAATTTTTAATACATTATATGGTTACAAATTAAATGTTTTGAGCTTCTCTTCTGGTTATAGCCGCCCCCTACCATGATCTCTATCTCCTATTTCTTGTAAGCTTTTGGCGGTTTCCTCGTTGCCCTTGTCATGCCACGTGTGCTCTTCGCGTGACAAGCTACAATACCCTCCTCTGTTATATAACAGATTAACTTCTCCTTTTCACACATGCACATTTTTTTATATACCATAACTTGTTTTGAACATTTTTGTACCAAGCTGCTGCAGTTTTAAGCATAAAACACATAAACTCATCAGAACCCTCATCACAATCCATGGACACTGAAACTTTGTCTGAGCTTTTCAATGGTTCCATGTGAGGTTGCTGTAGTCATCCAATATACATCCATCCATTTAGAATGGGCATCAACAATCACAACAGCTTGCCCAAAAATGGACCTGCATAATCCACATGGAGTAGCATCCAGGGCTTTTCTGGCCATTCCCATGGATGTAAGGGTACTGTAGAGGGAGACATGCTATGCTGTTGACATGCATCACACTGGTTTACTTCCCTCTCAACATCTTGATCTATCTGGGGCCACCAGACATATGACCGGGCCAGTCCTTTCATCCTAGACATCCCTGGGTGGGACTGATGCAGCAACTTTAACAGAGTTTTCCGTCCTGTTCCATCTTCCATTTTGTGGAACAGCACTGCCCCTAAGCCGTAGGGTGAGGCAACACAAGCTAATAGTAAAGCCCTCTCTCCAGAATAATGCACCAAGACATCAGCTGACTTCAATAAGTCTTTGGACCTCCTGAAGGATTCCTCTTGCCATTCGCCCCAGCTCCAAACCACATGTTTCCTCAGCAGATGATGTAAAGGGGTCATCAATGTGGAGAGATTGGGAAGGAAGAGGTTATAATAATTCAACAAGCCCAGGTAGGCCTTGAGCTCTGTTACTGAAGTTGGAGTGGGAGCATCAACAACAGCTTTTACTTTGGCTTTCACAGTGTGCACTCCATTAGTATCCACTTCATGTCCCAAATACTGAACTTCATCAGCCAGCAAGGTGCATTTGCTTCTCTTTAATCTTAGACCAGCCTCTTCTAATCAGTTCAACACCTCATCCAGGGTCTTGAGGAGCCTTTCTATGGTTGCCCTGGTAACCAGGATATCATCCAGATACACCGCTACATGGGGAATTCCCTGGAGAAGCCCCTCCATGGTTCTCTGGAATATTGCTGGAGCGGAGGATACACCAAATGGTAGTCTGTTGTGTGTAAACATTCCATGGTGAGTATTTACAGTTAAGCACTTTTTAGACTGATCATCCATTTGGATTTGTTGATATGCATGATTCATGCCCAGTTTTGTAAACTGCTTCCCCCCAGCTAACACGCCATCAAATCCTCTACTTTGGGTATGGGTTACTGTTCCAGGGTGGAGACTCTATTTACAGTCAATTTATAATCTCCACACAATCTACAGTCACCATCTGGTTTGAGCAAAGGAACCACAGGAGTGGCCCATTCAGAATACTTGACTGGAGTAATGATGTTCTCTTTTAACAATCTGTCAATCTCAGCATTAACTTTAGGTTTTATAGCATAGGGAACTGATCTTGGTCTACAAAAGCGAGGAGTAGCATCAACAGGTACATGAATAGTATCTTTAAACCCTTTTTAAGTTCCCAGCTTCTCTTTAAACACTCCATCATGCTTTTGTAGCACTTCCTTCAAGGTCAGGGGCTGTGAGTAGTTTGCAGTGTGCTTTATTTCAGCCCAGTCTAGTTTAACATGCTTCAGCCACCATCTTCCCAATAAGTTTGGACCTGTGCCTATTATGGGCAATATTTTTTCTTGCTGTTTTAGTTCACTTTCACACACGTTTTCCCCAGCACCTTTATCTTTTGTTTTGTATATGTTTTCAACTTCAGGTGAGTTTTCTTCAATGGAGGGGCAACATCGGCAGGCAAAAATCAGTTAAAAAAAACAGGCAAGGTCAAAAAATACTATGAGAAGACAACATGTAGAGGGCTGGGATGTGAACACAAGTACAACGAACTGGCAACGGGACAGTCAGAGACACAAGGCTAAATACACAAGGTAACAAGGGGAGATAGGAAACAGGTGGGGAGAACAATCAGGACACAAGTGAGACAGGACAGTGACAGAAAGTGAAGATACCAAAATAAAAGACAGAAAGTGAGCAAAAATGAGACAGACATGACAGCAAATCCTGCACATTTTTGTTGACAGACTCCATTGCTTGTGCTAGAGACATGGCACTTTCAAATGTGAGATTTGTCTCTGACAATAATCTTCTCTGGATGTGGTCCTCATTTATTCCACATAGCAGTCTGTCCAATAACATTTGTGAAAGTGTCGCTCCATAATCACAATCTTGTGCCAATTTCCTCAATTCAGCCATATAATTTAGCCACAGATTCGGGGGATCTTCTCATGCGTGAATTAAATTTAAATCTCTGGACAATTTCACTTCTTTTGGGGTTAAAGTGGCTCTTTAATAAAGTTATCAATTGTGCAAAAGTCTTCTCTCCAGGTTTTGCAGGACTTAGGAGGTTTTCATCAAACTGTAAGTTTGTGTTCCCACCGCACCGAGCAAAATATCCTCTTCGGCGATAACATTTGCAGTAACCTGCACCTGCATGTGCCCCCCCGCCCCCATTAGCTACGTGTCTGTTCAGCTCTCCTCCTGAAATCTCCTTAATTAATATGAGAGTCTTTGGGACAGTTCGCCGGTAACCCCTTCACAAAAGGGCTGACAGTTTAAATTATGTTAGTGTCTGAGCTACAGTTGGCGATTTAAACGCACAATATGTAATTTCAGCCGCTAGGGGTCTCTCAATCAAAACAATAACAAAAGATGGAGTGTGATGACGGTGTGAAGTGGCAAGAGATCATGGGAGTTGTTGTCTTCATTGTTAAATAATCAGCTTCATCGCGAACACGATAACTCTGGTGTTCATGGTTCAGGATGTTTATACCGGCAGCAGAAATACTCACAGAGGTCTCCTCCTCTTCAGAACAAACGGACCCCGTGATTACAGGTAAAAACACTGAATAAAGCTGTTTCATCTAAACGTGTGTAAGTTACTCTTTGGTAGACGCCATTGTAGCGGACAAACTCACACTCTAAAAAATAATTCAAGGACCCAGTAAATGTAACAGTAATATATAGGTATGCATGCTTAATAAAACTACTGAATATCATTATAATGAGTATTTGATTTGACTACATCAAAATTCATTAGTAGAGCTCCAACGGGAATCTTTGTGTGAAATATACACATGTAAATTCAGTTTATTTGTTTGAAATAATTTAATATTTGACTGACAGATTATAAGGTTTAAATATCTATAATAATCACTGTATGCTTCAACAACATTTTTGAGAATACACTACGAACATCAATTAGTTTTAAAAAGTGCAATTATTAGAGAATTCAACTCAATTTTATTTAAGACGTAACTTAAAAAAATCAAGTAAACAGAGCTGAACTGATTAAGTGACGTCATTCTGCGACGCTTGGCGGGCACGGGCAGCTGAGTTTCAACCTGACTCGACGTCAACTGTAAGTTTGAATAAATTTAAAATTACCCCAAGACTCATTAGTTACAAAAGCCAGACGTGAGCTTGAAATGTCATTTAACAAACATTACTATCGCGACGATGCCATTCGACGTTAATACATACATATACACCGTTATACAGCTAACGTTATACAGCTAGCACTACGTCCCTGATGCGAACTTTAATGTGTGTAACTACAACATGTTGTTGCACATTTAAAGGTGGAGGCAGGTTTGGGAATACAACCTAAAACCTTTCGCTCCGCCAAGTTAGTCGTAGCACCCATTTATAAGTGTATCAAACAGGTTTCAGACCGGGAGCCGTGGGCTTGGCAGCTCGTAGTTGCGTGCCGTGTGAGTGAAAGTGGCGGATGTACATAAAATCTCGCAGGCACTTTAACACTGCGTCGTTCTGTCTTTGACCGAGTGCCGGCTGTGAGTGAATGCTGTGAGTCGGACCCGACTCTATGGGCTCGGGTTTTAATTTGCAGGCCCGTTGAGATTGAGACCGCGTTAAAACTTAACAGAATATGTCGGGAGGACACGTTATCATTTCAGTGGATTCAGACTAGCTCGGCTCGGCTCGGCACGGGCCGGCTGCCTTTTGGCGCTAAGCGTCGACCGAGTCCTCTCCCGGGAACCGAACTGCCGGACTCTAGTACACCAACTTTTGCATATCAACTAAAGAATTAATTATTCAAGCCAAGTCTGGTTTGTATTCAGCGAGATATAAAAGCATGCAATTCATAGCGACTTGACGGTTTTATCATGCATTCAATTTGTTATTGAATATATAAGAAAATTTGTTTTTCAGCATGGGAAACAACTGATCATGAAAAGAGGGGAGGTAAATTGTTTCTGTTTAATATTCGCAAAGCATATCCTATATTTATTCCAAATTTATTGTGGGAATATTGACTATAATTTCTTAACTTGCTGTGCCAAAGAGGTTTTTATTGTGCCCTTGCATTGAAAGTGTTGTCCTTATGTTACAGATTGCATGTGGAAGCCACAGAATGGTGTGAAGGAGAAGGACGAGCAGCAAAGGACAGCAGGCCACACTTGAACCCAGATCACCAAGGGAATAAGAGAGCCTCACTGCATAATCTCTGTCCTGTGAGCCACTGGTGCACCCCACAGTAAGGCAAAAGTGTATGGAATGGCAGTGTTAACTCTGCAAATTTGTGAATTCATCTAAGGGTGGACTTCTTAAACACTATCATCTGAAACATGGACATTTGGGTTGTGGACATTTTCTGCCTTGTATTCATTTGAACTGTCCGTGTTCCTTTAAAACTTGGGGTAGCTTGCGTTCACACTTGTATAGAGCTCACAAATCAGAGGAAACTGAAAATCAACGAGATGCAATAGTTTTTAAATGTTAAATTTGTGACTCGTGTTTTCCAAATACAAAAGATTATTTTTTTTTATATTTAGTGTGTGTGTTTGATGGTTGTGAGTTCAAAACAAACATATATGGCACTTATGCTACTTACAGAAGTCGAAAGCACCAATCCTACTCGTGATGAGTTGAAGACTGATGTGATTGTAAAAATTGTTTAAATCTAAGTTTGAAAATTGACCACCCAGTGTTCTCCCCACTTCCCTGACCTGATCTTCTCCTCCCTCTCTTCACCTGTTCCTTGTTTCCCTCATTTGTGTTTGTATTTAACCCTTGTTTTTCCATTCAGTCTTTGTTGTGTCATTAGTCATTGTGTCCTGATGCCTGAGCCTGCATCTGGGTCCATCACTACACCCCACCCTGTCACCCTGTCCTTTTTTTTCTCAGGTCAATGCTGAGTTCCATCGAATCACCACCACAAATCTTGAGGCCAAATTCATGTTCATGTTGGACCACTACACCCCTAAACTGCTTGCCATCTTCTAAGCCAAGAAAGGTGCTGCTGGAGAGAGACATCGTACAGAAATGAATATTCTACTCCAGGTATTTCAGTTTACTCTTCTGTTGAGACGCCTCTTTCTCTCACCTGTCTTGTCACCATTCTTTTTTATTCTCAACCTAATTTACCTCTCTAATAACTGACTTTCTTGCTTTCAACTCAAGATCATATGCATCGTGCAGCCTTTAATACACCAGTGTTTCTCAATCTCCTCTGTCAGTAGTCAATAATTAGTTATAATTAAAGTAAAAAGGTCAATATGTGCAGAGAGTGACTTTATTTCTTAATCTCTTTAACAGAGTGACTTTTTGTGTCTATTGGAAAGTGTCTGTTGCAGACCTAATACACCAAATATTATCTGTCAAATCTGTTATAATTGGTAGTTCAAATAATACAGCTTATAACATGTATGTTTGCTGACTTATGTAGTCAGTTTGCCAATGCTATTCTGGTGACATCCTGCCTGCTATAACCAGTTTCCTTTACAATGTCTACAGAATGTTGGTGATTCAGCCATCAGTGTGGAAGAAGAGCTGGCAACAGAGACGATGGCTCTGCACCTTGTGCGAAATGAAGATGGGCAAGTCAGAGATGTGGGGATTGTCATTGAGGGGTCCATCGTACTCAACCATCTTGGGGATCTCAGCAGAGCCTGCTGCTACTTGCTTGGACTAACTTATGCCTTGGACCTCAAATACCCCAAAATTCTGAAATACATCTTTGAAGACTTTCAAAAGATGCTCGTCGAAGTGGACACTGGAAACCTCTCGACAAAGGTGCAAAGACTAAAAAACAATGTCATGATATAGTTGTCTGTAGAGTCAGACAACACTTGGAGGTGGTTTGACGAAATGAAGTCAGATTGTCAAAGTTTGTCCAGAGGAGCCTCACTGATTACTGAGGATAGTCTGTTTTGCCTTACACGCATGGGTCAACTGGTTATGAGAGTCATCTGTGCTCTTTGCACTTTGCATCAATATGCAATTTTTTTTTTAAAAATTTATTTTTTATTTTTATCATTCCTATGAGGCATAAAGTTTATAGTTTCGAGGCAGTTTTGCAGGTGCCTAAATGCACTTAAAGGTATTTTCAGTCTGGAGTACCTATAGTTTGAAATGTGTGTTTAAAAAAAACCAAAACATTAAGAGTTGACCAATCTAAATGTGCCATTGTAAAATAAAATGGTTTGTGAGATCTTGGTCATATTGGTGTGTGTATATTACTGAATATCCTCATTAAATATGAAATTAATCAAGTTTTAAAAAATCAGTGAGTACAACAATTCTTTTTCAGTAAGTCATTAGTAAATTTGCAATTATCTCCTACAAATGTTTTCAGTTATATTTACTCAGTTTTTTTTAGTGCTTTCTACTCAGGTTTTCTATACGGTTTACATAGTATGTTAGTTACATTTACTCAATTGATATAGTATTTGTACCAAGTCAGTTCATTTAGATGTAATTGAAAATATTACTTAGATTTACTCATTATTCATGTCTTGTTTTAACAGATTTGAGGGCTTTCATATCAACTCAATATTTTTAAGTGTAAAAATGTTGCATTGATTGAATTAAGTACTGTGCATTATTATTTTTTAGAGTGCAGAGCTGACGCATGCATCTTGTGCTAATGTTAGTTTACTCTGTGTTAGAGGACGTATGACGCCATTGACATGCAGCCAAATGAAATGGTCCGTTACTTTTATTAAATTACAGATTTCTCTGGGTTTGAAATAATTGGAAACAATAGGGATAATGTAAGTACACATTCCAGCAAAACACACTCATGTTAAACTCAATATTTGTCCAAAATTGGGCATGAAACATTAAAAGTCACAGATCAAAGAGTATAAAAGATATTAAAACGTTGAATACAAGTTTAACAGCTGACAACTTTGTGAACATTTAAAAGTTTGAATGAAGTCTGTAGCTCAAAGTATGGTGAAGTAGTTGAAGCTTGAAATTGCCCCTAAAATGTGGACATTTTTTGACCACTCTCCATTCCTTTGCTATGGGAAATTTTTCGCAGTTCAATATCTTCACCTGATGATACCGTCCTCTGATAATCTGGATTATGGCTGATCCTTTTACTCACAGAATCAACTCTGTGAGGGAAAGATTTAATGTGAGGATACAGATAAAATCTAAAAATAAAAACAGTTTACCATGGTTTAATGAAAATTTGTGGAAACTAATGAAATCTACAGATGCCGCGCTAAGGAAAGCAATTAAAACTAGAAGAGACACTGCCAAGCAAGGTTTAAGGAAGAACGTCATCCAAGAGCTAAGATAAGTTAAATCAGTGGCGTTTTCTCCCAGAAGCCAAGGGAAGCCAGGCTTCCCCTGTTTTTACAGACTGCAGTTGTCATTTCAATAAAAAAAACACTGAACAGTTTTGGTAATTCTTCTGTGCTGATGTTGTCATCACATTCCTGTTTCTCATTCAGTATTTTACAATGAGTGAAACAGAGCCCCTCTAAGGTGGTGAAGCACTATATTGCACTTCTACTGTAATGTCATGTCCGTGGGGAGCAGAGGCCAGACTGACATTGGCATCCCTTGGTGAAAAAAAAGAAGGATAAACCAATCAGATGAGGTTACCCTCATGCCACTGCCAAGCTGTGATTAGTCAGGACTATGCCAAGGGAAGCCAGCCAACCCACAGCCTCTGTTGCTTCTGTCTTTAATAATTTTTTCTTGAGTCTGTATATGAGTTTGGGAAAAAATATGAAAAGCAAACTGGATATTGTTCCTAAAGATGCAACACATGGTACATGGTAGAAACTAATGGGTTGCAAGTGAACAAAAAATTTAATTGAGACTTGACAAAGTAGGAGTAGTCGGTGCTGTATTTTTAGATCTGCGTAAAGCATTCCACACAGTCAATCATGATGTTTTTATATCGAAACTCTCTAAATTTAACTTCTCATCTGGAGCACTGGCATGGATGTCTTATTTATTTAACAGGAGACAGTGTGTTAAGTTGGTGACACACTGTCCAGTAATTTGAAGTGTGCAATGGGTGTTCCACAAGGGTCAGTGTTATGTCCCCTATTATTAGCCTATATATTAATGATCTCCCTCAACAGTGTCATGATGCAGAGCTACAAATGTATGCAGATGACACTGTTGTGTACACACATGCAAAGACAGCTGAGTTGCTGGTGCAAAGCTAACATTTGCATTGGAAAGGATCACACACTGGCTTGATCAATCATGTCTGAGTCTAAATGTAAACAAGACAAAGGGTATGTTTTTCTCTAAGACTATGGTACGACCTCCTAACGCTGATATTTTCATCAAAGGTCGAAAAATTGACATAGTTACTGATTCTAAATATCTTGGTGTGACACTGGATCCAAATTTGAACTTTAAGAAACATGTTAAAAATGGTTAAAACCACAAAGTACAAATTAGCAAATTTTAGACATATTAGAAACTGTTTCTATTTGGATGGAGCCAAGATATGTATGCATGCTATGATTCTTTCCCATATGTCTTACTGCATCACATGTTGGGGGCAGGCTGTAATGTACGTTGTCTGATTGATTTTGTTGTTACTCTATTAATTATATTATATATATTATATTATGTTATACTATATGTTTGTTTTATTGTCTTCTTTCTTGTTCAAGAGTGCTTGCAAACGAGGGTTCCACCCTCAATGATTTTTGAGTTTAAAGACAAATAATAAAGGTTAGACATGTAATTTGTCATTCAGTGGTTATTAAACTTTGCTACAGAAATCATTCATTAGTATTGTAGGTTTCCTTTGATTATGATTTTATTTATACTAAATAGTTTTACCGAGATTGGGCTTGTATCTCCCAGTTGCGAAGTGCTTGTAAGCAACATTAATCGATGAATCAACATCACAGCTGGCTGTTAGTCCACCACCATCATCACAACACAACACAGAGACTGTATCAGAGATATAAAAGAGACTTAATGGGGGCATTAAAAACTCTGAGGTATATATAGTCAGATGATATTCAGATGATCTCAGACAAAGCTTGTGTGTTTGTTTTTTGGGATCACTCATCACTTTCTCTGTAATTAGTTACTCAGACTTTTTAAGGCGTGGCCTGATGCCCTTAGCAGGCCATAATTCTTCAATGCTAAATTGGATTGACACCAAATTTGGGAATGTTGTACATGTAGCCACACTACACAAGTGTGTAACCCACAGGGAGTGCTAATGTAATATAACACAATATTTCTATAATTATGTTGCCTTTAATGAAATGAAACTTGGTATACAAGCTTTCCATGAGAATGTGCACAACATATTCAAATTTGGCACCAACAGCCCCACCTTGTGGCCCTTAGCTAAACACCACCATACTACTAATTTAGTTCCATATCTCTTAAATATAATATTCTATGGTAACAAATTCAGCAAAGTTGTACAGGTGGGATAGCTGAATAAGTCTGCAGCATTTGATACAATTTGTAGGTGATGCTACAATTAAAAAAAAAATGCTGCTGGAGCATAAACTTGCAGCTGCAACAGCTTGCAGCTCTCACAGGCATTTTCTTAAAAAAAAACAAACAAATATTCTAGTTAGGGCTGGGCGATATGACCAAAATTTCATATCACGATATAAGTCAATTCATATCATGATAACGATATATATCACAATATAACACATTTTCTGTAAATTCAATGAATATATATTATATAAGATGACCACATCGGAAAGGCCTATTTCTTATTGCATTTTGAATTATATCAGGCCTGGAATTAAGTCATTTTTAGGGCAAGGCTACTTTGTCCTTTGATAAATACAAATTTATTTGGGCATCAAGGCCAAAATCAATGGTGCAATAACAATAAGTGATAATTACATTGTATAAGGACAAAACAGTACAATCAACAATTAGTCAGTGTATTGAAAAACAGTTCTGAGTTTATTAAAACTGAACATTGAATGTTTGAATTTTCCACAAAATGCTGTCTGAAAAAAAGTGAACTATTATATTCATTGTTATTGTTATATTTAATGATTAAGTTTATAAATGGGTAACGTTAACGGTGATCGATATTAATCTAAACATGTGTGCAACTATTAGCATTTGAGTCTGAGATCACAGGAGTCACAAAAATGACTTAAAACACTTTTTACATGTTAAACATTAAAAACACTGATGAGATCTTTGTCAGTGGATATAACGTTAGTACCGATGTGAAACCGACTTCAACACGGAGTTTAGCATTATGGGTTGTTTTTAGCATTAATGTTGCTAAGCTAGCGAGTGTCTTGAAGTCTGTTTATCGTGTGTGTTAGAGCCAGTCAGCACTAAAACTGTTTCCTTAGTCCGTTTTAACCTGCAGCAGTTGCTGAAGGATCGTGTAACGTGTTTTTCTGCCACGGAGGAAATCAATTCATGACGAGTGAAAACGAGTCAAAAGCGTCTTCAGACTGCAGAAACAGATATTATGAAACTGCCAGCTGAGTTAAAACTCACAGACAGCTGACATAAGCAGTCTTATAAATACTAACTGCTAGAGAGAATAATGTTTGACCACTTCCAAGAGCCTGTGACTGAACTTAAAACACAACGTGTATTAATTCTTAGACTGTACAGTGTCTAGCTGCCTGTGCCTATCGCATAATGTTAGCTGGTAGCTAATGTAAACTAGCGGGCTAGCTGTTACACACGTATTTGTGAGAAATCTTCCACTACTGTTGACATCCAGCGTGATGACAGAGACACTGGGTAATAATCAGTCTGTTTATTTGCTTCGCCACATATAGTTTTAAATTAGGAAATCCGCAAAGGGCACAACAGCCAGTTCAAAACAAGGCACGTAAAACTGGCCGTGTGAGTAGTTACATTTTTAAAGGGCATTACGGCCACACAGCGGAACATCCACGGCACTGACCGTTTGGTCATGGTAATGTATAACTCCTGCCCTGTTATGTACTCGACAAATAAAAGCTACTTGCTCGTATTTGATGATTTTCTCCGTTTAGTTTACAAAACGTTGTCAAATGACAACAGCTATTGCCATAAAGAGTGTGATTTGCGACACCACGATATAAACGATATAGCAAAAAATGAAATGATGTACATTTTTATATCGTCAAACGATATACATCGTCATATCGCCCAGCCCTAATTCTAGTTAACGATGTAAACCCATCAAAACTTGTCAAGATGGTCTAAGGTATTCAGGAGCCCAAACTAAAAAATAAGGGATGAATTAATTAAATGTCTTTGAATGGCTGATGACATCACTCAGGTAGTTGACCTTTAACCTGAGAATCCCCGGGGCTCAGTGTGTGCCTGCTCTGCTAGTTAATGTTCACCTCACAAACTGATAACATCAATCAAAGGTCACACAAAGAAAAGGAAATGACTGACAGTCACAAACGAGCAAAGCCAGCAAGTAAGAGAGGAGGGAAGATAAAAGGGATCACCATGGTGGCCATCACAGAGTTCCAAAGTAAGTGTTCCCACAGTTCCTGTCTTCTAAAGTATTAGGTTGAAGCTGTAATAATCCTCTGAGTGACCTAAGGCCAGGAGCAGGCCTCTTTTCAAAACAGAAAATCTGCATCATAAGGTAAAATACTACATGGATACCAAGAAACTATAGTATTTGGAAAGTTTATCATTAAGGTAAATTCACTGTCAGTTTACACAGGCCATTATCCATAAGCATCACAGAATCATGTCTAGGAATTGTAGTGACTTAAAACTGACTCCTGTAAGAATGAAGGGACAGGGCTGATATATTTAAAGTTCTAAATGCTCTTAAGAAAATGCTCCTAATCTCTGCTTAAGTCAGAAAGTAGGATTAAAAAAACAACCCAAAAAAACCCCTGCTTCTATGCAATCTATGCACTCTATGCATTACCTTGGTTCACTGCCTGTGGACATCTATGTCCTATTGGACTCTATCTTAAGCTTTATGGCACTTGCTCATGTTACTATCTCCTGACTAGATCCCTGCTTGTGTTGTATCAGTTTCAGATGTATGTTGCTGTGGATAAAAGTGTCTGCTAAATGAAAAATGTAGATGTAAATGTAAAAGTTTTGTATAAAGAGGCTCAAACATAGTGTTGTAAAACTGGGATTACAATCATGCCTACAATCATGCCTATTACAATGCCCCTCTCAAAAACTGAATTAGCCAATAGCAAGCCTCCAGAGGTGACGAGACATGGCTGCTCCACATCATTCATCACAGTGTCATGCACACCTTGTCATGATCAACCATTCGTTGTCTCCAATATTATATATACCTACCTAAATATAGTATTTCATAAATTATTTATACAAATCTGTTGAGGTCTTCTAAAATGTTTGTTAATTAAATACACAATTGATTGTTCTGGTTCACTGAAACAATGGAGAAACAGGGGTCAACATAAAAATAAAATTTAATATTATATATATTTAGAATAACTTCGTGTGTCATTTCTGTTTTCTTGCCCGTTGTTACTCTTTCAAAACTCACTAGAATTCTTTTTTAGCATTCTGGAGGCTCACAACCCCCAACATGATTCCACTTTAATATAATAATAATGCAAACATAATTTGGGAGCTAACACCAGGTGTTTACTCTAAACAGCAAAATTACATCATTCTCAAAATTCTGATAAACATAAAATTTTTAAAACATCAGCATTTGACTCTGAGAGGCTTACATACAGTGAAAGGCAGTGAATCATCAAGTCTTATAGTTTTCTCATTAGCTACAGGGTGGAGTGCTAAAAACTCATTCACTCACAAGACTGTGCTGAAAAAAAGTTGTTAAAGACTTTGTAATAATTCGTACGGTTCAAATTATATGAGATCTTAAAGTTTCTGTGCGACATTTCAACTTACAATACAATCCAATGGGGAGGACATTTCTGAGCATGGACTATGTCGCCTAATTAGTTGTCTGCCATCTAAACTATAAGACTGACCACCTTCAAACCTGCATCCCTGGATTCGTGTCAAAAAATTTCTATAAAAATATTTCAGTCCGATTTGGACAAGACTTATTCATTTGTTTTGAGATATCACTTTCCTTTTGTCTGTTATTGGCTAACAAACCTTTGGAGGCGTGGCCTACTGCACTTAATGGCCGATAACTCCTCAATAATGAATCAGATCGTGACCAAATTTGGGGATATTGTACACAACGTGACCTTACAGAAGTGTGTAAAATTTCACAAAATTCTGCCCACAGGGGGCGCTAAAGTCACCTTATAACATGATATTTCAGCAATTCTGTTGTTGTTAATGGAATGAAACTTGATAGGCAGGTTTTCCATGAGAATCTGCACGACATACTGAATCATGGCAGCAATAGCGCCACCTTGTGGTCATAAATAAATCAGCACCATACGTTGACACTATAATTCCCGAGTGCCCATAAACGCCTCATCAAAATCTAACTGCGCAAATACCAGAGATAACCACTTTGATCTGCAGTGGTGAGTAGCCCAGTTTACCTGTCCCTGTTCATAAGGCTTTTAAAGTTACTAACACAGGCTTGACATTTTATATGACATGGTAACATGACACTGGTTTCTCAGATACAATCCAAACAAAACGATAAGGGCAAAACATCTTCCTGGTAAAACAAAGGCATTTCTTGTCACCTAGCTAATATTAGCGACGTGCTAACGCTAGCATATATCTGGAACTCTGGTGTTGTGGCGCATCAGCTCAGAGCGCCAACGAGTTGGTAAACACTAGTAAATAGTCGGCGCCAGGATGTTTTGCTATCCACACAGTGGACCAGCTAGGTTGTTAGTATTTATTTTAGCTGTACTTCTGCATTAAATAAGCATTCATATGAGTTTGACTGTGAATGGCAGAGCTGTTGAATGAATTTATGGAGTTTGTTGGTTTCAGTTGTTAGCAGTTAGCTCTACTTGTTAGCTGTTGACTGGCAGCAGCATGCAGGCACAGCAAGCAGCCAACAGACTAAATATCTGTTGATCCCGGTAGGACCTCACTCAGATCCGGAAAGTCTAGAAAAGGTTTATGGTTTGTTTTCTGTTTCACAGGCGGGTTGGAGGCTTGGTTATTTGTCTGAGTAACTGAGCTGTAAGTAAACAGTCTGATCTCAGCAGAGTTTCTGTGACGGAGCTGACAGTCCAGTTTACATGCAGTATGTGCTCTTGGTGTTGAATTTAAACCACTAGACTAACAGATGTTAGATAGTTAGAAATTATTCAGCTTGAAATAAAGTTATTTTTCTGTTTCTTAACAGTGACATTGAGTCAGAGTTTACAGTGAACCTGGGTACAAATAGTTTGTTTAGTTTATTAGTTTGAATGCTGCAAGCATCTATTTGTACAGATGGGGATGTGTTTAGTATTTTCAGCAGTGCTTTGCAATTCATTCAGTTTTCAGCATTCACACACATTTTCCGCAGGAAATGCATCTCTAGTTAGTGTGAATGCTTTCAGCATTCACACTATAGTTATCCAAACCTTTATTATTAGTGTGAATGCCTTGCAGCATTCACACTAATAATAAAGATTTGAATTGTTATCCAAATCTTTATTATTATTATTATTATTATTATTAGTGTGAATGCCTTGTTATCCAAATCTTTATTATTATTATTATTATTATTATTATTATTATTATTATTATTATTATTCCGTACGTTTTTCGCCTCTTTTCAACTCCTTCATACTTTCACCGATTTCAACCATTCAAATATCAAAACGTGCAGCTCTTTAAGGACATTTATTTATTTTTCTTTTTTATACCTTTTATACTTTTTAAAATATTACACAAACTCAAAAAAATTTCTGCCATTGAAATGAATGGACAGAGGCTTAAAATCCTCTTCAACCCACTCCACTTTGGCATTCAACTACTTCCACATACTTTCAGCTAGAGACTTCATTTCAACTTTAAACGGGTCACGAGACTTTCAACTATTAAACATGTATTCAGCTTTTTCATATCTTTTACGGTTTTTACACAGTCACAGTTTATGTTTTATGAAATTTTCAGCCCTTCTCAGACTTTTACATTAGTGTGTATTGCGTGGAATTCTCAAACTTAGAGTGGGTGATGTCACTGATGACATCACTCACTCTAACAGTTCAGCCTTCAAATTTGAACAAAAATCTTTCAAACATTATGATCTTACTTCCACATCTTACACTCTACAAGCACATTTTTAGACAGAAATGTAGACAAACTTGTCCTTTCTCATCCAGTCTGACTTTCATTAAGACAGGACTCACAGTTTTTGAGTAAATCACCCAAAAGCGCAGAGAGTGCTGTCCAGCAGCCCCATTCACTCTAATGTTATTTGAGATTTAAAATTCGTTGTCAAAAACAGAGATGATGGGCAAATATAAACTGTCACAGCTCCTTCATTTTAAATCGTACAGAAATATATCCTACATCAGAATCACCGCTGAAGTCTCGGCTCGCTCACGCTGAAGAAATTTTTTCACTGTGACTTTTAGTTTTTGAGTTATAGGAGTGTGTTCGTGCCTGATTTTGGCCAAAGATGAGATTGTCTCACCCCATTTTCAATCAATCAGAGGGGATCGCTGTCACCATGGTAACCTGGGGCTGTGCTGTGAGGCTATTTTTAGACTTGTTGTGAAGGTTCATTCCACACAAAAACTGTGTTCTGTTTAACTCCTCAAAGTTTTATTTCACAGAAATACTCAAATATCATAAATATTCAGCTCTTTAAGTACATTTATGCGTTTTCTGCAACCTTTTACCTGTTTCACAATTTCAGCCATTTCAACCAATGATCAAAATATTCAGCTCTTTAAGCACTTTTATGCAGTCTTGCTGAACCTTTCACCTGCTCACATTTTTAACTATTTCAACCAAATATCAAGATATTCAGCTCTTTAATTACTTTTATGCAGTTTTTTGTTGCAACCTTTCACCTCTTTAATACTTTCAACTATTTCAACCAAATATCAAAATATTGAGCTCTTTAAATATATTAATGCATGTATTCAGCTTTTTCTTAACAAAATTCATTTCAGATTTCTGCAAGTTCAGCAATGTTTTGCAATCCATTTCAGCTGTCAGCATTCACATGCATTTTCCGCAGGAAATGCATTTTCTATGCTTTCAGCATTCACACTATTGTTATCCAATTCTTAATTATTATTTTTTTTTTATTATTCTTCCGTACATTTTTCGGTGGCTTTCAACTGCTCTATACTTTGAGCTACAGACACCATTCATATATCAAAATGTTCAGCTCTTTCAGGAGAAGTGTGCTATTACTTTTCAGCTTTTTATCATAAACCATTGATTTTATATGAATTTTTAAAAATATTAAAATTTATAATGGCAGTCTATGGTAGGATTTCTTTGAAAGCTAATATCTCAAAAACTAAAAGTGCTAGAATGTTCATATTTGATATACAGGTGTCCCACCTGGACATGCTTAACATATTAAAACATGGTATCAATAGCGCCACTATGTGGTCAGTTATTCAATGTTTTGCGTTTTGGCTAATAACTCATGAACGGTAAGTCCTATCAAAAAGCTTTTTGGTCAGGATGTTCCTTGGATGACCCTGATTAGAATGATATAGGCCACGCCCATTTGCGTCTATAAAAATTTTCCGCCATTTTGTTTTTTTTCATAAACATATGTTTTGCTCCTGTCGGCTCATATTTCATCCAATCTTCACCAAACTTGGTACATACCATATTTAGAGGACCCTGAACAAGACTTATTCATTTGTTTAGAGATATCACTTACCGTTTGTCTGTTATTGGCTAACAAACCTTTGGAGGCGTGGCCTAATGCACTTAATGGCCGATAACTCCTCAATAATGAATTGGATCGTGACCAAATTTGGGGATGTTGTACACAAGGTGACCTTACAGAAGTGTGTAAAATTTCACAAAATTCTGCCCACAGAGGGCGCTAAAGTCACCCTATAACATGATATTTCAGCAATTCTGTTGTCATTAATGGAATGAAACTTGATAGGCAGGTTTTCCAGGAGAATCTGCACAACATACTGAATCATGGCAGCAATAGCGCCACCTTGTGGTCACAAATAAATCGGCACCATACTACTTATTATCTAATAAATATCTTAAATGTAACATGCCATGGTAATCACATTCTATTTGTAATGATGGGAATCCTGAACAAGTGTTTAGTATTTTCAGCAGTGCTTTGCAATTCATTCAGATTTCAGCATTCACACGCATTTTCCGCAGGAAATGCATTTCTAGTTATTATTATTCTTCCGTACGTTTTTCGGCGGCTTTCAACTGCTCTATACTTTTAGCTACAGACACCATTCATATATCAAAATGTTCAGCTCTTTCAGGAGAAGTGTGCTATTACTTTTCAGCTTTTTATCATAAACCATTGATTTTATATGAATTTTTAAATATATTAAAATTTATAACGGCAGTCTATGGGAGGATTTATTTGAAAACTAATATCTCAAAAACTAAAAGTGCTAGAATGTTCATATTTGATATACAGGTGTCCCACCTGGACATGCTTAACATATTAAAACATGGTATCAATAGCGCCACCATGTGGTCAGTTATTCAATGTTTTGCGTTTTGGCTAATAACTCATGAATGGTAAGTCCTATCAAAAAACTTTTTGGTCAGGATGTTCCTTGGATGACCCTGATTACAATGATATAGGCCACGCCCATTTCCGTCTATAAAAATTTCACCATTTTGTTTTTTTCATAAACGTATGTTTTGCTCCTGTCGGCTCATATTTCATCCAATCTTCACCAAACTTGGTACTTACCATATTTAAAGGACCCTGAACAAGACTTATTCATTTGTTTTCAGATATCACTTACCGTTTGTCTGTTATTGGGTAACAAACTTTTGAAGGCGTGGCCTAACGCACTTAATGTGTAAAATTTCACAAAATTCTGCCCACAGGGGGCGCTAAAGTCACCGTATAACATGATATTTCAGCAATTCTGTTGTCGTTAATGGAATGAAACTTGATAGGCAGGTTTTCCATGAGAATCTGCACGACATACTGAATCATGGCAGCAATAGCGCCACCTTGTGGTCATAAATAAATCGGCACCATACTACTTATTATCTACCAAATCTCTTAAATGTAACATGCCATGGTAATCACATTCTATTTGTACAGATGGGGATGCTGAACAAGTGTTTAGTATTTTCAGCAGTGCTTTGCAATTCATTCAGTTTTCAGCATTCACACGCATTTTCCGCAGGAAATGCATTTCTTGTTATTGTTATTGTTATATTTAATGATTAAGTCTATAAATGGGTAAGGGTGATCAGTATTAATCTAAACATGTGTGCAACTATTAGCATTTGAGTCTGAGATCACAGGAGTCACAAAAATGACTTAAAACACTTTTTACATGTTAAACATTAAAAACACTGATGAGATCTTTGTCAGTGGATATAACCTTAGTACCGACGTGAAACCGACTTCAACACGGAGTTTAGCATTACGGGTTGTTTTTAGCATTAATGTTGCTAAGCTCGCGAGTGTCTTGAAGTCTGTTTATCATGTGTGTGTCAGAGTCAGTCAGCACTAAAACTGTTTCCTTAGTCCGTTTTAACCTGCAGCAGTTGGTGAAGGATCGTGTAACGTGTTTTTCTGCCACGGAGGAAATCAATTCATGACGAGTGAAAACGAGTCAAAAGCGTCTTCAGACTGCTGAAATGGATAATATCAAACTGCCAGCTGAGTTAAAACTCACAGACAGCTGACATAAGCAGTCTTATAAATACTAACTGCTAGAGAGAATAATGTTTGACCACTTCCAAGAGCCTGTGACTGAACTTAAAACACAACGTGTATTAATTCTTAGACTGTATAGTGTCTAGCTGCCTGTGCCTATCACATAATGTTAGCTGGTAGCTAATGTAAGCTAACAGGCTAGCTGTTACACGTATTCGCGAGAAATATTCCACTACTGTTGGCATCCAGCGTGATGACAGAGACACACAGCGGAACATCCACGGCACTGACCGTTTGGTCATGGTAATGTATAACTCCTGCCCTGTTATGTACTCGACAAATAACAGCTACTTGCTCGTATTTGATGATTTTCTCCGTTTAGTTTACAAAACGTTGTCAAATGACAACAGCTATTGCCATAAAGAATGTGATTTGCGACACCATGATATAAACGATATAGCAAAAAAATGAAACAATATAACGTTACATTTTTATATCGTCAAACAATATATATTGTCATATCGCCCAGCCCTACTGTGTATCTATCACTAAATGAAATACCTGCAAATCATTGTGCTGAACTTTTTATATTGACTAAATTAACTGACTACAGTTCCCCTGTGTATGTTTGTCTTCCAGAGATTGGTATTGGATTGATGGGATTTGGTTTATTTTTCCTGCTTTTTGGTGTGCTGCTGTACTTTGATTCTGTCTTGCTGGCCTTTGGGAATGTGAGTAATCGCTCACACCTCACACATACACATCTGCTCAGTGTCATTTCACATTTTAGAGTTAATGACCAATTTGTTAATTGAGGGAATGGCTGTATTTCACAGCTGAAGACTTTATTTTAAATTATAATTATAATTTTGCTAAGTAAATAGGACATGATTATTGACAAATGATACTTTAAATGTAAAGGCATGAAAGGTGTTAAAACAAGAAACTCATTAAGGAGAAACTCATTAACATCTTAATTTGCTGTGAAGTAACTAATTGGAAAATTAAAAATGACAAAATCTGTAATCAATTTAAACATTTGAGTCTTGCATGCATATGATGAGTGTATTTATAGGGTGATGATAATGATGATTTTGCTCATGATGATGAAAGGCATCTTACTCTTAAAGTGTTCAATTAGATTTAATAAGCTGATAAATTCCCTGTTTATGGGAGAATGACACAGTGGGACCATGCTGTTACAGTAACTTTGAAAGGAAAGTATTTAGACACATGCTAAATATTTACTTTGGGTTTCAATTTAAAGCTACTATTTGACTATGTCTCAGTTAGGTGCCACCTGGTGGAGTACGAGACAAACAAAACATAATCCATCAGAACCACTGAAAAATTCAGCAATATAAAATTATACAATTATAATCAGTAAGTAAACATAACAAATGGTTTATAACACACTTAGTTATAAGCAGATACAGGGACAGATATAAGAAATTATTATTAAGTTAAAGTATCAGTAGCAATTATAACTTCTACCTTAAAGACATCTTTTATTAGTACATTGTCATTCCTTATTATAGTTCTAGTTGTTGACAAATAAATTTATTAACACTTTCTGCTTACAGCTATGTTCTTGTGTGTAATGGACCAGTGATTAATTGTTTGTTTGCTGGTGATAAATGCTAAATAGGGGGACTCAAAGTGTTACCAGAAAGCTTCAACAATAATGACTTATTATGCTCATTTCTCGCTTTTTAAATTTTCACTCATGGCTCAGCGCGACTACCCTCAAAACACGGGAAAAATGGCATAATATTAGTAGAGTGGAGCAGTGACCTTGCACGCTGTGCGTGGAGCAGATCACCATATAAAGAAACCTGCCATGAGTTGATGTCAGCTCGGACTGAAAGACGAAAAAAACATTAGAAAGTGAGAGTTCAGAGCAGTGTGAAGCCAGTGCCTTTTGCTCACAAGGATCACTTCTACATATGTTTACCTCATGATTTGACACATTAACATGAACATCCGACATTGTAACATAATATATATGACTGATAATACAGAAAAGCACAATAGGTCCCTTTTAAGGAACACAGCTACAGTTGAGCAACTAATATCTGCATTCTCTTGTAAAAGCAGTGATCTACAGTTTGTAAAACAGCAGGGGTCTGATGTAGACCCATACCTCTGCATGTGTACTGCACTGTGAGCCACAAAATAAGAGACTCAGCCAGTGGCATGTGGCTGTAGCATAGCTGGGTAAGGTTGGGTGAATATTTCCATACTTTGTTTCCTGTTACACTCTACTGTCACCCTTGGTGAAAAGTAACTAAGTACATTTCCTCATTCAAGAACTGTACTTAAACTACAGTTTTGAAGTACTTGTACTGTATTTGAGTATTTCCATTTGATGCTAATTTATACTTCCACTCCACTACATTTCAGAGCGAAATATTGTACTCTCTACTCCACTACATTTATTTGACAACTTTAGTTACTTTTCAGAGTAAGATTTGACACAATGGATAATGTAACAAACTTTTAAAATACAACTCATCATTAAAGATGACGCCAGTGGTTTCCAACCTTTTTGGCTTTTGATGTCTTTTGAAAAGCAGTGTGTAGTCAGGTCACATTTCAGATGTCTGTGAATTGTAAACAGCTCCACCAAATAGTGATAGTTCCCTCTTATTACATGGTTTCATTTCAATAATTGTTCACATGATCCAATATTTCACCATAAAAAAATCAAAGATTGGAGAAAAAGCCCAAAAACTGAACACAGATGTGTGTATCAGAACTCTTCTATCCTCTCCCATTCTAATCATCTCACAACCCCTCAGATTAGACCTTTTGTAGGGTTCCAACCCTTAGGTTGGGAACCACTGGACTAAACTAGCTAACTGTAAATAAAGTAGTTCAAACTAGCTTTGCCTCCAGCAGCTACAACAATAACATGCTGTTTATACACTTATGCATTAATAATCTGATGTCATATAATAAAATCAGTCAGAGGGACCAAACCACTACTTTTACTCCAATACTTTAACTACATCAAGCTCATAATACTTACATACTTTACTGTAAAAGGATTTTTCATGCAGGGCTTTTACTTACATAAGGAAGTATTTTTGCATTGTTGAATTGGTACTTTCACTGAAGTAAAGGATCAGAATATTCCACCACTGACTGTTGTCCCATTCATTTGAATTGAGGTAGTGCGGCTCGCCTGCGGCCATTTTGGCCGCTGCAGCACCACACCAGAAAAGTCGAGCCAGGACAGGGACAGGGGACATCTTCTTACACTTAACCAAGAAAGTTATCAGGCTGATGGTGAATACGTCAGCAATACTTGCGCACAGCAAACAAAAAATAGCAGAAGTGGAAGAATATGTTTCTAATTGCCCCTCATGTTTTGTTCTGATCCCCTTCCTTGTAGATCCTGTTTTTGACTGGTTTGACATTCATCATTGGCTTTAGGAGGACAGCCCACTTCTTCTTCCAAAGACACAAATTTCGAGGTTCTTTCTTCTTCCTGGGAGGCGTGTCTCTGGTGCTGTTCCGCTGGCCAATCATTGGTATGCTGGTGGAGAGTTATGGCTTTGTGCTTTTATTCCGGTAAGTTCAGTTAAAGTGTTTCTGAGACAGGAAAAATGTTTCATATGAATCTTTCCCTCATTGAAAATGAACTTTTCCCAGAAATGCCAGAAAGAAGACCTTTAACCATTAACAGGCTTAATAAGCAATGGTAATCCTCCTTAACCAATCCATTGGATGTAGTATGTGTTATTGAATTTTCCATCTTTAGAGGTTACAAACTGGGTTACATTGGGTCAAGCTTAGCTTTGAGGTCACACTGTAATTCTTAATGAGAAAGGAGATATCTTCTCCTTGAGACTGCAGCTGTCTGTGATGTTTGGGGGAAGAAACCTCTCTGATAGAGGGTATATCAGCATTGCCATGGTTGCCAATGTCAGAGGCGGCTTTCCTAAACAACACAGATAGGTGGATGACACAGTCAGACACTCAAACCAAAACTACTGAAATTACATGCAACAGGACTTAAACTGTCACAGGTCAAGTGCAGTCCCTTGCTTAGAAACCCGTGAACCAATCAGACAAATTTTTCATATTGTAGGCTGATAAAGACTAGGACCTTCAGAGGACAGGACAGAAAGAGACAGCATTGGAGCAGAACACTGTAGTGTTTGCTGTTTTGGTTCTCCACTTGGCTAAGTGATTCAATAAACACTTTCAGCATCAAGACATCAAAGTCTCATGTGCGCCTTTCTCCACTGCTGACCATCGCTCAAAATATCCACAACAGTATGCTGCTTGTTTGCATGTTTTTCAATCAAGATAAAGACAGTGGACAGCCATGCATACTGGCACTGCACTCTGACACTTCTTAGCATTAGCATTGATAATCAAAGCCAGTGACAGAAAAACAATGGCAATACAAAAAAAAACTGTACATACAAATATAATATTGATTTTTTAATTTCAGGAAATACACATTGTACATATCCTCTGATTGTTTTGTACTGTGTGTGTATACAAAGCGAACTTTTTGGACAACAATGGAGGTTTGCAGCACAGAGGGATAATATATAAGCCTTTGATATACACACAAGAGAGTAGTAGATGAGTTCATTGTAGGTTGGCTCCAAACATGAGATTTGTTGTTAAACGCACAATATGTTATTTCAGCCGCTAGGGGTCTCTCAATCAAAACAATAACAAAAGATGGAGTGTGATGACGGTGTGAAGTAGCAAGGGATCATGGGAGTTGTTGTCTTCGTTGTTTAACAACCAGCTTCACCGGGATAGGATTACCCCAGTGTTAATCGTTCAGGATGTTTTTACTGGAGATGAATTACCTGCAGAGGTCTCCTCCTTTACAGGGGTCTGTTTCACAAAGCAAGTTCAACAAACTTTGAGTCTAATCCTGAACCCTGAGTTGATCTACTCTGAGATAATTTGATTATTTGAGTAAATTTAATCAAGTCAGAGTAGTTTCACCTGGAGTTTAGTGCGTGCACCACAACTAGCTTAAGCTTAAGTCCCTAATTTCATGGTTCTGAGTTTTCACTAAACCTGCTTTGTGAAACAGACCCCAGAACAAACGGAACCGGTGATTACAGGTAAAAGCACTGAATAAAGTGGTTTCACCTAAAAGATCAGTGTTTCTCCAACAATGTACCGCGACCCACGGACGTCAGATACAGGCTCTTAGCCGAGCCGACATTCGTCCGGTTTCTCCCGAGAGCCGAATTATTTGCAGTGGTCTCTTCCTCTCCAAAAACAACCGCACAAGCATATTAAAATCGTTAAAATACTGATTAAAACTGTTTCAATCAAAAAATCAGTGTTTCTCTGACAAAGTTTGGTGACAACTGGATGTTGAGCGGACACTATGAGCTGTTAGCTGAGCTAGGGCTGGGCGATATGACGATATATATCGTTTGACAATATAAAAATGTATATCGTTTCATTTTTTGCTATATCGTTTATATCGTGGTGTCGCAAATCACACTCTTTACGGCAATAGCTGTTGTCATTTGACAACATTTTGTATACTAAACAGAGAAAAGAATCAAATGCGAGCAAGTAGCTGTTATTTGTCGAGTACATAACAGGGCAGGAGTTATACATTACCATGACCAAACGGTCAGTGCTGTGGATGTTCCACTGTGTGGCCGTAATGCCCTTTAAAAATGTAACTACTCACACGGCCAGTTTTACGTGCCTTGTTTTGAACTGGCTGTTGTGCCCTTTGCGGATTTCCTAATTTAAAACTACATGTGGCGAAGCAAATAAACAGACTGATTATTACCCAGTGTCTCTGTCATCACGCTGGATGTCAACAGTAGTGGAAGATTTCTCGCAAATACGTGTAACAGCTAGCCCGCTAGTTTACATTAGCTACCAGCTAACATTATGTGATAGGCACAGGCAGCTAGACACTATACAGTCTAAGAATTAATATACGTTGTGTTTTAAGTTCAGTCACAGGCTCTTGGAAGTGGTCAAACATTATTCTCTCTAGCAGTTAGTATTTATAAGACTGCTTATGTCAGCTGTCTGTGAGTTTTAACTCAGCTGGCAGTTTGATATTATCCATTTCTGCAGTCTGAAGACGCTTTTGACTCGTTTTCACTCGTCATGAATGAATTTCCTCCGTGGCAGAAAAACACGTTACACGACCCTTCAGCAACTGCTGCAGGTTAAAACGGACTAAGGAAACAGTTTTAGTGCTGACTGACTCTAACACACATATGATAAACAGACTTCAAGACACTCGCTAGCTTAGCAACATTAATGCTAAAAACAACCCGTAATGTTAAACTCCGTGTTGAAGTCAGTTTCACATCGGTACTAAGTTATATCCACTGACAAAGATCTCATCAGTGTTTTTAATGTTTTAACATGTAAAAAGTGTTTTAAGTCATTTTTGTGACTCCTGTGATCTCAGACTCAAATGCTAATAGTTGCACACATGTTTAGATTAATATCGATCACTGTTAACGTTACCCATTTATAAACTTAATCATTAAATATAACAATAACAATGAATATAATAGTTCACATTTTTTTCAGACAGCATTTTGTGGAAAATTCAAACATTCAGTGTTCAGTTTTAACAAACTCAGAACTGTTTTTCAATACACTGACTAATTGTTGATTGTACTGTTACATACAATGTAATTATCACTTATTGTTATTGCACCATTGGTTTTGGCCTTGATGCCCAAATAAATTTGTATTTATCAAAGGCCAAAGTGGCCTTGCCCTAAAAATGACTTCATTCCAGACCTGATATAATTCAAAATGCAATAAGAAATAGGCCTTTCCGATGTGGTCATCTTATATAGAATATGTATACATTGAATTTACAGAAAATGTGCTATATCGTGATATATATCGTTATCATGATATGAACTGACTTATATCGTGATATGAAATTTTGGTCATATCGCCCAGCCCTAATACACAGGATGTGCAAACGGGCTCATTTAGGTTACTGTAGAGATGTCCTAACCGGCACAGGAGAATGTAGATTCATGTAGAACAGTGAATTTATGCTGGGTTATTCTATATTTTTCCTCTTGACTTACTGTCTGTGGCAGGGGGTTTCAGTGTTGGCTTTTTTAATCAAATTTGTTGAATTAGAAAAACAAAGAATATTACCAGCCATATTCATAAAAACATCAACAAGTTTCCTCACATTTAGCCCTAAGCTGAGCTGCTGCTAACATTTGTTCGGTTTATTTCTCTTATAACTTTAGATCCCAAAGTTCAGCAGGTTTCTCCCAGGAGCCAAATTATCCACAGAGTTTACCTCTTTTAAAGTTGTTTTACCTAAAAAAATATCTGTTTCTCTGACGATGTTTGGTGACCACCAGTGGAGAAAGTGGTGTTTATTTTTCCAGGCAAAATTAGTAAGTATGCTGTTGATTTCCTTAGATGTTGAGTCTTGGACAAGTAGACATATAGGGACAGCTGTGGCTCAGGAGGTAGAGCGGGTCGTCCTCTAATCGTAAGATTACTTCCGGTCCGCAAGAGACTTGCCCAAGGACACATCAGTAGATGCAGTAGTTCTACTCTGCAGCTACATGTGTTTGCTTTTAACAGGCTATAACTGTCCAGATGCACTCAGGAGATATTTGAAGAAGCCTCCAGCTGCTGGAGAAGTTACATATGATCTCCCATCTACACACCAAATTGCTCTTGATGGCTGTGCCATCAGTTGTGAATGTGTATGAATGGTTAACTTTCCTCTGATGGGCAGGTTGGGATCTTGTATGGTAACCCCTGTACCCATTCAGTGCACCGACTGTAGCGCTCTGCAACTTCAATCTTCATCTCTTGTTCAGACTTATAGCATTCACCTTCTCATTAGTTGTCTTCATCTGGAAATCTATCCCTTCAACATTTTCTTTAATAGCCACGATGTCCGCTGAGTTTTCATTTCGTTTTCATATTTTTTGTTCGAGTGAAGTAACTCTGTTCGTCAAATCCTGGATGGCTTTGCTGCTTATTTTTTGGGGTTATGACTCGATGTGGGGGTTCCCGGTAAAGGTGAGCACAAAGGGAGTGTGTCAAACTTGATCAGAAGGTTCCCCATCCTTTCTTTCTCCTTTGTTTCTCTTGTACAACCCCCCCCCCCCCCCCTCTCTCTCTTTCTCTCTCTCTCTCTCTCAACCCAACCGGTCAAGGCAGATGGCCGCCCACCCAGAGCCGGGGTCTGCCTTAGGTTTCTTCCCGTTAAAGGGGAGTTTTTCCTTTCCGCTGTCGCCAAGTGCTTGCTCATGGGGGGAACTGTTGGGTTTCTCTTTCTGTAAATTAAAGAGCGTGGTCTAGACCTGCTCCATGTAAAAGTGCCCTGAGATGACTTTGTGTTGTGATTTGGCGCTATATAAATAAAATTGAATTGAGGTGGACACAGAAAATAGTCGTATATTTCAATGGTCAATGAGTCAACTGCTAGGAGTGGTTTCTGTCAAAAGCATATATATGTCTCCAGAGCTGGTGTGAAAGAGCTGAGAAGCTGAGTTCACTCCTTCCTTTCTGCCTCCTTCTTCTTGGCTGACAGGTCTGTGTGTGACACCTGCAACTTCTTCTTGTCTCTGCACACTTCATAGTACACATTTCAATCTAACTTTTATCCGGTGATGTGGGTTTACTTTTCCTAACATGGACTTGAGGAAAATTAGGACACTCATTTCTTTTACACATCATCTTTTATACTTTAACTTATCACAAGTTTTCTACATATTGATTCAGATTACAGTAAAGGGGCACAACACTTGCATAATGTTGATGACACTGCTGTGAGCCACACACACATCTCCTTCTGCAGAAATTTGTCATTCTCACATCGTTGACCATTTCATGTTTCGCCATGACAAGGAAGATGCTATAACTTTACTGTACAAGCACTGCACTGCCGAGTCACACCCCTCAGCTGGGTCCAGAGACATCTGCGAGAGTATAATGGATGCCTTTGGATGGCGCCGTGTTCTGGCGTGCGCGCGGGGCAAAGGTCCGTCCAATGCTGCTTGCAGCTTTAATTATTAAGGAAGTGTTAATTAAGGGCAAGACATCCTTAACCAGTTTAGTTGGGATGGGGTCTAGGAGACAGTTTGAAGGTTTGGATGAAGAAATCATTGAAGTTAATTCAGGAAGGTCAAGGGCGCGACATTGTCTGTGTTACACTGAAAAAATATCAAAAAAATTAAAATGAATAAATAATAAAAATTCACCAGTGGGCGTCCCATCCTAATTTTTTTCTGGAGATAACAAATGAACAAATACAGAAAAAAGATAGAAAGAGAGAATGCATGCACAAAAATAAGAAATACACTTTGCCCTGCCCCGGTACTGTGCACACTGAGAGTGGAGAGTGGTGACAGCCCAAGTCCTGTCAAGTTCCGGTCAAGATAGGCAGATATTTACATTTTACCTGCATTTCATGATAATGAAAAGGGCCAGAGAGGATACGAAGAAAAGAGGAGGAGGAAAAGAAAGTCCATGTGTAAGTTAATTGATAGCACTGCTATATCATTATTATTATTGTTATTATTATTATTATTATTATTAATAATAATGAACCAGTGAACCAAATACTTAAAGTATTAACAAATTCTCTTGAGCATAGCACCTTTTCCATACATGTTGTTGTCATTAGGATTGACTGACTGTTAATAATTGTGTGAAACCTGCAATATAACTTTTTCATGGAAAAAATAGCCTTCCGTCAGCAATACATGAAACACAGTGGGATTACAAGCCTTCTGGTTGGACATAAATAGTGGTGTGAAAATGTTCTTTGCAAAGAGGAAATATTTCGATTTCCATATTAGAACTATGTAAGAGGTCCCAGTGTCATTTCTAGAGCATAAATCTGAACAACACAAATGAAAAACAGAACACAAAGTTTTCTTGTTTTAAGAATTTTTTTTCTTACTGGTATTTATGATAATTTACAATTCCTCCTTATTTATTTCAAACGTTATGTTGTGCAGCTTTAATAGTACTTCTGTTTACATATTTGTTAATAATAATGTAAACTGTTGTAAAACTGTAACACTTGTAAGCCAACAATCTCAGGTTCAGTGTCTTTGATGTTAGCAAAAGGGCAGGTAGTTGGTAATATTTAATACTGTATTCATTCTTCGATATGTTTCTTTGTTTGATAAGTAATTTTTATATATAAAAATTAAAAGTATATTTTTTGTCATGAAATCATTGTCGTCCCTCATTCATATACATTCAGTCATACACATTCACACAGCCATCATGAGCAATTTGAGGTTAAGTATCTTGCCCAAGGACACATCGACATGTGGACTGGAGGAGCCAAGAATCAAACTTTTTCCGATTAGTAAACGAACCGCTCTACCTCAGAGGCACTATATACAAGCACTTGATATCACATGACAAAAGGATATTATTTGCATTTCGCCAAATACTGAAATGCAGTGTACTTTTGAGTTTAGTTATACATTGTTTACATTATTAGATATCTGTTGGTTTTCCCTGTTTTACATGTTATCACAGTGTTGTGTTCTCTGTTGTCTGTGTAGGTCCTTCTTCCCCATGGCCTTGGGATTTGTGCTGTCAGCTGTGAATATCCCTTTCCTCAATGCAGTAAGAATGTTTTGTTCTTGACTTTGTAGATTAACACTTAATAGTCTTTACAAGACATTCACTTATGAATTCCTCAGGGACTGTCACTGCAAAGATAGTAACATCTCCTGTTTTTTTTCAGTTATTCACCAGCAGCTCCTCCATGGTCTGAGCAGAGGAAGACATACCAGGGAACTGACGAGTGACTGCTCATTAACGTTAAATATCAGAATTTATCAATGCTGAAGTATTCATTTATTTTTTACAGTGTACTGCCCTGTGTGCCATATGATGTGACAATTAATACTTAAATCAAGCAGTTAAATAATATGCTGTTTAAAAGCTAATTTAACATAAAACAAGTTATTTTAAAAACGTTTAATATTGGTATTTAATGTTTGTATTTCATGTTAATTGTTTCAGATCTTCATTTGAGTTATGTAATGTTTACATTTTGTTTTTTATGGCTGCACCATCAAATAGAAATATTCTATTCACATTTCCACAAAATTCACATTGACATGTGGGATATCTACTAGAACATAGAAATTGATTTTTTTCTCTTTTAAAAAGACTTTTATCATTTAAAATAACATTAAACCATGACAGTCAGGACATGGCAAAACAGAAAAAAGGGGAAACACACGAAAAATACCATTATACTGCCACACTAAAATAAAAGCAACAGCACATTGATAAAACAAATCAGATCAACTCAAATATGTTAGACATCTTGTTTAAGAAATCAAGACATGGACTTTATAAATCCAACATGAGAGTTCCTGTTGCAAAAATGAATCCTGTCCATTTGAAATGATGAGCCAGCTCAGATAACCATCTGTCAGGGGAAAGTGGGGAAGGAGACCACCAGTTCTTGAGAATTTGTCTCCTTGTTGCCACCATTCCAAACTTCAGTCGGCTCTGTTTACACTCTGATACAACTGATCTAAGCATACAAGAGTATCAGTCAAAAATCTTTGAACAGTAACTATGAAACATGGGACAGCTTATGGATATATAAATCCTATGCAATTTACTGTGTGAGTATTGAAGCCTTTGTACAACCTTAAATTGTATTAGCTGATATCTGTCGATGTTGTCTGTTAATCAGCCAAGACAATCCTTAAAAAAATAAAATTAAAATACATGAAAATATAGTTTACATATTGCATTCTTTCTAGCAGTATTATTTATGGATTTTTGCATACATTCTTTTTTTACTTAAGGGTCCAAATTTAACAGCAGCAAAGACTCGAAAGGGAAAAAAGTAAGTACAAATTATAAACTATGTCTAAATGTATGTGTAACAGTGGAGGGTGGTACATAGAGGCAGAGGAATTTGATTTTAAGAGGCTAGAGGGAGATCAAACTATAAAAAAGAATATTTGGTTGAAATAAACCATTACAAATCTCAGTATTATTTATTAAATATTTTTCTCCTTTGGAAAAAATCCATTATTGAAATTTTGTTTAAAATGCTTCAACAGCAACACCTGCAGGGCAGTAGGAGAAAGGGCAATGTGTGTGAAGCAGTGGGGGATAGTGAGGGAGAGTCGGGGATAGAGCATGGATGTATAAAGAGAACTGGATACAGGAAGAGTGCAAGGCTTTGAAATCAATTTGACATAGTGGCCAAACTGTGTAATGACAATGTCACCTGATGCACACTGGCCCAAAAAGACTTTTTCCCATAGACTTATAATGTGAAAGAGGCATCCGCAAATCAGCAGATACATTTTTTTGAGCGTCACAACCCCATCTCGCTATCAAAATTGAATCCATTTGGTCCGATCACATTTCAAAAGCCTAAAGGAGCTGCATGATTAAATTGTTCTATCCCCATTCAAGTTAGCCAGAAGGCTAAACCAGAAGTAGCAGGCTCAACCAGTGAAAGTCACTAGTGCACAGTCTCTATGGGCCACACAATGCAGAAGATTCAGGTACTTTCATACCCAGAAGTTAATTTTTTTTTGTTTCATGCATCACTGAGCAACTTTCACAGAAATGAACGGGCCGTCTCTGACGCCATATCCAGTTCTCTTTATACATCCATGGGACAGAGGAGGAAGGGTGTCTGCTGTCCTCTTACATTGATTTAATGTACTTCTTTTTTTTTCATACTAATCTATGATTGGCCAAGACACGTAAAGTGATGCTCCAAGGGAGGAAGTCCTCCCTAACCAATCAACAACCAGAATGTAATATTGACATCAAGTTGGTCCAATGATGGTGTCCAGATTTCATCTTCAATTCTCTCCACTGTAAGGCAGAGTAGCAGCAATTGATAGCTCCTTGCATTAGGCAATGCAAAAGTTTACTTGTTGTAGCAGCCTGAAGGACTCTTTATACATCCATGGAAGGACTGTTAAGAACTGTTGTTGAGCTAACAGGAGAAAGAGTTAGCTTGTTTGTCATTGTTGCTAATGGTATCAGACTGGTTAAGCAGAAGCCAAGTTCTGTTAACTAACAAACAAGATGACGAAGAGCTGCAAATGGACATTATGACATGAATAGTACATCTCCATGAAATAAAGAAGACATAAGATAACATGAGTCAGATACAGCTTCTCTCTCTCTGTCTCTTTGGTTGCTAATTTAATCTCTGATGGTTGAATGTCTCCGTTTGTTTTTTTGTGAATTTGTCTCCTTATCAAGAATGCAGCAGAGATCATAATGGTTGTGAGTGACATTAGTTTGCTCAGACCTGGACTGTTATCAAAACTGTTAAGTTTCAAGCAGATCGACCATGTACACTAAAGTTATATCAATTTTGTCTGTCATGGCGAAATATCAAAACTCAACGCCAGGCCACGGTCAAACGCTGCAACATGAACTAAATCTTTTGATAACTTTTGATCATACACTACTTTAGATGACTAACACTGATTTTGAAGTCCTTGCGATGAATTCTGTAGGAGGAGCTCGTTAAAATACAAGATATGCGAAATGGCAAAAAAACGCTAAATTTGACCAGTTTTTCCAAGATGGCGGACTTCCTGTAGGACTTATGATATGGCTCCAAGAGGCTTTTTTGTGCATCTTGACATGATACATGTGCCCTGTCAATTTCATTTTTCTATGTTAATCTGGTAGGTGGGGCATCAATTTTTAAATTTTCAAGGGGGCACTGTTGGTATTACTGCCATGCCCATTCATATTAACTACATAGGATTTTAGCTGGTGTCCCGCCAGACTTGTTTATCAAGTTTCGTGACTGTAGAGCCATCCCTTCTCCCTGAAAAAGAGTATTGTATTTCATGGTGAAGGATGTGTCGCCATGGTAACAGCGTTTGGTTTTGGTTCATGACCTGCCAAATGTAGCATCATTTTTATTAGGTTAGTTAATTTCAGATGCATTGGCCAAATTTCCTAGGAGTAATTGGACAAAGTACAATGCATGTTACTTCCTGTTGCCAGTAGGTGGTGCTATAATTTTAGCGAAATATGAGCCTGTACGTGTGTTCAGACTGGGACTCTGTCAATTGAGGATAAATACTGCTGTGGGGAGAAGAGGTATTTAGTCTAGAGAGGAGCTTCTGTCGTTTGAAGTGAGCAGGTCTGGAGGATACCATCCAATTCCAGCTGAGATAAAGAGGCATTTTCGTGGTTGCTGTGCTGGTGCAAAGGTGAAGGCCAGGAAATGGATATATAAGCCCATCGGTCATTATGGGAAATGTCAACTCCCTGCCCAACAAAAGTGAAGAGCTGGAGATTTTGGTGAAGACTCAGAAAACATACCATGAGTGCAGCCTCATGTGTTTTACTGAAACCTGATTCAATCAAAACATCTCTGATTCCTGTGTGGAACTACCTGGCTTCACTCTAATACAGATGGACAGAGACACTAAAGCTAGTGGAAAGAAGATAGGAGGAGGAGTGGCTTTATTTGTGAATCAGAGGTGGTGTAATTCCTCGCATATTACTGTCAAGGAGAGGATGTGCTCTCCAGATACTGAATTGTTGGCAGTTGGTATGAGACCATACTATGTACCAAGAGAATTCAGTCATATCATAACAATACAATACTGAACATGTCTTCAGACCGGGACTCTTAACAAGCATCTGAAATTTGGAAAAGATCAGACCACATGCAGTCAAGTTATAAGGCTTTGAATTTTCAAGGCAAGACATCGAAATTCACTGCATCGCCATGGCAACAGCTTTCAATGAAAAGTTACCGGCTTCACAACATATAATCTCCGAGGATAACTTTTCATCTCCTTTGCCTTTAGATGATACTGACCGAAGTCGCTGGGTCAAATCTCTAGGAGGAGTTTGTTAAAGTATGCAGGCTGGAAATTATTGGTGAGCGGATCGATCTAAGATATCGATAGTATCAATACTAACGTTGGTATTGGTATTGAACAATACTTGCATTTAAGTTTCAGTTTCTCCTCTCTCTGCTCACTCAGTACAACTCCCACTACAGAGTGGCTGACTGGCTGTGCAAATACCACCCCTCTCTCACTTGGTTCAATCGTTGCCCCTCTCCTCTCCTACCCCTCCCCCCTCCATTGCTACACTAAGAGCACAGCAGCGAAGTACAGTGCTGCACGATGGCAGAAGAGAAGGAGCACCGTTTGGCGCTATTTTACAGCAGCTAGCAAAACAACAGCAATATGTGATGTTTGCAACAAGCAAATAAGGTATTGTGGCAACACCACAAATCTATATAAACACTTCAAAACCCACCCCGACCAGAACTCGGAGATGCAGACAAAACGAGAGGGAGGGGGAAAGCAGACCAGACCCAGCACCAAAGCAGAGGTCCCTTGCTGAAGCCTTTCAGCATGGGTAGCAATATCCACGTAGCTCATATTAGTGAAAGTTGTCACGCCGTGGTGAGTTTTAGTTGGGGTTTTTGTCCTGTCCATGTTTTGTCTCGTCACTTCCTGTTTTATTTTGAAAATTATCCCTCCTTGTCTCTGGTCACTTGCCCTTCCTCATGTGTCTGTGTAATTACCCCAAGTGTCTCCACCTGTTCCCCTCACCTGTTCCCCATTCCCTCGTCAGTTCTGTCTGTGTATTTAATCCCTGGTTTTCAGTTCTGTCCTTGTCGGTTCATTTTTGCTACTAGTCATGTCATAGTCACAGTCCTAGCCTTGCCTTGTCTTTGGCCTTGAAATAAAGGATTTTTTGCAATTCACGATACCTCTGCGCCTGGGTCCTGCTTCCACGCACGTTCTTGACAAAAGTAAGGTTTAGTCATCTCCAGCATTAGATAGGCTTTCACATTAATTTAGCAGACTGATTAGCTTAGACCATGGGTCGGCAACAGGCGGTTCTGGCCCGTGGGCAATTAATTCTGGCCCGCGAAAATATTCTACTAATAGATTTTTTTTCATCCTCCCCGATCGTTTTTTTTTTTTTTTTTTACAAATAGCTTATGCGTGCACTAAGAACAAGATGTGGATACTATAGAAAGAATACCAAAGCATTGTTAACTTCATCCTCTTTATTTATTAACAAGACTTAAATGAATAAAAATGCACTTAATTTTTATATAACAAGACTTAAATGAAGACAAGTGCATTTCAACAAACTATTTATAAGCCTGCAAACACAGTGTAACAGAAACTTTTTTTTGTAGAAACAGATTACTTGATCAGGTCAGGCAGTCGGACACGCAGAGACGGGGTAATAGCACACATTATTATTAGTTTATTTGTCTGGGACAATGCAGAAAAACATTGTAACAAGTTAAAACAACATGACACAGATGCATTGCATAAAGGATTTCTAGCCAAGGCTAATTTGCAACCCCTGTCGCTGGTTAGGCTTTTCTACTTAAAATGGGTATAAACATCAATATCAGAAATACATTAAATAAATAAAAGCTCGTAATAAATGGTGACATTCTTGATAACAACAATATTTATATTACAATAACAATCAATTTACATGTGTTGCAAGGAACTCACACGTGCACACATATGCAACTTGCATATGTGTGCACGTGTGAGTTCCTTGATTAACAGCAATAATGTAATATTTAACAGTGTGTGTATCCATGTACGTACATGCAAAATCTGTGATGATGCATGTACGTATTTCTGTATGTACCTGCACATGGACATGATCACAGGTCAATTATGGCAGGTTTGGTTTTGTTTCAGCCAGTGTTTCACCTTTCCATTAAATGTTTTCAGGTCAGTTTGTATTTTTATTTCTGTTGGTAGGGCATTCCAAAGATGTATTCCTATTACTGAAAACGATGACTGAGTAAAAGCAGTTCTGCGCTGTGCCACCCTGCAGTTGCCATTTGCTGATCCCCTTGTAGTTATTCTATTAGTGTTTATTTTTATCACATATGGACAGAGTATAGCTGGAGCAAGATTATTCAAACATTTAAAAATCAATTTGATAAAGTAAAACTTGATAAAACTGTCATCACTAAGCAGCTTGTATTTTCTCAGTATTATGCAGTGATGCCATTTCATTTGTTTTTGATCCATTATTTTCAGTTCTTGCTTGTATAATGATTTAATGGGTTTAACAGTTGACTCTGAGGCCTGGCTCCATACAGTTACACAATAGGATAAATGTGAAAATATCATGGCGTGCATAAATATTTAGGAAAGATAATAAGGAAAAATATTTAATATTTAATTTCGTGTCAGAGATGCGTTATACCACTGGATAGACTAGCCTACTCACTCAACGATTCCTTTCATGTGTCTTGATAGCATTAATGGAGGAGAAAGCCGACTCGCATGTGTATGTTGAGGGGAACATTGACAGTACATACATTGCCAGACCTTTTACTGAACGGTACTCCTCTGAACACCCCACCCAAAAGTCTGTCACAGACCCAGCGCTTTTCAATGTGTGTTCCATCAGAGATATATATATATATATATATATATATATATATATATATATCCGACAAAGTGCACATATCTCCTCCCTGGCAAAGGCAATAATGCCCTCTCTGGATGAAGAAGATTACTTGCTGACCCCTGGTCTAGACTATTCAGACAGTCACATATTCAGCCAATTGAAATAATACTAAATGAATTATTTCACCGGAACTGAAAAAATAGATATGCTACCTACAAAATATATGCCTCAAACCTGAAATATGACTATGGCTGAATATTGTACCTCTTTTATATAAACTGTCAAAGGAACATTAGTATTCCTATGATTAGGCTACATGCACATGGTTACAGGTTATAAGGTTATACTCAATTATTTTTTTTATTTCACCTAGGGAATTCCCAGAGAACTCTGGATATCACAAGGAGCCTTACCGAAATGATCATTAAGGACCTACAACCTCTGTCTGTGGTTGAGGATGAGGGTTTTCAGAATTTTGTGAAGACACTTGATCAACGTTATAAGATTCCAAGTAGGAAATATTTGATGGGAGAGTCAATATCACAACTGTATGAAGAGTGTTGCCTAAAAGTGAAAAAAGGTGTGGATGCTGCAATCAGCGTTGTACTCACAACTGATATGTGGACATCAAGAGCCACAGAGGCATATTTAACTGTCTCATGCCATATCCTTGATGAGAACTGGCAAATGCAAGCATATGTCTTAGAAACCAGTAGTTTTTCAGGAAAACACAGTGCTGACAACATTTGCTCAGAACTAAAAAGAATCACAGATGAATGGGGCATAACTGCCAAAGTTCATGCTGTAATCACAGATAATGGTGTCAATATGTTTGCTGCTATGCACAAAGCAGGTTGGGCACATTACCCATGTTTTGCACACACCTTAAACCTTATGGGAAAAGACTCCATTAAGGCTCTTCCTGATCTTCTTGACATCCAGCAGAAATGCAGTGCCATGGTAGCTTTCTTTCACCACAGCATAAGAGCAGCAGAGAGGCTCAAAGGAATTCAGAAACAACTGAAGTTACCAGAACACAAACTGATACAATCAGTTGAGACACGTAACTCTGTGTTCTACATGTTTGAGAGACTACTTAAGCAAAAGGAAGCTGTCACCACAGTACTTTGTCTTTGTGGAAAGAGCTCACTGTGCTTGAGTGAGGAAGATCGGGGAATGGTTAGTCTCTCTGTTGATGTCCTGAGACCATTTGAAGAAGTTACAAAAGAGATATCAACAGAGAAGCATGCCTAATTTTCCCCCTGGTTACATTACTTCGGAGATCAACTGCATCACATGAGAGAGAAGGTATCAAGCTAGCTGCTGAGCTGTCAGCACAATGCCAGCACCGTTTCAGAGCTGTTGAAACCTGTTATGGTCTTGCTGTAAGTACGTTCCTGGACACAAGGTTTAAAAACTTTGGGTTCCGCGACATGGCAAATGTTGAAGCTGTGAAAAAAAGACTGATCACTGAAATGTAGTCAGTGAACCAGACCTCAGCTCCTGAACCAAGCACAAGCTCTGCCACCACCTCTGTCTCAGTAACTCCTCCTGCAGCAACCTCAAGCTCACCTGCAGCAAAAGGTGGGATATGGATAGAATTTGATTCCCAAGTCCTTGCATCCTAGCATCATCGCACACCTGGAACTGATGCCTTGATTGAAATGCGCCAGTACTAAGAAGAGAAGCCAATTCCATGGGATGAAGACCCACACCTTTGGTGGAAAATGAATGAGCCAACATTCCCCTCTCTGAACAATCTGTACAAAGGATTGAACAAAGGATATTGTCCAAGGCAGGTCAGTTAGTAAGTGAGAGGAGAAGTTCAATAAAAGGGAAAAATGTAAAGGTGTTACTGTTTCTGAACAAAAACCTATAGTTCTCAAATTGGGAACAGGCCCCAAAAAGAGACCTCAGGGAATAATTTCTTGCACATGTAACAGGTCCCAGACTATGGGCCTGTAAACAGATAAGGTTCCTGTAAAAACAGGAGAAAGAATAAGACAGATACGCTCGCTTCTGTTCGGTTTTTTCTCTTGTTGTGTTTTTTTCATATTCAAATGTTATGTACAGTTCAACATCAACATCAGAAACAAAACCAAAATACATAGCTAGTAGTATCAAACTCCTCTTTTCAAATAAACACATTTTCCACTTCTTCATAAAGAATAATCTTGCATTCAGTATACTACTGTATTAATACATTTTTATCCAGTCAATTAACTGAATCACTATATAGTTTACAACTATTGAAAATACAATGAAATAATAAAAAAAAAAAAAATAGCACATTGCTATTACTGGCTGTCGTTTCACGAGAAATGCCTGAGCTAAAGACATGAGCTGAAGACTAACACCTACACTTTTAACTGTTTGCAATATTCAAATATACATTTAATTTTAACATTCAATGAATTTATACATGTAACCACATACTGTACCCAAAATAATAGTTGTAACCACATATGAAATGCGCTGGAGCCAGAAACTAGACATTTCGGTCACATTAACAAAAAAAAAACAGTATACAGTGCCGCCATTTTGGGTCACGCGACACACAGAGAAACTACATGTTTGTCACTTCTTCAGAAACCCATTCTAACGTGCTCAGAAATCATACACAATTTATCAAACATATTATTTAAATGTTTAGCAACACATTGGAGTAATTATACAAGTTTCAAAACACCACTAACCTGTAAAAACAGGAGAAAGAATAAGACAGATACGCTCGCTTCTGTTCGGTGCAGCTTCGCTCAGTAGAATGAGAAAGTAACCAAGAGTCCGTTCGCGAGTAGAAGCTGAGCGCCACACTGCCGCCTGCTGGTGAGGCTGAATAACTCTAAAAGAGGTAATAATTGACCCGGTGGTGCATAGTAATGCATTTCTTACTAAAAATAATACTTTCAAAATAAAACAAACAAAATTACATAAAATGTGATCTACATTTCATTAGCGTCACACACACATGAGGGCTTTAGAGGCAAAAAGGCAAAGGCCATGAATGAGAGCCAATAAGAGTATTTGCTTTTGTTTGTTTATTTGTAAGTTTTTTGTTATGTTAAGTTTTGTTAAGTTTTTTTAAGTTACTTCATAAAAGTGTTTTTTATTTACCTAAAAACTTTGGCCTGTGTTTTATTATCATCATAAGCATAATTAATTCAATGAAAAATTACAAAATAATTCTATTATCATGAAAATTCAAATTTGCATATTGATGATGCATTCACTTTCTAAATTATGATGTATTGCTCTCCTGTACCCAAAAGTAGATGACAGTGGTAAAAAGTATTGGTATTGGTATTGGTATCGGCAATACTGGACCTGTATTTACTTGGTATTGGATCGATACCAAATTTTGCAGTATCGCACAGCACTACTAGTGCTGGTTATTAAACAATGAAGACATCAACTCCCATAATCCCCTCCTACTTCACACCGTCATCACATATGTTATTATTATTATTATTATGTTACACTTATATTATTTTGATTTAGAGCAGCTGAAATTACATATTGTGTGCCTAAACGATGCAGGCCTCTTAACACTAAATCAACAATGTCTTTTCTATAGTTTAAACCTCAGGTGGGTCCTTCTGTGTCAAGCTTTTGGCGTCTTAATGCTGAGAACATTTATTGAAACACTTGGCCAAGTGGAGAACTGAAACGGTAAACATCAAGGTGTTCTGTGCAAGATTCTGTCTCTTCTTGTTCTGCCCTCTGAAGGTCTGACTCTTAGTAATCCCAACAGATCAGCCTACAATATGAAAAATTAGTCTAATTGGTTCACTAATTTCTAAACAAGGAACTTACTTATTTGAATGAAACAATGAAAGTCAAAGTAAATGCTTAATAGAATGAAGATATCATTATCTTAATGTTTGACCTCTTCTTTTTTTACCATATTGGAATAGACCCAACCCTACACAACACTGACGCATGCATATTGTGTGCATATACTATTTGGTAGAGGGAGTATGACACCATTGACAGGCAATGATTTTTACAATGATCTCCAGCCCACCCACTTTAACAAACTCCTCCTAGAGATCTGACCTCAGCCACTTCAAATTCGGTCTGTATCATCTACAGGCATAGGAGATGAAAAGTTATCAAAACGGTGAGCGTGTGACATTCCAAGGGGGGGTCGCCATGAAAATTGAAACGGCCATAACTCCGGCATACATGATTCTAAGAGAGCCAAACCTTTTGTGCTTGATTAGAGTCCCACCCTGAACACATACATGTGACAATACTGGATCTGAGTCATAGTGTCACCTACTGGCAACAATGAAGTAACATGTTTTACACTTTGACGCCCTGTAGGGAGCACGGTGATTGGACCCATCTCAAATTTATCCATCTCTGGCCCCTGCTGCTCCTAGACCCTCCCATGGTCAGCCCCAGACCACCAGTTTAAGATCTTGTTCATTCATTTGCTGCAATTTTATCTTCGTTTGGTTTTTGAAAAATCGTTTTGTTCAGTCATGGAGTAACAGGTCAAATCAGCGGAGTTTTAATTGCTGAACGTGTGGAAACCTGATCACTGTATCTCAAAAATGTTAAAGATTATATATAAGAATATTGAAGCGTGCAGATTTATTCCCTTCGTTAGTTTAATAATTGTTTTCACCTCATTTATTTCTTCATGTGTTCCTCATGTCATCATGTATTGATGAAGCAGGAAAGTCGATCTGTGTCTGATCAGTTGTTGTCTGTCTGTTTAAATACCTACGTGTCACAATTTGGTCAAATAATTAAACAATTTAATCCATAATTACTGCGATTAGTTACTTCTGATAAATATTATGACTGGCATGTCATTTCTTTAATTATATTAATATACACAATAATAATCTTTCACATTGTAACACTTTTATTTGTTACCTTTTGCGTGTGTGCGCTGCTGTGCGTCCAGTGTGTGTAACAGGCAGAGTGTGTGTTGTGCACCTGCCTGTGTAGTTTTTTTAAGGGCGCATTATGTAATATGCAAATATTACATAATGCGCCATTGACTTTAGACCAGGTTTTTGTTGGTCAAAAGCACAATTGTTCTCTGCTTCCTCAAGATAGCAATGCGCCAACAATGCGCCTGACCACACCTTACTTTTAAATCAACATGCCCATGGGTGCACTAATAGGTGCAAGTGTTATTGCTATTTTAACAACGTGGCGTGAAAATGACACATGCGCCAGTCTTAAAATAGCAATGCGACTTGCGCTGCGCTTTGCTTTGTGTAAGATAGGGCCCTATATGTTGTGAAGCTGGTAATTTCTCATCGAAAGCTGTTGCTATGGCGATGCGGCAAATTTCGATGTCCCGCCATGAAAATTCAAAGCCCTATAACTTGACTGCATGTGGTCTGATCTTTTCCAAATTTCATATGCTTGTTAACAGTCCTGGTCTGAAGACATGTACAGGCCCATACTTAGTGACAGTCATAGCGCCACCTACTGGCAACAGAAAGTAACATGCATTGTACTTTGTCTAATTACTCCTAGGAAATGTGGGTGATGCACATCAAATTGACTCAGCTAAGAAAGAAGACCTTGGTGACCTTGGGCAGCTCATGACCCAAAACCAAATGCCATTGCCATGGCGACACATCCTTCACCATGAAATACAATACTGTTTTTGAGGGATAAGGGATGGATCTCCAGTCATGAAATTTGGCCTACATGTCTGCAGTGACAACAGCTAAAATCCTATGTAGTTAATTTGAATGGGCGTGGCAATATGTCTCAACAGTGCCCCCTTGAAAACTTCAAAACTGAAGCCCCGCCTTCCAGATTATTGTAGAAAAATTAAATTCATAGGGCACATGTATGATGTGAAGACGCACAAAAAAGCTCCCTGGAGCCATGTCAAAAGTCCTACAGTAAGTCTGCCATCTTGGAAAAACTGGTCAATTTTCGCCTTTTTTTGGCCATTTCGTATATACCTTGTATTTTAATGAACTCCTCCAACTGAATTCATTGCAAGGATGTCAGAATCAGTGTGTGTCATCTACACTAGTGTATGATCAAAAGTTATAAAAAGATTTAGTTCACATTGAAGCGTTTGGCTGTGGCATGGCGTTGAGTCTTGATGCTTCGCCATTATAGAGGAAAATGCTATAACAATAGTGTACTTCACTACATCTGTCTGAAACTTCACAGGTTTGATAATAGTCCAAGCCTAAACACGTCTACATGCCAATATTCAGTCAGTGATGTCCCCCCATGGAATTTCAACGCAGTAGCCCCAGCAGCAGGCAAAATAGTGAACAAAGGAAGTGATGTTTATTATTTATTATATCTCCTTCTTGCATTGTCTGAAACAGTCTGGAGACATCTACATGCTCATGACAGAAGCCCTTCAACTGTGCAGTACTCCGATGTGCGCTGGGGTGCGTGGGATAGATCATCACTGCTTGCAGCTTTAATTATTATTATTATCATTATTATTATTATTATTTTGTCCTGTCTATTTATTTTTCTAATCTTAGATAACCACAGTAAAATGGAATATTCTCATGTCTCTCTCTCTGAGGAAAAAAAACATTGCATCATTGTTGGTCATCTGTACTTGGATCTGGTTTTGGGTTGTATAGTTGCCTTTCTTTAGTTTTGGTTTGACACAAAGGTAACACATTCTTTTATAATCATTTACTGATCTTTTTTATTGAGACTTTAAAAGTGACAGGTATGTTTTCCCCTCTATGAATGTACAAATTAAACTAAAATACAATCAGTGAAAATATCAGATCTAACATAGGATCAGTCATTTTCCGTAACGTAGACCAAAAGAGTTAAAGTTGTAAGAGGACATGTCTTGACGTTTCTTGACAGTCTGTTGGAGGACAGTCTTTGGGATCCACCATCCTGCCCTGGGAAACTTTCTATCAGCTGAATGTACCTTATCAGCAGGTAAATTCCCAGAGGACACTGATGATTGCAGTACTGATACATGGCTTAAATCTCTCAGAGCTTTGAGTATGACCTGATCTGCAAGACAAACAGGAGAAGGATCTCTGACAAACATTTTCACATACAGCTTGTCTACACAGAACGTGTTCCAGCCATGTGTTTCAGTTGTGTGATTACTTCTATTTTGATCAACACAGACCTAATCAATAAAATTAGAGCTGGGCGATATGACGATATATATCGTTTGACGATATAAAAATGTGTATTGTTTCATTTTTTGCTATATCGTTTATATCGTGTTGTTGCAAATCACACTCTTTACGGCAATAGCTGTTGTCATTTGACGTTTTGTAAACTAAATGGAGAAAATCATCAAATACGAGCAAGTAGCTGTTATTTGTCGAGTACATAACAGGGCAGGAGTTATACATTACCATGGCCAAACGGTCAGTGCCGTGGATGTTCCTCTGTGTGGCTGTAATGCCCTTTAAAAATGTAACTACTCACACGGCCAGATTTACGTGCCTTGTTTTGAACTGGCTGTTGTGTCCTTTGCGGATTTCCTAATTTAAAACTACATGTGGTGAAGCAAATAAACAGACTATTACCCAGTGTCTCTGTCATCACGCTGGATGTCAACAGTAGTGGAAGATTTCTCGCAAATACGTGTGTAACAGCTAGCCCGCTAGCTTACATTAGCTACCAGCTAACATTATGTGATAGGCACAGGCAGCTAGACACTGTACAGTCTAAGAATTAATATACGTTGTGTTTTAAGTTCAGTCATAGGCTCTTGGAAGTGGTCAAACATTATTCTCTCTAGCAGTTAGTATTTATAAGACTGCTTATGTCAGCTGTCTGTGAGTTTTAACTCAGCTGGCAGTTTGATATTATCCGTTTCTGCAGTCTGAAGACGCTTTTGACTCGTTTTCACTCGTCATGAATTGATTTCATCTGTGGCAGAAAAACACGTTACACGATCTTTCAGCAACTGAATCCACCACCTCAGCATCCACCACCTCAGCATCTCACCAATTTCCCCTGTTCATATGCATGGATTTGAGTTTATGTACAGGTGCACACATTTCTCCCATCAAGTTTATTTTTATAGACCACACCTTTTGCATGGGAAGTGGTGTATGCCTCTTTCAGGCCCTGCTCTGTGCATATCTAATGGTTATAAATGAAACCATAGGACACTTGAGTGTCTATGGTTAATTCTGATATCTGTAATAACAGCAGGGCAGATGAGTGTCTGTTCTGATGTGTCTGTAATAATAGCAAGACAGTCGAGTGTCTGGTCAGTTCTGACGTGTCCATAATAACAGTAGGACAGACATGTCTGTAATTCATCAGTACAGATTACAACTAGAAAGTTGAGAAAATTACTTTACTAGAAAGTTCTAGTGAGTTTTATAGTTATGGATGAAACCAAGTTAGGATTACATAAGTGCAAGTTAAAATCAAGAGGTTTTTCAATTTCGTATGGCAACTGCTGTGGATGCTGAATTATCTAAGAATATGGAAAGTTCCAGGAACACTTTATTTTTCCATGTAATGAAAGAAATGCTACATGAGAGATCCCACAGAGTTACAGAAGCTAGTGGAACAGAGGATAACCAAACATGACATCATGAGTCTATGAGCCACATTCACCCATTCATGCACATACACTTGATGGTGGCAAGCTACTGGAGCAATATCTTGCCCAAGGACACTTTGACATGTGGACTAGAGGAGCCTGGAATCGAACCACCAATCTTCTGATTAACGGATGACCTGTTCTGCCTCCTGAGCCACAACTGCTGCAATGTGGCTGTACACTGTTGTACTAATGATATGTTGACAGAATATAATCCAGGGTCATGGATTGATCTGTATTTGCAGAATGCTTTTACAAGCCTTCAAAACACTGACTGTACCTTCACTATAGTAGGTGGATTTAAGACAGGACGTGGTGTAGACCTCCGTTGACAAAGCAGCCATCATCAGAGCAAGGAGTTGTAGCATCATGACAGTATGTAAGGGTTGCTGAAGTTCCTCTGCAAGTAGACAGAAATGATATACACTAGACAGATAGTTTGCTACTAAATCAATATTACACAATATAACCAAACTTGCAAAACATATTCTGACTTTAAGTGTCCCAGTAAAGCTAAAAACACTGCTATGATGTGTGTCAAGTACTGCCCCTAACACCTCTCTGGCATCTTATGCAGACACACAAGGTGGGGTAAAGCTTTATATCAAGGGCATTATGGCATTAGTTAATAGCTAATAAGGCCCTTATAAGTCCTTAAGATTTTTATTGACATTATGTTAATAAGACTAGTGTTAATAATAGCATAATTAACACATATTATTAGATCATAACACATTTATAAGCATTTATAAGAAACCTGTTAACAGGCTGCTTAAGAATGTTAATTAAATGATGGGTTAGGTAAGGTTACCACAGCTTTTCTTTCCTGACTAGTAAGGTTACCAGTCAGGAAAGAAAAGCTGCAGTAGCCCTAGCAAGGGCAACATCATCACAATTCTTCCAGCTGACAAAGGGAGATGCATGGTTATTTTAAATACATGTGACTACCATTCTAAGGTTTCCACACTACTGAACGATTCTAACACATATGAAACCCTCAGACAAGACCCATCCAGTGGGTATAAGAAAAAATTTATAGAATGTTGACAAAAACTACAGAAAGACAGAGCCTTTGACAGTACCTCTGGCTATACCCACAAGACACCATCCCATGTCCATATGGACTCCCTAAGATCCATAAAGAAGGGGTACCACACAGACCCATTGTTAGTAGTATGAACTCAGTTACCTTTTACCTATTGCCAAATTTGTAGCTAACATATTAGCCCCTTTTTGTGGGAAACACACCACATCACATCCAAAACTCACAGTAATTTGTGGAAAAAGTAGAGGTAGGTAGGTAGAACAGGAACATGTAACATCTTTATTCACTTGCATTCCAACCATGGAGGCAGTGGAATCTGTGAGGCATCATTTAAAACATGATGAAAATTTACAAAACAGGACCAATATCACCCCAGACTAGATTTGCCAGTTACTGGAATTGTGCCTGAATACCACATATTTCCAGTTTAACAATATTTTCTACCGACAAAAACATGGCTGTGCGATGGGCTCACCGGTATCCCCAATTGTGGCAAATTTAGGAAAGGGTAGAACAAATGGCATTAGAATCATACAAGGGAACATCACCAAGCCACTGGTTCAGCTATGTGGATGACACATGGGTTAAAATCAAAATCCAAGACGTACCGGCATTCAATGAGCACATCAACTCAGTGGACAAAAACATCCATTTCACTTGAGAGGGTGTCAAGAAAAACCACTTACCTTTTCTAGATTGTGATGTACACTTTGATGAGGACAGGAACCTCCACTTTGATGTCTACAGGAAACCCACTCACAAAGACCAATACCTTCTATTTGACTCACACCACCCTCTGGAACACAAACTGGGAGTTATCAGAACCTTGCAACACGGGGCTGATAAAATACCTACCACCACTAAAGCCCAAAAAAGGGCTTAAACATTTAGGTGGAGCCCTGGAAACTTGTGGCTATCCCAGCTGGACTTTTGAACTGAGGACACTCAAAAAGAAAAAAAGCTCAGAGGGGGATGAAACAAAGGAAAAACACAGAAACATAGTAATCCCTTATATATCTGGGGTATCTGAGAAACTCATGAGAAATTTTAATAAACCCAAATCCCTGTTTGTTTCAAACCTGGTAATAGACAACAGACAAAAACTGGTGCACCCTAAGCACAGACTACCACATTCCCAAAAAAGCAACCTGGTAAAGTGCAGTGAAGATTGCAAAGACTTTTACATTGGTGAAACCAAACAACCACTAAACAAACGAATGGCCCAGCACAGAAGGGCAACCTCCTCAGGTCCAGTTTCAGCTGTCTCTTTACATCTAAAGGAGAAGGCTCTCTCCTTTGAAGACAGAAATCCTTTCACAGGGGTGGAGGTTTGAGACACCATTTACCTCCTATTTACAATGCTGCACTTTCAGCCATTCCCAGGAAAATGAAGAACAAAAGCTGCCTGAAACCAAACACAAGTGACTCTAACAAACAGAACGACTGTTGTTCACAGGCAACCGCACATCATGCCTAATGATTGTAATCTGCCAGTAGCCCCATTCACTCCGAACGACTGTCGTTCACTGGGATGACTCACAGGCCCAAACAATGGTCAGGTGAAACTCCACTAATGAACTATTGTCTTATGAGATGGTTGAGCGGTCACTTACACAGCGATAAATACCTGGGTCTATCTCCACTGTGTGTCAGACTAGTGAGGACAAGTCAGACCAATGTGTTACGAACTGATGAAGCTGCTTGGATAAGAGGCGAAACGTCTTCATAAGACAAATCTAAGTCCAGTTGCCTTTGAATCATTTGTTTGCCTAGATATAACTATGACCTGGACAAATGAGAATGTTCATAGACCTAACAGCATTCAGCAGCCCTAGCCTAACAAAGCTGCAACAGTGTCCAAGCTTTCTTGCACAGTTGGGTCACAGTTTAGAATGCATATCCATTAATTCCAAATTATGTATCTGAATCCAATTACATCCGTTGTGTCTTGACTGATTTGGCTGACCCCTCAGGTAATGCCAAACCAGTCAAGACACTAAGGAAGTAATTAAATATGGTAAATTATTTTTTGGATCACATTAAGTTCACTCCAGTAAACCCAAAATTGCCAATAATAATCAATTCTTAGTTAGAAATGATTAACATAAATCACCCCTTGAAACACAGCTTTGTGTGTCCATTTTGCTTCTTTCTCCCTTGTTTGTTTCTTTCCCTTCTTCTTCATGTTCTTATTTGACTTCATCTTAATCTAGTAGGCTTATTCTTGCAATCATCTGAGGCTGAGGAGTTTGAGGAGTCAGAGGAGGAGTTGGTAAAGGACAAGTAACTTGACTCAGATAACCCAGACAAATCAGGCCTTTGACAGGCCTCAGGATATGGCCCATCATTTCTTACACTGGTCGTTTCTTGATGCTGTATAAAGACAACACAATGAAATATTAACTACAATAGACAGTTAAAAGATGAGTGGAAAGGAGAGGAGACAAGTTAAAATAAGCCTTAAGCAGTTTAGACATGGTCTGTGAAAAGGGGCTTACAGTACAATTAGGAAGGTGTTGATGTTTAGGACACAAAGTGTATACATCTATTTAACAAAGTATAATTATATCATGCTCTGTATTGGTTATAAATTATTAATGTACATTGAGACCATTGCTCTCTTAAGAAATCCCTCTCCTTGGTTAGCTCTTTCATCATGTCTTCCTGACATATATACAATTTTCTTTGTCAGTGGGGACCCTTTGGGCAACACTTGGTTGGCACAGAAATAATAATTTAGGATTAATATTAATCTGTATCATGGATTATGCTGTCCAGGGGTCCACGAGGAGTGTATACAGGTGGAACTAAAAACACAGATGGAAATCATAAACATCACAAACATAAACCAAGTCACAGAAAGTTAACAATTGGTGACATCAGTTGGACAAGCAGGTAAAATATAGGGACACTGGATAGCCAACAATAATGAGCTAACTTTGCGTTGCTAGTAGTTCTTTGCATTTGACAGGACTTGGCAATGTTAGCTAATGTTATTGTTAACCCACCATCAACCCATGTTTTGTCTTTTTTATGGGGGGACAGGAGATTTATAGGAGATCAGAGGAGAGATAACAGATCAACAGTATATGCCACATAGTGTGGTATATATCATATCACAGCTGGGAACCTGAAGATTGTCATTTCCATGCTCAAATATCAGCAAATTTTGGCTTCATTCCATTTGGTGCAAAATTTTACCATTTGTGACCACTCGAGAATTGATAGAAATGGTCAGAAATCCCTCTAAAATATGATAATAATACACCAAGACCTTGAGGATCACTATAGAAAAATTCATGGTATCAAAAATTTGACATTGGGAGATTTCTGTAAGAAGTGCATTTTTCAGAGATTGGATGGCGAATACTTCTTGTTCTGGAAATTGCTCAGAAACCCCCCTTTGTCAATATACCATTGTCATTTTATACAGTGAGGTCAAGTTTCAAAATATGGTCTAACTACAATGAAATGGCTACTATGGGGCCTAACATCACATATAAATACAATTGGGCTCATTGAATCCACAAGTCTCAGCTTTCTAGTCATACCCAATTTATGAAATTCCAAGACTGTTTAGAGTATGCAAAAATATTCAAATACACCATATTTGGAATAAGAAAAATAACATATGTATACTGCATGGTTTTTGCCCAAAACTGCATGGGAATAGAATAAAGTGGGTACGTCTGTAAAGGGGAGACTTGTGGGTACCCACAGAACCCATTTTTATTCAGATATATTGAGGTGAGACATCAAGGGATCACTTTTAAAATGCCCATGCCATGTTGTCCCTTGCTAAAATTTAGCCTAACTTTGGAACAACAAGCTAGCATGACATGGTTGGTACCGTAGGTGGTCAGGTTTTGTATGACACCACTATCTTCACTCTAGTTTTAAAACTGAACCTGCTACAGTCTCAGAAAGACAATAATGTCCACCAAAGGTGTAGATGCCCCCACTGGTTTCTGGGGGATAACTAAAGTTTGTTAACAAACACCTTGCTAGCTAGCACCAGCTAACAGTACTGTAGTGTTACATTCTACACTTACAAAAAGAGACATCTTCCGTTCCACAACACTTCCTCTTGTCAACTGTTTTCTGTGTATGGATGCTGACCACTGGCTGTATATAAATATGGATGTCATTACAGCTCTCCAAAAGCGAAGTCAAAACATTGCAATCGCCGCCTAGTGGCTGGCTGCAGTATAGATCATAAATCCCATCCTCTCCATGATAGCAGATGGGACATGAGTCAAACTAAAAAAATCAAAGTACACATCAAGTAATTTTTTCCCCAAAGATAGTTTCTGTCATTCTAGGTAGTTCTTATACTAATGTTTGTCCAAGTGCTATTTTTCTGATAAGTTGTGACAGCGACTCTCAAACCTCTGGCTGTGGGGGTGTTTCCCGCAGACTGTCATCCCACTGCCTGACTCTACTGTGCAGACTCTGATTTTAAAAGACATCACATGAACAAGATGGCAGCTCCCAGAAAGGAGATATTTTGGCTTCACTTTTGCATACTGGTAGAAGTGGAGACATGTCATCCATTTTTATATAGTCAATGATGCTGATATATCTGCCTCCTCTTCTTTTGGCTTTATGGTGGGTTGCAGTCCTTGCTCATAAGGTGATTAGTATGAGATATTATTGTCTGCCTCCTCCATTCTGCACGCAGAAGTATGTTTGTCACACAATGTACATTACAATTTGCCTTGAAAACAAAAGTTCTTAAATGAAAGCATTTTTATTTCAAGTTTAATTTTACTTGACCATAGCTGCCAACACTGAGCCCCCTCCCCTCACAAACAAACCAGCACTACCACTGAACATGTTCATGCACACACACACACACACAGTTATTGGGTCGCTCCTATTTAAGCTACAGTGGACCAATTTCTAGCAGTAAATCTTTGCCCCAGCTTTTAAATAAGTAGACCATCCCAAAAGCAAACTGAAAGCTGTCTCTTTTAGCCCATGTGAAAGTGGTGAAAAGTAAAACAAAAAAAATTCAGAAGAGCTGTCTTAAAGTGTGTTTTTGTACTTCATTCCATTTAAAATATTGTATTTATATGCAATTCTTTATTCGCGTTTTATCAACCTTGACATCATGTAGTCCCCATTCCAGATGGAGAAGCTGCAAAAAGCTAGTTAACTGCTAATAAGTGTATAATTCATTTAATTTAAGTTCAATTAGGTTTTATTTATACAGCGCCAAATCATAACGGAAGTTATGTCAGGGCACTTTTCACATAGAGCATGTTAAGACCGTACTCTTAAATTTACAGAGACCCAACAGTTCCCCCATGAGCAAGCACTTGGCAAAAGCGGCAAGAACTCCCCTTTAACAGGAAGGAATCTCAAGCAAGCTCTAGGTGGATGGCTGACTTGAGAGAGAAAGATGGAAGGGGAAGAGGGCGGAGAGAGACATAGAGAGGCATAATAACAACAATATTAAGAATAACAACAACAACAATAAAAGAGATATCTAGTAATAATAATATGATATCTAGTAATAATAATATGATATCTAGTAATAATAATAATAGCAGGAGAAAGTGTTGAGGCAGGACACCCACAGGACCATGCCACCATCCTCGCACCATCCCCACAGCCATTGCCCTCGAAGTGCCTTACCTGGACTCTGGATTTTCCTGTGAGACAAGAAAGCACAAAAATCTGGGGAAAAGCCAAGTTAGTAATATATATCAATGATACATGAATGTATTCAGATGGAGAGGAGGAGGAGAAGAGAGGAGCTCAGTGCATCATGGGAAGTCCAGCACAGCTAAAATAGGAGCAATATGATTTCTTTTTCTAGTTTTTGTCGTCACAAATCCAGCTGCGTTCTGGACTAGCTGGAGAGTCTTTAGAGACTTGTTAGGGCAGTTTGATAATAAGTAATTGCAATAATCCAGCCTAGAATGAACAAATGCATGGACTAGTTTTTTTGCATCTACTTGAAGCAGAACGTGCCTGATTTTTAATTTTCTAATTTTAATATTATATGAGTGAAAAAGGCAGTCCTTGAAATTGATTTATGTGGGAGTTAAAGGACATATCCTGAGTTATCCTCAAAGATAACTCCCAGATTCCTTACAGTGCTGGAGGCTAGGGCGACGCCATCCAAAGTAGCTATATCATTAGATAATGTGTTTCTAAGGTGTTTAGGGCCAAGCACAATAACTTCAGTTTTTTCTGAGTTTAGTAGCAGTAAATTTCAGGTTATCCAGGTCTATCTGTCCTTAAAGCATGCTTGGAGTTTCATTAACTGATGAAATTCATCTGGTTTCACTGATAAATATAATTGGGTATCATCGGCATAACAGTGAAAATTTTTAATAATAAAATAATATTGCCTAAAGGAAGCATATGTAAGGTAAGTAGTATTTGTCCAAGCACAGAACCTTGTGGAACTCCATGTCTAACTTTTACATGCATGGAGGATTTATCATTAACGTGTGCAAACTGAAATCAATCTGATAAACAGGATTTAAACCTGCTTAATGCAGCTCCTTTAATGTCAATTAAATGTTCCAGTCTCTGTAAAAGGATCAAATGGTCAATGGTGTCAAATCAAAGATCTAATAAGACAAGTACAGAGAGAAGTCCGTTGTCTGATTAGGAGATTATTTGTAACTTTGACCCGTCTGTGCTATGATGTGCTCTAAATCCTGACTGAAAATTCTCAAAGTATTTTGTAGAAAGTCACACAACTCATTCGCACCACTTTCTCAAAGAGAAGGTTAGATATAGGTCTATAGCTGACTAAAACGCTTGAATCAAGAGTAGGCTTTTTAAGAAGAGGTTTAATTACAGCTATTTTTAAGGACTGTGGTACATTGCCTGTTATAAAAGACAGATTGATCATATCTAGTAAAAAAAAGTGGTCACTAAGGGTAAGACTTCCTTAAGCAGCCTAGTTGGGATGGGACATGGTGACAGAGACAGGTTGATGGTTTAGATGTTAATTCAGGAAGGTCAATTGGAGAAAAACAATCTAAATATATATCAGTTTTTACAACTGTTTCTGAGGTCCCTGTATTTGAGGATACATCGCTGCCTGTTGAGGGCAAGAGGTGATGAATTTTGTCTCTGATAGTTAGAATTTTATCATTGAAGAAGCTCATGAAGTTGTTACTACTGAGAGCTATAGGAATACATGGATCAATAGAGTTTTGATTCTTTGTCAGCCATGGCCAAAGTGCTGAAAAGGAAGCTTGGTCTGTTTTTATTCTCCTCTATTAATGATGAATACTAGGCGGCTCTGGCATTATAGAGGGCCATCCTGTATATTTTTAAGACTATCTTGCCAGACTGAGCGAGATTCCCTCACTTTGGTGGAATGCCATATCCTTTCAAATTTTTACAATATTTGCTTTAATTTGTGGGTTTGGGAGTCATACCATGGAGCTAACCTCCTGTCTTTTATTATCATATCTTTTAAAGGCGTGATGGAGTCGAGTGTCATTCAGATGCATTCTGTTGCATTGAGACATGGTATTGAATTCAGTGCTGATGGAACTGTTTCCTTATATATAGCTACAACACTATCAGATAGACATTTAGCAAAGACATTTTTGTCTAATGGCAAAAATAGAAATTCAAGTTATTAAGTAATGGTCTGATAAAATAAGATTTTGTGGAAACCTATTAAATGCTCAATTTTTAGATTGAGCAAGATTTTTATGAATAACTCCTTCTGCTTACTTTAGATTTAGATTGAAGTGGTTGGGGGACAGACACAGCTTCTCTGGGGTTTTGGGTGGGTAAGTGCTCTATTGGAAGTGCAAAGAAGCACGTAGGACTGCAGCTCTGCCTCCTGTTCTCAACTCTGGGTTGTCATGGTTTTGATCCGCTAAGAAACTCAACCATATTTTTAGATATGAAAGCAGCTCCATTAAAAGTGGGATGTATGCCGTCTCTCCTAATTAGACCAGATCTTCCCCAAAAATTAATTCAGCACCTGAATGATGAAATTCGGCTATGCATGGAATCACTGGTCAGATTTGGCAGGGGGCCAGAGAAAACTACAGATTCTGACATGGTCTTTTGGCGTAATTGGGAGTTGTTACCACCAACATGAAAATTTTAATTTTACCATATTTATGCTTATCCTTAGCCAGCAGTTTTAAATTTGATACTAAGTCGCCCGCTCTGGCTGCAGGAATACATGTGACTATGGCCACCAGTGTTGCTAACTTCATGTTTCTCATTAGGGTGCTCAAGGGTGTCAATGATCAGAGTTGGTTTCTCAACAGGTGTGTCAATGAGTGGGGAGAACCTGTTGGAAAAATGAACTGGTTGTGTTACATTAACTACAGGGCCATGCCATGGTTAACGATAAAGAGATGGGACATCAAGCTTACAATGCAGACATGTTTTACTTTTAGAACCGGAAGTGTACACCCCACACTGGCTTCTGGGTTGCTCAGGAACTACCGGGGGAGTAGGAGTTATGCTAGGTTGGCCTGCACCAGCTACTGACGGCTGACTAACTACATGAGCTAATGCAGGATTACCAACTTTGGGTACCTGGCTGGAGTGAGATTTGATTCCATGGGCTTAATCACACATATGTGCACATGCCCACGTGCTTAATCACATGCACATATTTGCACTCAATTGACCATCAGGTTTTAAAACAGTATGCAGTTTGCATACATGTGATGAGACGAGGAGCTTAGGTCTAAGATTTAAGGATATAGCCTGACTACACCAGAATACACCGGTACACTTATCCAATAAAGGGCAAACAGGCTTGTTCAGTAGTGAAAGTCAAAGAAGTGGTGTTTCCAATATCAAAAGTAAGTTTATTTGAATGTTAAAAGTTAAAAGGCAGTAACAAGGGCAATAACACACACACACACACATACACTCTCACACTCATTCACCTACACACACATGTAATAGCAAGAGAAAAGGTAAAGGTATATTAATTTACAAGTTAAAAAGAGGATACAAGTTAAAAGGAGAATATATTCATTTACAGGTTTAAAAGAGGATAGAATCTACGGTAAGTAAAAAATTCTGTTAATAGTTTAAAAAGCTTACAATAAACAGGTCATTAAAAGAAGGGTGGGGAAAATATTTTAAAAAGACCAGTCACTATTAATAGGGTTTGAAAGAAAACCAAACAGTAAAATCTGTACATTCAAAAAACAGTAAAAGCTGTAAATTATTCAGATACTGCTAAAATGTTTTATTATATCTACTAGTCATTTCATTGTTTCATTTGTTACAGTAGAAAAACTATGGTATAATCTCTATTTTTCATTGAGGATGTTTAGATCTGCCAGGATCGGGGATCGATTATTTTGGTCTGTGCCCACCGATAGGGAGAGACTGAACGTGCGTTTTCCTCATAATATAAAACTCTGGTTTGAGGAAACACCGTATCACTGGCGTGATCATTTATCCCTGTGTTCGAGGTATGTGTTGAATAAGTTTAACAATGAAACTGTCCTCAATAATTTCTTAATACGTTTTGACTGTGGAGAGAATACTGATATGATGTTTGGGCAAGTTAAAACTACGTTTTCTGGGTATTTAAAAAGTAACACTCAAGTGTGTGCGATTTGGCCGCCATCGTGTGTGAATACCCATTATTGACATGTGTCCGTGCATAACTGAATGTATTTTCTTTATATGTCTGGTTTAAGTGGTGACCATATTTGTTAAAGTCTATTTGTTTAGTTAGCATAGTTAGCAATTTTATATTGAAAAAAAAGGTGAGTTCACTGAGCTAATTTTCATAAGTTGTTTATGGTAATGAGCTTATGAGACACTGATATATGTATTATAGACTGTATTTTATTTTACTTTACTTCATTAATTAGATGTACTATGCAATTTGTATACTGCAGGTTGGAATTATTGAATTAGTGTGCAGTTTACAGATACATTGCATCGAACTACAGTATTTGAGATGCAAATCTATACCAATGTAGTTTAAGTGGACTCAGTTTCAATGAATGTATTGTTGTAAAATGTGATTTGAAACATAACAAAAGTCTGGTTTGATGAAACACTGTATCACTGGCATGATCATTTATCCCTGTTTTCCAGAGTGCAACACACAAACATTCAGCCAAATATATATCTCAGTGTTCTTCACAATTATTTTCATGGATGCCACACTGGCAGGATGGACAGCCACACTAACCATGAAGTAAATCTGCCTACTAATTTGTCATCCCACAACATACAATATGTAATGCAGCCAATATAATCTGAATTAAAAATAGGCTTATCTTAAAGCTAGGGTATCTAATGCATTTGTTGAAATTCTCTGGACATCTTGACAGCCATTAATAAATCAAATGAAAAACTAGTGTCAGTGTCATTTTATACCAGGTTTCAGTCTTGTTCTTTGACTTCTGTTAGTGGGATGTCTTGGATAACAGATTATGCCTTTTAATATATTTACCAGAACATTATTTCATCTAGATATAGGTGTAATTTCCTTAACAATTTCCCTGCTTTGAATGTGTTCATGTCTCTCCATCACCTGACACCTGGGCTGCTTCTATGTGTTTCTCTTTCCTCCTTAAACCTTTTCTTTCAATCTTGGCTCAGTGCTTTACTTTCTCCTTGTTTTTCTTTCAACACCATTACATCCTGCAATTCGTCAATATCAATTAAAAAAACTTACTTTGTTGTCTTATCTGACAGATTATTATTTGATGCTGGACATGACAGTTAATGTCATATGTCATCATCTGAACTCTGATTCATTTGCCTGTCTCATTGAAAGCGGCTCCAGTCTGCTTGCAAGCTTCAGCAAGGAGGGTTTGTTTGTTTTAACACCAGCATAGCAGAAGTGGACGGTAGATTGTTGGTCACCCTTTTTTAACAGTAACAGCTGTCTCCGTGTCAATTTCCGTGTTCAATCAGAAAGCAAAACGAACGCTCCTAGATTTCAGAATTTACATGCATTTAGTCTCCATTACAACCCTGTGTATAACTGTAAAAAAAAAAACAAAAAAAAAACATCACTCTACACCAAAGGGACTAGGACTGTTCATCTCTGTTGTTGTCACAAATGTTTTGGTATGAGAATAGTTTGGGTAGTGTGAGAGCATGAGACTGAAGGTGAAAGCATGTGTCACATGCCAGAAGCGTGAGAGTTGGCAACCCTGAATGAATGGTTTTTCATGGTGCAGAGCCGTGCTTGCAATTCATTGAGCTTCACCTCCAACACTGCAAATGAACTACATTTATACATGTACCATTATCACTAAAGGAGGCAGAGGAATAGCTAAACATATGACACACCAAGCAAGAGAGAGCAGGAGAATGAGGGAGAGAAAATAACTAACAGATGTGGGATTAGTGAGAAAAGTCACTAAAAGAAGGAGAGAGTTAAGAGTCCTTGAGCAGAACTACAGTAAGTTTCAATGTACAGCAGGTAATTATCCACAGTACATTACTGTGGATAATTACCTGCTGTACAAAATTAAATGAGTTAAGAGCAGCAAAAATGCTATCAGTAAACACAAGCAGCAAAAACGCTATCAGTAAACACAGTCGGCACCTGGAAATGACACAATATGCTTACCGCAACCACATCAGCATGTCAGCACAGATTTATTAACCTTAATAAGGTATTGTTCTCACTTTAGATCCAGTAGCTGCATAATAAAATATGTATTAAACTTAATAAAGCAACAAAAAGAAGCTTAGTAGAGGTTTCACAATAACATAATAGGTAAGTTATTTAAACTCATTAAATGTGTTTCTAATGCTATTATCTGGCAATAAATATGTTTAGTATACTATTATTAATACTTATGTAGTCTTACTGACACATAATAATGTTAATAAGCATCTTATAAGAACTTATAAGGGCCTTATTACCTATTTACTAATGCTAATACAAGGACCTTAATATAAAGCATTACCCAAGGGAACCTTTGGCATTTGTATAGTGATGCACCAGGCTTTCAACTAAATCCAATATAGACCCATCCATGGCAATATGACATTATTATGGTCTGGTTAGGTTAGCTACAAAAACCATTTAGTTAGGTTTAGGCACAAAAAAGACTCAAATAGTCTCAGGGAAAGATTGTTGTTTGCATTAAAATGATCACTTGAAACATCACCATGGCAACAGTAAATATCACAACAAAAAGCTGTCTTCAATTGTGGTTGGAAATGTTACATCATGGTTGGAAGTGGGAAGTGAATAGCGGTCTACTTTTTATATCTTCCCCCTCCTAAAAAGGAAAATTTCACCTTATATAGATGTCATAAGTCTTATGGTGTATAATCATGACACTAAAGGATGCCTTGTACATCGGTGTCAGACTTGGACCCAGTACTCGCTTTAAAACAGTGAGAACTGTACAGACAATAAAACATTTAAAAATCAATTTTTTGGTTGCCAAAATCACTGTTATGGAAATTATGGATTTTAGGCCGCAGTCTTGTAACTATTTAGGCTACACAATAATAATAATAATAAAATAGCCTATTTAATTCAATCTCAAAATGTCTTCTGTGAAAAGGGCCTATTGGATCAGTCACATCTTGTGCATTGTAGAGGCCAATCATCTTCAAAACAAAATTTGTCAAAAAATGTAAATAAACCTAAATACAAAATCAAACATTATTATTTATTTTATGACATGAAAGTCTGTAACTGAATGTAAATGTATATTTTAGATGCAATAGACACAGCAGTGGATCACTATTGGATACTCATTGAGGAAACATCAGACATCACACACACAGGAAACCCAAAATAACTGCACCACATTCAAGGCCAGTTTTAGCTGCTAGGCAAAAATGAGCTGTGGGTCCCTATTGATCCCACCACACACACATTCTTCTTTTTGCCCAGATTTTCTCCCTGATTGTCAGTACTGGTTCTTCTCCGCTTCTAATTTTTGGCATGTTAAAGTAAACCTAAAATACAGTGGAAACAGTGATCAACTGCTTATATGGGTCAAAAAGTCTGGGACAGAATAATTCCTAAATTAATACTGTTTAAATAATATGCTTATAGCACAATTATCAGGCGTTGCAGCGCACCTCCGCAGGGTTGTGGGAAGGTATGGGCTGCTGTTGTGGGCATATTTATTTATAACCGCTGTGGAACAATCATAAAATAATGTTTTCTTCCTCTCATTCTCGCCACGACCACTCACTCTCCTTGTGCACTCTTTAGCTCCCTTGAGCACTGCTTCTCTCGCTCTCGTCTTTTTTAAAATGAGTTGGGAAGCTGTCAGCAAAGCATAACTTTAATTTTAACTTGTAAAATGAAATGAAATGTCCTTCCCTCTTCCTAGTAATGTTTTTGTTTGCCCTCATGGCAGAGTTGTACAGTGTTACAGGTTGTGTTTCTCCAAAAGTTGATTCTGGTTCAACTTTCTCACTGTGACCCCCACCTCCACAGCACAATGCACAACCCATCTGCTGCCAGCTGGTTACCTGAGGCTGGTGGTGCATGAAATAATAAAGGGAAATGAAATAAGTGAAATAATAAAGGGAAAAGTCATTTTATCTAATTGAAAAACATAGTCTCCTTGAAGCTCCTCCAACAAGCGTGTGAAACAGCTTTACTGTATTTTGAAACAGTCAATAAAATTCAGTAAATCGTGAAGTTGTGCATTTCATTACTTGATATTCATGTAATAATATACAAATGTCAATTAAGATGGTAATCTGTGTGCTCTGACACCAGTCCGTGTTTGCTGTAAATTGGACACCTTCAGGCAGGTTGAGGTACTGTGCTTTCAAGGATATTTCAAAAGTGCTGTATCCTTCATGTTGTTTTTTTAGTTTACACAGCACAGCCAAAGAGCACATGCAGGCTCCATGCAGCCCCACAGTTTTTGAATTGATCCTTGGATCTGTCTGTGAGTACAGTTACTTAGCTTTGTCACTTAGAAACACTGTTAAGAGGATTTGTTGTTGTTTATGAAAAGAGCTAACTTGCTGCTGATCTAATAATCTAAACTAATTTTCAGCATAGGCTGCATTTTAAGTTAACACATTAATGCAAATTTATGTTGGTTGGTCTGTATAAGTTGCATGGGATAACTCTTACTTAGCCTTGTGAAGAAGAAAATTGTTGTAATATTGTTGCACAGATTTAATTGCAACTGTGTGACATATTATGTATTCTTGTGTTTGTGATTGCAGTTTTACAAACTCAAGCTTCAGTAAATTACACTCAAGATGAAGTACAGCCTACTGAGTCTTGTATTAACTATCTGTCTAGCTATGCAGTATGACTACCAGCGAGGGCAGAATACTGTGTGAGAAATTAAGAAGAAACAAAATTGGTTATAATAATCATCCGCTTAGAGTGATCAATTTGGCCTGGATGGACATGATATACTATAAGCGGTTTCCACTGTGCATCAAAACAAAAAAACACCTTTATTTTGGATGATTTGTGGGTTTCCATAAACAGTTATGAATGACAAGATGTTCCTCAGTGTTTAACTGTATATAGTATGAGTATAATAATTACCCAGTCATTTAAATGAACAATCAGGCAACATGATAAACAAACAGCCTTTACCAACCAAGATATGTAAGGCTTTTATTCTAAAGCAGCTACAGCTTTCTGTTTCCAAATGTGTGAATGTCATGTCATGCAGTATGTAAATTACATGCTCAACACACAAACCAAAACAACTAGTTACATGAGAGCCCAGATAGTGCCAACTACTTTGTATCCTTATGCGTGAATGCACTGTGAATCTGGGATGTCAGCAAACTCCTTGATGTGTAAAAAAAAGATCTAAATAAAGATAAGGGGAGCATATCCATTTTTAATATTGTAACAAGAAACAATAAAAGAAAAACCACAGTAAGGGGAAAAGATAAAAACATGGACATGATTAAATATGAAACCTTGATGTCACCAAGGTATTGCAAACATTGATTACTATTATTATTACTGTCATGCAGCATCATACTGATGCAGAGAACATATCATAAATTATAAGATTATATATATATATATATATATATATATATATATATATATATATATATATATATATATATATATATATATATATATATATATATATATGACTTTTATCATGAAATCCCTTCAATTGTCACCTTTGCCTCTTTCCATCAATCACATGATCCTTTCATAGCAACCTCCTGCCAAGTCTCCCAAACGTGTAAACTTATGTTGGTTTTAATGTTTTTCAATAGAAAACAGATCTTTTTCTGTGGACATTTCTCAAGGAAGAATAATATGTCACAATCAGATAATTTGGAACAAAATTAAACTCAGTAACTTCAATATTTGTGTACTGAACCCTTACTTGTCCTGTCCCTTTCCTTTAACATGGACCAGTCAGACACACAGATTCTGACTGAGTGCAGCTGGTCATTGGTTGCTGGGGAACATGTAGCTTTGACCTCAACACCAACACACCCCGCAGAGATGAAAGACTATTTTTTGATCAATAATTCAGCAGTGCCTTTTTACATGCATGGTCTTGTTTGGAATATACAGCTATGTTTTAGGCTTTGCCTCTGGGATTTAGACACCAAACTAGATTTAGGGGGCTCAATTGGCAGAAATGGAATATATTAATCATAAGCATGTTTTCATTAGTGTGGCCTGGAAGGGGAGTGGTAGGGGTATTCACTTGGTTGCAATCTGCAACCTCACTGTTAGATGCCACTAAATCATACATACTGGCCCTTTAAGGGAAGTATCTAAATGCTTTGCTTAAGACAGAGTGACTTGTTTTCATTACAGATACCAACAAGTTTACTCCACATCATAGAGCTGATGAGAAAATGATGGCATTTTTACAAAAAATAAATAAATAAGATAAATCTTTTGTCACTACTTGAAAAACATCAGACTATTTTAAATTGAACTGAAATAGACATTTCACAGCTGTTGATGCAGTCTGACGTTCATGGTTCTTGTGAACTTTGGTGAGTTTTCACCTAGTACCATCATCAGGCAAAAAATTTAATTTATTTAAGTACCTTCCAATTTCCATTGCTGGAAACACTGATTTGATTAAATTGTACATACAAGTGCAATGCATATTATAAACAGTTCATGCTTAAATGTTCAGAAAACATAAGGGAAATACTTCTAACAGTTGTCTGTCTAATTCTTACCTCATTTTATCACATCCATCACACACAACCCAATAGTATAATATATCACAAATGACTTATATTAACTTCTCTGCTTACACCATCCTCACACCCTCTGACAGTACCCTGGCCAATTATTACATCTACTTCGCTATGGATAAGTTTTGAGTTTGGTTTTCTTTTTTTGTCATTCACTGAGTGACAACAGCTTTCTGACTCACTCCCAAGGATGTTCCTCCCATCCAGTCATAAACACACTTTCATATTCCACTTGTCCTGGCTCCAGTAGTTTGCTAATGATGTACTTTCCATTATGACTGTTGATCTTTTCAAACAACCACATGCTGTTCTCTGGTCTAACTACAAAACAATTACTGTCAATGTTTTGACTATGACAACTGTTTGTCATGTAGACTTTGGCATGTATGAGAATACAGATGCAGTCATTTTCTCAGTTATACACACACATACACACACACTTGTGTTGGGACTATGAGAACCTTATCCAAAGTATCCACATCCTCATATCATCAACCAAAGACCTCCTGGAGATACAAACAAAATGTGAGTGGAGATGAAATGTGATGCTCTGGTCTTACCTGTGTGCTGAAAGCTGGCAGTTGCACTAACTGACACCCACACCCCTCCTCCTGAGCAAAAGGTCTCATTTATAGGGTGACTTCTCCTGCGTCATCATCACTGTTTACTGGTTGGTGTGGTGCCACCACATGATTTCCTTTCTCTTTATTCATCTCTTCTATTGAGATTTGGTCTTACAAAGATTAGTAAAATTCCAAAATGTTGATTCACATGTGCACACACAGATTGGGTTTGGTCACTGCTTTGGTCTTTCTATGTAGACATGAAATGAAGTTTGTGGTCAAGACAAAGGCCTACAGGTCATGACAAGAAACACTCAGCACACAGTGAAGTGGGCTGAACAACAGATGAAACAGATTACTAAAAAAACATACACTGGAGAGATGTGCATTCTCTGTAATTGAAGAAAAATAATTTGTCGTGTATATCCTCAATTTCTTGTGAAATGATGAAGCACAGAGATCCTTTGCATATTTATACTTTTAATGTGTAAAAAGCCATGAACTACAGATTAATTAATTATTTATTAAACAGGAATAATGAGGGGTTTTCACTTTGTGTTTTTTTCAAGCAGAATCATTCTGTATTTTAATGACCATGAGCAAGTACACTTTTCAACACAACACTGGCGAGATTGTCCGCTGAGCACCAGCCACAAATGAATCCATATATTCTACAGTATACTTCTACAGTATACAACTGGAAATATATGCTATATTGGTAATGTTTTCATACTTTGGTTGTTCATGAAAACATCCTCAAAAGAACCTTAGGAATAAATTCAATAAGTGGACAAAGAGATCTGGATTTATTTATAGCTCTCTTCAACCTGCATGCATTCCCTATGTCCTCCTGAATCCTTGACACAGATACCTGTGTGAATGGAGCCAAAAAGGAGGCCAGGAGGAGCAGTGATTATGAGAAGCATCACAGAAGAGGAAAGTGCTGGAAACAGGTAGCGCTGCCCTTCGTAAGATGGGGTATACAATCCTTGGAATACACTATAATTATTTTATATTATTATTATAACATTATACTAGCACTGAAACACATGATTCTAGCAATGGAGCGAGTTATAAATTGTATACAGGTAATGGCAGTTAGTCTCATGAGGAATTGTAAAATAGTGATTTGCTTTTATTTTGATATATTCAGCAAATAATATACATTTTGGCTTCTTTGGTCATGTGCAAGGAGTGTATACAAAGCCAAGCACTTTGAAAAAAGGAAATAATAATTTTGCCTGGTGACTACAATTGTGATGAAAAAACAGGCCAAAGGTGATGTAGTTCTGAACTTTTGCAATGTCAACAATATGAACATTTAATTCATTAACTGTGCAATTTTTGGTAAGCACTCGGATTTGCATTGCATTGACAATTCGTTTAAAATCAAGGCCCCTAGTTTGACTTCATTCTAACCTTATACACAATGTTGACAGACAGCAACAGTACTTATAAAGCTAGCTCTAACGACAAATACTGTGCTGCAGAAACTGCTAATAGTAATCATGGTTAAAGTGATCAACAGCTTATGTGGATCAAAAAGCTCAGGACAGAATCATTCCTATACAAATGCTGTTTAAATAATTTGCTTATAGAATCAAGTTATCCACTTACAGTGTTTATTGTGGGTCTTTTCATACATGAAGTCATATGGAAAATGTTTTTAAATCTACAGTAATTCTATTTTACTCCCATGATACATGTATGATATGCATTTAGCCTGCAGCACCATTATTGAACATTGTGGCCCTGTGGAGGTGCATGGTGTAAGTTTATTTGTAACCACCATGAAACAATCAGAAAATAATGTTTTACCATTCATTGCATTCATCATTCACCAGCTTTTCCACTACCACTGCTCGCTCTCCTCATCCACTCTCTGGCTCCCTCAACCACTACTACTCTCTCTCTTTCTCTCATTTTTTTTAAAACAAGTTGGGAAGACGACATCAGAATCAAATGCCTAAAATTCACAAGAGTAAGTAAATCAGTAAATAACAAAAAAAACTGAAAAAAAAATCATATTCTGTTCACTTTATCATTATTATCGTTTACCTGTTTATAATTAGGTTATTTGAATTTTATAATTGTTGTTGTTATATTTTGCATAGCAGCTTTTTAATTTCAGTAGTTGCTAGGAAACTTCTCTCAGTCTGACAGCTTTTTCTGGACCTCTGCTAGCTGTTTTTGTTTACTAATTTCTGACAGCAGGACTTGAGGCTCTATGCTGTGAAATTCTTCTTTTTACTTTTTGGTAACACTTTGTGAATTAAATTTTAGCCCACAGTGGAGCAGCACGGGTCACCTTATGTGATATTTTTAGAGGCATCAATTCATGTGAAATTTTCATGAATTTTGTGTCTACCCTGGTGTCTCATAGCAGTTGAAAAATGCAGTCTCATTATAGTGATGCCACCTCAGTCCACCTAAGGATATTACTCACTGTTCCACAACTGGGAAATAATTGTTCCTCCTGAACCATATTTTTCAAAAGCTTTTTTATTGTCATTTAGATTAATCTGAAATAATCTTCCAGAAGAGTTCCAGAGACTTGTAGAATCAATGCTGAGGCTAAGGAACACTATTCTTCAAAAAGATATTCCCTCATTTGGTGTTTTGATGATGATGGTGGAGAGAACTGTAACACATGTCGTGGTAAATCTTCAGCTGGGCCTTGAACTTCAACTCTCCCATAACTCAAAGACTTATTTCATTACTAATTGAGAAATAGACTCGAAAGAATACACTGAAGCTAAAAGAGTTTAAATGTGAATAGATTTACTGTGTATCAAAGTGCAAATACAAAGTAAACCGAGGCTTTGACCAAGGAACAAAACCCGCAGATTCTCATAAACAATGCGTTTTATACCCCCTAATGTGGTGTCTCATATTACACCACACCTTTTTGTGATGATCATATTTTTGATATTAACCCAAAAGTAATCCAAACATAGACAACCTTAGTGTCATACTGCTCGCAGTTTTTTTCCATTCTGATTTGGACTCTTTTAACTTTCCCACACTCTAACGGCCTTGAGTTTTTAGCTGAGTCACTCTTTTAGTTTTACCTAGACTTCTGTTAAACCATTCCTTCAGTGTTTACTTCTAAAAATGCTTATTGTAAATACAAATGTTTCACCTTCATTTTGATTATTATAATCCTAATTTTCCACCACATTCCCCCCTTTGCGGCTTAACAGTCGCATGAAATCATCTTTCTAGCTATACGAGGGAAACATTACATAAATCAGTGTTCTACTACTTCAGACACACAACAATAATAATAATAATAATAATTATATGATAGAGAAATCACACTGTTACCTTTAGCTAGTGATTAACATATAAAGTGACGCTGGCATAGACTTAAGTGAAATTTTACAATCTTCTGTAACTTAAGGTTACCCAATATTGCAGAATATGCTGTTTATTTCAAGCCTGAAGACTTGGTTGATAGCAAGCAACATCATACTACAACAAATCAATATCTATAGTAATAAAGAATCACATACATTCTAAGGGTCAAGCCTCGGTTCAATGTGACAATAAACTTAATCAAAAAATCAGAAAGTGCAAAGTGAATTGATTAACAAACAAACATAATAAACTTTAGATATAAGTGTCCCTTCTTTTCGCCGTTCTTCTGTGGTGTTAATAACACCCCCACATCACTCACTGACTCTCAAAACACCAGGCAACTGCAGTGCCGAGTCAGGGTGACGGGTAATTGTAGTGGCATATCCTCTTCGCAAGTTGTGGCACATCCTCTTCGCGAGCTGTTTACAAGCTAAACACCTCTTCCTCTAGTGATGTTACATCCTCATCCGTCTCAACCTCTGGTGGTACCTCATTCTCAACCACCCTTACCTATGGTGGTCCCTTTCACCTGTTGAAAGATAGCTTTGTGGACAGCAGTTAAATGTTCAACATAACTTGCAATTTCCATCTCCAACTGTTCAAGTGGAGGTCCTTTGTAGGGTCCTCTGAAGTATGCAACTGGCATGGGTCGCCCTGTAAGCATTTCATGCGGAGTTAGATGCATTGTGCGGTTAGTTTGCATTCTCATCTTCATTAGTGCTAGTGGTATCACATCTGGCCATTTAAGCTTCCCATCTGCACACAAATCCCAACACATTTTAGCCAATCTGTGTTTTAGCGTACCATTTGCTCTTTCCACCATTCCTTGCGACTGAGGATGATACACACATCCCAAGCGGTGCTTGATGCCCATGCTCTTAGTCAGGCACTGTATTGTTGCATTCACAAAATGTGGTCCGTTATCTGAACTGATCTTATCAGGCACACCAAATCTAGGTATTACTTCTTTAATGAGAAACTTTGCCACTGCTTGTGCATCGTTTTTAGCTGTAGCCACAGCTTCTATCCAGCGTGAAAAGCGATCAATGATCACCAAAATGTAACGTAGATTTCGCACTTTTCCATCTTCTCCCATGTCAACAAAATCCATCACTATATGTCTGAACGGTCCATCCGGCACCGGAATTGTAGCAATAGGCGTCAAAAATGTTTTCCGACGATTATGCAAAATGCATGTTGGACAATCAGCCAAAAACTTGTCAACCATAGGTGTTAAGTATGGTGACCACCACACAGTCTGAATTTTCCTGATAACTTCTCCTCTTGCACAATGGCCTCCATGTGCGGTTTGTATGAGCGAATGCACTAATGAAACCGGAGCAACAAAATGACCTTGTGGTCCTCGCCACAGACCTTTATGAGGATCGGTCTGATTCTTTATTGCACCCCTTTCCATCCACAAACTCTTCTCATAGATACTAGCAGCTTCCTGAGCCAGAATGAGAGAATCCAAATCTCCTCCAGGTGGCTCTGGTTGGGCAATCAGAGCTGCCATAACTTGAGTTCTGACCTGTGACAGCTTTTCCGCAGTTGGGTTCTGTACTTTGCTAAGAGAATTTGTCAAACTGGACCCCATAGCGGCCAATTTTGCCAATTCATCTGCATAGTTATTCCCTTTTGCCACCAGGGCATTAGTTTTTTGATGTGCTGGGCATTTGATGATTGCTATAGCTTTTGGCAATTTCATAGCTGTCAACAGTTGTGCTATGGCTGCTCCATGAGTTATGGGAGAACCATCAGCTTTCTGAAAACCTCGTTGTTTCCAAATATTCCCAAAAATATGGCACACTCCATAAGCATATGCTGAGTCCGTATAGATGTTAACTGTCTGACCCTCAGCAATCTGACATGCAGCAGTCAAAGCCTTTACTTCTGCTAACTGTGCTGAACAGGGTTGATCAAGCTCTTTCATCAGTACTGGAGAAAAGGTTTCCATGTCATCATTCAACTGTGCAATGCCATATCCAGCATGGCGACCCATTTCGTCTCCAAAACAGGATCCATCAACGCACAAAGTTAGCTGTGCATCAATTGGTTCATTGAACATATCCTCCTGAGCTTTTAGAAATGTGTCTGTCTCCTGTGTGCAATCATGTGGCTCTCCCTCTGATGGCCATACCATCTTAGCTGCTGGGTTTATGGTGGTGCATCTTTGAATATCAAGTTCTGGTGCTGATAGTATTACTTCATATGCTGTTTTTCTTCCGTGGTTGAGCACAAATCTAGTGCTAGTCAATAAAGCATGTAGCTGATGAGGGGTGTAGAGTGTCACCGGGTGTCTCATAGTTATAGTGCTCGCTTTCTCATATGCAAATGCTGCAGCAGCCAATCCCTGGAAACAGGGTGGCAAGCCTTGTGCAACAGTATCAAGTTTTGTACTGTAATAAGCTAAAGGCTGTTTACCAGTTGGTGTAGCCTGCATCAGGACTGCATTAGCATATCCTTCTTTTTCTGCCACATAGAGCAAAAATGGTTTTGCATAATCTGGTGTACCCAATGCAGGTGCATTCTGTAGCTCAATCTTAATAGCTTGAAATGCATCCTTGGCTTCCTCTGTCCACACCAGTTCAGCTGAACCATTATTTTGTCCAGCAGATTTGATTATTGCTCGAAGTGGTGCTGTTTTCAATGCATAATCACAAATCCACTGTCGGCTGTATCCTGCCATGCCCAGGAAGGAAAGCATCTGTGAAACGGTGCAAGGTTTGGGTGCTTTAGTGATTGCATCAAGTTGTGATGAGGCGATACACCTCTTTTCTCCACACAACTTCCTTCCAAGATACTCAACTTCCTGTTGACAAAGTTGTAGCTTATCCTTGTTAACTTTGTGTCCTCCTTCAGCTAGTGCTTTTAGCACTGCAACAGAATCCTTTTTACATTGCTCCCTTGTGGTGCTACAGATGAGTAAGTCGTCCACGTACTGGATTAGTGTGCTTTCAATATTTAGATGTTGCAAGTCTTGAAGCAGCACTCTGTTAAACACTGATGGGCTTTCACAGTAGCCTTGAGGCATCCTAGTATAAGTGTACTGTTCCCCTTGATATGTGAAAGCAAACAAGTATCTTGAGTCAGGGTGTAATGGAACACTAAAAAATGCCGAACACAAATCAATGACTGAATACCACTTAGCATCTGGAGGTATGTTTGACAACAATGTATGTGGATCTGGCACAACAGGTATTTCTGCATTAACCGCAGCATTGACAATTCTCAGATCATGCACTAGCCTGTAATCTGGAGAATGCGGTTTTTTGATTGGAAAGATTGGAGTGTTACATGGACTTCTGGTTTTAACCAGAACTCCTGCTTCAACCAGCCCTTCAATGGTGGGTTTAATACCTGCCATTGCCTGTGCAGTGAGTGGATATTGTTTTTGATAAGGCAGTCTAACATGTGGTCTTACTGAGACTTTTACTGGTTGTGCTGATGTCACTAATCCCACATCTGTTTTGTGTTTTGACCAGAGACAATCTGGTATCTGTTGCAGCAATTGCTGTCGTTCTTCATCAAGCAATGCTGACATGATAGGTCTATCAACTAAAATCAGACCACCAGCAACACCCTGTTCTCCTGTTTTGTGTGAGATTCTGAGGAACTGTTTGTCTTCTGAGATGTGAATGTTTGGGTTGTCCAGTGGAACCCATTGCTGCACCTGTAGTGCTCTTTTGACCATGGGGCCCAAGTCTTGTGACTCATATCCTTCTTCGACCATCAGTGTTATGTGTGGCGTTGAGTTTTCCACTTGAAACCACTCAGTGAGATATTGTGGAAGCGTTACTGCAGCCGCAGCTCCTTCTGCTCCAATATAGATATCTCCTGCAGTCAGCAATACATGTCTTCGGCTGAGTCGCTCCTTCCAACACTCTTCATAGTCTTCATCCAATCCATGAGTATCAAACTTCATAGTGCAGTGTAGTGGCAGTGATGATTGTGACGGGTGTTTAAACTGTGCTTGAACCCATGGTTTCCACCGCTCCCACTGTTGCTTCAACATTGAATGTTGAAGATCCAGTTTTATCCAGTAAACCACTGGTTGTAGGTAACCAGACATGTCTGCACATCCACTTTGTAGACAATCATGAAGCATTGGCATCATCAATCCCTGGTTTGAGGTTGTTAATTCAGGTTGGTCATCTGATTGTCCAGGAAATGCAAGATGAACACCATCAGCAGTGCACATGATTTTAGCTCCCAAGGTGCACAGTATGTCTCGTCCCATTAGGTTAATGGGGGTGTCTGCTGAAAACAATAGTGGTGCAATTATTCTTTTGCCATTAATTAACATAGGTACAGGCTCTGTTAGGGGTATTACTTGTCTTTTCCCAGAGAAGCCAATAGTCCTAATTGAGGACTGTGAAAGGGGGAGATTAGAGCCTTCCCTTCCTATACAGGAATAGGTTGCACCTGTGTCTACCATGAATGTATGTTTTTTCTCATCGATAATTACTGGAATAATTGGTTCATCATTTGGATGCTGAGAAATTACTGGCGGCATCCCATTCCCCCTGGGCTCCTCTGGGCATCCCTATTGTTGATAATTGGCTGGACCAGTCCAGGGACTGATTGGACACTCCCTGCGTCTGTGTCCTATCTGATTACATCCAAAACATTTCATTTGTTCTGGTGGCACCCAAGGTAGCCCAGTGTATGTGACTCGTGCTCTGCCTCTTCCTCCCCTCATAGGGCTTTGACCTCCTCTTGTTGTTTGTTCTCCACGCCCTAGTGGTTGCTGTTGTTGTCCGCTATAACCACTTTGGGGTACCGGATAAGTTGCTCCAGGATGATTGAGATACACATTTATGGGTGGCAATTGTGTTGCTGGGCCAGCTGTCTGTGGACTGAAAGTTTGAGGTCGACCATCATAGCTGGGTGCAGTAACTTGTGGTGTAGTTGTCTGCAAAGGCATCGTATTGTTATAAGCTGGTTCTGCAGCATGTGGAAACGTTGCTGCTGCAATTATTGGAGCTTGGATCTTGCTTTTGTTCTTTTTCTTGTCAGTCAGTTCTCCTAATTGCAGCTGTGCTAACTTCTGAGACACTTGTTTGCTCTGTTCTTCTTGCTGTTTGTTCTCTTTTCTGTACTGCTCCACATGATGTACGATGTACTCAGAGTACAGCTCCCAATCCATTTTCATCAGACCCACTACAGAGTCCAAACGTTTTTGCACCTCCTGAGGCAAAGCCTTTTTTACCATTATTTTGAAAAAGTTCTTAGTTGTGGTGTTTGCATCCCATGCACTTCCTGTTTCATCTCTCCATTTTCGTTGGAAGTTGCGCAGAAACTTGGCTGGACATTCATTATCATTCAGCTTTTCCCCTTCCAGTCTTGAAGCATCCATCTTTTCTGGGAATTGCTTCCTAACTTCTCTCCACACATCACTTCTCCAGTGTCCAAAGGGCAAGCTGTCTCCTGTGTTGCTGTTAGCCACTGCTTGTAGTTTTGCTGCTCTGAATATGTCTTCAGTGACATGCTTTCCCACTACTTGCATTAACAGAGCCTTGATATCCCCCAGGGCTAACTTATGCCCTGCTGTGCTCTCTTCTAGTGCCAAAATCCATTTATTAGCACCATCAGTGAGTTCTGGCAGTCTTTCTGCTAACCCCACCATATCCATAAATGTCCATGGCACATAGTGATCAATGCCATGCCTCACGATCAGGGGCATCTGTCGTGCACTAGATGTTCCTTCACCTTCAGAATATTCATCCAAATCATATAGACCCTGTCGTCTGGCAGGCTGATCAATGTCCTGATCATCTTCCATTTCATTTAATCTCTGTTGCTTTGTTCTTTCACCTGAAGTCTGACTTCTTGTTCTTCCTGCATACACACTGCAACCTTCTGGCATTGAGTCTTCATGTTTTTGCAGTTCTTGCAGTCGTTTGTGTGCTTCATGTCTTTCTTTTTCCATTTTGTTAATCTCCTTCTGCAGTGCTGCCCTTCGTTGTCGTATATTCAAGGTTATTTCTTTTATTTCAGCAGCTTTCTTTCCTTCTCTGTCCCTCTCTCCAGATTTTCTTGATTCCTTAAATCCACTTTCAAATTGCTCTTCAAACTCTTTCCTCCCTTCTCTGTCCCTCTCTCCAGACTTTCTTGATTCCTTAAATCTACTTTCAAATTGCTCTTCAAACTCTTTCTTCCCTTCTTTGTCCCTCTCTCCAGACTTTCTTGATTCCTTAAATCCACTTTCAAGTTGCTCTTCTTTCTTACGTTCTCTGTTTTCTCGTCTTCTTTGTTTTGCTCTTTTTCTGGATTCTATCTTCATCATGCCAGCCACCAGCCTCTCTTCAAAGTCAGTATTTACTTCTTCTGAATCTTCAGTGTTATCAGCACCAGTGTCACAGCTTATCTCACTGTCTGTGCTGTCACTATCCTCTGATTGAGTGAGGTGCTTCTCTTTTTTATCCTTCTTCTTTTTTCCGTTCACTTTGGGGATAAGTGTGTGTGTTGTTTCCATATTGTCTGTTTTCTTCTCTGTCATGCTTTGTTCCTGTTCTCTGGAATCACACCATTCTCTTGTAGCTTGACTTTCCACTTCCCTAGCTTCGTTGAGCAAAGTTGCATAGGATGTTTGAGAAGTTTGTGACTTTGGCTGTGATGCTGTTGGCGACCCCTGCTGGCTACCTGTGGGAGGTTCCTCACTGTTAGTCATTGTTATCTTTATCTTTCCGACTAGCTCCCCATGGATGTCTAGTAATCCCTCTACACTATCTGCTACTTCTCCCACAACAAACTGTCCTACGTTATCAGTATATGGGGGAGGATCATTAGTTAATGGGCCTGCTTGCATCACACCTGTCTCTTCGTTATTTTTAGCTTTGTTAATCCCCTCAGTTTTTATTATATCCCTTAATTTTTTTTACTGACTGTCTGTATGCCTTTCCCTCTTGAATAAACCATCCCAAAATCTCTCTCTCCTTCTGTCTTTTCCCCACTCTTGTGTTACTGGTGTCATATGCTTTATGGTGTTTGATATAGGCCCCAACCTCATCACAGCAGGCAATGTCAAATGTACCCACAACTGGCCATTGCTGGCCTGCGATTGTTCTTTTATTCCACTTTTTCATACATTTTAGTATTAGCTTTTTCTGCTCTGGATGTCTTTTAATCATCAGTTGAGCAGGTGTGATTGATTCTTTTTCAGCCTTTTTTATTCCCATTCTGCTCACACCCGACTCCATTTCACTTTATCTTGTTCTAATTCAGTTTTCAGTTCAGTTTTTTTTTTTTTTTTTTTTTTTCTAACTCCTCGTTTAATGATTTTATTCCTATTAGAATATTATTTAAGTATTTATCTCATTTACTTATGTATTTACTTACTTTCTTTGTCAACAATCATAACAACTTCCTTAGAAAACTCCAACAAACAAACTGCGGTCTCAGTCTACAGCAAGAGCAGCTCTCCTAGAATGCCAAGGCCAAACAACAGTCTTTGCCAACAGTGATAAAAAAACTTGGCAATCGGAGGCAAGCAGCTGTCTTTTCAGTAGCTTTACAAGCACAGCTGCCGTTCTCTCTGGGTCATAGCAGAATTACCCTAATCATCAATTTTAACGTTCTTAAACTAGTCACAATCATGCATAAACTGTTCTAAGGTGAAAAATCAACCTTAGCCTCATTTTTTAAGCCTCTTCTTGATTTATCATAATCTTAAGTTTATTTTATTAGTATTATTAAATTTATCACCTTAGCAACACTCCACTCCTCTATTATTTATATGTATTCCTCTTTTTTCTAGAAGGAAAGTTATATTAAAATGCTCCTGTATCAATGTGTTATGTGCCTACACTCTCATGTGTTGCGCTCACACAGCTGCGATGGAAAAGAAAAAAGGAACAGAGTGTTTGCAGCTGTACTCCTGTGCTGTGTCTCACTTTTTGGCACACCTACAGCTCAACCACTTCATTAGGATCTCTGTTCTTCTCTTTTTTAACAACTTCACTCCAAAGAAGACTAATGCAGCCTTGTCACATAACATACTGTATACTTAATCGTCTCAAGAATTATATAGGCACCTTGAACCGGAGCGCTCTTATCTGGTCGTTAATAATGCAAACAATCAATATTATCAAACAAATAAACAGGCCTTTAAAAACTTGAATCTTATAAGCTATGTACAAAATGATCATTATTATTCACAATAGCGCTCATTCGAACATTTACGAAATTACACAACAGTGCACTGTATTTTTAGCATCATTCACTCTTTGTTAAAGAAGCATTTGTCTAGATTCAGCCCTGATAACAGCGGTATTGCGGACTCACAGCCGAATTCTGCCCTGTTTCAGCGTTATCTTAGACGTCTGGGTGCTGCCCTAAAGAATGGCGGTATCTCGGTATTCATCAATTTTTCCGGATTCTGCCCCATAAAATAGCGGAACCTCAGAATTGTACGCTTTTTAATTGCTTTTTGGCAATTTTCCTAAAATTTATCTTTTTCTCTAAACGGGGTGCAACTCAAGCCAAACGGTGTTGCAATTTATCTGTGCCCAAACGGTCTGCAACTCTGGCCAAACGGTGTTGCAGTTATCTTTATTCAAACAGAATTTGCAAATTTATCATCAGAACTGGCTGCAACTAAAGCCAAACGGTGTTGCAGTAACAACCTAAAAGTGTACTCTTTGCCACACACAGCCAACAAATAAGCATTTGTCTAGATTCAGCCCTGATAACAGCGGTATTGCGGACTCAGCCGAATTCTGCCCTGTTTCAGCGGTATCTTAGACGTCTGGGTACTGCCCTAAAAAATGGCGGTATCTCGGTATTCATCAATTTTTCCGGATTCTGCCCCATTAAATAGCGGAACCTCAGAATTGTACGCTTTTTAATTGCTTTTTTGGCAATTTTCCTAAAATTTATCTCTTTCTCTAAACGGGGTGCAACTCAAGCCAAACGGTGTTGCAATTTATCTGTGCCCAAACGGTCTGCAACTCTGGCCAAACGGTGTTGCAGTTATCTTTATTCAAACAGAATTTGCAAATTTATCATCAGAACTGGCTGCAACTAAAGCCAAACGGTGTTGCAGTAACAACCTAAAAGTGTACTCTGCACATAGTTAGTATGACGTAATCCAACCAGACTCACTTATAATAACTTCAAAAGAGATAATAACCTATAGCACTCTATTAGTATCTTATTTACAGCATAATCTCATATTCTGCCTAAACCAAAGTGTTAGTGAAGCCCCACTCATACATAAAGCACTTTTTTTTTTTCACATTTGAACTCTTTTTTCCAATTGTGTGAGAATTACACAACGCTTCGATTATTTAATTCAATCGATTTGGGCCAAAATAAAACAGTGTCAGTCACACTGTCTTACTGTCAAACAGTCAGTTAAATGCCACGATATTTCGATCTACCAGATTCAATTTAATGAATGGTCCAGGACGAATATATGCGTGGGATTCTGACCTTTGACCTATGACCTTTGGATCATTAGTCTGTTAGGCTCTCCATCTGCCAGATCCAAGTTTTTTTTTTTTTTGTTTTTTTTTTGGATGACCAGGATGGCTGAACGAAACACGTCTTGATCCAACTGTCTCTTTTTTTTTTTTCTGACCTGTGACTTATTAATGACTATTGGATCATTAGTCTGTTAGGCTCTCCATCTGCCAGATCCAAGTTTTGTTTTTTTTTTTTTTGGATGACCAGGATGGCTGAACGAAACACGTCTTGATCCAACTGTCTCTTTTTTTTATTTTTTTTTTTATTTAAATTTAAATTTATAAATTTGATGTTGTGATTTCTCTCTCTTTTTTTTTATATGACTAGGTTTTTTTGAGGAGAGTGTTAGTAACCCGCAGCCCGAGCAGACACAGTCTAATGCCAGAAGCAACGTTTTTTAGCAGATTTGATAAAAAGGCTCTGCTTACCTTTAAATTGTGGCCACAGTTGGTTCTGAACAGTAGATGTTCTGTCCGGACACAGAGTCCCTGACTCCTCTCCTGGCTGCGCTCGCCAATTGTCGTGGTAAATCTTCAGCTGGGCCTTGAACTTCAACTCTCCCATAACTCAAAGACTTATTTCATTACTAATTGAGAAATAGACTCGAAAGAATACACTGAAGCTAAAAGAGTTTAAATGTGAATAGATTTACTGTGTATCAAAGTGCAAATACAAAGTAAACCGAGGCTTTGACCAAGGAACAAAACCCGCAGATTCTCATAAACAATGCGTTTTATACCCCCTAATGTGGTGTCTCATATTACACCACACCTTTTTGTGATGATCATATTTTTGATATTAACCCAAAAGTAATCCAAACATAGACAACCTTAGTGTCATACTGCTCGCAGTTTTTTTCCATTCTGATTTGGACTCTTTTAACTTTCCCACACTCTAACGGCCTTGAGTTTTTAGCTGAGTCACTCTTTTAGTTTTACCTAGACTTCTGTTAAACCATTCCTTCAGTGTTTACTTCTAAAAATGCTTATTGTAAATACAAATGTTTCACCTTCATTTTGATTATTATAATCCTAATTTTCCACCACACACGTCAGTCCAAAATCTCCCATATGTGTTCAATTGGGTTGAGATCTGGTGACTGCAAAGGCATTGTCATTGTGGAAGACAGCATTGCCATCAAGATAGAAATGTTTCATTATAGGAAGAAGGTGATCACTCAGAACAACTGTGTACTGATTTGCAGTGACCCTTCCCTTCAAGGGGACAGGTGGACCCAGAACAAGCTAGCAAAATGCCCCCCAAAGCATAACAGAGCCACTGGATCCCCTGACTGCAGGGATCAAGCATTCAGACCTGTACCCGTTTTTCCTTTAATTTGTCACCTGCCTATATTGGGAATGGGTGAAATATTGTGAGGGATCAAGTGCTGCTGACAGGCTCAGAAAAAGCAGGCTATCAGGAGAAAATAATGTAAGAAAAGACAGTTCTTCTTTGGACTGCAGCTTTGCCTGATAATCACTAGCTGCTGTCAGAGCTCAGCTCCACACATGACAGGATAGTATGAAGAGAATGACAGAAGGTATACAAAAAGAGAGGGTAAATTAGCAATAGAACAAACAACTGTAATGTACAAGAAGATGTAACAAAAGGAAAGTCATTTTTTCATTGTCTAAGTCTCATTTACACTTGTCATTAAGACCCACTCTTAATATACACACTTACTCTTGCATAGAAGAAGAAAGAAAGAGAAGAAAAAACACTAATGTTAACAAATAGATGATCTAATAAGTAGAATGTTAACAAATAGAAGAGTGTTGATAAATAGCAGATATAATAAATAGAGAGTTGATAAAAAGAAGGAATAATAAATAGTGTTAATAAATAGAAGATATAATAAATAGGGTGTTAAATAATAATAGAAATCGTTAAAAAAATACTATTTGAAGCTGTTTCACCTAAAAAATCAATATTTCTCTGGCTATGTTTGGTGATCACGGACTTCCTGGAAGGGCTGTTAGCCGAGCTGCTGCTAACGTTTGCCCAGTTGTTTGTTGTCGCAAACTGAAATTGTTAAAAAAATACTATTTGAAGCTGTTTCACCTAAAAAATCGATATTTCTCTGGCTATGTTTGGTGATCACGGACTTCCTGGAAGGGCTGTTAGCCGAGCTGCTGTTAACGTTTGCCCAGTTGTTTGTTGATAACGTCCAGGGACTAAAATCCTTCTTCCGGCTAAAAGATATAGTTAAAAACGACCTAAGTTTATCATGAAAATGTGGCTTAAAGCTGAATAAAAGTCCATTTATAACAGTTTATGTGGAACAAATACAATGCTGATGTATATCTTGTAGTGTGTAAGTTACTCTTTGGTAGATGCCATTGCAGTGGACAAACACAGGGACTCATGCACCTTGTGCTAAGGTTAGTTTACTCTGTGTTGACGTATGACGCTATTGATATGCGACCAAATGAAACGGTCCGTTACTTTTATTAAATTACAGATTTCTCTGGGTTTGAAAATTGTTGGTAACAATAGGGATAATGTAAGTACACAACTCAACAACATATATAACATAGGTAGAGTTGTTTTTAGACATTTTGATGTGGAATAATTACCTTTAAATGTCTCAGTAAAGAAGGAACTCTGTCCCACCTCTTCATTTTATGTCATAAGTTACAATCATTCTGGGGCTCCTTGTTTGAATTTCTCACCATGCATCCCAGCCCCACTCACTGTGTTATTTGGTATAGCCAATCTGGATGGTGGGATGAGCAGAAATGAGGCAAGGGCTATTTCCCTCTCAAATTCGTTAGCCAGAAAGTTGATTTTACAATCCTGGAAGTCTGATAGGGCTCCTTCTTTTGAAATGTGGCTGAGGGAGCTGGGGAATGTATTACACCTAGATAAAACCAGGTACATCATGTCTGCCAAGTCAAGTCTTTTTTAAACCTGGCAACCTCTTCTCAATTTAATGTCTGGGAACTAACTAAAAGAGCATTACAAGGCCAAAGACACCAGTAATAGCAGTGAGGGAAAACAAGCTAATGAACGAGAAGTGCTCCAGTGCTTCAGAGAAGCAGCAAGAAAGCATGTGTTTGACATTAAGCAAATGCCCGTCCTAACAGTGAAGGAAGGGGGAGAGCAACAAACAACCTCCATACTCCCCCAAGATGGGGAAGGTAAACAATGTCCAATGATAAGAACGGATGCCTGGGCAATGGGAGAACTGGTTGGCAGACCCCGCCTACAGGAAGAGAAGAAGGGCCATCACGACGGCCCATGAGAAGGAACCTCTCACTCAAAGAAGAAACAAGAACTTATGAGGAAGAACTACACCACATAGCGCAACTGCAGGAACAAATACAGATGGAAAGAGGAAGACCTGCAGAAATATACAAAAGCATAGCAGTGGCTGAAAGTGAACATAAGGCACATATAAGCAGTTGTTGGAAGAAAGCAAAAGATATGAGGAGCGGTTGAGAAATCGAGCTCCATAAGATACACCAAGGGGGTCACCAAGAACCCCACAAGTGGTGAAAGTGGAACTAAAAGGAACCATGATAACACAAGGGAGTGGCAAGGGGAAACCAGCACAAAGTGGAGTAAGGCAGACAATGTCAGCAGAAGAGCTCTCATGTTGAAGATAGCGCTACATTCTGTGCCCCTTATGAGCCACCAACACTTGCACCCATAACGGCCTGAAATTGGACTTTATAAGAAACCACCCAGTATGATAACAATCCAGGGACAAGGAGACTTTGGGAAACAATCTGTTAAGGCTCAGTCAGCAATATACTGGATCCAATGGCCTCCTAATTCAGAACTCTTGAGGCAATTTGATAAGTGGAAAGTATGGACTCAAAGAGAGTTGCCCACAGCACAGGAACCACAGCTACTGTTGCACTGTACTGTGATGTATGATGAAAAATCAACAACACACTGACTTCAGAGAATGTTGGAATGAAGTAATCAACAGCAAGATATTCTAAATAGTTCGTCAAAACATCTATATTGGACCTCAAGGGGCAGCAGCTGCAGTCATCTTGCCTCCTGAGCTACGACACTGGTTCCAGGTAATTAAGTCAGCCCCTCACGTCACATTACTGGTAACCAGCGGATATGAGTCAAAAGATATGGAGCTCATGTTGAAGATGGCCCTGCAAACAGCCATTTGGAGGCCCACCCAAGACTCCCAAGTGCAAGCCTCCAACAATGGACAATATCTGAAAATCCCTCTGCGCACGTATTATGAAGGTATCGGAGCCCAGGTACTACTGGACCAAAAACCCTCAATCCAGGCGCTACTGTCAGAAGAAAACAATGTATTAGCCTCGTACTTCAGGGTCTGTGGTCACAACACAAAACAGATGTAGGGCTAGTTAGGTCAGCACAGCCAGTCCACATTAAAGCAAAGAGGATGTGGATGATATACTAGTGTGTAGCAATAGTAGAGAGCAGTGTACCCAAGACTCACTCACGGTCCTAAAAGCAGTGGAGAAAGGGGGCATAAAGTAAGCAAAGATAAATTACAGTTTTGCCAACCACACGTTGAACATATGGGCAGACAGTTGTGTGGCAACAAAAGGGCAATAGCCCCCTCCCAAATTGAGGCAGTATCAAAAGCTCCCAAACCGCTAACAGTAGGCCACATGCTGTTTTTTTGGGGGAATGGCTGGGTTTAGCCGTCCGTGATTATATTATCAAAACAGCCCCATTGTCAGGTCTAATTCGTGCAGCAGGACAGACTAATGGTTCTGCCAAGTTACAAAGGACTGCTAAGGCTGAGGGAGCCTTTCAGGTCTTAAAACATGACATGCAAACAGCACCCGCTTTAGAAAAGTCAGGCTATGCCTGCGCTGTACTGCTGCAGGATACACCCATGGGTAAACAACCTTTAGACAACTACAGTACTACAGCACCAAACTCGACCACATTGAAATGGGACTGCTGCCCTCTTACCAGGGTTTGGCAGCCGCTGCTTTTGCATTTCAAGAAGGATCAGCCATAACTATGGGACACCCCACCATTTTGTATACTTCACACCAACTACATGCTCTATTCACTAGCCCTAGAAAGACAGGCTATGAGGTAATCTTCACAGCCCCAGAGTTAAACATTTAATGCTGCACCACAGTCAATCCTGCCACACGCATGGTGTTACCTGTAGAAGGTACACCACATGATTGTGTCCAGTCAATGGATGCGTCGTTATGGCCTCAACAAGACTTACATAATCAACTTATACCAGCCGAGCTCACTCTTTTTGTAGATGGTTCCTGTTGTAAAGACACCACAGGCAATCATGCTGGTTATGCAATAGTACAATTGCACCCTGATAACAGCTTTACTGAAGTACAGACTATTAAGCTTACTCAGCCCTGTTCTGCCCAACTGGCAGAAATTAAGGCTTTAACAGCAGCTTGTCACCTAGCAGCAGGTAAAACCCTAAATGTATACACAGACTCTCAATGCCTATGAAGTTTGCCACGTCCATGGAGTCATTTGGAAACAAAGAGGCTTTCTAAGAGCTGATGGTTCTCCAGTAACTCATGGGGAAGCCATCTCAGCATTATTAGACGCCATTCATCACCCAAAAGCTTTAGCTATCATAAAATGTGCTGCACACCAAAAAGTTGACTCACTCATAGCTAAAGGCAATAACTTAGCAGATGAAGCTGCGAAGTGGGCGGCTACATCCACATGTAGGCTATAGGACTGATGCTAATAGCAGAACATTGTGAACGACTAACTAATTTAGTGTCATTAATAGCTGCACAACACCAAGCCGGTCCATATGCTCATTCAGTATGGTTAAAACGAGGAGCTGTCAAGATTGCTGAAGACAGCCCCTCCAATGGCGTAGTGTCCAAGGCCATTTCATCCTCCCTACGGCCTTACTTCGCCCCGCAATTCATATTGCGCATGGTCAGGACCATTGCGCAAGGGAGGAGGCATTGAGAAAACTTCAAAAGGTTTGGTGGTCACCATTCTTAGCAGCCAAGGTGGACCACGCATTGCAAGAATGTGAGGTATGCACACACCACAACAAAAGAAAGGAAGTTCTCCGTCACTTGCACACATTCCACCACCAGAGGGCCCATTTTGCCATCTAATGCTAGATTACATAGATATGATGGAACAAATCAGAGGGTTTAGATACATCTTGGTGGTAGTTGACACGTTTAGTAGGTGGGTAGAAGCAGTCCCGACGACTGTTTCTTTCTGTTGGTCCCGGTGCTTCCTTCACAGTCTCCACTTCCCTCAGCTGCATATCAGACCCACTGCTTCTTCCCACTGAAACCCAAATAACACTCGCACTGATACATACAAACAGTATCAAAGTCAATATCATGAGGCACATACACATAGATTTCTGTAGTGTCCAATCCCAGGTGTGTGTCCAATTAGTTCATTTCTAAATTGCATTTAACTTTTTCTAGAGTCACAACCTCAGATATCAGAGATTTCCACAGAAGAATAGAGGGGGGGTCATCTCCTGCCTACCGCACCATGATTGCTTTCCATGCCAACATTACTAAATCATTTCTTCATGTTGTTTAAGAGAATCTGGGATACTTCCAAGCAAACATAGAAGTGGACTCGCTGACGCCTGTTGACCTGTTGCAACACTAATGTTTGCACATATTGCCCTCCAGAATGTGACTGCATTACATTCCCACAAGCAATGCAACCTAGTGCCTATGTGATTTTTACATTTGAGACAATTTGGTGAAACTCCTGCTGTATATTTACTATAAATATATGGCGATATATAAACATTATGTAGGATATTATATTGCAATTCTTCATATCTGTTGCATATCGAGATTCTAGAGGGCAGTCACAGGATATCATTCCACATGTCATCAGTTATCACACATTTCAATAACATACACCATGACGTTTTAAGCACTGACAGTTTATCAGCATTCAAATCTAGCATTTCGGAATAAAATTTTGGCACAAAATGTTTGGACTCTTTGAGTTTCAGAAGAAACACCTCTAATGGGTAAGATTCGTTAGAGTATTCTAGCAAGTTGATTTTCTCATACACGTGATGTCTGATCTGTAGATATTTATAGTGGTCGTTCTTGGATATGTGGTACTAAGTTCTCAGTGATTCAAACGTTCAAAATCTACCTTTCTCAAAGAGGTCATGAATTCTATTAATGCCTACACTCTGCCAAGATGTAAGATTTGAGCCTAGCCCCTGTGAGGATAGCTCTGGGTTTCCTACCAATATTTTAAAATATTGAGAGGGTGGGTCTCTTTGAATATTTTCCTCAGTTTCCTCCATATCCATAGTACATTATCAGGAAGTTATTCCTTGTAGCATGAGGCAGTTCATTTGGGCATTTATCTAACAGATTCACAGGAGAGATGGGTTTGCAAATGGTTACCTCTAGATCAAGCCAGGGAGAGTATGACTGTTCATTTACCCATGAAAAAATAATTCTGGCTTGCATGGAGAATGCATAGTATTCTACATTCGGCAGATTAAGATGCTACTCTCTTCTGATCTGACATGAGAAGTTTGACCTCCTCAACATCTTAAAATTCATACACTGTGTTACAGAGTTTATTAAACCGATTATGTGTGATCAAGATATTACATTTCTAGTGATGAAGGCAGAACAGGACATACTTCTCTCTCTATCGGTGCTTCTAGGTCCTAGTAATACTGACTTTTGCATAAAAGTGACCAGGGTGCTTAGTCAAACATAAGACCAAAATGTTAAATAGCCATCAGATTCATGTAAAGTAGTGTATGTCTGTCTGAAAGACTTGTATGTGTCTGCTTCAGTCAAAGTGAATTTTTTGTTGAGTCTGTACATTGGATTTTTCAACAACAATTCTGGGGCGACTGTGGCTCAGGAGGTAGAGCGGGTCGCATGTTGATGTGTCCTTGGGCAAGACACTTAACCCCAAATTGCTCCTGATGGCTGTGCCTTCAGTGTGTGAATGTGTATGAATGGTTAGCTTTCCTCTGATGGGCAGGTTGGTAGCCCCTGTACCCATTCAGTGTATGAATGTGTGTGAATGGGTGAATGTGATTTGTAGTGTAAAAGCGCTTTGATTGGTCAGAAGACTTGAAAAGTGCTATACAAGTATGGTCCATTTACCATGACAAGAAAAATAGAGAATAACACCTGGCTTCTTCATCAGAGGCAGAGCCAAACTGCATAGACTGCCAATTATGAATGCCATAGGTGATCAATATAATACTAAAACATTTCATCATTGACTTCAGGATGGATCTCTTTATCTGGTATTGCTTGCGTGCAAACCAAGGCTAAGAGTGTGTATGGCCTGAACCTGTCTCTCTTGCAAGGAATAAAAATGATTCAATACACAATAAATAGTCAAACTCAAAAATAAAAAAAGAGATAGTCCATGTGGTTATAAAAATACCTGACATGAATCTTAATATGGAGTAATTTTCATCACTCCATAGATTATAACGCAGATACCTTGGCTATATACCAGTAATTTTAATGATGTATTATAAGAACTGGATACCGGACTAAAAATGATGCCCACTCAGTCCTATAGGAATTGCTCACCTGGCACATACCATGGGTGTATAAAGAGGACTGGACAGGAAGAGTGCCAGGCGTCTTCTCTTTATATATCCATGAATGAAGTCCACTGATGGCAGTCAACCCAAAACAGGTGTCAAACGCACCACTTCTGCCCACAACACAATGCTCTTCCCAAGCCCTCTGCTATTAAAATCTGACTAATAAAACCTTTATTTCTTAGAATCATAGGAGAAATTAAAGCTGCAAACAGCAATGAGAGGGCCCTCGCACCCTTGCACATGTCATGGCGCGGCGCAGTCAAAGTGCTTCAGTCACTTGAATGTAGATGTAGATTATTCATAAATTACAACACATCAGGCAATAAACACATCTGAAGCATATATTATAGATAACAGTTGACCGATACTGTTCAATTAAATGACCTGCTTTCCCATTATTTTTAATAATTCCCTTGAGGCAAATCTAAACATACATGCAAACATAGTTATTAATCCTTTAGAAAGAACACGCAGTGATTCATAAATTACAACACATCAGGCAATAAACAGATCTGAAGCATAAATTATAGATAATGGTTGATCAATACTGTTCAATTACATGAGCAAAAACAACCCAGGTTTAAATTATTTTTGATGGAAAAGTTATTCTAGCTTTAATGTGTCTTGTAAACAACTTGAATAAATGAAGATGGTTGCAGTCTAATATTGATCATTATTTAAGTTAGCTATGTTCCCTTTCTTAATATAGAAAGAATATTTATGATTTCAATATCTCATTATTATTAGGCTGCCCTAACAAGTCTATAAAGAGCCCGCAGAGGAAGCACCGTGACCGTCAGGGTAAAACAGTCCGCGGAGGAGCTGCTCAGTTCGGCTGCACAGATAGGAAACACCTCGGCTGACAGGATGTACCACTCTGTTTGGTTTATAACGGCGGTTGGAAGCCTGCGTATTAGGTACATTACTGCAGCCTTCTGCTCCGCAGTGAGGACCAGACATGAAATCCTACACATTAATAGTTTCTGTCTAATAAACTCAATGAAAGCTCTACTACTCCACCCACTTGGCAGGTTCATTAAAGTTTCAATGCTGAGTTCCTGAACTCCAGTCTTCCAGTTTCTTCATATATTGTCTTTCTTGATCATACTTAGTACAATCTATGCTTGCATGCATAATAGTCTTCTTATCCAGATGGAAATAATATGTGCATATATTGGTATTGGCCACAATGAGTTGGAAATATCGGCATATCGGCAAAAAAATCCAATATCGTGCATCCCTACTCTAAAGTTAAAAGTAACCCTGAACCTCAATTCTAGAAATATGTTTTTTCTTTGACAAAATGGGAATACTTGAACCTTAGGTACCTGTGTGTATGTGTGTGCAGGACACTGGAGCAGGCAGCCTCAGTACCAGTGGTCTATGCCAGAGCCTGGTTGTGTATGGCAGGCTCCGCTGTGGACACACTCAGGTGGAGTCGGCCAGGCTGCCATTGCCACAGCCCTCAGCAAGAAATGCAGTCTTCACTACAGTTGGTTAGTATTTAACATTCACATATATTGATAAAATGTATTTCTTATGTGGTGTAGGAGCCAATTAGCAAATCTTCTATAAGTAGGAACCAAACTGTGCATGTTCAGGAGCCGCCCGGAAAGGGAAACAGTTTTTGACCACTCACTCACCCACTGTTTACCTGGTCACATGCAACTCAAGGCAGCGTTTTGCTGCAGTCGGGTATGTTATTTGGTACCGGTACTTTTTGGTGTTTGGTGCGTTTATGGAACAACAAGTTTATGGAATAAATGGACTCTGTTCAACTCGTGAGAATTGTTTGGACAATACTTAATTTAATTCCAGGTAAACGGTGCGTCAATTAAATAGTCCGTGGTGGAGCACCTCAGTGGCTCAAAGCGTGGGCTTGGCCACTATAATTCAGTCAAAAACTGTCCGTTTGATAATGCATCAAGAAGAGTTTGCCATGGGTTGCGGCAACGCGGGAGAGCAGACGGGGATCGCGTAATTGGAGCGCGCAGCCGGCAGTGGCTCATCAGCCGATTGGGACGCTAGAGAGGAGCTGCGGTTCATCCTCTCATCTGCTGTGGTTCACCTGCTCATCGGCTGAACAGGACACCGGAGGAGCCGATTTGGACGTCGCGGAGCTTCCCGCCGCCTGAATCACACAACAGTTGTTTCATCTGACGGAGGTAAGGTAGCGCTGCCGCAAGTTTAGATGGCCATCTAGTTGTGTGCACACAAAAATAAGGCGTAAGTCCAATGCATTGGTTGCTGAAGGTGATGAACAAAAAAGCTTTGTGTTGGTAATTTTATTACAACTGTTTGACCGTCGGACATTTAAAATGGACATGGAACAGTCCGTTGCGGACACGAACATAACGCCAGCTATGAGTGTGCCAGCTGTTGGCAAACAGGACACTGTTGTTGAATGTGAAACGCAAAGCAAGCGGGTTGTTAAACTTTCTGCTAAAGCTCTTGCTGACAGGTTAGACAGGTTACAAAACGGTAGAAAATCTAAGCTAAATAAGGCTAGCAATTTAAGAAAAACGATACAAGGTTTAATGCAAAATGAAAAAGTTCTGAGGTACAAAATGCTCTTGATGGTTACATTGAGTTGTGTGATGATATAAAATGCGTGCATGATTCAATAATGGGTTTTCTGCCACAGGATGAAAAAGAGAGACATGAAACATGGTTCAAGGCAAAAATGATGTTCAATGATGAATTTATTGCAAATACACAAGAGTGGGTTTTGAAAAATGAAAAGTGTGTATCTGAAAATGAAGGTAATCATGAAAATGGTAATTGTGATGAAATTAATCCTGATGATAGTGTTTCCAATGTGAGTAAACATTCAAACAAAAGTTACATCAGTAACAAATCAAGTACCACTTCCTCTGCACAAATTAAAGCAGAAGCAGAAAGAGCTGCACTTGTTGCTTGGATGGCAGCATTAAAGGAACAACATGCATTGGATGAACAGGAGCAACAAATAAGGAGGAGAAAGGAACAGCTCAAGTTGGAAACTGAGTTAGCAGCATCTACTGCTAGGCTAGCAGTTTTGAAGGCTTCGGATGGACGTTCATCTCAGGTACCATCAAATGGCATGAACTCATATTTTGAAAGGGAAAAGAGGAAGCTGGAACCACTTAACACTCTTAACCCCACAGCAAAGGAATATGAGCCTGTTGCACGGATATCACAGCAAAAGGATTGGTCATTGCCACAGCACAAGCAGTTAGCAATGGACATTAACCCAAAGCTAACTCAAACGCACAGTCCAAGTGCAGCAAAACAAGATACTGGTGCATATGAACAACAACATGGGAAAACATCACAAGGTTTGCAAGATCAACTTCAATACAAAGCTTTCATTAAAGCATTCGAACAAGGAGTGGAGGACAAAGCTAGTAGAGCTGACTGCTTGTATTACTTGGAACAGTTCACAAAGGGACAGCCAAAGGAATTGGTTCGTAGCTGTCAACACATGGCTCCTGAACATGGCTACATTGTGGCAAAGGGTCTTCTAAAAGAACATTATGGAAATGATTACAAGATTTCAGCTGCATATACAGAAAAGGCTCTGGCTTGGCCAACAATCAAGTCGGAGGATGTCAAAGCCCTGCAAGCTTATGCTTTGTTTCTACGTGGATGTTGCAATCTAATGGAAGAACTTCATTACATGTATGAGTTGGATTTTCCAACTAATATGAGAGTGGTCATTTCCAAGCTGCCATTCAAGCTCAGGGAACGATGGAGAGCTAAGGCCCATGACATTATGGAAGCCTCCCATGATAGAGCTCATTTTTTGGATGTGGTGTCATTTATTGAGAAGCATGTGAGGATCCTTTCTGACCCCATCTTTGGAGATCTTGAAGTTGTAACATTGAAATCTGTTTGCTTAAATCCTACCAACAAGTTAAAGCTACATTCAAGGAGTGGAGCAAAAGGAAGCAGTTTTGCCACTACAGTAGCACCTATGTATTCTGTTGAAAATAAGGTTACTCAAAATGACTTCAAGAAACAGGAAAGCCTAAACTGTCACTGTTGTTCACGTGCTCACCCTTTAGAGAAATGCCAACAATTTAAAGGAAAGAAGCACAGAGACAAAATTAATTTTCTAAAGGAGAAAGGCATTTGTTTTGGATGCTTATGCACTGGACACATAAGCCGAGCCTGTATTAATGATTGATTGATTTGTGAGGTTTGTGAGCAACAACATTCCACTGTGCTCCATATCAAGAAGGCAAATGTGGAGCTAGAACCAACAAGTGAGTCACCAGGAGTTAAACCATCAACTCTCCCTCAGACATGTGGACATACAGGGGCCGGAAAGGATCGCTGCATTCTGTCTATAGTGCCGGTGCAGGTTAAGTCTACCAAGGGAAGGGAGGTCATACAGACCTATGCATTTCTGGACCCTGGAAGTTCAGCCACATTCTGTTCAGAAGATCTTATGCAGAAGTTGAACATTACAGGAAAAAGAACCCATTTTCTTCTGAAAACAATGGGACAGGAAAAAGTTGTTCCTGCACACTCTTTATTGGCTTTGGAGGTGTCTGGTCTTGAGGAAAACAACTTTTATCTCCTTCCAGAAGTCCTCACACAGACGAAGATGCCAGTCACTGCAGACAATATTGCTACTGCCACAGATGTGAAAAGGTGGCCTCATCTGTCAAAAGTCCATATTCCCAGTATAAACGCCAGTGTTGACATGTTGATAGGAACCAATGCTCCCAAGTTATTGGAACCATGGGAAATTGTCAACAGTTGTGGAGATAGCCCATATGCTATAAGAACAGTGTTGGGATGGGTTATCAATGGGCCTTTAAATGGAAGTGGAAATGGCAGCAGTCTTGATGTGGAGCTCTCCTCTGTTGTGGTGAATAGGATTTCTGTGTCTACCTTGGAAATCATGTTGAACAATCAGTATAAGCATGACTTTAATGAAAAAACCTCAGAGGACAAAGAGATGTCTAGAGAGGACCTTAGGTTTATGGAAATCATGGAATCCTCTGCAATGCTACAGAATGAGAGGTACACCCTGAAGTTGCCTCTTAAGAAACCTGATGTTCTTCTTCCAAACAACTTTGCAGTGGCAAAACAAAGGATATTTGGATTGAGGAGAAGGTTTGTGAGTAACCCCACGTTGCACAAGGAATATTCAAGCTTTCTCAATGGGGTTATTGATAAAGGATATGCGGAGTAAGCTCCTCAACAGCATTTGCAGAGTGGAAAGGTCTGGTACATACCACACCACAGTGTTTATCCTCCCAGAAAAGGTTCCTTACGAGTGGTGTTTGACTGTGGTGCCACATTTAAAGGTGCATCATTAAATGGAGAACTATTGCAAGGACCCAACCTTACCAGTTCACTGCTTGGAGTTCTCACTCGATTCAGGCAGGAGCCTGTAGCAGTTATGGGTGACATACAGGCTATGTTTCATCAGGTGAAGGTTGCAGAACAGGACAGAGATTTTCTTCGCTTTCTCTGGTGGCCACAAGGGGACTTGAGCAGAGAGCTTCAGGACTACAGGATGACGGTGCATTTGTTTGGAGCTGTTTCATCACCCAGTTGCGCTAGTTATGCGCTGAGGAGAGCTGCTGATGACAACAGGTCTGACTTTTCTGCTGAGACTGTTCAAGCTGTCAAGCAAAACTTCTATGTGGACGATTGTTTGATGAGCCTGGGTTCAGAAAAGGAGGCCATCCAGATGATAAAAGATCTCTCAGCTCTCTGCAAAAGAGGTGGTTTCATTTTGGAAAAATGGATTAGCAACAGTCGGGCAGTGTTGCAGACAATTGCAGAAGAGCAATGGGCTAAAGACCTGAAACAACTGAATCTGGATCGAGACAATCTTCCTATGGAAAGAGCTTTAGGTCTGCTTTGGTGCGTCGAGTCAGACTCCTTTTAAGTTCAAGATGGAAGTGAAGCAGCAGTCTCTAACCAGATGTGGCATGTTGTCCACAGTCAGTTCAGTGTACGATCCTTTAGGTATGCTGGCACCAGTCACTTTGTTTGCAAAAATCATGCAACAGGAGCTCTGCAGGAGAAGCTGTGGATGGGACGACGCCATGCCACCAGATATTGAAAATCAGTGGAAACGGTGGTTGGCAGATCTGGAGTTGCTAGCATCATTCAGGGTTGATAGATGTATAAAGCATGATACGCATAGTAAGACGTGTTCTCAATTCAGTCTTGCAACAGCAGATGTTGGATGATGATGGACTCCACACTGTCATGTGTGAAGTAGAAGCAATTCTTAACGATCGTCCTATCACAAAGTTGTCTGATGATCCAAATGATTTGGAGCCTCTCACGCCAAATCATCTCCTGCTTCTGAAGGGAAAACCTGCTCTGCCGCCTGGACTTTTTGATTCATCTGACATGTATGTGAAACGGCGATGGAAACAAGTTCAATACATATCTAATTTGTTCTGGAAACGCTGAGAATCAGAGAATATCTGCCATTGCTGCAAGAGAGACAGAAGTGGAACCAGAGTAAAAGGAGTTTAGTTGCTGGAGATGTAGTAGTCATCATGGATTAATCAGCTCCACGTGGTTCTTGGCCTCTTGGCAAGGTGTTGGAGGTTTTTCCTGACAAAAGGGGCCTAGTGCGTTCTGTCAAGCTACAGACTGAAAACAACATTATTGAGAGACCTGTAACTAAGCTTTGCTTAATACAGGAAGGGTAAATTGAATTATGTTATTTGCATGTCCATGTAAATAATTGAGATTTCACATTTGGCTCCTCTATTATTGTGTTTGAATTGTAATGTTTGCCTACCACTTACAATTAGGGGCTGGTGTGTAGGAGCCAATTAGCAAATCTACTATAAGTAGGAACCAAACTGTGCATGTTCAGGTGCCGCCCGGAAAGGGAAACAGTTTTTGACCACTCACTCACTCTCTCACTCACTCACCCACTGTGTTTACCTGGTCACATGCAACTCAAGGCAGCGTTTTGCTGCAGTTGGGTATGTTATTTGGTACCGGTACTTTTTGGTGTTTGGTGCGTTTATGGAACAACAAGTTTATGGAATAAATGGACTCTGTTCAACTCGTGAGAATTGTTTGGACAATACTTCATTTAATTCAAGGTAAACGGTGCGTCAATTAAATAGTCTGTGGTGGAGCACCTCAGTGGCTCAAAGCGTGGGCTTGGCCACTCTATGTGGTATGCAATTTATTTTACACTATATGTCCATTTTAAAATATACCTTTTTTAGTATGTGTTTTTAAAAAAAAAAATCATGTCTTCTAGTAAAAAGAATGTCAGCGATAGATCTCATAATTACTGAGAGAGAGATTAAGTCATAAGTACAAACGCTCACCCACTCCACTTGGGTAACCAATCGCTGGAAAACAGTAAAAATGATCGAAGAACAAATGTGACTGTTGTATTTGTGGTGTTCTAAATAGTGTATGTGCCAAGTTTGGTGAAGATTGGATAGAATGTGGATGATCAGGAGTGAAAATCATTTTAGTAGAAACTCAAAATGATGAAAAATGTAGTTAGGTGCAAGTGGGTGGTCCAAATTGGAAAAGCATTTTTGTGTTGATCCAAGGAAGTTTTCTTTTAGGCCTTAGGGTTAATGATTTATAAGATTTAGAGATTTACAGAAAGAGAAACCCAACAGATCCCCCCATGAGCAAGCACTTGGCGACAGCGGTAAAAACTCCCCTTTAACGGGAAGCAACCTAAGGCACGCCTTGACTGGTTGGGTTGAGAGAGAGAGAGAGAGAGAGAAGAAGGGGGAGGGGCACACAGTGAAAGAGAACCGCAACAACAACAACAATTAACAAGCAGCAACAAACAGCAGCAACAACAGCTGGAACAGCTGGCAAAGGACAGAAGAAGGACGCCAATACATAAGCATGGTTTATGGGGCTTCCTGTGGATTAGAAAGCACAAAGAACTCCGGGGAAGAAGTAAAGTTAGTAACATGCATTAATGGTATCAAAATGCATACGGATGGAGAAGAGGAGAGAGGAGCTCAGTGCATCAATGGAAGTCCCCCAGCAGTCTAGGCCTTTAGTAGCATAACTAAGGGCTGCTCCAAGGCGAGCCTGGTCAGACCTAACTATAAGCTTTATCAAAAATGAAAGTTTTAAGCCCACCCTTAAACATAGAGAAGGTGTCTGACCCTCGGACTGAATCTGGGAGATGGTTCCTCAAGAGAGTAGACTGATAGCCGTTCTACTTTTAAATACTGTAGGAACCACCAGTAAACCTGCATACTGGGAGCGCAGTGCTCTAGGGGGATAATATGGTACTATGAGTTCTTTAAGATATGATGGTGCCTGACCGTTAAGAGCTTTGTAGGTAAGGAGAAGGATTTTAAATTCTATTCTTGATTTTACAGGAAGCCAATGCAGTGAGGCTAGGATGGGCGAAATATGATCTCTTTTTCTAGTTTTAGTCAGAACACGAGCAGCTGCATTCTGGATCAGCTGTAGAGTCTTTATAGACTTGTTAGGGCAGCCTGATAATAATGAGTTGCAGTAGTCTAGCCTAGAAGTAACAAATGCGTGGACTGTGTTTTCTGTATCTTGTTGAGAAAGGATGTGTCTGATTTTAGCAATATTGCTTAAGTGAAAAAAGGCAGTCCTTGAAATTTGTTTATATGGGCGTTAAAGGACATATCCTGATCAAAGATAACTCCCAGATTCCTTACAGTGGTGCTGGAGGCCAGGGTAATGCCATCTAGGTTAGTTAAATAATTAGATAATGTGTGTCTAAGGTGTTTAGGACCTAAGGTGTTTTAGCACAATGACTTCAATATTATGAGTTTAGCAGCAGAAAATTGCAGGTCATCCAGGTCTTTATGTCCTTAAGGCATGCTTGGAGTCTAGTTAACTGATTGGATTCATCTGGCTGCATTGATAAATATATTTGGGTATCATCTGCATAACCATAAATGTGGTCATTGTGGGTCTATATGTCATGCTCACTTCGCTCACTCCATCTTTGATTCTGGTGATTCACAAAAATACACACAAAATGACAATCAACAAGGCAAACTGATTAGCCCCCTACATCTTTCCAAATTAACATGATTTTTACATGAATAGCTTCAAAAGATTGTTTCTGAGTCTGAACAAAAATAAACACAGAAATTACCTGCCTGTAGCAGCCATTATGGCTAACTGCAACTTCTCTATTATGCTTTCAAATTACCACTGCACAAATACAGTTTTTGTGTGTGTGTGTGTGTGTGTGTTTCAGGTGTGGATGTTGTGCTGATCTCTCTGGCTGAGGAGAAGCTGCAGGCCAGACATGGACGATTCCTGGAGATCGGCAAATATGACCTGTCCAACAACTCTCCACTGGGTCAGTAGTAAGCCAAACAGCAACCCAGACTTACACTAAAAGTGCAAGTGAAACTCTTTTTAGCTTGACAGCTTGGTCGGGGATCCCCACTGACTCTTATTCTAGTTATAAGGAATAAATAGGGTGATCTAATGCATTTTATATCATTTATTTTATAAAGAACCTCAGTCTCTAGTCTGTTATTACTAGGTAGATTAATTTTCTCCTTCTATATGCTTGACAGCAGTCCTGTCGAGTTTAAGCGATCTGGAAAATTCATCTGATTCTCTGCAGTGTGCTAACCAGAAGTCAGTAAAGAAAAATCAGTTCCAAGATTTACATATGCTAACAAAAGTTGACTCTCTGTCACAGCCATTGTGCTCAGCATAATCTTATAAAAATAAAAGATACTTTCATACCATAACACATTTTATGTTACAGATGACTACAGACTATCTAGTGTCACAGCTGCTGATGGACGGTATTAAAGGAGGCGTAGTTCAGCCTCCTCAGACCACAATGTTTGAGAGGGACCAAGTGAAGGAGGCATGCAGATACATGTCTCAGGGCAAGCACATTGGCAAGGTCGCCCTGCTGGTCAGTTTCACATAAATGTTTTTGTGACTATGACAGGAATATATTACACTATGACAGTATGTGGTCTCTTACTAATTTGTCGCTTCGCTCAGGTCTGTTATGAAGAGAAGGGTGCTGCAGTTCAGCCTGCTTCCCCTTTGTCTCTTCCAGCTATCTGTTGCACTTTCTGCATCATCACTGACAGAAAGAGGAGCCCGCAAGCTGGTGCTGACTTCCAGATCAAGCATCAGGAATGGTAAGGCACAGTGGCTCAAGGCTCTTGCAGAGTTGTTGTTTTTATTACATTCAGATTGAGGTTAAATGTTGTTACATATGCCATAAAACTGACTGCAGTTATAAAAAATCAGTGTAAAATCAATTGCTCAGTGCTTTTAAACAACCTCATTGGGACATTATTATAGGACAACTTTTATTTGCTGTTATTTTTAATTAGTGGAAAAAGTCCCCAAAAGTAGTAGCTAATTTGTGTACTGAATGTTAAACTCACTCATGAACTACAATATAATATGATTATGAGTCCATTGTTGACCTGGGGCTTTACTGGCTGTAACAGCTAATAACACTCTAGTCCTGTTTGATGCCAGGCTGGGTGTTTGTGATGTGGATATGTTACGAATATTCCACCTACTCTCCCTTGTTATATCTAAAAAAATATGCACCAACTGACTCACCATCGTATAATTATGCCATATATTAGGACGTTTTTATGATATTAGAAATTACATAAGAGTATGTTAGGCTTTCACTATGTTAGGCTCACCATAAATTCACTAAACCTGGCTGTAGCAGCCAAATATGTTGTAGGGATGAAGTAAGTGCATTGTAATACACTTTGTGTCCATGGGGTGTCGCTGTGAGGTTACCTGGGCAGTATTGCATATAGGTGTGCACGTCACTATTGTTGACAGGTGTTTGACCCGGAAGGGCAAAGGGTTTTTGACCGCTGTGGCGTTTTTCTTTCTGTTGCTTTTTCTTTTTGGTTATCAGAATATGGACTTTTATTTTCTGTACAATAAATCATTCATCACGTTGCATCAGAAGAAGTGTCCGGACTCTCACTCATCATCTTCATCAACGTACGTATTAATATGTGCAGCGAGTCAACCAGGCTCTGGGTCAAAACATTTCAGTAGCTAAGTACTAGACTTTGCTCCTACACTGGCGGTGCTCTGCCTCTTCCTATGCCAACAGCGACCGGTGATGTCCAGCTTTGTGCTGGCAGAGAGGACAGTGGGGAAGAGTGAGCCAGGAAGCCAGAGAGACTTGGTGGATGCTGTAGCTCACATTCTGGGTAAGAATGCAAAATCACTTCCGGTATGAGGCGTGCAGAGTAGAGACGTGTTTGCAATTCGCTCCTGCTACCACTACTTACTTCTAATTTTTCAAACCTCTCATTTATATATTTTCTTATTGCATAAGTGTCTTCAAAGTTAATCCAACATTCTGATGCAGAAAATGTCAAAACAAAAGGGTAAACAAGAGAAAGATGGTCTTTCGCCACCTGCTAGCATCACAGTGGAAGACTTAGCTCCTTGCTAGCTGACCACAGAGGAGCCCTGGCTGCCGACTTTAAGTCCTCATTTGATAAGCTATCCAAGACCCTGGACAACTTGAACTCGACCACGGTCAGCACATTGGCTCACTGGAGGAAAATACTAACAAAGTGGATCGCCGTCTGGTTGAACTTGAGAAAGTGTGCACAACTTTGAAGCAAGACAAGGAGTCATTGACGGCCAGACTAGTCGACTTGGAGGGGCGCAGCAGGTGCCAAAACATACGGATCATCGGCCTACCTGAGTCCCTGGAAAGTCTTCGCCCAACAGCTTTCTTTTCTCAACTCTTGGTCGATGTCCTAACTTCTTCACCTGAATAAGACCGCGCACACAGGAGCCTTGTACCGAAGCCTGCACCTGGTTCAAAGCCCTGACCTGTCATAATACGTCTCCACCGCTTCCAAGTTAAAGACCTGATCATCGTAAACGAGGTAACCTGTCCTACAAGGAGCACAAGATCCGAATTTACAAGGATTACACCACAGATGTGCTGAAACAGAGGGCAGAATATAAGGACATGATGGCTGAACTTTACAGGCGTGGATAATAATAATAATAATAATAATAATAATAAATTAGATTTGTATAGCGCCTTTCAAAACACCCAAGGACGCTTTACAGAGACAAGAAAACAAACAACAGAGAAAGAGTTCATTGTGGTAATTGTGGACCAAAAGCCTGAGTAAACAGGTATGTTTTGAGGGTGGATTTGAAGGTGTCCAGGGTGGGAGCATTTCGTATTGCTGAAGAGAGAGAGTTCCAGAGGATGGGGGCTGCCACGCTGAAAGCTCTGTCCCCAAAAGTGCGTCGGAAAGTGCGGGGGACTGATAGCAGGCCGGCATCCGATGAACGCAAGGTCCGGGAAGGTGTGGGTCAGTGGAGGAGGTCAGAGAGGTACTGAGGTGCCAGGGAGTGGAGGGATTTGTAGGTGAGGAGGAGGAGTTTGTAGGAGATGCGGTGTTTTACAGGCAGCCACTGTAAGTGAATGAGAGTGGGGGTGTTTTGCTGCCAGGGTGGGTGAGAACCCTGGCAGCGGAGTTTTGATAGAGCTGATCAGCATAGCAATGAAAATTGAGTCCATGAGGCACGCCCTGATTGACTGGGGCAGATGGAGAGCGAGAGCTGTTTAAAGAGACAAAGTGTGTTCTGTTTGTGAGGTAAGAGTGGAACCAGGAGATAACAGTACCGGTAAGGGCCAGGTTGGAAAGATGGTTAAGGAGAATGGCGAGGGAGATGGTGTCGAAAGCAGCTGAGAGGTCTAGATGAGGGCGGTCTCAGTGCTATGATATTTCTTATATGCAGATTGTAGAATCTCAAAGAGCGAATTTATTGACGTGTTGATGAAGTTGGTCGGCAACCACTTTTTCCAGGAGCTTACTGAGAAAGGGTAGGTTGGAGATCGGCTGGAAGTTACTGAAGTCGTCGGGGTCGAGACCAGGCTTTTTGAGGACAGGGGTGACAGAGGCAGTTTTGAAGCAGGTGGGTACATAGCCAGATTCCAAGGAGAGATTGACGATATCAACCATGAGGTTCAAGAGGGGGCGGCATGTGGGCAAACAGGCTTTAACAAGAGGTGTGGGCATGGGGTCAAGGCAGCAGGTGAAAGCTTTGGCTTTCATGATCAGTCTGGTGATGAAGGTGACATCCACAGGGGAGAAGGAGGAGGAGGATTTAGGTGGGGGAGGGGTGGCGGCATGTGACTGGATTGGGTGTGAGGGAGGAGGGACAGATGTTTGAAGCAGTGTGTGGATAGAATCCACTTTTTCCTGGAGGTAATCCAGGAACCTGGGGCAGAGGTCACCAGCGTCAGCGGGTAGGGGATCCATAGGGGGGCGTAGTAGTCGGTTGATGGTGGTAAAGAGAGTTCTCGGGTGGTTTTCGTGAGAGCCAATCAGGGTGGAGAAGTAGTGTGTCTTTGGCCGGGAGAGTGCTATCTTGTAGGCAGCAACATGATCTTTAAAAGCCAGCAGGTGGACCGTGAGGCCAGTCCGTTTGTAGAACCTCTCCAGTTGACAACCCCGAGCCTTCATGGCCCGGAGTTTACAGGTATACCAGGGGGCGGGATGAGTGAATGAAACAGATTTGGTTTTGAGGGGGGTGACAGTGTCCAGGCTGAGAGAGAGGACTGAATTGTAGAGAGCCACCAGACCATCCACTGTGATGTCAGAATGGTCTGGGGCCAGGTGGGCTGCTATCAGGTCGGATAGGGCAGGTGTGCAGATGGACTTGGTGTTCCTGAATGTAATTGATCGTTTAGGCCGGAGACTGGCAGGGGAGACAGGAATGGTGAAGAAAATGGCATGATGGTCAGAGACAGCGAAATCAACGCACTGCAGATGAGAGGGTGGTGAGCCAGTGGAGCAAACTAGGTCCAGAGTATGGCCGCTGGTGTGGGTGGGGCCACAGACGTGTTGTGTGATGTTGAGGCAGTCCAATAGTGACAGGAATTCAGCAGCGAACTTGCAGCTGCTGGAGTTCACGTGGATGTTAAAATCACCAAGCAGGAGCGTAGATGGAGAGCTGGAGCAGATGGAGGTGAGTAGTTCAGAGAGCTCCGACATGAAGGTAGTGGATGGTTTTGGAGGGCGGTAGATGAGAACAACCTGTAGTGGAGCTGACCCAAGCAGTGTAAAAATCATACACTCAAATGAGGTGGTGTTGGGTGGCGGAAGTTCCTTTACCAGGATGTCTGTACGATGGATAACTGCCAGCCCGCCTCCACGACCTGTGGAGCGAGATTTCTGGATGTACACATAACCAGGGGGTGTGGCTTGGTTTAGGGTCATGAAGTCCTGCTGGTTATGCCAAGTCTCTGTCAAACAGGTAAAATCAATGCTTCTGTCTGTGATAATGTCATGGATGAGAAGGGTTTTGTTGTTAAGGGAGCGGGTATTTAACAACATAAATGATGCAGAGTAGGGTGCTGAGGAGCAGGTGGGGGGAGGAGCAACACTGTCCGCACAGACCAGGGACTGCAGATTGGCAGCGCACACATGAGAGTTGTTGTGATGACGTCGTGGTACAGTAGCCGTGCACCGATTGGGTCACAGAGTGGGAATGGAGTTTGCATGATTGTAAACAAACTTACGTCCGCTGCCTCTATGGATGTATCGGGGACGACGCAGGACTCCATGCTCCTTGAGAGTGTAAATAAGGGAGATAGCAGGACTGATTTGTGGAATTAGTTGACAGAGTTCCGAGGTGGTATAACTGATGGACATAGCGTCGGAGGGAAGGATGAGGCTCTCTCGGCTGGCTGCTAGCCACCCAATGCTAACCATTAGCAGATGTAGCCCGTCACCGCTAATGCTAGATGGCAACAACACCAGGAGGCTGACGTAAATAGCATTCGACAGCAGGCAGTTGTCACGGTAACAGAGAGGGAGAGAAGAGAGAGAAGGAGGATCCGAAACATAACAGGAACGACAGGGTACCTCTTAGCAGCAAGAAGTAGTAGTAGTGACAAGAAACCAGCAGCACTGGAGCTATGAACGGATCTGGTAACAGTCCAAAACAGGCGGCAGGTGAGTGCTGACCAGGTAGATTCAACAGGTGGTAGCCACAGTTGATAGAGCTACCACAGGGCTCAAGAGCAGCAGGACCTACATAAACTAGCACACAGTTATCCAGATGGGGTTAGATTCCAAAACGAAGCAAACGGAGCAAAACAGAGAAGCGGCAAAACAGAGAAGCGGCAAAACAGAAGCGGCGAACAGCCAACGCCAGTGTCCTCTCTGCGCCTTGCGAGAGTGTGGAGATTGATACAAGCCATCCCTCCTCTTCCCTGCTAAACTCCGGATCACTCTGCCCAGTGGGGAGAAAGTTTGGATTTGGTCCGCTGTGGAGGCTGATAAGTATGTGCTGAACTTGTAATCAGATGCATATTACCTATTAATATGCAGTTTTTTCGCACTGCTATTCTCATGTACTGGGTATCCGTCCAATTATTTTGTTTTTTGTTTATTTGTTCTTCTATGTTGCCATGGCAATTTGACTTAGCGTTTGTGTTTTTTCAGTAAGCCTACCGCCATGTGGACAGTTTTAGCTGTTGGATGACTAGCTTTTTCCAGGAGGATGCACCTTTCCAAATGTCATATATTCTCATCAAACAGCTGTGTTTCTGTGCTCGGATCCTCAGGATGCAGACATGCCATCTAATGACTGTGATTTAAAAGCCCTGTCATCATAGTTAGCAGGGACGTTAATTCATAATATCTCTGATGCTGATGCGGTTAGAAATCATTGTAACTTTGTTACCTGGTGGGAGTATTGCAAAGATGTAAGGAAGTAGTTAATTATGCTGATCGGTAGATCAGAGTGCCAGCAACTGTACGTAGCCTAGGATGGGGTGGGAGGGAGGAAGGATGTATAACTGTGGGTGTCTTTTCAGTTCTGTTTTGGTGTGTGTGTTTTTTTTGTATGTATTTTACTTTAACTGGTGTGTTTTTGCTGCAATGCACAATGTCTAGTGCTTATTCCATTTATAGTCCTAGGCTGTTTGGGGGTTGTGTCTTTGGGCACAGTAAGGGTTAACTATTGCACTGGGTCCCTGTAAAACTACATTACCTGATGGCTTCACCTGATCCCCTACCAGCGCTTGGTAGTACATTAAGACTTACCTGCTGGAACATAAAAGGGCTGAACTCACCTTTCAAACGGAGCAAAGTGCTTAATCACTTAAAATCTCTAAACACCAAAATAGCCTTTTTACAGGAAACTCACCTTAGGCCAGCAGATCACCTTAAGCTTCACAAGGGGTGAGTGGGCCAGCTGTATCATTCTTCCTTTTCCAGCAAGGCTAGAGGAGCAGCCATTCTTATCCTTAAATCCGTTCCCTTTTCTGTGTCCCAAGTCATCTCTTACTCTAATGGGCGTTTTATTATCATTACAGGCAAAATGTGTGTTGATAGTCTTATATTTGCAAATATTTATGGGCCTAACTGGGACGACGATAATTTTTCAAAAAATTTCTTTTCTCTCTACCTGACTTGCACGCTCATCAGCTTCTACCAAGCCTTCGGCCATGTCTAAATCGGCTAAAACATTTTGGGTATTTATGGAACAATATGCCATCTCTGATGTCTGGCGCTTTTTTAATGCTGGAACCAGAAGTTTCTCCTTCTTCTCCCCGGTTCATGTATATACACCTTTTCATGTATAGATTTCTTTCTCATTGACAATAAATTACTCTCCTCTGTCAAATTTTGTTCCTATAATCCTATTGTAATTTCAGACCATGCTACTGTAGTCTTAGACATCTCTCTTCCGGGTAAGCCCCCATTCCACACCCCTTGGCACTTTGATTCTCTACTACTCTCTGATAATGAATTTATTAAGAAAATAAACGGCCGCATTGATCTCTTTATAGCAACTAACGTCAATTCAGATGTATCTGTAGCTACCATTTGGGAGACCTGTAAAGCCTTTCTTAGAGGAGAAATTATTTCATATTCAGCCCACCAGAGAAAAATTGCCAAGAAAAAGAACTTAGCCCTCTCCAAGGAGATTTCAGAGTTACAATTCAAATGTGCTGACTCACCTGAGCCCTACCTAATTAAAGATTTGCTCACAAAAAAATCTGAATTTGACTGTTTATCCTCGGATGTTGCAGCTAAGGCCCTTCTAAAATTACTGCGTAATTATTATGAATTTGCAGATAAGCCAAGCAAACTTTTAGCTCACCAAATACGGCAATCTGCTTCATCAAGACACATCTCCCAGATCAGCACTGATATGGGGATAACGATAGACCCTAAATGTATCAACTCGCAATTTAAGCACTTTTACTCCTATTTATACACTTCTGAGAGCCCTGATGATGAGGCTCAGTTTAGGCAATGATCTTTTACTCTATGTCTCTGAACCTGCTAGATCCATCCCTGTAGTGTTGAGAGTGCTGAAAGAGTTTGGGCAAATATCAGGTTATGAGCTAGATTTTCACAAGAGTGAACTCATGCCAATTTATTCTGCAGCCTTAACATATCTTCTATCAAGTTTAACATTCAAGGTATCCCAGGGTCACTTTAAATACCTAGGCATCTGCATTACTAAGGATTATTCAGAATTATTCAATTGAAATTTCTCTCCCCTTTTAACAAGGATGTCTGATGACTTCCAACGCTGGTCTATCTTGCCCCTCTCCCTAGCGGGTCAGATAGATTGCATTAAAATGAATGTGTTACCCAAGTTTTTATATCTCTTTCAATGTATACCCATTTTTCTGCCCAAAACCTTCTTTCACTCAATTGATAACTCTGTAACACACTTTATTTGGAACAAAAGCACTCCCAGAATTAGAAAGACACTTTACAGAAGCCCAAGGATTTAGGTGGCTTAGCTCTGCCTAACTTTATAGTCTACTATTGGTCAGCTAACATCAGGACAATGCTGCATTGGTGCTCTATCAGTAACCATCCCCCACTCTGGCTGCAAATTGAGGAAGCCACTTGTGTCACTGGTTCACTGATGTCTCTCCTGTGCCTCCCACTGTCTTCATCGCCTGTTGCATACTCCAATAACTTTATAGTTAAAAACTGTCTTGAGATCTGGGTCCAGTTTAGAAGACAATTTGGGCTCTTTACTACCCCTATCAAGAGCCCAGTACATTCTAATCCTCTATTTCGTCCATCTGTCCTCAACAGGGCCTTCTCTGTCTGGAATGACCATGGAATCTTTTTTATAGAACACCTTTATATTAATGGTACTTTAGCTTCTTTTAGCCAGTTAGCTCACAAGTTCAACTTGCCAACCAACCAGTTTTTCAGATATTTACAAATCAGAGATTTTGTTCGTAACTATTTCCCTGCTTTTCCTGCCCTCCCCCCTCTACCCCCATTGAAAACATCCTTGAAATCAACCCTTGTCACAAGGGTGCCATCTCATTGTTATGCAACACTCTTCTCACATATCAAGTCTCATCTTCAGTCTCTCTGCGTAACACATGGTCTACAGAATTTGGTATTGAGATTGATCCTGAAGCTTGGAAGCAGGCTTTGACCTGGGTCCACTCCTCCTCTATCTGCGCGAGGCATGTAGTTATACAGTGCAAAGTACTCCATCAAGCCCACTGGTCTAAGAGTAAGCTGTCCCGTATTTACCCTGGTACCGACCCTAATTGTGACAAATGTCATCAGAATCCAGCCAATCTTAGCCACATGTTCTGGTCTTGTCCTGCACTGGGAGCATTTTGGACAAGTATTTTTCACTCACTTTCAGCCATCACCACTACCTCTACCCAACCCTGCCCACTGACCGCCTTGTTTGGCCGCCTCACACTACTGGCAAGGCGTGTCATCCCTTTCAACTGGAAAAGTTCTAGCCCCCCCTCACACTCTAAATGACTTAAGGATGCCCTCCACTTCATGAGACTTGAGAAAATTATATACTCACACCGCCTTTCTGTTTCTAAATTCTATAAGATATGGCAACCCTTTATAGAACATGTCAGGTCTCTATAGCTAGATTGGGACCCAATCCATATTGTAGCATCTCAGCGTTATTTTTGTTGTTTTTTTTCCCTTTCTTTCTTTTTCTCCTTTTTGTTTTTTTGGGGGGGCACTATTGTTTTATGTCTTGCTGTTTTCTTTGTATTTCTGTGCATACCTGTCTCTAGGTTTGAACATGAGACTCAGCTTGAGTGGGTGTTTCTATATACCATACATTATGACCCTATGTTTTATTATGTACACCCCCATTATTGTAATCTGGTTGCAACCTGTGTTTTGAGGTTTGATTAGCTTCACTCAGACCCTACCTGCTTGTCTGTTGTTCTTGCTACTACCTCTTTATTTCTTGTTTTTTTTTTTGTCAACTTTGCTCCATTTATGTGGACTCATGTTTGTTTGTTTTTTGTGTTGAAAACTCACAAATAAATCATACTATAAAAAAAGAATGCAAAACCACGTCATCTGTCATCTATTGTTAATTTTGATAATGGGCTGGCCCCTGCATCTTTAAGGAAAATCCAAGATGCTGTTTATTGTTTGATAGATGACCTAAGTGACACAACTCTCAAAAGTCTGCAAGTTGATTTTCACAATATACAGAGATGAGTGGAAAGTAATGCCTGAAAAATATATTTTTGGAAAACGCATACAAGCAGTTGTATGTTGTTGTTGCTGTTGTTGTATGTTTCATAGAAAATTTGTGGCAAGTTGCGCAGCATTATTTTGTTGCCAGTGATCAATTGCAAGTGCAGCAAGTATAATCATCAAACAGCAACAATCTACTTGTTAAGGCCATACTTTGTGTTATGTTCATGTTATTAGGCATTGACTTTTATTTTGGCTATCTGTGTTCCATTAGTTCTCCCTGGCCTGTGTAATGCTGGGTTATTAAGCACATGTTGCAGTGGGGGCGCTGTAGATGCACATGAAGGAGAGATGTGGAGCAACAGTTTTCTGAGTTTCTGAGTTTTCGCTTATTTTATTATTTTTATTAAGTATTCAGACTGCCTAAAAGTAATAGGAGTATAGGACTCCATGTGGAGACGTTTTGTTTGTGTTGTAAAAATAAATGTGTTTATTTTGTACTTTACAACGGTCTCGTTATTGAAGAAGTGGATTTAAAAACAAGGGAAATATGTGTCAGAAATTTTGCATCTTTTGAAAGATTAAGTCACAATACTACTTATAAAGTATGTATGTCTAAAACCTGGCGACATATTCTTGACATGAATTCGGTTAGGCCATTCTCACAGAATTTTCACTTTTCACTTAACCCTCAGGCATGCGGGATGTGAACAGCTTGAAATGAATGCTGATGCCTCATGGCCGACCTTGGCCCTGGACTCCTTGATGGGTCTGGAGGTTCGCCAGACTTTGGAGCGTGAGGGATATCCGGCAGCTTACCATCAACAAGCTGCGAGACCTGGCCAACAGCAATCCATGGGGAGTGTGAGATGCAGTTGATCAAATGGTATTATTAGTAGTTACTCTCAACTCTATATAAAAACTTATTAACATACATGTTAAAATTTAATAGCCAGGAGAGGCCACTGTTCTTGGTTCATCCCATTGAGGGCTCCATTGCAGTCTTTAAGATGCTTGCCTCCAAGCTTACTGTGCCTTGCTACTGCCTGCAGTGCACTAAAGGTATTCTGTGTTCACAAATGCACTCATGGTGGCACGTATAAGGCCAAAAGTAAAAAAAGCATTTTATGAACTGATAATGAGCCAGGCCACTCTTTGCCTTAAGAACAGCCCCTTCCCTGATTTCTGATCTTAAGTCCTGAATATTACCATTTATGCTGGGGCTGAGTCACAGATGGTTTGACTGATCTTTCTGGTGATTTCTGAGGCTATAATTTAATCCCCACCATTCCTTCATTTATTTCATTCAGAATCATCTACTAATTTTTAGAGAACTTTGAGTGATGTTCTGACCACCAAGCCACAAACTTGCTTTGCACAAAATAACAGTCAAGTCTTTAATTAGCTGAATTGTTGTTTTCTTTGTTAATCAGAACCTACAGTTTCATATTTTTTAAGTTGATGATGAATCTCTGCTCCTGGCTTCTGTAAGAGAACTGGAAAATCAATTTGCAGGTCACACAGGGAGCAAGGAACAATCAAATAAAAGAATTTAGATGTAGCCTCTATAACAAATGTAGATGGTATCAAATTGTATTTCCATATCTGTTGAACAACATTTTGTGTGGGTACCTGTGTATGCATCTGTCAGACATAGCCATAATCCTGCTGTTTATCATGGTTAATGTAACCGTTGTCAACCCAGAATATGTTGTTAAGCTCTGAATATGTACGACATCATGTCCCTGCTGTGTCTTATCAGGCCTGTTAACGCTACTAGCAGCTATCCATACACTGAGGCCATAGATAGCCAGGTGTGGCAAATGACCTCTGGGTCTTACCTATTGTGTCACAATTAGGGTAGGGCCAAAGCATTTAACTGAATTTAGCTTGAATCCAAGCTGAGAGAAACAAGCTAATTTTGAGCACAAAAAGCAATATTTACATGAATCTCCAGTGTTAATGTCATATGCCAACATAAGCCTATGTGATTATATGTACAATTCATGTGTAGTTACTAGTTTAAGGTGTGAATGCAAGTTTCTTCAGTCAGGTCATGCAGAGATTTGAAATCCCATACTATAAATGTTATATATTGTTTCTCTTCTTCGGGGAACATAAGTTATAATAACAATATTGTGTTTAAGTGTACAACCGCACATAATGACAGAAAGATTATGTTTGACTTTGATAGGTATATGACATCATGTCTATCCCTCCTATGTGCTCTGCCCTTGTTTACATCCTACATCCTTTATATAACCCTTATATGCTATATAGTGACTATATATAACTATGCTATAGCTTAAATAAGTAACTCCCTGCATTGGTCTTCATCCAGTTCTCTTTTCTGAATGCCCCACTCTCTTCTCTTTTGCCTCTCCAGCTTCTGGAGACTCTTCTCCCACTGTCAGACCTGGGGGCCCGTGTCAATGTGGCAGTGGACCTAATTACCTCTAGCCACAAGAAGATCAGCCGGAACTTGCTGCACTTTGCAGCCCCCACCTTTTACTACAAGCTGAAGGCCACTGATGGTTATGTCCCTGCAACAAAATACCATGGCACTGTAACACCACTGCTGCCAAAACCAGCAGCAAATACGGACAAAACCTGGGAGCTAACTACAAGCTCAGCGAGGTAACATAGATATGTATACTTGCACACATTTGCTCATGTTTCAGGAAGGTTTTTCTGAAAGTGAAGTGGAAATGGTGGTTTGACAAAATGATCCCCTTATTAGTTTTTCTCTAGTGCTTTCACACTCAGCAGATGGAGTTTGCTCAGTTGTTGTCCTGTGACCTAAGCTCGGAACTTCTGTGAACAGTGGACCGAATCCGATGACATCATTGACTGGGAACAGGTCAAAGACCTGGACCAGCGGTCAGCAGACAACAGAGCAAACTCCATTCACTGTGAAGAGCATGACATGTGGGCCAAAGCTAATTAGAGGGACCTTGAGTTAAGATCATTTTAAAAAGCATTTTAATTATAGTCCTGAGGCTCACTGAAGTCATCAAAGAGCAAAGGGCTAATCTCAGAGCAGCGGAGAGAAAATGGCACAAATCCACCGATCTCAGTGACTATCAGGGTCTCCTTGCATCATTCTACTCTGGTCTAAAGACTGCCAAGACCACTTACTATCAGAAGAAAGTCTACAGCGCCACAGATGCACGGAAAATGTTCTCTGTTTTCAATTCACTCCTCAATCCACCTCCTCCTCCACCCTCCACACTGCTCACTGCAGACATGTTTGCTTCATTTTTTACTGACAAGGTGTCTACCATCAGTAACCAGTTCACTGAGTCTGACCAACTCAGTCTACAGCTGCCCACTAACAGGGCCACAATGTCCTCATTCTCTCCTATGACCAAGGAGGAAGTCTCCAAACTTCTTCTAAACTCTCGTCCCACTACCTGTCCACTGGACCCAATGCCAGCCAACCTTTTGCAGAATATTTGCCCCGCACTTAACTCTGCGGTCACACACATCATCAACTTCTCACTTACTACTGGTGTTTTTCCCACCCCCTTTAGCAAGCACGAGTCACCCCTATGCTCAAAAAACCTACACTCAACCCAGCTCAGGTCCTGTCAAAAATACTTGACAGGACAGTCTTTACACAGTCTTTAAACAAGTGTCCGAATTCCTCTCCGCCAACAACCTATATGACCCAAATCAGTCCAGCTTTAAACAGGGTCACTCTACCGAGACTGCTCTACTGTCGGTTACGGAATCACTGTGCTCAGCTCAAGCTGCTGGTCAGTCCTCAGCTCTACTGCTGCTGGACCTGTCAGCTGCCTTTGATACAGTTAATCACCAACTCCTCCTCTCCACTACACTGAGCTTGGTATCTCAGGATCCGCCCTCCGCTGGTTCATGTCCTACCTGTCAGGGAGATATTTCAGAGTATCTTGGAGGGGAGAAGTGTCCAAACTGCACAACTTATCCACAGGGGTTCCTCAAGGGTCAGTGCTTGGTCCCCTTCTTTTCTCATTATACACAGCCTCTCTTGGTGCAATCATCATCAATCATGCAATTGCTATGCTGACGACACCCAGCTCTTCAATTCAATTCAATTCAATTTTATTTATATAGCGCCAAATCACAACACAAAGTCATCTCAGGGCACTTTTACATGGAGCAGGTCTAGACCACGCTCTTTAATTTACAGAAAGAGAAACCCAACAGTTCCCCTCATGAGCAAGGGTTGAGAGAGAGAGAGAGAGGAAGAGAGAGAGAGGGGGAGTGTACACAATGAAAGAAAACAGCAACAACAACAACAATAGTCAGCAAGCAGCAGCAATAGCAGGAACAGCTGGCAAAGGGCAGAAGAAGGACGCCAACACACCAGCATGATCTATGTGACTATCAGGGTCTCCTTGGAGCTTCCTGTGGATCAGAAAGCACAAAGAACTCCGGGAAAGAAGTAAAGTTAGTAACATGCATTAGTGATGATAAAATACATAGAGATGGAGAAGAGGAAAGAGGAGCACAGTGCATCAATGGAAGTCCCCCGGCAGTCTAGGCCTATAGCAGCATAACTAAGGGCTGATCCAAGGCGAGTCAGATCAGACCTAACTATAAGCTTTATCAAAAAGGAAAGTTTTAAGCCTACTCTTAAACATAGAGAGGGTGCCTGCCCCTCGATCCGAAACTGGGAGATAGTTTCACAAGAGAGGAGCCTGATAACTGAAGGCTCTGCCTCCCGTTCTACTTTTAAATACTGTAGGAACCACCAGTAGACCTGCATTCTGGGAGCGCAGCGCTCTAGTGGGATTATACGGTACTATGAGTTCTTTAAGATAAGATGGTGCCTGACCGTTAAGAGCTTTGTAAGTAAGAAGAAGGATTTTAAATTCTATTCTGGATTTTACTGGAAGCCAATGCAGCGAAGCTAAGATGGGGGAAATGTGATCTCTTTTCTTAGTGTTAGTTAGAACACGCTGCATTCTGGACCAGCTGCAGAGTCTTTATAGACCTATTAGGGCAGCCTGATAACAATGAGTTACAATAATCCAGCCTAGAAGTAACAAGTGCATGGATTATTTTTTCTGCATCTTGTTGTGAAGGGATATGTCTGATTTTAGCGATATTACATAAGTGAAAAAAGGCAGTCCTTGAAATGTGTTTTATGTGGGAGTTAAAGGACATACAGTTGTGTTCAAAATAATAGCAGTCCCACATCACTAGCAAGATAAATCACTGTTTTTGTTAGAATTTCAACTTCTACACTGCAATTAAGTTTCTAGAAGGTTTAGTAAAGGTATAGAAAACCAACAGACCCAACAGGCATGACGTGCATGCTGCTGATTCCGTGAAACTGAATCATTTACTAAAAGGGGCGTGTTCAAAAAAATAGCAGTGCTGAGTTCAATTAGTGATGTCATTGATTATGTGGAAAAAAAGGTGTTAAACAGGTGGCCCTTATTTAAGGATCAAGGCAACTGTGCATTTGTCCTTGAAAAACAGAGTAAAATGGGTCGTTCAAGACACTGTTCAGAAGAAGAGTGTTCTTTGATTAAGAAATTAATAAAAGAGGGGAAAACCTATAAAGAAGTGCAGAAAATGATAGGCTGTTCAGCTAAAATGATATCAAATGCTTTAAAATGGCAGCCAAAACCAGAAAGGCGAGGAAGAAAAAGAAAAACTACTATTCGAATGGATCGGAGTAACCAAAATGGCAAAGGCTCAGCCAATGATCAGCTCCAGGAGGATCAAAGAAGAGCTAAGATTGCCTGTGAGCACTGTAACAATCAGACAACGTCTATGTGAAGCCAATCTACCAGCAAGAAGCCCCCGCAAAGTCCCATTGTTAAAAAAAAGACGTGCTGAAGCGGTTACAATTTGCTAAAGAACACATTGACTGGCCTAAAAAGAAATGGCGTAATATTTTGTGGACTGATGAGAGTAAGATTGTTCTTTTTGGGTCTAAGGGCCACATACAGTTTGTCAGATGTCCTGCAAACACTGAATTCAAGCCACAGTACACAGTGAAGACGGTGAAGCATGGTGGTGCAAGCATTATGATATGGGGATGTTTCTCGTACTATGGTGTTGGTCCTATTTATCGCATACCAGCGATCATGGATCAGTTTGAGTACATCAGAATGTTGGAAGAAGTCATGTTGCTGAATGCTGGAGAGGAAATGCCCTTGAAATGGGTGTTTCAACAAGACAATGACCCCAAACACACCAGCAAGCGAGCAAAATCATGGTTCCAGACAAACAGAATTCAAGTAATGTAGTGGCCAGCACAATCCCCGGGCCTTAATCCCATTGAAAACTTGTGGGCTGACATAAAAAATGCTGTTTATGAGGCAAAACCAAGAAATACAGAGGAATTGTGGAACGTAGTACAATTGTCCTGGGCTGCAATACCTGTTGACCGGTGCCAGAAGTTGGTCGACTCCATGTGCCACAGATGTGAAGCAGTTATCAGAAACTGTGGTTATGCAACTAAATATTAGTTTATGATTCTCAGGAAAGTTGAATCTTCAAGCCTTTCTTAGTTTATACAGTACATTTTTGAGTTTTGTAAAGGAAGATGTCAACACTGCTATTTTTTTGTTTTATATTTCTTGACTTTCTGTAAAATATTATCAAATTCAATTACTTTTTTCCAATTTTCTGGCTTTGAAATAGAATGTGCAGTGTCCCCAATGCATTTGTGTTCATTAAAATACAATTTATTTGAAGAATTTTGAGGTTTACTCACCTTTTTAAACACACTTCCATTATTATGAACATAACTGTATCCTGATCCTGAAGATAACTCTCAGATTCCTTACAGTGGTGCTGGAGGCCAGGGTAAAGCCATCTAGATTACATAAATCATTAGATAATATTTTTCTAAGGTGTTTAGGGCCAAGTACATTAACTTCAGTTTTATCCGAGTTGAGCAGCAGAAAATTGCAGGTCATCCAAGTCTTTATATCTTTAAGGTACACTTGGAGTCTAGGTAAATGATTGGATTCATCTGGCTTCATTGATAAATATATTTGGGTATCATCTGCATAATATTTGGGTATCATCTTCCATCATCATCATTCCCACCGGAAGACCACACAGTCTCCACTAGGATCTCTTCATGTCTTGCCTATATATCAGCATGGATGAAAGAAGGCCACCTCCAGCTTAATCTCTCTAAAACCGAGCTCCTTGTCATCCCAGCCTGTCCTTCTATAAATCAAAACATCAGCATCCAGCTCGAATCAACGCAGCTCATGCCCACAAAGTCTGCCGAAACTTGAGTGTCATGAGTGATGACCAACTGACCTTCAAGGTTCACGTGGCCTCAGTTGCTTGATCATGTCGATTCGCTCTGTACAACATCAGGAAGATCAGACCCTACCTGTCGGAGCACGCTGCACAGCTGCTGGTCCAGGCTCTTGTAATATCACGCATCGACTACTGGCAGGCCTCCCTGCATGTACACTTAAACCTCTGCAGATGATCCAGAACGCGGTGGCGCGTCTGTTCTTAAATCAGCCCAAAACAGCATGTCACCCCTCTGTTCATATCCCTCCACTGGCTCCCAGTCGCTGCCCACATCAAATTCAAAACCCTGACACTTGCTTACAAAACAGCAACTAAAACGGCTCCTGCCTACCTGAACTCCCTCATTCAGCTATACACTAGCACCCTAGTACCACCACCACAAAAGGGCTCTAAGTCACTTGCTAGACTATTCTCCTCTGTAGTTCCCCGCTGGTGGAACGAGTTACCAACCTCTGTTCGGTCTGCAGAGTCCCTCTCAGTCTTTAAGAAATGACTAAAGACCCAGCTCTTTCATGAACACCTATGCACTTAATGGACTGTAGGAGCTATCTATGCACTTAATGGACTGTAGGAGAAAAAAAAAATCTTCTGTGCACTCTTATCATTGACTTGTTGTACTGCCTGTTGGCATCTACGTCCTATTGGGCCCAAACTTTATGGCACTTACTCATGTTGTTTCCTGACTAGATCCCTGCTTGTGATGTATCAGACTCATGTACGTCGCTTGGGAGAAAAGCGTCTGCTAAATGAAAAATGTAAATGTAAAATAATTAATAAATAAATAAGTCATGCACACAATTTATTAATTTTGTGCTCTTGATGTAGTCATTTGTGTGCATGAATTATTTATTCATGCTGTAAATTTAATATAGTTTTTATCATGAGACACTCACTTTCAGGCTCTGTCTCTTGCTCTCATGTGGCCCACACAATGTCACACCAAGTCAGAGAAAGCCACAAAGCCACTCCTTAATGGAAAATATAAAGTAGCTGTATGGATATATTACAAGGCTGCCTACATACACAGGACAGACAATCTGCATGGCAAATTGACCTGTGTCAGACAGAGACACAGACCACACATTTGATTAATCAATTAATGCTGTGTTAGAATTCTCTCCCTCATACTTCATATATAAAGGAACACTCAATAGTAAACAGTGAATTAAGATTTTGGATACTCACTAATCTTTATCATTTTGCATCATCAGTGACAGATGTCAACTGGCGCAATGGTAATGTTGCATCTGAAAAATGTGCATTGAAATGTGGGATTGTCAGTATAGAATCCATGCTTGACTACTTTCTGCTATCCACAATCATGGACTACAATAAAGGTATCAGAGATGTATCACATCATGCAGGGGTATGCAACTGCTATAAAAGTGCTTGGTTTATTTGGCAGTTTCTATACATACACAAAAATAAAGTTTGGAAAAAAAACCCTGTAGCCATCTCTTCTCAGTTACAATATGAACATCTCCAAATTAAGAATGGGGCTGTGCACATTTTAAAGCATGTGGCACAGCAGCCTTAACAACATTATTTTTTATCATTAATCATTAATAATCCCGTCATGGTGACAGGATCTATCAGATCTATCAGAATTTAAAAATAAATTATGTTTTGTACACCCCTCTAACCAGAGGCTGCAGATTTATCAACCTATCTGTCCTGCTGCCTTCAGATGCTGTAGGGATTTAATGAACCAAAAAAACAGCTTTTATACAGTATAAAGTCTCTGTGGAAAACACAACGTAAGAATCACCCACAATAATGGTTGCAGGCTGATGTACTGACTTTCCTTCTTTAACATTTTCTGTGCTGTTTAATTGAAATTACTTATTTATATTTCAAGCATTAATCCATAAGCATTAATCCGCAGCACATTTGCAGCAAGCATTTAGTTTGTTCTTATCGATAAAATCACCAAAGCAGCAGCAGATTGATGTTTCACTAGAAACAATGTAGTTCTGATGTCACTTTTTTTAGCACATCTACACTGTATAGTCAACTTAAATGTACAATAGTCAGAATTTATGTTGTTAAGTTATATACACTTAAATGGTTTCAGTAATCAACAATCGAAAAATAAAATAAAATTGTGGAGTCTACTTAAAAGTAGTATAGTCAAAACTTAATATTATAAGTTAAATACACTTGAAATCCTAGTTTTATTAAGTCCATAAATTGTTAAAATATTATGTTTGGGATAAGAAAATTCCAATTTAATTCTTCTTTTGTCAATGAACACACAAAGCATTACATTTTTTAAATTTTATTTAGACATACAACAAAGCAACAGATATGTAATGGTGCTCTGAGTGAAATAGCAGATGCAAATCCAAAATAAGACCTTGTTTTGCCAACAATTACAACAGTATATTCTTACTTTTTTCTGCAGATATCACCTTACAGGACCTTTGCAGCACATAGAACATGTGTATTGAATTATAAACAATTTCCATTTCCTTCCAAATACAATCACAGCACAATTTTTTAATTGTTTGTTCTGTGAACAATTTTAAAGTTTGAAAAAAAACCCAACACAGACCATGTAGCAACTTACTTTGAGTGCACAAGGAAAAACTGTATGCTTTCTGTACCACACAACAAAGCAGACATTAAGAACAACTATGCAGTGCGGACATTAGTGGGAAGCAAAACCCCCTGAAACTTTCTAACGTGTCCTCTGTTGAATTATTTCAGTAAGAAACAACAGTAGATACATGTACAGTACAGTACAAGATTTATCACATACAAAATGAACAACTGCAAGAATATTTGCTCTAGTGAGTGCAAGGTATTTGTGCAACAATCTAGACATGAACATGAAGATTTGTGCCATGAATGTGAATGTGTCTTACACTGCAAGATCATTCTTCAGCTTTTGAACCTTTGGAGGTAGCTCACTTCAACCCAAGATTAGCAGTACCTGCTGAATGAAGGTAAAAGTGTTTTTCAAGCACTGCAGGTGGAGTGCATAGGTAAAGTCAAACAAGAGGCACATTGCTTATGGTAGGTTGGTGAGTACATCCATTACAAGGCTGCCCTCTAGGATGATCGATCCCCACTCTTGAGGGGTTTAGTTGTGGCAATACTGAGCTTGCTGGGTTTACAGCACTGGTGTCCTCATAGCAGAGGATTCCCACTGGAATGTCTATGGAGTCTCCCTCATTAAGAGCCTATTGTGAGAGAAACAAGACAAAAAGAGGATATCCAGGTTAACAGCAATTTGTCTACAATCAGCTGTATGCTCAGCTGTGTTCTCTTTTCACAGATGGCAGGGCAGTACTTAAAATTCCAAGGAATTTTATTATGGCTTTAAACAAAAATAATAGGGCAAATGAAGCTAATGTTAAAGCATTTTTTCAAAGCTACATTGAATAATTTGAATTTTACACTACTGTTGCAAAACTGTGTGTAGTGAACACACAAGTTGGGAGAACTACTCTAAAAACACAATGCTGCAATTGTCCAATGTTTAAAATGTACCTGATTTCTACACACATTCAAATGTACATGTTTCAAACTACAAAAGTTCCAATTTCTAATTAGTAGTACTTGAATAGAAAAAACAACTCACCTAATTTAGGCAGAAAATGGCATCCTCTTTACAGCAGGCAAATGTCCTTTAAAAGTGTCCAAATTTGAAAAAAAACTGAAAAATGCAGGCAGAACCTGTATTGTCAGAGGAGCATGCAAAGTGCAAAGACCTTAATTTGCTGTTAAAATTCAAAAATGGCAACTTCTCTGTAACCTCCGATGGACAAGCACGGACTTATATATATATATATATATACTCATACTGTTTAAGTAATGCAATAAAACTCATTTTTAAAAGTGGTATTAACTCAAACTGTTTGATTAGAATGAACTTTCGGGTTAACAGTGTAGGACCAAATTTAAACCAAAATATAACTTTGCGCTGCTTCATTTGAATGAACCTCTCACCTGTGCACAGTGTGCTCTGCACTGGTCACCACTACACCACAGAGATGGGCAAAGCAAGTTTCAAGGTCAGGAAAGTGTTTGAGCGCTGCTTGCACTGGTCATTACACCTCCATGAAAATAGGGCCCATAGACTTTTACAGATAAAATGTAACACAGAAATTCTACGTTTATTCAGTCAAATTGTTTGGAGTCATGCGCTTGTCCTTTTGGATGAGCCCTGATCTCTGTTTTAACTGGAGTGACAAAATGCTTTTTTCTCCTGTCAAATGTATTAATACAGGGAGTTTTCAGTTTTGCTGTTTAAATGCAGTACCCCACATGTTTTCAGTACAATAATGCACATAGATGCATTTCCATATACTGGACACACTCTTTTATCATTAAAATAAATGATAAACAAATATTATTTGATTACAAATAAATATTACAAGATTTCAATGTATCACATGTATGACACCTCCTGAGCTCCGAAGTTTGAATTTTTTACCTACAGAGTTTCTGAGGTAATTTGACGGTTTCCTGCTTTTATCCAAATCATCTTAGTCCTAGGTTTTTCTCATCACTGCATCTATGTTCATCTTCATTTTTCTTTAATTAAAAACTTGGTTGAAAACCAACTTGACCCAACCAGTACACATACAGTACATATTTAAATGCTAAAGTTTGGTCTGACTGATATGTCTTTCTTCAGGTATGTGATGGCAAGGTGTCAGTCCATTACTGAGGGAGGGTGGAGTCCATCAGCAGCAGCATCATCATTAGTTCTGGATATGTAGATTTAGCTTTGGGAATGAGAATCATACAGTAAGTCTTTGAACATTGCATTGCATCCTGTGCCATTTTGCCCTAATGTCCCAAATCCTTTTCAAATCTCATTGGTCAACTGAAGAAAATGAACACTTTCCCCAAACTGTCAGAGCTCTTAGAAGGTCTTTTCCTATTAATAAAATGTTCTGTTAATGGTATGTTCTCTGTTATGCCTTTTCCATGTTTATGCTACTAAGCCCTGTTTGGCTGCTAAAGGCCATTTCATTGCACACAAATGTGTGTTTAAATGTGTGGAGGAGGTCTCATGTCTTTTATATTTAATATTTAAACCCCAGAGTGACGCTCTGCTAGCTGTTATGCCAGCAACTGCTTGTATTGTTCTTGTCAACTGAAACCAAAACTCACTCAAATTAAGGAAAGTTTCTGAAAACTTAATATTATTGTTATTAATGTGGCACAGAAATACAGCTGCAAACACAGTATATCATAAAAAATGTGTTTTCAGAATGTAATATGATTAAGAGCACTTTTACTGAATGAGCACACTGAATGATATACACAAAGCAACTTGGTGAATGTACAAATGTATGTCTGTAATGTACTGTAGCTTCAATACAACAAAGATACACATCATGTCCTGGGTTTTTATGTGTTAACATTTAGGAAATGGGTTATCTCTTATCCACTATGTTGACAAAAAGGGATGGGAATCAAGAACCAGTTCCAAATTGGTCAATCCATCTGAATCCTATGCCTCTGAGTGTATCAATTCCTCCTTATCTTTCAGTTATCTTCATATATTCATCAGCATGTAAGGTCATTGTACAGTGGAGATAATAAAACAGCTGAACCCTGTTGGGACAGCATGTGGGCCACAGTTTACCACATGTTTGCAAGACCCCAAGAAACCTGAGCCTGGGGGTTCACACACAAGTGTGAAGCCCCACCCATGGATCCAGGTTATCAAAACCAGAGGTTCCCCTCTTATCTCCCTCTCTTCTCTCTTTTCTCCTGGAGCTGCTGGAGCAGCTCCTTGCTCTTCTCCCCCACAGCTGTTGGAGCAGTTCCTGCTCTTTCACACCTCGAGCAGCAGTTGCTGGAGCAGCTTTCTGCTCTCTTGTGTGGCCTGCTCACAGCAGACACACACACTTTTCTTTACAGCAGAAGACGCAAGAGCCTGCCTAAGATTCAGAAACCAAGTTTCCATGTGCCAGCAGCTACCACACAAGTCTGCTAGCTAGTTTTAACAAGGACAAGAGCCACGGAACAGAGTTAGCTTGTCGCTAACTCTAACAAAGGAGTGACCTGGGCCCTCTGCACAACTGGAGTGCTGTCTCCCCAGCAATGCCTGCATCTACAGCTTCAGAGCCAAAGCCTTCTCAGCCTGACCCATCCACGGATTCCCCGGCTAAGAAGCAGCACACCACAAAGCATCTCTTTCCTTCATGGACTGGTAACAACTGGGCATAGCCTAGCAACACAGTGGAGCATAGCACGGCTAAGCAAGAATGTTTAACTTAATCAATGTACAGCACATGTATTGATTTGGCTAAGATTAACATTTAACTGTTGTTGTGATGTCTTTGTTGTCTACAGTCAGGCTACAGCATAGCTACACCGCTAGGTTATTGTTAGCATGTTTAACATGGGTTACACCCAGTAACTAGGCCTTGCATGCGACTAACCTTCTTCTTAACCTGGCACCTTTAGCATTCGCCAATTGTATGCCATGTGCTCAGTCACCAGGTGACTGCAGCCATCTTGCCATTGTCTTCTCACACACACACACACACACACTTGTATATAGGTATGCTCAGCTAGATTAGTATGGTGTGTTTTGCTTTTACACTTTTGTTAAATAAATGTTTTGGATCTACCTGTTGTCTGTTTTAATGTTGCACAAGAATGAGTTTTTCCCAACCTCTGCTCTGCAAAGAACTCCAAATCCTTCAATCATAACTATCTACTGATGTAGTGATTTTGTATATAGTTATTAAGATAATTATTAAACAAAGTCCCAAATTCATAGATTAGTTACCTTGAGACTGAATTGGCTATCCTTTTTCCTGATTCCAGGGTGGTGCCCCGTTATTATTAATTCTTATTAATAATTTCATTGATTTTTATAATTAATAATTATCTTTGATAATCATTAATTACTTCTGATAGTCAAACTCGTAACCAAGCCCCAACAACCCTGTGTAGGCCTCCTTTTTTCCACACAGAAAGTCGATCAGGAATCATAATAAGCAGAATAGATAATGGCATTTGGCATCAATAACATTTTTATCAATTCCCATCCCTAGTGACAAACGGCTGTTACATTTTCACAATTACAGTACCTAAAATAAGATTTGTTGAAATGAAGATGTTGCATTTGCCAGATATTTTTGCCTCCTCCTCAAAAAACTATTCATGGAACAGGATCACACTAATTGGCAAACAAGGAAATTTAGATAAAGATGGAAGGGTCAATCTATGCCAACTTTTCCCAGCTGACAAACTTGCTGATGCAAACTGTTGAGTTTATAGGTTGGTCTGTTCTGTGACTAATGACATTTATGTGAACACATTTGTCAGGGTACTTTGAGAGCATTTGTCAGGGTAGTTTGCCATATGCATAATGTTGTACTGATTAGCTCTGATATGTAAATGTATCACTAAAAGTTGCATTGTTTCCTAAATCAACTAACTGAGTTGATCAGTAGACCCCTCAGAAGTAGGGGATTCCCTTGGTATTGGGATCTTTGGTGAAAGGCTGTATTCTCCCAGAGCTGTCTGACTCACATTGCCTCACCAGTTATGGTTATTAATTGCAGTGAAAAGGAGGAAGTGACAGTTATGTTCCTCTCTTATGTTGTATTACTTCTGGTATACATTGTTACAACTAATAAAAGCCTCTCACAAATTATTTTTGAGTATTTTGTGTTTAAGACAGCTTAATTAGATAGAGCAGAATATATATGTGGAATGCACAATGGCGTTCACCCAAATCACAAAATATATGTTACATGTTAGGGCCACTACTTGGGGTGAGGGGCGTTCTGAGATTTCAAGAATGTTAAGAATTCAGTCATGTTTTGAGAAGAGAAGAGAAAAATCTCAATCAGCAATGAACAGGCCCTCACACCTTGCGTACATCGGCAGTGGCAGCCATGGTATTGATATATACCATTCAGAGCTGATGAGACAGCTCTGAATAGTCAGGATTACTGGACACTGTGTGAATGGGTAAAATATTATTTCCTGTGTGCAGTACCTGGCACTGGAGATGACTTTAGAAGTTGTGTATACATTTGAGGAACTATGTGTCATTTAGACCTCAATTCCTGTTGCATGTAGGCAATACTACATAAGTGAAACATGTTTGGGGCATTAAACAGGAGGTTGTTGTAACCTCACTATATATTGTCCAATCTGCCCCAAATTTCTTATGTTTGATTAAAAGTCCAGGCCTGAATACATCTGTATATCAATATTTAGTCATAGTGCAACCTACTAACAATAGGAAATCAGCGCTATGTGACAAACATCATCTGATTTACATTAAGCTACACATGATATACAGCAAGATGATATAAAATTAGTGGGTGTTGTCTAGTGCCATATAGTGAACACAAGAAGTGATACTTATCTCCTATGTGCAATGTCCAATATTCATGAAAATGTATATCCATATGAGTTGCCCTGTGGTAAATATAGGGCTGCATTAGTATTTCACTTATGTCGTATGTAGCAATGTAGCATTGCCTACATGCAATAAGAAGTGAGGTCTAAATAACACATAGTTCATCAATTGTATTCACAATTTATATTAAGTCATCTCAAGCACAACTTAATGCACACAAGAAATAGAATTTTACCCATTCACACCATGTCCATGTTTTTGAAATACCTACAGTAAAGAGAAAAGCTGGCCATTTCATTACTTTTTTATGTAATAAATATACAACTGTCAATTAGATTAGGGTTAAGGTTAGGATTAGGTTATAATATCACTCCTAGTGGTTAATTTGACACAGACAGATGTTATCACTGTACTAACTAACTGACGAGCCAGTCAGCCAAAGTCTGAATGAGCACAAGAGATAGAAATAATTATTGACAGCTCTTTACATACTTTGCTTTTATATGCCTCTTGAGTATTTTGAAACAATCATGTCAGTAAGCATAGAATATTTTTTATAATCAGTTAATGTCAGTGAAAAGGTAACAGTGTTGATAATAACACAATTTTATATCTCTCAATTCCTCAACCTGAATTTTATGCGGTTTTAGGCATTTTTACTTTTAGAAGTCCACACATCAGTCTGTGTATAAATTGCATACTTAGGGCCCGCAACTTCTCTAAGAGAGAGCATTCCTTGACTTCAATATTTTTTACTTGATCTGTGCCTGTTGTAACTCATTTTAGATCCATGCCTAATAACAAACTATGAAGAGACAGATGTATTTTGTTGATTTTACCCCAATTGCTACTCTAAGAAATTCAGGACAAATAGACATTTTGGGGCCATTTATATAGTAAAAAATCTCTGGCTCAGACCTGATGAAAAACCACAAATTTCTGTGCCATGACAGTGGAAAGGCTTTTTATGGTAAGATACAGCAAGACATTGTTTTATGAGGCACAATAAGTGGGACACGACCAAAAATGAGACAACAAGCTATTCTTTGTATGATGGTACTGCTCATAGAATTGGTGATTTTGGATGATTCTAGCTGAAATCTGATGACTATAATATTATGTTGACATTGGTCATATATATATATATATATATATATATATATATATATATATATATATATATATATATATATATATATATATATATATATATATATTGTAGAGTAGGGGAGTAAGATAGGGTCGTGAAAAGGTCTGTCTGTTGAATATATCAACATTTAATACACCCGAACTAATAATCACTCTGCATCTAAATGGTCTATGTTAACAAAAAGTTAAGATGTTGGTTTGTTTAAGATATTTTAGTGAGTGTTTCATAAATGGCATTTTTGGGATGGCAGTTCTTCCGTTTTGTAAAGTAGGGTCGTAAAATAGGTTCATAAAACAACATAACTACTGAATATATCAAATATTTACAACAACCAGACTAATTACACTGCATCTAAATGATCTATGATCAGAACACGTAAAGATGTTGCTTTATTTTAGACGTGTGTGTGTGTGTGTGTGTGTGTGTGTGTGTGTGTGTGTGTGTGTGTGTGTGTTTACGCGCGCGCCAATATTTTTTGAATTACGCGTGACTCTTTTGGTGGACTGAAAACCCGCCAACTCGTTTTGCTTGCAACCTCGGGTTTTCAAGAATGAAGATGTCGTTTCAATGTAGACACACGTGGGGTCGCTAGTCTGTCTGGTTCGTTGAGCCATCCACTGTCTGTCAAAAGAGCGACGAAGAAGACGAAGTAACGTCATGTGTTTCCTGTCCGAGATGTAACGTTCCCAGTTAACAGCATGCAAAGTGCATTGCGAATGATTATTTAAGCACAACTCTGCACCTTTCGAGAATGGCCACAAGCTATTACGTTGGTCTATGAACTTCAAGAGGAAAGAATAAACGGCATAATTTCGACTGGGTCACTACTCCGTTGATATATGTTGAACAGCCCTGCGGCGTGCAGAAGTGACCCGAAAGGGGTACCTAGAGCGTCATACGTTGAAATGTCGGGCCACTGACCAAGCGGCAGTATTTGACGCGTTGGGGATGAGAACGTGTTATATATATATATATATATATATATATATATATATATATATATATATATATATATATATATATATATATATATATATATATATATATATATATATATACACACACACACACACACACATATATATATATATATATATATATATATATATATATATATATATATATATATATATATATATATATATATGTGTGTGTGTGTGTGTGTCTGATCAGCTTTTGTCCGTCTGTTTAAATAACTACGTGTCATAATTTAGTCAAATAATTAAACAGTTTAATCCATCCTGCACTCAACCTGTCCTGGTGCTGAAGTTGCGGGGCGCACGGGGCTCTCCCCCTGATTGAATGGTGGTGACGCTGCGGGCCTGCGCTCTCCCTGTCCTGGCGCTGAAGCTAAACTTTTAACATTCCGTTAACATTTTTATTATAGCTTGTGTTTTTATTTATGAAATAGCCTATCCTGTATTTATGACACTTGTTCGGCAGTAACTTAGCAATATTTTTCTCTGTGTGTGGGCTGTAGTCGTTTTTGTGCCTAAAGACTACGATACCAAGTGGCTAGCTTACACACAGCTGGTGCAACCCAGTGCAGAAATCATTATTTATAGCCCATATGAAAGCCTAATAAGCCTAATTCCAAAAAAAGAAGAAAAAAAAACAGCATAACATATAGGCAAAGTAACGTCACACAATAAGGCTATTTAAAAACTGTTCATCTTGCCAAAATGGTTGATAACTGTATAGTAGCTGAACACTGTCGACTATGCAGGATCCCACCTGCTGACATACTGTCACGTCTGACAGGATTTAGAGTTCCAAATAAGACGTTACTTTTGTTAGTTTGGAAGAAATTCCTCAGATTTCTCTTTGTTGTGCCTCTTTGGGGCACTGCTCAGATATTTTCGTTTCATTTTGTCTCTGACAGCGACAGCGGTGCTGATGCTAATGTATTAATTGGATCAAAAGTCCCTACGTATGAAACAGTAAAATTTTAATTTAATTTAAAATATTTGCTTTATGTGTATGTTCTTAATACAGAAAAGATAATGACCGGACCTAGGGGGGAAAAAACAAAGTTTTACAGGCGACCCTCCCCACCCCCCATTCATATAAGGCTATAGTATACTCCGTAAAGTATACGCTGCGGGGGTATACTTTACGGCCCAGATGCACAAGGTGCATAAGGAAGAAAATAGAGAAAACAGGAGAAAGAAAGAACGCCAATCTACAGGTATGTCCTCTTTTGTTAACATTAAAAAGCCGTTTTGTGTGTAACCTTAGACGTTTCATTTGTCGCAGCTAATGATGCTAGCTAGCTATTATAGCTGTTGAAATGGATATGAATCTAACTGGTTGCCAGTGGCAGCTATTTGGATAACTACTCCTTCCTACAACGTAAGGCACTGTGCTGAAATTTCACTGACCAATATCTATAAATAACGCTATAGATAATGATTTCTGCACTGGGTTGCACCAGCTGCTCGCTGGCAGGTTAGCTTCAACAAACCCTGAGTTTCTCTCTGTCTCCCCCCTCTTAACTCAGTCCGTATCAAAGCATTCAGTAGCGGAGGTTTACTATCTAAATCCTGGTTGGGTATTAATTTAGTTACTCAGAACTTTCTAAAGTTACCACTTTTATGCGCATCAGTCTTGTAAAGCGGTTTTTTTTTCTCGCATTCAGATATTAAACAGCGTGAGTTTAGCGTCAGCTCAGAATAAAATCGACAGCTCTTAGTTTGTAAGAGCAGCTCATGCACTGAAATCATTATGACATTGTGCTTATGTTTATTAGCAAGTAATATGTAACCTCATTTTAAATTTGAAATATCAGGAAGAAGCTTGAGACACGTGGGATCAATGAATAATATATCTATATATAATTTATAAAATATAAATAATAATATCTCCATCACTCATGATGTGATTGGTCGCACTGATCATTCCTATAATATTGTAGATTATATGTTGAATATTTCTGAGTGAGCAGGGTTGTGGTGCAGCTGCAGAATGTTGTTTGAAGTGAGATTTTTTAAATAGTGAGCATAATCTTAACGTGTTTTAACAGCATTTCAGTGTGACTGTATACTACATTTGTTGAAGCAGCAGAAATAAAGTCACTGAATGCTGTTGAGCCGAAATACAAATAGATGTCTAAAAATTTAAAATAGTATTTGATCTTGACGGCTTTTCAAGTGCAAATCACCGAACACATTATTATTGAATCAGATTGAGAGCTTACGGTCACATCTCTGTGTTTTTGATCTATGCGTTTTAAATCTATAACTATATTTTTCATCTTCAGTTGCTGCTTTCTGTGTTTTGTCAGATGTTTTATTCATCACGCACGAGCTGAACTCAAAGTGAACATACGCAGAGTTAATTGCAACCCTGTCTCCTCAAAATTACGTTCCCACACAACTAAATTGCATTCTCAATAATGCGCAAATCATCAGATGTCAGTGGAGATACAAGATACACAGCAATTATAAATCAATCCATTAATTAAAATGAGTACCGGCAGGTCCACAGAAATTTTGCTATCTGGGTATGGTATTAATATTAGCGACTGGGGCACAATTCAAATTCAAATAAGCTTTATTGGCATGACAGAAACCTATATTGCCAAAGCACTACAGAAAATTATTAACAATGACAGATTAATATTCATACAATAATATGTAAATATAAACAATAATATTAAATACAATATGAGAAAATGCATTTTTATAGAGTTCCACTGGTCCCAGAAGGAGTTCGACTCTATACTCTCTTCAAGTAATCACAGCTGTTTCTCAGTATGGTTTATCTTTTTGGTTTTGATTGTATTGATATGTCTTGAGAGCTTCACAGTACTGAAGGTGAAGGCTCTGTGTTTGAGGTTAGATCATTTTCTAGCTTCATTTTTCAGGTTTTGACATTCTTTGTCAAACTATTGGTTCTTTTTTGTTTTTCTTTTCGTTGTACGTAGTTTCAATTTAGCTTTATTTGCTGTTTTGTTGAAGATGTAATTTATATTTTGGACAGTCTCATATATATGCCTTCAGTAGTGGGAGGGTCTGGGTATTCTGTATACTTTTGTAGTAATAATTGAATCTCCTCACTATTGCTGGCCTCTTTGTATTTCTCAGTGCTGTCTGGGGCCCATCTGTATGTCCTCAGTATTTTGAACAGCTTTTTGTGTGTGCCTCTTAAGTATTTCGAAACATCAGTAGGCATAGATTATTCTTTATAATCATAGTTATATAGTTATATAGTTTATGTCAGTGAAAAGGTCACATTGTGTTGATCATAACAAAATTTTACATCCCTCAATAACTCAGCCTGTAGATGGATATATGAAATTGCAGAAGATTTTGCGAGTTGAGACAAATACAAATTCAAACTGGTTGACCACTCATTCTTGTAAATCTGAGTTTAATAAAATAACCTGTTACTAAAAACAGGAAAAGAGAGGGAGAGGAGGAAGATGGAGGAGACTGACAGGGCTGAAGGAGCAGGTCGGATGGAGGTCAGTGATCAAGAAGAAAGCTACAAAAAGTTGAGAACCCCTGTTTTGAGGTACATTACATCCACACAGGTTGGAGTTTTGTATAACATATCTTAAAACGTCTTAATGATCTGTAAGGCAGATTTATGATTAAAAATACGTGCTGATAATATCACTATTATATCTGCAAAATTTTAAATTCTTTAAAAAAATAAATAAATAAAATGGGAGAATAGAGACAAAACTCCTAAAAATTTGTTACCTAAATTAAAGCATTTAGTCAGTCTGTAATGGCATACAGGCTGTCCATAACATAGTTGACAAACTAATTAGCAAAAATATGTTTCCCCTTAAAATATCAGAAAAGTTGTTAGTGCTTAACAAATGAATATTTTAATTTAAACTGTTTTAAAACTGATTGTTTTATTGAGTAAACAATACAACTGTATGTTTTTGTTTATGTGAAATATGTCATCCTAATTAGATATCCACTCATTTGTGTAATGTAACTAGTGGTGTAATCGTCATTTTAGGGATCAAACATATTTTGCAGCTCCAGGTGGGTTTTATATGGTGGGAAATGGGCTCAAATGGCTCTTTGTACGCTGAAGGTTGCTGTCCCCCGCTCTAGCAGAATCTAGAAAATGATGCAAGACAGGATTGAGCTGAAAGCTTGTTGAAAGCATTTTCCCACACCAATCTGATCATCCACATCCACAGACATCAACACTGTATAAAATACAAAATTATAAACACTAGATCATGGAAAACATGTAAGAGCATATAATTTATTTTTGTTTACTTAGTTAATTTAAAGTTAATCTATTAAAAACAACAACAACAACAACAACAAACAACAAAGTATGAACCAAACCATGGATTTGGAGAATTATACCCCTAATAAATAGCAGTATTTATGAATCCTAACCATAGCCATTAGAGTGCCGTTTTCTCACGACATGGTTTGCCCTTTCTTAGTGTTAAAACATGGTGACTTGACTTGTGACTTAATTGACTTGTCTTGCTTGATGTTTAGCAGTGACTTGACTTTACTTACTTGAGTCTAAAACACAGTGACGTAGGACTTGCTTCAGCCTTTAAAGTTAAGACTTGAGACTAGCTTGTGACTTGCGCAACTGTGACATGTGTAACTGTGACATGTGTAACTTCCTCCTATAGCCACAAACCAGAGGCGTGAGACTCAAATTTCTGAAGCCATCCAGAATAAAGTCTGGAGCTGCTTCATAGACAATGAATGTGAAACTAATTTTATAGTTATTTTTAAAATACTCAAGTAAGCTTTATTCCATGGGTAACCTTTCATATCTGAAAAGAAAATGTTCCTGTATACTAGGGTTGGGTGAACTGGCATATTGTTTGATTGATTGTCGGTTGTCAACGTCGGTTTGTTCTGGAGGTGGACTTTTGTAATACATCCATGGCTAACTTTGATAAACATATGAAATGCATCACGATCTCTCTTTCTATCGTGTTCTGAACATAGATCATCTAGATGCGTTAGTCTCTGTGATTAGTCTGGTTGTTGTAAATATTTGATATATTCAGTAGTCGTGTTGTTTTATGAACCTATTTTATGACCCTACTTGACAAAACAGAAGAACTGCCATCCCAAAAACACTGTTTATGAAACACTCACTAAAATATCTTAAACAAACCAACATCTTAACTTTTTGTTAACATAGACCATTTAGATGCAGAGTGATTATTAATTCGGGTGTATTAAATGTTGATATATTCAACAGATAGACCTTTTCACGACCCTATCTTACTGCCCTACTCTACAACCAGAAGAACTACAACAGTGGTGCTTATTTGTATCAAGAAGCATGGCGAGGCTCATGGGAATTGTAGTTTTAAAAACATACTAGCGTTTTTAATATAACTGGAAGTTGTAAATACTAAACTGAGAGTACACTAGGGATTTTAAGGGGACGATAAACACATTTGTGTAATCAGATTTTAAATATCTAATTCCTTTATGAGCGTAAATGAATTTTAACCATATTTTACCCATATCTGACAGCGTCCCCAATTGTTGACTATATTCACATGATAGCTGAGGCCCAGAGCTCTCTATAACAGTTGGTCCCATGTCTGTACCCCCTTTTGTTGATGAATTATAAGCCTTCAAATGTGCACTGAGGTCGATGTTTAAAAGTCAGTTTTTCAAAGCAAGAGCCATGTAGAATCTTCATACTTACAAATGTTATTTTCCAAGTTGAGACCTTTCCAACAATGTATTTGATGAATCTCTATGACAAAGTTTTAATTTTCACATTTCAAGGACACAAGCCGTTCAAGGCCTAGTTTCAGAGAGCACTTTGAAGGACAGGGTTATTAAACTGGAATTCACAATTAATCACATGTCAGATTTAATTTTTGCTCTCTTCACCTCCATAAATTTTATACACTTCATTTATTTGTCCATAGCACAGACCATAGACTATTTCCTTTGTACAGTCACTTCAAGTTTTATATTTTTTTATTTGCATAGCACATTTCAGCAATAAGGCATCATATCCTATATCAAAACTATTAGCCTACTATTCCATACTGTAAATAGATCTAAAGTTTTCAGTTTAATTTTAATGTTACTTTGTTTCATTATTATTATGAAGAATGATAACGGGGGAGCTAAGGCGCATTCTTTGTATGTGCGCATTGGCTAAAAAAAAAAAGGATTCTGATTGAATGGTCTGGTCATGCTGATATAGAATCCTAAAACCAAGAATCATGAAGGACAAAACATCTTCAAGGTTGTGTGAATAGTAACGTAGCCTATGTGTGAATGAGAACAGGTAGGTCTCTTCAGCCCTCACCCAAAACCCAACCCAACCACTTCAGGCCTTCCTCAAAGCCTGTAGTAATGCCCTACATTGTCAGCATTATTGTAATCTCTGAGGGTGACCCACTTTTTACACTTAGAAAAGAAAAAACAATCAAACAAATAAAAATATTTATTTTATACCTTGGTCCTTCAAACTGCTCTCCGAAACTAGGCCTGGGTCAGCTTGTGTCCATGAAATGTGAAAATTAAAACTTTGTCATAGAGCTACACCAAATACATTTTTGGAAAGGTCTCAGCTTGGAAAATAACATATGTAAGTATGAAGATACCACATGGCTCCTGCTTTGAAAGACTGACCTTTGAACCTTGACCTCAGTGCATATTTGAAGGCTTATAATTAATCAACAAAAGGGGGTACAGACATAGGACCAACTGTTATAGAGAGCTCTGGGCCTCAGCTATCATGTGAATATAGTCAACAATTGGTGATGCTCGCATAAAAAGGGGTAAAATATGGTTAAAATTAATTTTCACTCATAAAGCAATTAGATATTTAAAATCTGATTACACAAGTGTGTTTATCATCCCCTTAAACTCCCTAACTCCTGTCATGCTTCTTGATACAAATAAGCACCACAGTTGTAGTTCTTCTGGTTGTAGAGTAGGGCAGTAAGATAGGGTCGTGAGAAGATCTATCTGTTGAATATATCAAACATTTAATACACCCGAACTAATAATCACACTGCATCTAAATGATCTATATTAACTAAAAGTTAAGATGTTGGTTTGTTTAAGATATTTTAGTGAGTGTTTCATAAACAGCGTTTTTGGGATGGCAGTTCTTCTGTTTTGTAAAGTAGAGGCGTAAAATTGGTTCATAAAACAACATAACTACTGAATATATCAAATATTTACAACAAGTAGACTAATAACACTGCATCTAGATGATCTATGTTCAGAAAAAGTAAAGATGTTGCTTTATTTTAGACGTTTGCTTGCAACCTCGGTTTTTCAAGAATGAAGATGTCGTTTCAATGTAGACACACGTGGGGTCGCTAGTCTGTCTGGTTCATTGAGCCATCCACTGTCTGTCAAAAGAGCGACGAAGAAGACGAAGTAACGTCATGTGTTTCCTGTCCGAGATGTAAACATTCCCAGTTAACAGCATGCAAAGTGCATTGCTAATGATTATTTAAGCACAACTCTTAGGGGCTTTCTCCCCCCGAAATAAACAAAGAAAAGAAAAATCCTCTTGTTTTCATTCTAAAGTAAAAAGATAATAAAAAGGGCGTGTTATGACGTCACTGGGAATTCCCATTGACACATTTAGGATTTCTTTCGACATAATACAAAAACATCATGGTCACCATTTTTAATTACCTCTCATTTGATTTTGAGAAAAACGATAGAAAGAGAGATCCTGATGCATTTCATATGCTTATCAAAGTTAGCCATGGATGTATTATAAAAGTCCACCTCCAAAACAAACAACATTACCCGGCATGCACCACTTCTTCCGTCACCGCGATTAGTAACATACAAATAATAGCATATAAGCTCATTATCTGCTGTAATTTTGCCTCAATGTTGTGGGGGCCAAAGATAAACCCTATTTTTAAATATATGATTATTATTGCATTGTCACATAGGTTAGATGCAGCCTCGTCCCTGTGCGCTTGTAATATATTTTTAGTATTGCTCTTATTTAGCTGTTTCCTGTGACCATGGAAATGTATTTTGAAAAGACAGTGTACGTATGTAAAAATGGGAGCAAACAGCACAGAAGTGATAACACAAAGCACAGGGAGAGAAACAAGTGATAAATATAAACAGGGAGAATGCGCTATGACATTAGTTTAGCACCTTTCGAGAATGGCCACAAGCTATTACGTTGCTTTATGAACTTCAAGAGGAAAGAATAAACGGCATAATTTCGACGAAGTGACGCGAAAGGGGTACCTAGAGCGTCATACGTTGAAGTGACCTGACCAAGCGGCAATATTTGAGGCGTTGGGGATGAGAACGTGTTGCGCTATTTTAACAACGTGGGCGGTGGGCGTGGAAATGACAAATGCGCCGGTCTTAAAATTGCAATGAGCTTGCACTGCACCGGCCGTAAGATAGGGCCCAAAAACTTGAAAAATGTTGATATTACCACTGAAAAAAGATATAATTTCTGTACAGTATCATAGTATTCTTTTACTTTTGTCACATTTTGGCATGCATCGTTCAGCACCAGGTTTAAGATTGTGAGACGCACAATGAATGTAGATGGCATTAGGTTCCCTGTCCAAAACTCGTTTTTGCAACCCAGAGTATGTGCCACTCACTGTAGCTACGCCATCGTAACCCTGTCCTCGGCATTTATTTAGAGATATTCCCTTCTTCTGTAAAAGTCCAACAGTCTCTCTCTCTCCAAACCAGATGCGCTTTGATCGTGGACTGCGTGGAAACCCACAAAGCTTTAATTTATTTTCACCTCTAATGGATTATCCTTTTCATCATTTGGAATGGTAACATATCGAATCACCTGATTCAGTTGATCTACTTTAGAAATATCTTGAGCTGTGTCCATTATTACAGAATAAAATTCAGCTTCATGGATTTCTTTCACTATTTCGTCTTGGGACGTTTTGTGCCATAACAGAGATCATTTCGTTCCGAATTTTTGGACTCAAATATCTTTTTACATTTCTTTTTACATAAATTCTTTAAAAAAATAAAATAAAATAAAATAAAATGGGAGAATAGACACAAGAACTCCTAAAAATTTGTTACCTAAATTAAAGCATTTAGTCAGTCTGTAATGGCATACAGGCTGTCCATAACATAGTTGACAAACTAACTAGCAAAAATATGTTTTCCCTTAAAATATCAAAAAAGTTGTTAGTGCTTAACAAATGAATATTTTAATTTAAACTGTTTTAAAACTGATTGTTTTATTGAGTAAACAATACAACTGTATGTTATTGTTTTTGTGAAATATGTAATCCTAATTAGATATTCACTCATTCGTGTAATGTAACTAGTGGTGTAATCGTCATTTTAGGGATCAAACATATTTTGCAGCTCCAGGTGGGTTTTATATGGTGGGAAATGGGCTCAAATGGCTCTTTGTACGCTGAAGGTTGCTGTCCCCTGCTCTAGCAGAATCTAGAAAATGATGCAAGACAGGATTGAGCGGAAAGCTTGTTGAAAGCATTTTCCCACACCAATCTGATCATCCACATCCACAGACATCAACACTGTATAAAATACAAAATTATAAACACTAGAACCTGGAAAACATGTAAGATCAGATCATTTATTTTTGTTTACTTAGTTAATTTAAAGTTAATCTATTAAAAACAACAACAACAAAACAAAGTATGAACCAAACCATGGATTTGGAGAATTATACCCCTAATAAATAGCAGTATTTATGAATCCTAACCATAGCCATTAGAGTGCCGTTTTCTCACGACATGGTTTGCCCTTTCTTAGTGTTAAAACATGGTGACTTGACTTGTGACTTAATTGACTTGTCTTGCTTGATGTTTAGCAGTGACTTGACTTTACTTACTTGAGTCTAAAACACAGTGACGTAGGACTTGCTTCAGCCTTTAAAGTTAAGACTTGAGACTAGCTTGTGACTTGCACAACTGTGAGATGTGTAACTGTTATTTGTGAACATGAACTACTTCCTCCCATAGCCACAAACCAGAGGCGTGAGACTCAAATTTCTGAAGCCATCCGGAATAAAGTCTGGAGCTGCTTCATAGAAAATGAATGTGAAACTAATTTTATAGTAATTTTTAAAATACTCAAGTAAGCTTTATTCTATAGTAACCTTTCATATCTGAAAAGAAAATGTTCCTGTATACTAGGGTTGGGTGATGTCTACAGAACTGGCATATTGTTTGATTGATTGATTGATTGATTGATACTTTATGAATCCCCGAAGGGAAATTCCAATTGTCCAAGCTCGTCCAATCCAATCACGAACGAAACAAAAACTAGAGTTGAAGAGTCTAATTGCTGTGGGGACAAAGGACCTCCTAAATCTCTCTGTTTTGCAGCACAAAGAGAGGAGCCGACTGCAATGCTATATTTTTTATGATAATGTCCACAGTGAAAAATCATGATGGACAATGATATTAATCACTGCATTTTGCTGTCATTTAAGGTTCTCTCCTCTCCTTTGTTTCACCGCAGGTGGGACTGAGCGATCCTTTCATGAGTGTATGTTCTCTGAGTGGAGCAGAGGATAGACAGTGAACTATAGTCCATCAACCCGGTCTGAGGGGTGTGACTTGGCAGCCACGTAAAGTGCAGTGTAGATTAGGAGCATGTACAGCAAAGTTATAGCAACTTCCCTGTCATAGCAAACATCAAATGTCAACGGTGTGAAAATGACAGTTTTTTGCAGAATGAGATGTGTGTGTGCCTCACAGCAGTGTTATCAAAATCAAGTAAATCAAGTATTGTGCCCCTTTACTGTAATCTGAATCAATATGTAGAAAACTTGTGATGATGTCAAAATTATGCAAGTATTGTGGCCCTTAAGTGTAATCTGAATCAATATGTTGAAAATTTGTGATGAGTTAAAGTATAAAAGATGATATGTAAAAGAAATGAGTGTCCTAATTTTGCTCAAGTCCATGTTAGGTAAAGTAAAGACTTTTAAACCACATCACCAGATAAAAGTTAGATTGAAATGTGTACTATGAAGTGTGCAGAGACAAGAAGAAATTGCAGGTGGACACAGAGAAATAGTTGTATATTTCAATGGTCAGTGAGTCACCCGCTAGGAGTGGTTTCTGTCAAAAGCATATCTCCAGAGCTAGAGTGAAAGATCTGAGTTCACCCCTCCCTGTCTGCCTCCTTTTCTTGACTGACAGGTCTGTGCGTGACGACCACTTCTTTTTTTTTCCTGTTTTGATCAGAACTCGCTTGGAAAAAAGCTATTCTGACTCGTATATAAGAGATTCTGATATAAAAAGAAGAAAAAGTTATGAAAAGACAAATACTTTATTTTTGAGTCTAACTTGCTCAGAAAAATCGATTCAGACAGTTAATTAAGACGAACATGTAATAAACAAGACACAAGCTTTAAGAAACACACTCTTCTTTTTTTTGCCTGTTTTGATCACAACTCGCTTGGAAAAAATCTATTCCGACTGTTATATATGAGATTCTGATGAATAAAGAAGAAAAAATTATAAAAAGACATATACTTTATTTAGAAGTCTAACTTGCTCAGAAAAGTCATTTTTTGACAGTCTATTAAGAGGAACAGATGTAAATAAGCATGACACAAGCTTTAAAATACACACATTTCTTTTCTTTTCCTGTTTTGATCACAACTCGCTTGGAAAAAGCTATTCTGACTGTTAAATAAGAGTTTCTGAAAACAAAAAGATGAAAAAGTTATGAAATACACACACTTTAAGATTTTATGTGATCCTTACAGACACCCAAATATCATATTAAAAGTTAAATACATAATGGATCAAGGTAAATTCAGAGGTTGAAATTTTGAGGCCTTTATGTCACAACGTCACACAAAGAAGTGTGTATTATGTGAATGTAGTATGTGATTAGTATATGAAAACAGTATATTCAGAAGCAGATTCTGAATATACTATTTTCATATAACTTGTGTCTATACATTGGTTTTCTAGGGTGTTCTTTCATATACAACCATCAGATATGACCTGTTCTGAATGTACATGTGCATTTTGGAGGCACCCTTATGCCAAAATGTCCTTTTTTGAATCCAGCATATTAGGTCATAAATCATTCATTATCATTTAATTTTCTGCACATCCAAATTTCTCTCTATATATAATGAAAACTGTTATGCATATCAGCACAGATTGCAGTGTTTCCCCTAGGTTGACTGACTTGGCCTGGCTGGGGAGGTCGATTAGCACATTTCTCTGTTCTCTGTTTAGCATCGTCAGGCTAGGCATTGTTGCTCACACCCTTCATTTTCCAGCAGTTGGGGAAACTGACATGACTTTTCTTGGTCTTGACAAGCTGCAGCACTTCACTGTACATTTACTACCAGATTGTGACAGCTTACTGCTAACCTTTTCCTCTGCTCCACTCACATTCACCATCACTTTTCTGATGCTCGCTCTATTGCTTATCGCCATGAATGTATAAAGAGAACTGGATACAGCCTTTTTTGCCTCCTAAATGCCACACACATTTGAATAGCAATTTCAGCATTTGATCAGTGTTCTTTTACAATTTGATTTATATTTGACTCCTGAAATTATGTCCAACAGCTCAAATTCCAACAGCTGCACACAACACTGGATGATGTTACTGTGGCTAGCTAGCAAACATTAGCTAACTGCTAATATAGAGTGACCTAAGCAGTGAAAATGGAGACTAGTGATGATTATAAATGTGTTTCATAGTACTGAGTGGTAGAAGTAAAGAAATGTCTGACATATTCTTTGTTTGAACTACTTATGGGAAGTAAGACCCCAATGACAGGCTCTTGTCAGATTTTCACACACGCACTGTACCTGCATCATGTGCCACTGCTGAGGCCTGGGGAAGGGGGGAGGGGTTACAGTGAAAATATTATACTAATATTGTAATATATGATAAAATAAATCATATTTTGTCATCATAGATACTACACATATGTCTCAGGGGTAATTTATACCCATTTTAGATGCAAATACACCTATAGGAGCACTTTGAGAGGAAAATTTGTCCAAAAAAATAAGGTTTATATGGGGCAGAACACTGACATTCACATTTTGGCATCGGAAATAAAAATTGCCATTGAAATCAAACCTTGCAATTGAAAAAAGTGTATTGTCATTGAAAAAAGTTCCTTGGAAAAATAAAACACTTTAAAAATTTTAACATTTTAAGAAATTACAATCTGTCAATCTTATTTTATTTTGGTATTTTTGCATTAAGATTTGTTTTTCAATGTCAATCATTTTTCTTCATGTCTGTCTTTTCTCATCAGTCAATATAAGTGTTTTTTAGTATCACTGGTTTTCAGTTTCAACTTTGTCTTTTTCAGTTTCAACTTTTTTGAATGCGAAACTAATTTCATAGTGATTTTTAAAATACCCAAGTAAGCTTTACATCTTGTTTTTCAGATATGAAAACCTGTACATAACTGGTATATGACAATGTCCACAGTGAAACATTATATTGGACAATGATATTGAATGGGATATATTACTGCATTTTACTGTCATTTTGTTGAGTTTCTCTCCTCTCTTCTGTTTCATCACAGGCAGGGCTGAAAGATCCTTGGAGGAGAGACTTGTCTCTCTGAGCCTACCTAACTGGCCAAGAGAATGCCGTTCGGACAGTTTCAGAACAGGAGCTGGTGTAAAATGAAGGTGCGGAAAACCAAACACACGTGCTTTTCTTTCTGAGCCTAACTAATTCGCAAGAAGAACACAGTTCTAACTGTTTCAGAAATGAGCGGGTGTAAAGAGCAAGGGTTGTGACCCAAACACATGCGCTTGTCTGTCTGAGCCTTACTAATTCACAGAGAGGATGCGTTCTGACAGTTTCAGATCATGAGCCGGTGTAAAAAGCATGAGCAGGCGACCAAACACATACGCATGTCTCTCTGAGCCTACCTAACTGGCCAAGAGTATGCCGTTCGGACAGATTCAGGACAGGAGCCGGTGTAAAATGCAGGTGCGGACATCCAAACACACACGCTTGTCTCTCTGAGTCTAAGTAACTCGCAAAAAGAACGCAGATCTATCTGTTTCAAAAAGGAACCCGAGTAAAAAGCAAGGGTTGTGACCCAAACACATACGCTTGTCTCTCTGATCCTTACTAATTCTCAGAGAGGACACTCTTTTGACAGTTTCAATACCGGAGCCAGTGTAAAATGCAGGTGCGGAACAACCAAAAACATACACTTGTCTCTCTGAGCCTAACTAACTTGCAGAAAGAATGCAGTTCTAACTGTTTCAGAACATGAGCCGGTGTGAAAAGCAAGAGTTGTGACCCAAACACATGCGCTTCTCTGTCTGAGCCTTAATAATTCACAGGGAGGACGCTCTTTTGACAGTTTCAATACCGGAGCCAGTGTAAAATGCATGACCAGGCGACCAAACACATACACTTATCTCTCTGTGCCTGAATAACTGGCCCAGAGAATACCTTTCTGACACTTTCAGAACAGGAGCCAGTGTAAAATGCAGGTGCGGAAAAACAAAGACACACGCTTGTCTCTTTGAGCCTAACTAACTTGCAGAAAAAACGCAGTTCTACTGTTTCAGAACTGAGCGGGTGTAAAAAGCAAGGGTTGTGACCCAAACACATACGCTTGTCTCTCTGATCCTTACTAATTCACAGAGAAGACGCGTTCTAACACTTTCAGTACTTGAGCTGGTGTAAAAATCATGAGCAGACGACCAAACTCATACTCTTGTCTCTCTGAGCCTTAATAATTCACAGAGAGGATGCTCTTCTGACAGTTTCAATACAGGAGCCATTGTAAAAAGTATGAGCAGGCGACCAAACACATACACTTATGTCTCTGTGCCTAAATAACTGGCCAAGAGAATTTCTTTCTGACACTTTCAGAACAGGAGCTGGTGTAAAATGCAGGTGCGGACAACCAAACACACACGCTTGTCTCTCTGAGCTTAATTAACTTGCAGAAAGAACGCAGTTCTAACTGTTTCAGATCTGAGTTGGTGTAAAAAGCAAGGGTTGTGACCCAAACACATACACTTGTCTCTCTAATCCTTACTAATTCACAGAGAAGACGCGTTCTAACACTTTCAGAACATGAGCTGGTGTAAAAAGCATGAGCAGGCGACCAAACACATACGCTTATCTCTCTGTGCTTAAATAACTGGCCAAGAGAATGCCTTTCTGATACTTTCAGAACAGGAGCCGGTGTAAAATGCAGGTGCGGACAACCAAAAACATACGCTTGTCTCTCTGTGCCTAACTAACCTGCAGAAAGAACGCAGTTCTAACTGTTTCAGAACTGAGCAGGTGTAAAAAGCAAGGGTTGTGACCTAAACACATACGCTTGTCTCTCTGATCCTTACTAATTCACAGAGAAGATGCGTTCTAACACTTTGAGAACATGAGCTGGTGTAAAAATCATGAGCAGGCGACCAAAAAAATACGCTTCTCTCTGAGCCTAACTAACTTGCAGAAAGAACGCAGTTCTAACTGTTTCAGATCTGAGCGGGTGTAAAAAGCAAGGGTTGTGACCCAAACACATACGCTTGTCTCTCTGATCCTTACTAATTCACAGAGAGGACGCGTTCTAACACTTTCAGAACATGAGCTGGTGTAAAAATCATGAGCAGTCGACCAAAAAAATACGCTTGTCTCTCTGAGCCTAACTAACTTGCAGAAAGAACGCAGTTCTAACTGTTTCAGAACATGAGCTGGTGTGAAAAGCAAGAGTTGTGACCCAAACACGTGCGCTTCTCTCTCTGAGCCTTACTAATTCACAGAGAGGACGCTCTTTTGAAAGTTTCAATACCGGAGCCAGTGTAAAAAGCATGAGCAGGTGACCAAACACATACGCTTATCTCTCTGTGCCTAAATAACTGGCCAAGAGAATGCCTTTCTGATACTTTCAGAACAGGAGCCGGTGTAAAATGCAGGTGCGGTCAACCAAAAACTTACGCTTGTCTCTCTGAGCCTAACTAACTTGCAGACAGAACGCAGTTCTAACTCTTTCAGAACATGAGCCGGTGTGAAAAGCAAGAGTTGTGACCCAAACACATGCACTTCTCTGTCTGAGCCTTAATAATTCACAGGGAGGATGCTCTTTTGACAGTTTCAATACCGGAGCCAGTGTAAAATGCATGAGCAGGCGACCAAACACATACACTTATCTCTCTGTGCCTGAATAACTGGCCCAGAGAATGCCTTTCTGACACTTTCAGAACAGGAGCCAGTGTAAAATGCAGGTGCGGAAAAACAAAGACACACGCTTGTCTCTCTGAGCCTAACTAACTTGCAGAAAAAACGCAGTTCTACTGTTTCAGAACTGAGCGGGTGTAAAAAGCAAGGGTTGTGACCCAAACACATACGCTTGTCTCTCTGATCCTTACTAATTCACAGAGAAGACGCGTTCTAACACTTTCAGTACTTGAGTTGGTGTAAAAATCATGAGCAGGCGACCAAACTCATACTCTTGTCTCTCTGAGCCTTAATAATTCACAGAGAGGATGCTCTTCTGACAGTTTCAATACAGGAGCCATTGTAAAAAGTATGAGCAGGCGACCAAACACATACACTTATGTCTCTGTGCCTAAATAACTGGCCAAGAGAATTTCTTTCTGACACTTTCAGAACAGGAGCTGGTGTAAAATGCAGGTGCGGACAACCAAACACACACGCTTGTCTCTCTGAGCTTAATTAACTTGCAGAAAGAACGCAGTTCTAACTGTTTCAGATCTGAGCTGGTGTAAAAAGCAAGGGTTGTGACCCAAACACATACACTTGTCTCTCTAATCCTTACTAATTCACAGAGAAGACGCGTTCTAACACTTTCAGAACATGAGCTGGTGTAAAAAGCATGAGCAGGCGACCAAACACATACGCTTATCTCTCTGTGCTTAAATAACTGGCCAAGAGAATGCCTTTCTGATACTTTCAGAACAGGAGCCGGTGTAAAATGCAGGTGCGGACAACCAAAAACATACGCTTGTCTCTCTGTGCCTAACTAACCTGCAGAAAGAACGCAGTTCTAACTGTTTCAGAACTGAGCAGGTGTAAAAAGCAAGGGTTGTGACCTAAACACATACGCTTGTCTCTCTGATCCTTACTAATTCACAGAGAAGACGCGTTCTAACACTTTCAGAACATGAGCTGGTGTAAAAAGCATGAGCAGGCGACCAAACACATACGCTTATCTCTCTGTGCCTAAATAACTGGCCAAGAGAATGCCTTTCTGATACTTTCAGAACAGGAGCCGGTGTAAAATGCAGGTGCGGTCAACCAAAAACTTACGCTTGTCTCTCTGAGCCTAACTAACTTGCAGACAGAACGCAGTTCTAACTCTTTCAGAACATGAGCCGGTGTGAAAAGCAAGAGTTGTGACCCAAACACATGCGCCTGTTTCTCTGAGCCTTACTAATTCACAGAGAGGATGCTCTTTTGAAAGTTTCAATACCGGAGCCAGTGTAAAAAGCATGAGCAGGCGACCAAACACATACGCTTATCTCTCTGTGCTTAAATAACTGGCCAAGAGAATGCCGTTCGGACACTTTCAGAACAGGAGCCGGTGTAAAATGCAGGTGCGGACAAACAAACATATACGCTTGTCTCTCTGAGCGTAACTAAATTGCAGAAAGAACGCTGTTTCAGAACATGATCAAGTGTGAAAAGCAAGAGTTGTGACCCAGACACATGCGCTTGTCTCTCTGAGCCTTACTAATTCACAGAGAGGACGCGTTCTTACAGTTTCAGAACATGAGCCGGTGTAAAAGGCATGAGCAGGCAACCAAACACATACACTTGTCTCTCAGAGCCTAACTAATGTTAGAAAAAGACTTGTGCTTGAATTAAACTCAAACTCATATTGAGTCTCACTTGCCCTGAACAGTCGTTTCTTTGCATTTCAGACGACAAACAGGTGAAAATAAGCAAAAACAAGCTTTTTATTACACACACTTGTCTTTTTGCCTGTTTTGATCATAACTCGCTTGGAAATGGCAATTCTCAACATTTTATGTGAGATTCTAATAGAAAAAAAAGAAAAAACTTAAAAAAACACATATGCTTCAGTATTGAGTCTAACTTGCCCTGAACAGTAATAACAGAAACAGAGAGATGCTCAGGAGGCAGAGATGCTTTGAATGAGATCGGGTTCATGGCGATGCCTGGGAACTCGATGAAAGTGCCAGGCCCTGATGCTTTCTGCTTGCACAGAAGGATTCAGAGGAATGTTTGAGTGTGATGAGCCTATGGCGAAGAAATGAGAATAGTGGAGGGATGAGGGTAGGGATGAGGGAAGGGATGAGGGATGATGGGATGAGGGTAGGAATGAAGGGATGAGGGAAGGGATGAGGGTAGGGATGAAGGGATGAGGGAAGGGATGAGGGATGAAGGGATGAGGGTAGGGATGAAGGGATGCGGGATGAAGGGATGAGGGTAGGGATGAGGGATGAAGGGATGAGGGATGAAGGGAGGGTCGAGAAATCTGAGACAGACCAGGTAGGAAGGGTTGACCCGGTATAAGTAGGCTTGGTAGATGATTAGAGGTGTGGTTGAGCCGTGGTTCCGCTCCCGAACCTAAATTAACGAGTTAACTACATTAGTTGTGTTGTTTTATGAACCTATTTTACGACCCTACTTTACAAAACAGAAGAATTGCCATCCCAAAAATGCTGTTTATGAAACACTCACTAAAATATCTTAAACAAACCAACATCTTAACTTTTTGTTAACATAGACCATTTAGATGCAGAGTGATTATTAGTTCGGGTGTATTAAATGTTGATATATTCAACAGATAGACCTTTTCACGACCCTATCTTACTGCCCTACTCTACAACCAGAAGAACTACAACTGTGGTGCTTATTTGTATCAAGAAACATTGCGAGGCTCATGGGAATTGTAGTTTTAAAAACATATTAGCATTTTTAATATAATTGGAAGTTGTAAATACTAAACTGAGAGTACACTAGGGAGTTTAAGGGGACGATAAACACATTTATGTAATCAGATTTTAAATATCTAATTCCTTTATGAGCGTAAATGAATTTTAACCATATTTTACCCATATCTGACAGCGTCCCCAATTGTTGACTATATTCACATGATAGCCGAGGCCCAGAGCTCTCTATAACAGTTGGTCCCATGTCTGTACCCCCTTTTGTTGATGAATTATAAGCCTTCAAATGTGCACTGAGGTCAAGGTTCAAAAGTCAGTTTTTCAAAGCAGGAGCCATGAAGAATCTTCATACTTACAAATGTTATTTTCCAAGTTGAGATCTTTCCAACAATGTATTTGATGAATCTCTATGACAAAGTTTTAATTTTCACATTTCAAGGACAGAAGCCGTCCAAGGCCTAGTTTCAGAGAGCACTTTGAAGGATAGGGTTATTAAACTGGAATTTACAATTAATCATATATGCACATGTCAGATTTAATTTTTGCTCTCTTCACCTCCATAAATTTTATACTCTTCATTTATTTGTCCATAGCACAGACCATAGACTATTTCCTTTGTACAGTCACTTCAAGTTTTATATTTTTTATTTGCATAGCACATTTCAGCAATAAGGCATCATATCCTATCTCAAAACTCAGCCTACTATTCCATTCTGCTAATAGAACTGAAGTTTTCAGTTTAATTTTAATGTTACTTTGTTTCATTATTATTATTAAGAATGATAATGGGGGAGCTAAGGCGCATTCTTTGTATGTGCGCATTGGCTAAAAAAAAAAAAAAAAAAAAAGGATTCTGATTGAATGGTCTGGTCATGCTGGTATAGAATCCTAAAACCAAGAATCATGAAGGACAAAACATCTTCAGGGTTGTGTGAATAGTGAATATAATTGTGTGTGAGCTAACCACTTGGTATCGTAGTTTGCTTATAACAGGCTAATATCTACTCTGTAACCATCCAGATGCACCCAGGAAATATCTGAAGAAGCCTCCAGTCATGGACCGCGGAACCGGGCAGGCAGGGGGGCCATGGCCTGTGTTATTACGAGACAACAACTTCACCCGTTCAACTGCTGCCGATAAAAAAAACTCACTGCTGCATTTTGATTGGAAATTAGTGTGCCTATCAAGTGCATTGTTTACCAGTACGTCATGTATGAGCTAGCGTTGCGAGCTAAAGGCGGGCACCTGTCAAACTGCTAGCTACATAAAAATTAATAGACTTTTTCCAGATAAACAGAAAAAACTAAATAATCCGACTACAGCTTCCACTCTGCACCTGGCCTCAGAAACAGACCCGGAGTGTCCGTCTTAATCTTGCCCTAACTTAAGTCCACCGCGGACTTCAGCAAGTAAGTCGGTTTTATTACTCACTTTTTGCTGTGTTGGTTACTGTTCATTAGCTGCGCGGCTGCGCTTATTTGGTTGTTGTGTGCGGCTCTGCACGTCAGGTATGAGTGCTGACTAGTTATGAGAATGATGTTGATTTAGATTCAAGACAGTTTTCAGTTTCAGAAAGAGAGTTAACTTAAACTTGGGGACAGTTACTGCAGCAACTGACTATGTGAAGCTAACCTGCTCGCTGGCAGCCCCGAGTTTCTCTCTGTCTCCTCCCTGTTAACTCAGTCCGTATCAAAGCATTCAGTAGCGGAGGTTTACTATCTAAATCCTGGTTGGATATTAATTTAGTTACTCAGAACTTTCTAAAGTTACCGCTTTTATGTTTTTCTCGCATTCAGATATTGAACAGCGTGAGTTTAGCGTCAGCTCAGAATAAAATCGACAGCTTAGTTTGTAAGAGCAGCTCATGCACTGAAATCATTATGACATTGTGCTAATGTTTATTAGCAAATAATATGTAACCTCCATTTAAATTTGAAATATCAGGAAGAAGCTTGAGACACGTGGGATCGGATCAATGAATAATATATTTATATATAATATATAAAATATAAATAATAATATCTCCATCACTCATGATGTGATTGGTCGCACTGATGAAACATCATTCCTATAATATTGTAATTATATGTTGAATATTTCTGAGTGAGCAGGATTGTGGTGCAGTTGCAGAATGTTGTTTGAAGTGAGATTTTTAAATAGTGAGCATTTCACTGTTTAGATATACTACATTTGTTGAAGCAGCAGAAATAAAGTCACTGAATGCTGTTGAGCCGAAATACAAATAGATGTCTAAAAATTTAAAATAGTATTTTAATCTTGACGGCTTTTCAAGTACAAATCACCCAACACATTATTACTGAATCAGATTGAGAGCTTACGGTCACGTCTCTGTGTTTTTGATCTATGCGTTTTAAATCTATAACTATATTTTTCATCTTCAGTTGCTGCTTCCTGTGTTTTGTCCGTCAGATTAAAGCTGAACAAATATATTTAAAATGCATTCTGATGCACAGTAAGAATCGACTTTATCATATCATCATAGTCTGCTAAATGATGGATTAATGGACAACACTTAGTAAAACATTATTGTGTTATAGTCACTTTTCCCGCTTTGACGCAGGCTCTTTTTTTTCAAGATAAAAGATGTGCAACATGCATTCATAAAACGGAGACTCTGCCCTTTGTTTACCTGTTGCCATGGTGACTCGTTGCATCGGAGCTACATTGATAATGGCTTGTTTTATTCATCACGCACGAGCTGAACTCAAACGCAGAGTTAATTGCAACCCTGTCTCCTCAAAATTACGTTCCCACTCAACTAAATTGCATTCTCAATTACGTTTCTATGAAAACGTATTTTGTCCGCGGTTACGTTTGTTTTTAACGTATCACGAATACGTTTCTAATCAACATATCTTTGCTTTCCTACAATGCTATTAGCTATTTTAATTCGAACAACCTGTCTCTACTTTAACATACATGCATACTCTGAAACTAGGCCTGGGATGGCTTGTGTCCATGAAATGTGAAAATTAAAACTTTGTCATAGAGCTACACCAAATACATTTTTGGAAAGGTCTTGACCTGGAAAACAACATATGTAAGTATGACGATCCTACATGGCTCCTGCTTTGAAAAACTGACCTTTGAACCTTGACCTTGACCATTTTGTGGGACCTTACTACGCATGACGTCACTGGGAATCCCCTTTGACACATTTAGGATTTCTTTCTTTTTTCAGTCCCTTCTTATGAGGTTAGACAACAATGGCCAGAAAATTTGAGTTCGTCATTTCTTTCTCTCATTATATTCTTCACAGTAATGGCAGGCGGTTACTTAAAAAAGCGGCCATAATGCGCAAATCATCAGATGTCAGTGGAGATACAAGATACACAGCAATTATAAATCAATCCATTAATTAAAATTAGTAGCAGTACGTTGAAAAAATCCAGGTGTGTTAAGAAAAACGCGTAAGCCTGTCACCAATATATATGTATGTTAAAGTAGAGAAAGGTTATTCGAATTAAAATAGCTAATAGCATTGTAGGAAAGCAAATATATGTTGATTAGAAACGTGATACGTTACAAACAAACGTAATCGCGGACAAAATACGTTTTCATTGAAACGTAATTGAGAATGCAATTTAGTTGTGTGGGAACGTAATTTTGGGGAGACTCTGATCAGTTGTTCTGAAACCGAAAACTCAGAGTTTCCCATCTTGAGATACATCAACTCAGAGTTCAGGGTTAGACTCAGAGTTTGCTGAACCTGCTTTCTGAAACAGGCCCCTGGTGTGTTCTTGGTTGACATACGGCTTGCTTGTGACCCAGATCTGGGAGCCAAGTGCCATCATTCCATGCAGCATGTGGGCTGGATGAAAGTGCCGAAAGTGTTGGGTGTGAGCCGGATCAGGTCCACAGAAATTTTGCTATCTGGGTATGGTATTAATATTAGCGACTGGGGCACAATTCAAATTCAAATAAGCTTTATTGGCATGACAGAAACCTATATTGCCAAAGCACTACAGAAAATTATTAACAATGACAGATTAATATTCATACAATAATATGTAAATATAAACAATAATATTAAATACAATATAAGAAAATGCATTTTTATAGAGTTCCACTGGTCCCAGAAGGAGTTCGACTCTATACTCTCTTCAAGTAATCACAGCTGTTTCTCAGTATGGTTTATCTTTTTGGTTTTGATTGTATTGATATGTCTTGAGTGCTTCACAGTACTGAAGGTGAAGGCTCTGTGTTTGAGGTTAGATCATTTTCTAGCTTCATTTTTCAGGTTTTGACATTCTTTGTCAAACTATTGGTTCTTTTTTGTTTTTCTTTTCGTTGTACGTAGTTTCAATTTAGCTTTATTTGCTGTTTTGTTGAAGATGTAATTTATATTTTGGACAGTCTCATATATATGCCTTCAGTAGTGGGAGGGTCTGGGTATTCTGTATACTTTTGTAGTAATAATTGAATCTCCTCACTATTGCTGGCCTCTTGGTATTTCTCAGTGCTGTCTGGGGCCCATCTGTATGTCCTCAGTATTTTGAACAGCTTTTTGTGTGTGCCTCTTAAGTATTTCGAAACACCAGTAGGCATGTCAGTGAAAAGGTCACATCACAAAATTTTACATCCCTCAATAATCAGCCTGTAGATGGATATATGAAATTGCAGAAGATTTTGCCAGTTGAGACAAATACAAATTCAAACTGGTTGACCACTCATTCTTGTAAATCTGAGTTTAATAAAATAACCTGTTACTAAAAACAGGAAAAGAGAGGGAGAGGAGGAAGATGGAGGAGACTGACAGGGCTGAAGGAGCAGGTCGGATGGAGGTCAGTGATCAAGAAGAAAGCTACAAAAAGTTGAGAACCCCTGTTTTGAGGTACATTACATCCACACAGGTTGGAGTTTTGTATAACATATCTTAAAACGTCTTAATGATCTGTAAGGCAGATTTATGATTAAAAATACGTGCTGATAATATCACTATTATATCTGCAAAATTTTTAATTCTTTAAAAAAATAAATAAATAAAATGGGAGAATAGAGACAAAACTCCTAAAAATTTGTTACCTAAATTAAAGCATTTAGTCAGTCTGTAATGGCATACAGGCTGTCCATAACATAGTTGACAAACTAACTAGCAAAAATATGTTTTCCCTTAAAATATCAAAAAAGTTGTTAGTGCTTAACAAATGAATATTTTAATTTAAACTGTTTTAAAACTGATTGTTTTATTGAGTAAACAATACAACTGTATGTTTTTGTTTATGTGAAATATGTCATCCTAATTAGATATTCACTCATTCGTGTAATATAACTAGTGGTGTAATCGTCATTATAGGGATCAAACAGATTTTGCAGCTCCAGATGGGTTTTATATGGTGGGAAATGGGCTCAAATGGCTCTTTGTACGCTGAAGGTTGCTGTCCCCTGCTCTAGCAGAATCTAGAAAATGATGCAAGACAGGATTGAGCGGAAAGCTTGTTGAAAGCATTTTCCCACACCAATCTGATCATCCACATCCACAGACATCAACACTGCATAAAATACAAAATTATAAACACTAGAACCTGGAAAACATGTAAGATCAGATAATTTATTTTTGTTTACTTAGTTAATTTAAAGTTAATCTATTAAAAACAACAACAACAAAACAAAGTATGAACCAAACCATGGATTTGGAGAATTATGCCCCTAATAAATAGCAGTATTTATGAATCCTAACCATAGCCATTAGAGTGCCGTTTTCTCACGACATGGTTTGCCCTTTCTTAGTGTTGAAACATGGTGACTTGACTTGTGACTTAGTTGACTTGTCTTGCTTGATGTTTAGCAGTGACTTGACTTTACTTACTTGAGTCTAAAACAGTGATTTAGGACTTGCTTCAGCCTTTAAAGTTAAGACTTGAGACTAGCTTGTGACTTGCGCAACTGTGACATGTGTAACTGTGACATGTGTAACTTCCTCCTATAGCCACAAACCAGAGGCGTGAGACTCAAATTTCTGAAGCCATCCGGAATAAAGTCTGGAGCTGCTTCATAGAAAATGAATGTGAAACTAATTTTATAGTAATTTTTAAAATACTCAAGTAAGCTTTATTCTATAGTAACCTTTCATATCTGAAAAGAAAATGTTCCTGTATACTAGGGTTGGGTGATGTCTACAGAACTGGCATATTGTTTGATTGATTGATTGATTGATTGATTGATACTTTATGAATCCCCGAAGGGAAATTCCAATTGTCCAAGCTCGTCCAATCCAATCACGAACGAAACAAAAACTAGAGTTGAAGAGTCTAATTGCTGTGGGGACAAAGGACCTCCTAAATCTCTCTGTTTTGCAGCACAAAGAGAGGAGCCGACTGCAATGCTATATTTTTTATGATAATGTCCACAGTGAAAAATCATGATGGACAATGATATTAATCACTGCATTTTGCTGTCATTTAAGGTTCTCTCCTCTCCTTTGTTTCACCGCAGGTGGGACTGAGCGATCCTTTCATGAGTGTATGTTCTCTGAGTGGAGCAGAGGATAGACAGTGAACTATAGTCCATCAACCCGGTCTGAGGGGTGTGACTTGGCAGCCATGTAAAGTGCAGTGTAGATTAGGAGCATGTACAGCAAAGTTATAGCAACTTCCCTGTCATAGCAAACATCAAATGTCAACGGTGTGAAAATGACAGTTTTTTGCAGAATGAGATGTGTGTGTGCCTCACAGCAGTGTTATCAAAATCAAGTAAATCAAGTATTGTGCCCCTTTACTGTAATCTGAATCAATATGTAGAAAACTTGTGATGATGTCAAAATTATGCAAGTATTGTGGCCCTTAAGTGTAATCTGAATCAATATGTTGAAAACTTGTGATGAGTTAAAGTATAAAAGATGATGTGTAAAAGAAATGAGTGTCCTAATTTTGCTCAAGTCCATGTTAGGTAAAGTAAAGACTTTTAAACCACATCACCAGATAAAAGTTAGATTGAAATGTGTACTATGAAGTGTGCAGAGACAAGAAGAAATTGCAGGTGGACACAGAGAAATAGTTGTATATTTCAATGGTCAGTGAGTCACCCGCTAGGAGTGGTTTCTGTCAAAAGCATATCTCCAGAGCTAGAGTGAAAGATCTGAGTTCACCCCTCCCTGTCTGCCTCCTTTTCCTTGGCTGACAGGTCTGTGCGTGACGACCACTTCTTTTTTTTTTCTTCCTGTTTTGATCAGAACTCGCTTGGAAAAAAACTATTCTGACTCGTATATAAGAGATTCTGATATAAAAAGAAGAAAAAGTTATAAAAAGACAAATACTTTATTTTTGAGTCTAACTTGCTCAGAAAAATCAATTCAGACAGTTAATTAAGACGAACATGTAATAAACAAGACACAAGCTTTAAGAAACACACTCTTCTTTTTTTAGCTGTTTTGATCACAACTCGCTTGGAAAAATTCTATTCTGACTGTTATATAAGAGATTCTGATGAATAAAGAAGAAAAAATTATAAAAAGACATATACTTTATTTAGAAGTCTAACTCACTCAGAAAAGTCGTTTTTGACAGTCTATTAAGAGGAGCAGATGTAAATAAGCATGACACAAGCTTTAAAATACACACATTTCTTTTCTTTTCCTGTTTTGATCACAACTCGCTTGGAAAAAGCTATTCTGACTGTTAAATAAGAGTTTCTGAAAACAAAAAGATGAAAAAGTTATGAAAAAAATACACACACTTCAAGATTTTATGTGTTCCTCATGGACATCCAAATATCATATTAAAAGTTAAATACATAATGGAACAAGGTAAATTCAGAGGTTGAAATTTTGAGGCCTATATGTCACAACGTCACCAAAGAAGTGTGTATATGTGAATGTAGTATGTGAATTGTGTGATTAGTATATGAAAATAGTATATTCAGAACTTGTGTCTATACATTGGTTTTCTAGGGTGTTCTCTCATATACAACCTTCAGATATGACCTGTTCTGAATGTACATGTGCATTTTGGAGGCACCCTTATGCCAAAATGTCCTTTTTTGAATCCAGCATATTAGGTCATAAATCATTCATTATCATTTAATTTTCTGTACATCCAAATTTCTCTCTATATATAATGAAAACTGTTATGCATATCAGCACAGATTGCAATGTTTCCCCTAGGTTGACTGACTTGGCCTGGCTGGGGAGGTCGATTAGCACATTTCTCTGTTCTCTGTTTAGCATCGTCAGGCTAGGCATTGTTGCTCACACCCTTCATTTTCCAGCAGTTGGGGAAACTGACATGACTTTTCTTGGTCTTGACAAGCTGCAGTACTTCACTGTACATTTACTACCAGATTGTGACAGCTTACTGCAAACCTTTTCCTCTGCTCCACTCACATTCACCATCACTTTTCTGATGCTCGCTCTATTGCTTATCGCCATGAATGTATAAAGAGAACTGGATACAGCCTTTTTGCCTCCTAAATGCCACACACATTTGAATAGCAATTTCAGCATTTGATTAGTACCAATTCTTTTACAATTTGATTTATATTTGACTCCTGAAATTATGTCCAACAGCTCAAATTCCAACAGCTGTACACAACACTGGTTGATGTTACTGTGGCTAGCTAGCAAACATTAGCTAACTGCTAATATAGAGTGACCTAAGCAGTGAAAATGGAGACTAGTGATGATTATAAATGTGTTTTATAGTACTGAGTGGTAGAAGTAAAGAAATGTCTGACATATTCTTTGTTTGAACTACTGATGGGAAGTAAGACCCCAATAACAGGCTCTTGTCAGATTTTCACACACGCACTGTACCTGCATCATGTGCCACTGCTGAGGCCTGGGGAAGGGGGGAGGGGTTACAGTGAAAATATTATACTAATATTGTAATATATTATAATGTAAATCATATTTTGTCATCATAGATACTACACGTGTGTCTCAGGGGTAATTTATATCCATTTTAGATGCAAATACACTTTGAGAGGAAAATTTGTCAAAAAAAATTAGGTTTATATGGGGCAGAACACTGACATTCACATTTTGGCATCGGAAATAAAAATTGCCATTGAAATCAAACCTTGCAATTGAAAAAAGTGTATTGTCATTGAAAAAAAAGCTCCACTGAAAAATAAAACACTTTAAAAATTTTAACATTTTAAAAAATTACAATCTGTCAATCTTATTATCTTATTTTATTTCGGTATTTTTGCATTGAGATTTGTTTTTCAGTGTCAATCATTTTTCATCATGTCTGTCTTTTTTCATCAGTCAATATAAGTTTTTTTTAGTATCACCGGTTTTCAGTTCCAACTTTGTCTTTTTCAGGTTCAACTTTTTTGAATGTGAAACTAATTTCATAGTAATTTTTAAAATACCCAAGTAAGCTTTACATACCTGTACAACCTGTAACTGGTATATGACAATGTCCACAGTGAAACATTATATTGGACAATGATATTGAATGGGATAAATTACTGCATTTTACTGTCATTTTGTTGAGTTTCTCTCCTCTCTTCTGTTTCACCACAGGCCAGTGAGTGATCCTTGGAGGAGAGACTTCAGTGAAGCATGTGAAGTACTTGATTGATGACAACTACAGTCATTGCATTACTGCAATAAAATCTCTGTGAGTAAAAGGCCAATAAGAGTAATTTAATCCATGCAAAAGATGGATAGACAATATTGGGGGCTTGAAAACAATATGGTAGAGATTCAATGGTAACTAACTCACTAAGAGAACGCCACTCTGACAGTTTCAGAACAGGAGCTGGAGTAAAATCCAGGACCGGGCACCCAAATACACACACTTGTCTCACTGAGCCTGAGCCTGAGTCAGAAAAGGAACCTGTGTAAAAGCAAGAGTTGTGACCCAAACAAATACGCTTGTCTCTCTGAGCCTTACTAATTCACAGAGATGACGCTCTTTTGACAGTTTCAATACCGGAGCCAGTGTAAAAAGCATGAGCAGGCCACCAAACACATACGCTTATCTCTCTGTGCCTAAATAACTGGCCAAGAGAATGCCTTACTGACAGTTTCAGAACAGGAGCCGGTGTAAAATGCAGATGCAGACAACCAAACACATACGCTTTTCTCTCTGAGCCTAACTAATTCGCAGAGACAACGCAGTTCTGTTTCAGAAAAGGATCCCGTGTAAAAAGCAAGACTTGTGATCCAAACACATACGCTTGTCTCTCTGAGCCTTACTAACTTACAGAGAGGACGCGTTCTGACAGCTTCAGAACATGAGCCGTTGTAAAAATCATGAGCAGGCGACCAAACACATACGCTTGTCTCTCAGAGCCTAACTAATGTTAGAAAAAGACATATACTTTATGTCTGACTAAAACTCGCTCAGAACACTTGTTTCTGACAGGTTTAGAGGATGAACAGGTGTAAATGAACAAGAAAAAAGATTTTAATTCAACACGTTCTCATCCCTAACGCGTCAAATACTGCCGCTTGGTCAGTGGCCCCACACTTCAAAATATGACGCTCTAGGTACCCCTTTCGCGTCAGTTCTGCACACGCAGGGCTGTTCAACAAATTTCAACAGAGTAGTGGCCCAGTCGAAATTATGCCGTTTATTCTTTCCCCTTGAAGTTCATAGACCAACGTAATAGTTTGTGGCCACTCTCAAAAGGTGCTAAACTAATGTCATGGCGCATTCTCCCTATTTATATTTATCACTTGTTTCTCTCTCTTTCTACCGCTTTTGTGCTGTTTGCTCCCATTTTTACATGCATACACTATCTTTTCAAAATACATTTCCGTGGTCACAGGAAACACCTAAATAAGAGCAACACAAAAAATATATTACAGGCGCACAAGGACGAGGCCGCATCTCACCTATGCGACAATGCAATACATCATATATTTAAAAATAGGGTTTGTCTTTGGCCCCACAACACTGAGGCAAATTTTCAGCAGATAATGAGTTTATATGTTACTAATCGCGGTGACGGAAGATGTGGTGCATGCCGGGTAATGTGGTTTGTTCTGGAGGTGGACTTTTGCAATACATCCATGGCTAACTTTGATAAACATATGAAATGCATCATGATCACTCTTTCTATCGTTTTTCTCGAAATCAAATGAGAAGTAATTAAAAATGGTGACCATTATGTTCTTGTATCATGCGCGTTTGTGTCGAAAGAAATCTTAAATGTGTCAGTGGGAATTCCCAGTGACGTCATGCGTAGTAAGGTCCCACAAAATGAAAACAAGAGGATTTTTCTTTTCTTTGGTTAATTCGGGAACAAAGCCTTCGGAGTTGTGCTTAAATAATAATTCGAAATTCACTTTGCATGCTGTTAACTGGGAATGTTTACATCTCGGACAGGAAACACATGATGTTACTTCGTCTTCTTCGTCGCTCTTTTGACAGACAGTGGATGGCTCAATGAACCAGACAGACTAGCGACCCCACGTGTGTCTACATTGAAACGACATCTTCATTCTTGAAAACCCGAGGTTGCAAGCAATACGAGTTGGCGGGTTTTCAGTCCGCCAAAAGAGTCACGCATAATTCAAAAAATGTTGGCGCGCGCGCAAACACACACACACACGCACACACGCACACACACACACACACACACACACACACACACACACACACACACATGTCTAAAATAAAGCAACATCTTTACGTGTTCTGAACATAGATCACCTAGATGCAGTGTAATTAGTCTGGTTGTTGTAAATATTTGATATATTCAGTAGATAGTGTTGTTTTATGAACCTATTTTACGACCCTACTTTACAAAACAGAAGAACTGCCATCCCAAAAACGCCGTTTATGAAACACTCACTAAAATATCTTAAACAAACCATCATATTAACTTTTTGTTAACATAGACCATTTAGATGCAGTGTGATTATTAGTTCGGGTGTATTAAATGTTGATATATTCAACAGATAGACCTTTTCACGACCCTATCTTACTGCCCTACTCTACAACCAGAAGAACTACAACTGTGGTGCTTATTTGTATCAAGAAGCATGACAGGAGTTAGGGAGTTTAAGGGGATGATAAACACATTTGTGTAATCAGATTTTAAATATCTAATTGCTTTATGAGTGAAAATTAATTTTAACCATATTTTACCCTTTTTTATGATAGCGTCACCAATTGTTGACTATATTCACATGATAGCTGAGGCCCAGACGTCATGCGTAATAAGGTAATACGTAATAAGGCATGGCGTCTTGGGAATTCCCATTGACACATTTAGGATTTCTTTCGACACGCCACACGCGCATAATACAAAAACATCATGGTCACCATTTTTAATTACTTCTCATTTGATTTCGAGAAAAAGATAAAAAGAGAGATTGTGATGCATTTCATATGTTTATCAAAGTTAGCCATGGATGTATTATAAAAGTCCACCTCCAAAACAAACAACATTACCCGGCATGCACCACTTCTTCCGTCACCGCGATTAGTAACATACAAATAATAGCAAATAAACTCATTATCTGCTGTAATTTTGCCTCAATGTTGTCGGGGCCAAAGACAAACCCTATTTCTAAATATATGATAATTATTACATTGTGACATATGTTAGATGCAGCCTCGTCCCTGTGCGCCTGTAATATATTTTTTGTATTGCGCTTCTTTAGCTGTTTCCTTTGACAACGGAAATGTATTTTGAAAAGACAGTGTATGTATGTAAAAATGGGAGCAAACAGCACAGAAGCGGTAATACAAAGCACGGGGAGAGAAACAAGTGATAAATATAAACAGGGAGAATGCGCTATGACATTAGTTTAGCACCTTTCGAGAATGGCCACAAGCTATTACGTTGGTCTATGAACTTCAAGAGGAAAGAATAAACGGCATAATTTCGACTGGGTCACTACTCCGTTGATATATGTTGAACAGCCCTGCGCGTGCAGAACTGAAGCGAAAGGGGTATCTCGAGCGTCATACGTTGAAGTGTCGGGCACTGACCAAGCGGCAGTATTTGAGGCGTTGGGGATGAGAACGTGTTTCAACACACACACACACACACACACACACACACACACACACACACACACACATATATATATATATATATATAAATATATATATACACGACGTCGAGGTGTGCCACTTCATCCTGCTCTGTAAAGGACATGTTACTTCCTGCAGTGGCTCTGAACATTGATACTGGATGTGTAAATCTTGTACTGCAGAACTTCCTGCCGAGGTTCATGTGGAAAAAGTATTGATGAGGAGATCCATGTACACATACTGCGCACATACTGCAGATTAATAAACAGGGTTCAAGGTTCAGTGAAAAAACAAACAAACAAACAAAAAACAGTGTGTACATGTTAATAATCAACAGACCTTCATGCCGTTGCTTCTCAGATAAGTTTTAATTCATTTAAGTTTTGAGAAGGATCTCTCGGCGCTTGCGACAGGTAGAGTGAGAAACAGTTTAATAGCTGTGGCTACATCAGGCACACTTGGCAATATGGAGTGGTGCTTTATGAATAGAGTGTGTGCCAAATCTTGAATTGAGACATGCCCGATTTCTTTATGGTGGATACGAATGCACTACTGAAAGCACTTGGTCTGGAAAATCTGCAGACAAGTCATCTTTGTATTTGTCTGCTAAATCACTTGCTGATCCATACAGTTCATCGTCGGATTTTACGTGTTGCTGTGAGCGTAAAAAACCCAACCTCCCTGCCACCTCTTGCATGCCCTGAAAACTGTGTGTTACCTGCGCAATGGCAGTGTCTAGAGCTCCGTAAAATACTGACACTTTGAAGTGCTACTCTGCATTTAATAGCCTTTTTATCTTCGCATAACTCATCAAAATGTCTTTTGGTGCGCCTTGTGCGCTTTTGTGGAAATGAAGGCGGAATACCCCATGACTGAGCAAGATTTTGGGCAGTTTCTTTAAGGCTGTGGAACTCCCCTCCGAGACACACAAGGGTCTCGGATGAACTGGCGAGATATTTGCTTTCCTGCCAGATATTCAATTCAATTCAATTCAATTTTATTTATATAGCGCCAAATCACAACATAAAGTCATCTCAGGGCACTTTTACATGGGGCAGGTGTAGACCACGCTCTTTAATTTACAGAAAGAGAAACCCAACAGTTCCCCCCATGAGCAAGCACTTGGCGACAGCGGGAAGGAAAAAGTCCCCTTTAAAGGGAAGAAACCTAAGGCAGACCCTGGCTCTGGGTGGGCGGCCATCTGCCTTGACCGGTTGGGTTGAGAGAGAGAGAGAGAGAGAGAGAGAGAGAGAGAGAGAGAGAGAGAGAGAGAAAGAAAGAGAGAGGGGCGGAGGGGGTTTGAAGGACAAATTCAAAATGTTCCATGCTATGTTTTAGTCCCTCGGCCTTAGCACGCTCACCTGACTTTTTAGGCAGCAGAATTTCTGGATGCCCAGCGCGTCAGGCGCAACCAGTTAAGTGCTGGGTGCCCTGTCACTTTGAACTGTGACTCAAGGGGCCCTATTTTAACGCTCTAAAGCGCAGGGTCTAAAGCGCATCGCGCAATTGCATTTAGGGTGTGTCTAAACCCACTTTTGCTATTTTAATGGCGGAAAAATGGTCGATGCGCCAGGCGCATGGTTAAAAGGGGTTGTACTTAATCTCCTCATTAACCATGGGTGTGTTTTCGGCATAACATGCAATGAACCAATCACAGTGTCATCTCCCATTCCCTTTAAGAGCCAGGTGCGCTTACTCTTGGGCGGATTGCTCTTGTGACGGCGCATTTGCCAAAAGGGAGCGCTTCTCTTCTCGTGCCCAAAGGAAAAGCGCACGATCCATAATGCACACACTGGCCCCTGCTGCCCCGAGACCCAGACCACCAGTTTAAGATCCTGTTCATTCATTTGCTGCAATTTTATCCTCGTTTGGTTTTAGAAAAATAGTTTTGTTCAGTCATGGAGTAACAGGTCAAATCAGCGGAGTTTTAATTGCTGAACGTGTGGAAACCTGATCACTGTAATCTCAAAACTGTTAAAGAATATATATAAGAATATAGAAGCTGTGCAGATGTATTCCCTTCGTGAGTTTAATAGTTGTTTTCACCTCATTTATTTCCTCATGTGTTCCTCATGTCATCATGTATTGATGAAGCAGGAAAGTCGATCTGTGTCTGATCAGCTGTTGTCCGTCATAATTTAGTCAAATAATTAAACAATTTAATCAATAATTACTGCGATTAGTTAATTCTGGTAAATATTATGACTGACGTGTAATTTCTTTAACTCTATTAATATACACAATAATAATCTTTCACATTGTAACACTTTTATTTGTTACCTTTTGCGTGTGTGCGCTGCTGTGCGTCCTGTGTGTGTAACAGTCAGAGAGTATGTTGTGCACCTGCCTGTGTAGTTGCATATTACATAATGCGCCCTTAAAAAAACAATGTGACGTTGCGCCATTGACTTTAGACCAGGTTTTTTTTTTTTTTTTTTTTTTTTTTTTTACCAAAAGCGCAATCGTTCTCTGCTTCCTCAAGATAGCAATGCGCCAACAATACGCCTGACCACACCTTACTTTTAAACCAACTAACGGGCGCAAGTGTTATTGCTATTTTAACAACGTGGGCGCTGGGCGTGAAAATGACACATGCGCCGGTCTTAAAATAGCAATGAGCCTTGCGCTGCGCTTAGCGACACACTGCACCGGGCGTAAGATAGGGCCCAAAAACTTGAAAGATGTTGATATTACCACTGAAAAAAGATATGATTTCTGTACAGTATCATAATATTCTGTTACTTTTGTCACATTTTGGCATGCATCGTTCAGCACCAGGTTTAAGATTGTGAGACGCACAATGAATGTAGATGGCATTAGGTTCCCTGTCCAAAACTCGTTTTTGCAACCCAGAGTATGTGCCACTCACTGTAGCTACGCCATCGTAACCCTGTCCTCGGCATTTATTTAGAGATATTCCCTTCTTCTGTAAAAGTCCAACAATCTCTCTCTCTCCAAACCAGATGCGCTTTGATCGTGGACTGCGTGGAAACCCACAAAGCTTTAATTTATTTTCACCTCTAATGGATTATCCTTTTCATCATTTGGAATGGTAACATATCGAATCACCTGATTCAGTTGATCTACTTTAGAAATGTCTTGAGCTGTGTCCATTATTACAGAATAAAATTCAGCTTCATGGATTTCTTTCACTATTTCGTCTTGGGACGTTTTGTGCCATAACAGAGATCATTTCGTTCTGAATTTTTGGGCTCAAGTATCTTTTTACATTTACTGGCAATTAAGCTCTGTAATACAGGGCCATATCGGCCAAGAAGTTCTATAACGGACAAAAAGTTTCCGTTGTTTATTTCTCCCAATTTCGAACAACCTGCACGGAAACGGAGTTACTGGATGCAAGTGTCATGGTAACATCAACAATTCTTGTCAGTACCTCGGACCAAAATTCCAGTTGTCCAAGCCAAATTATGACACACTGATTTCCTCTCACCAAAGCCAACAGGGCTCACAATAGACACGATCAATTTTTGGGGAGTAACACAGCCATTTGGTGGCATCTATGAACCTTTTTTTTATATTCTGTTGTAACACTCGTTGGAAAAACACCTGCCTTTTGTATCTCAAGGGTACGGACCTTCAAATCTGTATAGTCCCTGCCTCAAAATAAAAATTTTCACATTTGCATCTGTAATATCTACAGGGAAATTTGCCCTGTCCCTGGGGTAAAATATACCAGTTTTAAGAGCGGATTCCGGGCTAATTTGAGATGCAGAGCTATCTGAGGCTACGTCACTGCTGCTGTTCGCTTTTGTTGGCTGGTTGGTTGTAGATAGGGGCGCTCTGGGTTCTCCTTCAACCGACACTGAATCAATTGAATGCTCCCCCTGACTGGATTGTGGTGACGCTGCGGGCCTGCACTCTCCCTGTTCTGATGCTGCAGTTGCGGGGCGCACGGGGCTCTCCCCCTGACTGCATGGTGGTGTCACTGCGGGCCTGCACTCAACCTGTCCTGGTGCTGAAGTTGCGGGGCGCACGGGGCTCTCCCCCTGATTGAATGGTGGTGACGCTGCGGGCCTGCGCTCTCCCTGTCCTGGCGCTGAAGCTAAACTTTTAACATTCCGTTAACATTTTTATTATAGCTTGTGTTTTTATTTATGAAATAGCCTATCCTGTATTTATGACACTTGTTTGGCAGTAACTTAGCAATATTTTTCTCTGTGTGTGGGCTGTAGTCGTTTTTGTGCCTAAAGACTACGATACCAAGTGGCTAGCTTACACACAGCTGGTGCAACCCAGTGCAGAAATAATTATTTATAGCCTAACCCCGTAAGTTAAACTCCCTAGTGTACTCTCAGTTTAGTATCTACAACTTCCTAATATATTAAAAACGCTAGTATGTTTTTAAAACTACAATTCCCATGGGCCTCGCCATGTTTCTTGATACAAATAAGCACCACAGTTGTAGTTCCTCTGGTTGTAGAGTAGGGTAGTAAGATAGGGTTGTGAAAAGATCTATCTGTTGAATATATCAAACATTTAATACACCCGAACTAATAATCACACTGCATCTAAATGATCTATGTTAACAAAAAGTTAAGATGTTGATTTGTTTAAGATATTTTAGTGAGTGTTTCATAAACGGCGTTTTTGGGATGGCAGTTGTTTTGTAAAGTAGGGTCGTGAAATAGGTTCATAAAACAACATAACTACTGAATATATCAAATATCTACTACAACCGGACTAGTCATTACACTGCTAGATGATCTATGTTGGGAACACGTAAAGATGCTGCTTTATTTTAGACATATATATATTTGTGTGTGTGTGTGTGTGTGTGTGTGTGTGTGTGTGTAGTGGGGGGGAGGGGGGATGTTTGCACGCGCGCCAACATTTTATGAATTACTCTTTTGGCGGACTGAAAACCCACCAACTCGCAACCTCGGGTTTTCAAGAATGAAGATGTCATTTCAATGTAGACACACGTGGGGTCGCTAGTCTGTCTGGTTCATTGAGCCATCCACTGTCTGTCAAAAGAGCGACGAAGAAGAAGAAGTAAAGCGAAAAAAGGGGGTGTTGTAGGGGGCGGGGGGCATTTTGTGGGACCTTACTACGCATGACGTCACTGGGAATTCCCTTTGACACATTTAGGATTTCTTTCTTTTTTCAGTCCCTTCTTATGAGGTTAGACAACAATGGCAAGAAAATTAGAGTACGTCATTTCTTTCTCTCATTTTATTCTTCACAGTAATGGCAGGCGGTTACTTAAAAAAGCGGCCATAATGCGCAAATCATCAGATGTCAGTGGAGATACAAGATACACAGCAATTATAAATCAATCCATTAAAAAAAAGGACAAATCCATGTGTGAAAAACGCGTAAGCCTGTCACCAATATATATGTATGTTAAAGTAGAGAAAGATTATTCGAATTAAGATAGCTAATAGCATTGTAGGAAAGCAAATATATGTTGATGAGAAACGTATTCGTAATACGTTACAAACAAACGTAATCGCGGACAAAATACGTTTTCATAGAAACGTAATTGAGAATGCAATTTAGTTGTTTGGGAACGTAATTTTGAGGAGACGGGGTTGCACAGTGAAAAATCATGATGGACAATGATATTAATCACTGCATTTTGCTGTCATTTAAGGCTCTCTCCTCTCCTTTGTTTCACCGCAGGCGGGACTGAGCGATCCTTTCATGAGTGTATGTTCTCTGAGTGGAGCAGAGGATAGACAGTGAAGTATAGTCCATCAACCCGGTCTGAGGGGTGTGACTTGGCAGCCATGTAAAGTGCAGTGTAGATTAGGAGCATGTACAGTAAAGTTATAACAACTTCCCTGTCATAGCGAACATCAAATGTCAACGGTGTGAGAATGACAGTTTTTTGCAGAATGAGATGTGTGTGTGCCTCACAGCAGCAGCAGCTCACAATCAAGTAAATCAAGTATTGTGCCCCTTTACTGTAATCTGAATCAATATGTCGAAAACTTGTGATGATGTCTAAAGAAATGAGTGTCCTAATTTTCCTCAAGTCATGTTAGGTAAAGACTTTTAAATCACATCACCAGATAAAAGTTAGATTGAAATGTGTACTATGAAGTGTGCAGAGACAAGAAGAAATTGCAGGTGGACACAGAGAAATAGTTGTATATTTCAATGGTCAGTGAGTCACCCGCTAGGAGTGGTTTCTGTCAAAAGCATATCTCCAGAGCTAGAGTGAAAGATCTGAGTTCACCCCTCCCTGTCTGCCTCCTTTTCCTTGGCTGACAGGTCTGTGCGTGACAACCACTTCTTTTTTTTCCTGTTTTGATCAGAACTTGCTTGGAAAAAAGCTATTCTGACTCGTATATAAGAGATTCTGATATAAAAAGAAGAAAAAGACAAATACTTTATTTTTGAGTCTAACTTGCTCAGAAAAGTCAATTCAGACAGTTAATTTAGACGAACAAATGTAATAAACAAGACACAAGCTTTAAGAAACACACTCTTCTTTTTTTTGCCTGTTTTGATCACAACTCGCTTGGAAAAATTCTATTCTGACTGTTATATAAGAGATTCTGATGAATAAAGAAGAAAAAATTATAAAAAGACATATACTTTATTTAGAAGTCTAACTCGCTCAGAAAATTCGTTTTTGACAGTCTATTAAGAGGAACAGATGTAAATAAAATACATAATGGATCAAGGTAAATTCAGAGGTTGAAATTTTGAGGCCTATATGTCACAACATCACCAAAGAAGTGTGTATTATGTGAATGTAGTATGTGAAGTGTGTGATTAGTATATGAAAATAGTATATTCAGAAGCAGATTCTGAATATACTATTTTCATATACATTGGTTTTCTAGGGTGTTCTTTCATATACAACCATCAGATATGACCTGTTCTGAATGTACATGTGCATTTTGGAGGCACCTTTATGCCAAAATGTCCTTTTTTGAATCCAGCATATTAGGTCATAAATCATTCATTATCATTTTCTGCACATCCAAATTTCTCTCTATATATAATGAAAACTGTTATGCATATCAGCACAGATTGCTGATTGGTCTTCACAAGCTGCAGCACTTCACTGTACATTTACTACCAGATTGTGACAGCTTACTGCTAACCTTTTCCTCTGCTCCACTCACATTCACCATCACTTTTCTGATGCTCGCTCTATTGCTTATCGCCATGAATGTATAAAGAGAACTGGATACAGCCTTTTTTGCCTCCTAAATGCCACACACATTTGAATAGCAATTTCAGCATTTGATTAGTGTTCTTTTACAATTTGATTTATATTTGACTCCTGAAATTATGTCCAACAGCTCAAATTCCAACAGCTGCACACAACACTGGTTGATGTGACTGTGGCTAGCTAGCAAACATTAACTAACTGCTAATATAGAGTGACCTAAGCAGTGAAAATGGAGACTAGTGATGATTATAAATGTGTTTCATAGTACTGAGTGGTAGAAGTAAAGAAATGTCTGACATATTCTTTGTTTGAACTACTTATAGGAAGTAAGACCCCAATGACAGGCTCTTGTCAGATTTTCACACACGCACTGTACCTGCATCATGTGCCACTGCTGAGGGCGGGGGAAGGGGGGAGGGGGAGGGGTTACAGTGAAAATATTATACTAATATTGTAATATATTATAATATAAATCATATTTTGTCATCATAGATACTACACATATGTCTCAGTCTCATATATCCATTTTAGATGCAAATACAGCTATAGGAGCACTTTGAGAGGAAAATTTGTCAAAAAAAATTAGGTTTATATGGGGCAGAACACTGACATTCACATTTTGGCATCGGAAATAAAAATTGCCATTGAAATCAAACCTTGCAATTGAAAAAAGTGTATTGTCATTGAAAAAGCTCCACTGAAAAATAAAACACTTTAAAAATTTTAACATTTTAAAAAATTACAATCTGTCAATCTTATTTTATTTTCGTATTTTTGCATTGAAATTTTTTTTTCAATGTCAATCATTTTTCATCATGTCTGTCTTTTTTCATCAGTCAATATAAGTTTTTTTTTAGTATCACCAGTTTTCAGTTTCAACTTTTTTGAATGTGAAACTAATTTCATAGTGATTTTTAAAATACCCAAGTAAGCTTTACATCTTTTCATATCTGAAAAACAAGATGTACCTGTACATAACTGGTATATGACAATGTCCACAGTGAAACATATTGGACAATGATATTGGATGGGATAAATTACTGCATTTTACTGTCATTTTGTTGAGTTTCTCTCCTCTCTTCTGTTTCACCACAGGCCAGTGAGTGATCCTTGGAGGAGAGACTTCAGTGAAGCATGTGAAGTACTTGATTGATGACAATTATAGTCATTGCATTACTGCAATAAAATCTCTGTGAGTAAAAGGCCAATAAGAGTAATTTAATCCATGCAAAAGATGGATAGACAATATTGGGGGCTTGAAAACAATATGGTAGAGATTCAATGGTAACTAACTCACTAAGAGAACGCCTCTCTGACAGTTTCAGAACAGGAGCTGGAGTAAAATCCAGGACCGGGCACCCAAACACACACACTTGTCTCTCTGAGCCTAACTAATTCGCGAGAGAACACTGTTCTGACAGTCTCAGAAGAGGAGCTGGAGTAAAATCCAGGACCGGGCACCCAAGCACACAAACTTGTCTCACTGAGCCTTACTAACTTGCAGAAAGAAGGCAGTTCTAACTGTTTCAGAAAAGGAACCTGTGTAAAAAACAAAATGCGCTTGTCTCTCTGAGCCTTACTAATTCACAGAGATGACGCTCTTTTGACAGTTTCAATACCGGAACCAGTGTAAAAAGTATGAGCAGGCGACCAAACACATACGCTTATCTCTCTGTGCCTAAATAACTGGCCAAGAGAATGCCTTACTGACAGTTTCAGAACAGGAGCCGGTGTAAAAAGCATGAGCAGTCGACCAAACACATACGCATGTCTCTCTGAGCCTACCCAACTGGCCACGAGAATGCCTTTCTGACAGTTTCAGAACAGGAGCCGGTGTGAAATGCAGGTGCAGAAAACCAAACACATACACTTGTCTCTCTGAGCCTAACTAATTCACAGGGAGGACGCTCATTTGACAGTTTCAATACCGGAACCAGTGTAAAAAGCATGAGCAGGTGACCAAGCATATGTGCTTATCTTTTGGTGCCTAAATAACTGGCCAAGAGAATTTCAGAACAGGAGCCGGTGTAAAATACAGGTGCGGACAACCAAACACACACACTTCTCTCTGAGCCTAACTAACTTGCAGAAAGAACGCAGTTCTAACTGTTTCAGAAAAGGAACCCGTGTAAAAAGCAAGAGATGTGACCCAAACACATGCGCTTGTCTCTCTGAGCCTTACTAATTCACAGGGAGGACGCTCTTTTGACAGTTTCAATACCAGAACCAGTGTAAAAAGCATGAGCAGGCGACCAATCATATGCGCTTATCTCTCTGTGCCTAAATAAATGGCCAAGAGAATGCCTCTCTGACAGTTTCAGAACAGGAGCTGGAGTAAAATCCAGGACCGGGCACCCAAACACACACACTTGTCTCTCTGAGCCTAACTAATTCGCGAGAGAACACTGTTCTGACAGTTCCAGAAGAGGAGCTGGAGTAAAATCCAGGACCGGGCACCCAAGCACACAAACTTGTCTCACTGAGCCTTACTAACTCGCAGAAAGAAGGCAGTTCTAACTGTTTCAGAAAAGGAACCTGTGTAAAAAACAAAATGCGCTTGTCTCTCTGAGCCTTACTAATTCACAGAGATGACGCTCTTTTGACAGTTTCAATACCGGAACCAGTGTAAAAAGTATGAGCAGGCGACCAAACACATACGCTTATCTCTCTGTGCCTAAATAACTGGCCAAGAGAATGCCTTACTGACAGTTTCAGAACAGGAGCCGGTGTAAAAAGCATGAGCAGTCGACCAAACACATACGCATGTCTCTCTGAGCCTACCCAACTGGCCACGAGAATGCCTTTCTGACAGTTTCAGAACAGGAGCCGGTGTGAAATGCAGGTGCGGAAAACCAAACACATACGCTTGTCTCTCTGAGCCTAACTAATTCACAGGGAGGACGCTCATTTGACAGTTTCAATACCGGAACCAGTGTAAAAAGCATGAGCAGGTGACCAAGCATATGCGCTTATCTTTTGGTGCCTAAATAACTGGCCAAGAGAATTTCAGAACAGGAGCCGGTGTAAAATACAGGTGCGGACAACCAAAAACACACACTTCTCTCTGAGCCTAACTAACTTGCAGAAAGAACACAGTTCTAACTGTTTCAGAAAAGGAACCCGTGTAAAAAGCAAGAGATGTGACCCAAACACATGCGCTTGTCTCTCTGAGCCTCACTAATTCACAGGGAGGACGCTCTTTTGACAGTTTCAATACCAGAACCAGTGTAAAAAGCATGAGCAGGCGACCAATCATATGCGCTTATCTCTCTGTGCCTAAATAAATGGCCAAGAGAATGCCTTTCTGACACTTTCAGAACAGGAGCCGGTGTAAAATGCAGGTGCGGACAACCAAAAACATACGCTTGTCTCTCTGAGCCTAACTAACTTGCAGAAAGAACGCAGTTCTAACTGTTTCAGAACATGAGCCGGTGTGAAAAGCAAGAGTTGTTACCCAAACACATTCGCTTGTCTCTCTGAGCCTTACTAATTCACAGAGAAGATGTGTTCTAACACTTTCAGAACATGAGCTGGTGTAAAAATCATGAGCAGACGACCAAACACATACGCTTGTCTCTCTGAGCCTTACTAATTCACAGAGAGGACGCTCTTTTGACAGCTTCAATACCGGAACCAGTGTAAAATGCAGGTGCGGACAACCAAAAACATACGCTTGTCTCTCTGAGCCTAACTAACTTGCAGAAAGAACGCAGTTCTAACTGTTTCAGAACATGAGCCGGTGTGAAAAGCAAGAGTTTTGGCCCAAACACATATGCTTGTCTCTCTGAGCCTTACTAATTCAAAGAGAGGACACTCTTTTGACAATTTCAATACCGGAACCAGTGTAAAAAGCATGAGCAGGTGACCAAACATATGCGCTTATCTCTCTGTGCCTAAATAACTGGCCAAGAGAATTTCAGAACAGGAGCCGGTGTAAAGTACAGGTGCGGACAACCAAACACACACACTTCTCTCTGAGCCTAACTAACTTGCAGAAAGAACGCAGTTCTAACTGTTTCAGAAAAGGAACCCGTGTAAAAAGCAAGAGATGTGACCCAAACACATGTGCTTGTCTCTCTGAGCCTTACTAATTCACAGGGAGGACGCTCTTTTGACATTTTCAATACCAGAACCAGTGTAAAAAGCATGATTCGGACACTTTCAGAACAGGAGCCGGTGTAAAATGCAGGTGCGGACAACCAAAAAGATACACTTGTCTCTCTGAGCCTAACTAACTTGCAGAAAGAAGGCGGTTCTAACTGTTTCAGAACTGAGCGGGTGTAAAAAGCTAGGGCTGTGACCCAAACACATACGCTTGTCTCTCTAATCCTTACTAATTCACAGAGAAGACGCGTTCTAACACTTTCAGAACATGAGCTGGTGTAAAAAGCATGAGCAGGCAACCAAACACATACGCTTATCTCTCTGTGCCTAAATAACTGGCCAATAGAATGCCTTTCTGACTCCTTCAGAACAGGAGCTGGTGTAAAATGCAGGTGCGGACAACCAAAAAGATACGCTTGTGTGAAAAGCAAGAGTTATGACCCAAACACATGCACTTGTCTCTCTGAGCCTTACTAATTCACAGAGAGGACGCTCTATTGAAAGTTTCAATACTGGAGCCAATGTAAAAAGCATGAGCAGGCGACAAAACACATAGTCTTATCTCTCTGTGCCTAAGTAACTGACCAAGACAATGCCTTTCTGATACTTTCAGAACAGGAGCTGGTGTAAAATGCAGGTGCGGACAACCAAAAAAATACGCTTGTCTCTCTGAGCCTAACTAACTTGCAGAAAGAACGCAGTACTAACTGTTTCAGAACACGAGCCGGTGTGAAAAGCAAGGGTTGTGACCCAAACACATGCGCTTGTCTCTCTGAGCCTGACTAATTCACAGAGAGGATGCTCTTTTGACAGTTTCAATACCGGAGCCAGTGTAAAAAGTATGAGCAGGTGACCAAACACATGCGCTTATCTCTCTGTGCCTAAATAACTGGCCAAGAGAATTTCAGAACAGGAGCCGGTGTAAAATACAGGTGCGGACAACCAAACACACACACTTCTCTCTGAGCCTAACTAACTTGCAGAAAGAATGCAGTTCTAACTGTTTCAGAAAAGGAACCCGTGTAAAAAGCAAGAGATGTGACCCAAACACATTTGCTTGTCTCTCTGAGCCTTACTAATTCACAGGGAGGATGCTCTTTTGACAGTTTCAATACCAGAACCAGTGTAAAAAGCATGAGCAGGCGACCAAACATATGCGCTTATCTCTCTGTGCCTAAATAACTGGCCAAGAGAACTGTTTCAGAACATGAGCCGGTGTGAAAAGCAAGAGTTGTTATCCAAACACATGCGCTTGTCTCTCTGAGCCTTACTAATTCACAGAGAAGATGTGTTCTAACACTTTCAGAACATGAGCTGGTGTAAAAATCATGAGCAGGCGACCAAACACATACGCTTGTCTCTCTGAGCCTTACTAATTCTCAGAGAGGACGGTCTTTTGACAGTTTCCATACCGGAGCTGGTGTAAAATGCAGGTGCGGACAACCAAACACATACAATAGTCTCTCTGAGCCTAACTAACTTGCAAAAAGAACGCATTTCTAACTGTTTCAGAACATGAGTCGGTGTGAAAAGCAAGAGTTGTGACCCAAACGCATGCGCTTGTCTCTTTGAGCCTTACTAATTCACAGAGAGGAAGCTCTTTTGACAGTTTCAATACCGGAACCAGTGTAAAAATTATGAGCAGGCGACCAAACACATACGCATCTCTCTGTGCCTAAATAACTGGCCAAGAGAATGCCTTTCGGACACTTTCAGAACAGGAGCCGGTGTAAAATGCAGGTGCGGACAACCAAAAAGATACACTTGTCTCTCTGAGCCTAACTAACTTGCAGAAAGAAGGCAGTTCTAACTGTTTCAGAACTGAGCAGGTTTAAAACGCAAGGGTTGTGATCCAAACACATACGCCTGTCTCTCTGATCCTTACTAATTCACAGAAAAGACACGTTCTAACACTTTCAGAACATGAGCTGGTGTAAAAATCATGAGCAGGCGACCAAACACATACGCTTATCTCTCTGAGTCTTACTAATTCACAGAGAGGATTCTCTTTTGAAAGTTTCAATACTGGAGCCAGTGTAAAAAGCATGAGCAGGCGACCAAACACATACGCTTATCTCTCTGTGCCTAAATAACTGGCCAAGAGAATTACAGATCATGAGCCGGTGTAAAAGGCATGAGCAGGCGACCAAATACATACACTTGTCTCTCAGAGCCTACTTAATTTTAGAAAAAGACTTTCGACTCTGTGCGTTTCAGACGCTAAACAGGTGAAAATAAGCAAAAACAAGCTTTTCATTACACACACTTGTCTTTTTGCCTGTTTTGATCATAACTCGCTTGGAAATGGCTATTCTCAACGTTTTATAATAGAATCTGATATAAAAAGAAGAAAAACTTATACAAACACATATATTGCATTTTTGAGTCTAACTCGCACTGAACAGTCGTTTCTGAGTGTTTCAGATGCTAAACAGGTGTAAATAAGCAAAAACAAGCTTTTCATTACACACACTTGTCTTTTTGCCTGTTTTGATCATAACTCGCTTTGAAGTGGCTATTCTCAACGTTTTATGTGAGATTCTAATAGAAAAAGAAGAAAAACTTATACAAACACATATATTGCATTTTTGAGTCTAACTCGCACTAAACAGTCGTTTCTGAGTGTTTCAGACGCTAAACAGGTGTAAATAAGCAAAAACAAGCTTTTCATTACACACACTTGTCTTTTTGCCTGTTTTGATCATAACTCGCTTGGAAATGGCTATTCTCAACGTTTTATGTGAGATTCTAATAGAAAAAGAAGAAAAATTAAAAAAAAACACATATGCTTCAGTTTTGAGTCTCACTTGCCCTGAACAGTCGTTTCTGAGTGTTTCAGACGCTAAACAGTTGAAAATAAGCAAAAACAAACTTTTCATTACACACACTTGTCTTTTTGCCTGTTTTGATCATAACTCGCTTGGAAATGGCTATTCTCAACGTTTTATGTGAGATTCTAATAGAAAATGAAAAAAACTTATAAAAAACACATAGGTTTCAGCATTGAGTCTAAATTGCCCTGAACCGTCGTTTCTGTGCGTTTCAGACGCCAAACAGGTTAAAATAAGCAAAATCAAGCTTTTCATTACACACACTTGTCTTTTTGCCTGTTTTGATCAAAACTCGCTTGGAAATGGCTATTCTCAACGTTTTATAATAGAATCTGATATAAAAAGAAGAAAAATTAAAAAAAACACATATGCTTCAGTTTTGAGTCTCACTTGCCCTGAACAGTCGTTTGTGAGTGTTTCAGATGCTAAACAGTTGAAAATAAGCAAAAACAAGCTTTTCATTACACACACTTGTCTTTTTGCCTGTTTTGATCATAACTCGCTTGGAAATGGCTATTCTCAACGTTTTATGTGAGATTCTAATAGAAAAAGAAGAAAAACTTACAAAAACACATATATTGCATTTTTGAGTCTAACTCGCACTGAACAGTCGTTTCTGAGTGTTTCAGACGCTAAACAGGTGTAAATAAGCAAAAACAAGCTTTTCATTACACACACTTGTCTTTTTGCCTGTTTTGATCATAACTCGCTTGGAAATGGCTATTCTCAACGTTCTATAATAGAATCTGATATAAAAAGAAGAAAAACTTATAAAAACACATATGCTTCAGTTTTGAGTCTCACTTGCCCTGAACAGTCGTTTGTGAGTGTTTCAGACGCTAAACAGTTGAAAATAAGCAAAAACAAGCTTTTCATTACACACACTTGTCTTTTTGCCTGTTTTGATCATAACTCGCTTGGAAATGGCTATTCTCAACGTTTTATGTGAGATTCTAATAGAAAATGAAAAAAACTTATAAAAACACATAGGTTTCAGTATTGAGTCTAAATTGCCCTGAACCGTCGTTTCTGTGCGTTTCAGACGCCAAACAGGTTAAAATAAGCAAATTCAAGCTTTTCATTACACACACTTGTCTTTTTGCCTGTTTTGATCATAACTCGCTTGGAAATGGCTATTCTCAATGTTTTATGTGAGATTCTAATAGAAAATGAAGAAAAACTTTTAAAAACACATATATTGCATTTTTGAGTCTAACTCGCACTGAACAGTCGTTCCTGAGTGTTTCAGACGCTGATCAGGTGACAATAAGCAAAAACCAGCTTTTCATTACACACACTTGTCCTTTTGCCTGTTTTGATCATAACTCGCTTGGAAGTGTCTATTCTTAACGTTTTATGTGAGATTCTAATAGAAAAAGAAGAAAAACTTATAAGAACACATATATTGCATTTTTGAGTCTAACTCGCACTGAACAGTCGTTTCTGAGTGTTTCAGACGACAAACAGATGAAAATAAGCAAAAACAAACTTTTCATTACACACACTTGTCTTTTTGCCTGTTTTGATCATAACTCGCTTGGAAATGGCTATTCTCAACGTTTTATGTGAGATTCTAATAGAAAAAGAAGAAAAACTTATACAAACACATATATTGCATTTTTGAGTCTAACTTACCCTGAACAGTCGTTTCTGTGAGTTTCAGACGCCAAACAGGTGTAAATAAGCAAAAACAAGCTTTTCATTACACACACTTTTCTTTTTGCCTGTTTTGATCATAACTCGCTTGGAAATGGCTAGTCTCAACTTTTCATAAGAATTTCTAATTCAAAAAAAAGAAGAAAATGTTATGAAAAAAATACACATACTTCAAGATTTTATGTGATCCTCCAATGATATCCATCCAAATATCATACCATTATATACATAATGGATCGATTCAGAGGTTGAAATTTTGGGGCCTTTATGTCACAACGTCACACAAAGAAGTGTATATCTCTGCTTCTGAATATACTATTTTCCTATAACTTCTTTCACATACAATCATCAGATATAACTTGTTCTGAATGTATATGTGCATTTTGCCAAAATGACCTCTTTTTGTAAGCCATTATCATTTGATATCCTGCATATTCAAATTATATATAATGAAAAGCATGCATATCAGCACAGATTGCAGTGTTTCCCCTAGGTTGACTGACTTGGCCCTGGCTGGGGAGGTCTATTAGCACATTTCTCTGTTCTCTGTTTAGCATCTTCAGGCTCAATGCCTAGCAAGAGCAGTTGGGGAAACAGACATTAGTTTTCTTGGTCTTGACAAGCTGCAGCATTTATTAACTGACGCTGTACATTTCCTACCAGATTGTTACAGCTTACTGCTAACCTTTTCTTCTGCTCCGCTTGCATTCACCATCACTTTTCTGATGCTCGCTCTATCGCTTATCGCCATGGATGTATAAAGAGAACTGGATACAGGAAGAGTGCCAGGCTTTGAAGCAAATTTGACATAGTGGCCAAAGTGCGTAATCACATGATGCACACTGGCCCAAAAATTCTTTTTCTCAAAGACTTGTGAGAGAGACGTGGTACTTTTTTTTGAGAATCACAACCCCCGCGAGTCATTATCAGGATTTGAGCCATTTGGTCGATCACATTTCAAAAGCCTAGAAGAACCACACCATTGAATTGTTTCATCACCATTAAAGTTAGCCGGGGGGCTAAAGCATTCTCATGAGTATATTAGCTCAAAGCATTCAGAACAAAAATGTGTGAAACTATGGACTCCAAGTTCCTGCCCATGCCTTTTTGCTTCCCAAATGCCACACACATTTGAATAGCAATTTCAGCATTTGGTTAGTATTAATTCTTTTACAATTTGATTCATCTTTGACTCCTGGAATGATGTCCAACAGCTCTAATTCAAACAGCTGCACACAACACTGGCTGATATCACTGTGGCTAGCTAGCAAACATTAGCTAACTGCAAGCTAACATAAAGAATGACCTAGGCAGTAAAAATGCAGACTATATAAATATAAATTATATTTTGTCATCATAGATACTACACATATGTCTCAGGGGCAATTTATACTCATTTTAGATGCAAATACATCCATAGGAGCACTTTGAGTGAAAAATTTGTCAAATAAATTAGGCTTGTATGGGGAAATCAAACCCTGCAATAAAAAAAAAAAAAGTGTATTATCATTGAAAAAAGTTCCACTGAAAAATAAAACAATAAACAATAAAATTTTAACTAAAATTATAATCTGTCAATCTTATTAGGGCTTGAGCACCGAACGGTGCGACGGCCCTCTTGTATTTGTAGTGATTATTATTATCATTATTATTATTATCATCATCATCATTATTATTATTATTCCGAAACAAACGCATTTTTGACTGCCGTTTTGACGACCGTTCGAAAACTCATGAAATTTTGCACATTTGTCAGGACTGCTGAAAAATTTGATATTGAAAATGGTTGGGCTGCGCCCCCTAGAAAATTAGGAAAATTGAGCACCTCAACCCAGATTGTCGTAGAACAATGAAATTTGTTATGCTTATGTCAACGACATAAGCATATTAGGAGACGCACCAAAAAGTCTCTTGGATACATACCCTAAGTCAAACAGGAAGTTAGACATTTTGTATCAAAGTTGTGATTTTTATGCTGATTTTGCCATTTCCAGCCTGCATACTTTAACAAAGTCCTCCTAGAGATTTGACCTCAGGAACTTCAAATTCAGTCAGTATCAACTACAGATGATGAAAAGTTATTGAAACGGTGAGCGTGCGACATTCCAAGGAGGCGTGGCTGGGTGGCGAATTTCGATCCTTCGCCATGAAAATTGAAATTTCCATAACTCTGGCATATATGATCCCAAGAGACCCAAACCTTTTGTGCTTGTCCCGCCCTGAACGCATACATGTGACAATATTGGATCTGAATCATAGCGCCACCTACTGGCAACAGGAAGTAACATGTTTTGCACTTTGACGCCCTGTAGGGAGCACGGTGATTGGACCCACCTCAAATTTACTCAGCATAGCCTCAAGAGCTTGGAGATTATATGTTGTGAAGCTGGTGTATTTTCCATCGAAAGCTGTTGCCATGGCGATGCGGCAAATTTCGATGTCTCGCCATGAAATTTCAAACCCTCATAACTTGAGTCCGCGTGTTCTGATCTTTTCCAAATTTCAGATGCTTGTTAAGAGTGCCAGTCTGAACACATGTTCCAGCTCATATTTAGCAAAAGTCATAGCACCACCTACTGGCAACAAGAAGTAAGATGCGACACATCCTTCGCCATGACATACGATGCTGTTTTCCAGGGAGAGGGGATGGCTCTACAGCCACGAAACTTGACACACATGTCTAGAGTGATGTTAGCTAAAAATCCTATGTAGTTCATTTGAATGGGCGTGGCAAAATGGCTCAACAGCGACCCCTTGAAAATTTCAAAGTTGAAGCCCCGCCTACCAGATTAACGTAGAAAAATTCACAAGGCACATGTATAATGTCAAGATGCACAAAAAAGCCTCTTGGAGCCATATCAAGCTCCTACAGTCCAAGTCCTACAGGAAGTCCACCATCTCTAAAAAACTGGTCAATTTTCGCCTTTTCTTGGCCATTTCGCATGCCTTGTGTTTTAACAAACTCCTCCTACAGGATCCATCGTAAGGACTCCAAAATCAGTGTGTGTCATCTAGACTAGTGTATGATCAAAATTTATCAAAAGATTTAGTGTACATTGAAGCGCTTGGCCGTGGTGTGGCGTTAAGTTTTGATGTTTCGTCATTACAGAGGAAATTGCTATATCTTTAGTGTACATGGTGGGATCTGCCTGAAACTTTACAGGTTTGATAACAGTCCAGGCCTGAGCACATCTACATTACAATTCAATCAGTGATGCAAAATTGCTCCATAGCACCCCCATAACACAGTGCAGGAAAGCAGCCCCAGCAGCAGGCAAATGAGTGGACAAAGGAAGTGATGTTTCTCTCCTTGCTCTGTCTGAAAGTAGCCCGACTGTGAAAACATCTACATGCCTGTGACAAAGGCTCTTCGACTGTGCCCGATGTTCACCGGGGTGCGAGGTCCCGACCATCGCTGCTTGCAGCTTTAATTCTATTTTGGTATTTTTTGCATTAAGATTAGTTTTTCAATGTCAATCATAAGATTTTTTCTTCATGTCTTTACAGTGTAAGTTTTTTTCAATGTCACCGGTTCTCAGTTTCAACTTTGTCTTTTTCAGTTTCAACTTTTTCTGTTTCAGTTTCAACTTATTGTCACCGTTTTGATGTCAGTACCCAGCATGCCTTACGATGCGACGTGTGTGTTTACATGTGAGGTATTTATTCCGTTTGGTTTCTCAAATGCCGCGATCTCCACAAAGCATTAGCTGAAGTCAGTAGCAGCGTGCTAGGTTCGACCTACTTGCTGGAGTAGTAAACTAGGCTTCATTACATAGGATTACATAGGATTCTACTGGTGTGAGTGACTGTTTTCCAGGTATTAGTTTTACCCCAGTTTGCATCACAAGCAAAAAGTCTTTTATTTTTAGAGTGAACTGCCTCACAATATGAATTCATTTTGTTGGTAAATGTTCTGTAATTGTAATATTACACTTGACTATTGATTTGTCATGTTATGTTTTGTTTTGTTTATTTTTTCATTTATTTGGGAAGGTGGTCCTCATAATTTTTTCAAAAATCAGATGTGAGCCTTAAGCTACTACAGACCTTTGATTGTTTTATTGAATAATCAATACATTTGTATGTTTTTGTTTATGTGAAATATGTAATCCTAATGAGATATTCACTCATTCGTGTAATGTAAAGTCATTTTAGGGATCAGACTAGGGAGGGATTTTGCGGCTCCAGGTGGGTTTTATATGGTGAGAAATGGGCTAAAATGGCTGAAGCTTGCTGACCCCTTGTCTAGCAGAAGCTAGAAAATGAAGCAAGACAGGATTGAGCTGAGAGCTTGTTGAAAGCATTTTCCCACACCTGCACTGAGCTTGAGTTGAGCTTAATATTACCACACCAATCTGATCATCCACATCCACAGACATTAAGTAAAATACAAAATTAGGAACACTAGATCCTGGAAAACATGTTAGATCAGATCATTTATTTTTGTTGACATAGTTAATTAATTCAAAGTTAATCTATTTAAAACAACAACAAAAAACAAGGTATGAGCCAAACCATGGATTTGGAGAATTGTTATACCCCTTATAAATAGTGGTATTTATTAATCCTAACCATAGCCTATAGAGTGCCATTTTCTCATGACTTGGCTTGAGACAACGAGTGTTGGAGTTTAAAGCGCTTCTTTCATGGTGACTTGACTTGACTTAATTGGCCTGTCTTGTTTGATGTTTAGCAGTGAATTGACTTTGCTTACTTGAGTCTTAAACACAGTGACTTAGGATTTGCTTCAGCTTTTAAGGTTAAGACTTGAGACTAGCTTGTGACTTGCACATTTGTACCTCTCACATCTGTTATTTGTGAACATGAACTACTTCCTCCCAAAGCCACAAACCAGAGGCATGAGACTCAAATTTCTGATGCCATCCAGAATGAAGTGGAGCTGCTTCATAGACAATGAATGTGAAACTAATTTCATAGTCATTTTTAAAATACCCAAGTAAGCTTTATTCTTGTCTTGCCTTTCATATCTGAAAAACAAGTTGTACCTGTACATAACTGCTATATGACAATGTCCACAGTGAAACATTATAATGGACAATGATATTGAATGGGATAAATTACTGCATTTTACTGTCATTTTGTTAAGTTTCTCTCCTCTCTTCTTTTTCACCACAGACGGGGCTGAGCGATCCTTGGAGGAGAGACTTCAGTGAAGCATGTGAAATACGTGAGTTGATAACAACTACATTCATTGCATTACTGCAATTAAATCTCTGTGAGTAAAAGGCCAATAAGAGTAATTTAATTCATGCAAAAGATGGGTAGACAATATTTGGGGCTTTTAAAACAATATGGTAGAGATTCATTTGTCTCCATATCTGCGTTCTCACTGAGAGAACGCCACACTGACGGTTTCAGAACAGGAGCTAGAGTAAAGTCCAGGACCGGGAACCCAAGCACACACACTTGTGTCTCTGAGCCTAACTAACTTACAGAAAGAACACAGTTCTAAATGTTTCAGAACATGAGCTGGTGTGAAAAGCAAGAGTTGTGACCCAAACACATGCGCTTGTCTCTCTGAGCCTCACTAATTCACAGAGAGGACGCTCTTTTGAGAGTTTAAATACCGGAGCCAGTGTAAAAAGTATGAGCAGGCGACCAAACACATACGCTTATGTCTCATTGCCTAAATAACTGGCCAAGAGAATGCCTTTCTGATACTTTCAGGACAGGAGCCGGTGTAAAATGCAGGTGCGGACAACCAAAAACATACGCTTGTCTCTCTGAGCCTAACTAACTTGCAGAAAGAATGCAGTTCTAACAGTTTCAGAACATGAGCCGGTGTAAAAAGCAAGAGTTTTGACCCAAACACATGCACTTGTCTCTCTGAGCCTTACGAAGTCACAGAGAGGACGCTCTTTTGACAGTTTCAATACCAGAGCCAGTGTAAAAACTATGAGCAGGCGACCAAACACATACGCTTATGTCTCATTGCCTAAATAACTGGCCAAGAGAATGCCTTTCTGATACTTTCAGGACGCTCTTTTGACAGTTTCAATACCGGAGCCAGTGTAAAAAGCAGGAGCAGGCGACATAGCACATATGCTTGTCTCTCTGAGCCTGGCTAACTAACTGGCCAAGAGAATGTCTTTGTGACAGTTTCAGAACAGGAGGCGGTGTAAAATGCAGGTGCGGACAACCAAAAACATACGCTTTTCTCTCTGTGCCTAAATAACCAGCCAAGACAATTTCAGAACAGGAGCGGGTGAAAGATGCAGGTGCGGACAACCAAACACACACGCTTGTCTCTCTGATCCTAATTAACTTTCAGAAAGAACGCAGTTCTAAGTGTTTCAGAACATGAGCCGGTGTGAAAAGCAAGAGTTGTGACTCAAACACATGCGCTTATCTCTCTGAGCCTTATTAATTCACAGGGAGGACGCTCTTTTGACAGTTTAAATACCGGAGCCAGTGTAAAAAGCATGAGCAGGTGACCAAACACATACTCTTGTCTCTCTGTGCCTAAATAACTGGCCAAGAGAATTTCAGAACAGGAGCCGGTGTAAAATGCAGGTGCGGACAAACAAACATATACGCTTGTCTCTCTGAGCCTAACTAACTTGCAGAAAGAACGCAGTTTCACAACATGAACCGGTGTGAAAAGCAAGAGTTGTGACCCAAACACATGCGCTTGTCTCTCTGAGCCTAACTAATTTGTAGAAAGAACGCATTTCTAACTGTTTCAGAACTGAGCGGGTGTAATAAGCAACGGTTGTGACCCAAACACATACGCCTGTCTCTCTGATCCTTACTAATTCACAGAGAAGACGCGTTCTCACACTTTCAGAACATGAGCTGGTGTAAAAATCATGAGCAGGCGACCAAAAAAATACGCTTGTCTCTCTGAGCCTAACTAACTTGCAGAAAGAACGCAGTTCTAACTGTTTCAGAACATGAGACGGTGTGAAAAGCAAGAGTTGTGACCCAAACACATGCACTTGTTTCTCTGAGCCTCACTAATTCACAGAGAGGACGCTCTTTTGAAAGTTTCAATACTGGAGCCAGTGTAAAAAGCATGAGCAGGCGACAAAACACATACACTTGTCTCTCTGTGCCTAAATAACTGGACAAGAGAATGCTTTTCTTATACTTTCAGGACATCAGGCGGTGTAAAATGCAGGTGCGGACAACCAAACACACACGCTTGTTTCTCTGAGCCTAACTAACTTGCAGAAAGAACGCAGATCTAACTGTTTCAGAACATGAGACGGTGTGAAAAGCAAGAGTTGTGACCCAAACACATGCGCTTGTCTCTCTGAGCCTCACTAATGCACAGAGAGGACGCTCTTTCGAAAGTTTCATTACTGGAGCCAGTGTAAAAAGCATGAGTAGGCGACAAAACACATACGCTTATCTCTCTGTGCCTAAGTAACTGACCAAGACAATGCCTTTCTGATACTTCCAGAACAGGAGCTGGTGTAAAATGCAGGTGCGGATAACCAAAAACATACGCTTGTCTCTCTGAGCCTAACTAACTTGCGAAAGAACACAGTTCTAAGTGTTTCAGAACATGAGCCGTGTGAAAAGCAAGAGTTGTGACTCAAACACATGCGCTTGTCTCTCTGAGCCTTATTGATTCACAGGGAGGATGCTCTTTTGACAGTTTCAATACTGGAGCCAGTGTAAAAAGTATGAGCAGGCGACCAAACACATACGCTTATCTCTCTGTGCCTAAATAACTGGCCAATAGAATGCCTTTCTGAAACTTTCAGAACAGGAGCCGGTGTGAAATGCAGGTGCAGACAACCAAACATATACGCTTGTCTCTCTGAGCCTCACTAATTCACAGAGAAGACGAGTTCTTACAGTTCCAGAACATGAGCCGGTGTAAAAGGCATGAGCAGGCGACCAAAAAGACTTGTCTCTCAGAGCCTACTTAATGTTAGAAAAAGACTTTCGTTTCTGTGCGTTTCAGATGCCAAACAGGTGAAAATAAGAAAAGACAAGCTTTTAATTACACACCCTTGTCTTTTTGCCTTTTTTGATTGTAACTATTTTGGAAATGGCTATTCTCAACGTTTTATGTGAGATTCTAATAGAAAAAGAAGAAAGACTTATGATATGCTTCAGTTTTGAGTCTAACTTGCCCTGAACAGTCGTTTCTGAGCGTTTCAGACGCTAAACAGTTGAAAATAAGCCAAAACAAGCTTTTCATTACACACACTTGTCTTTTTGCCTGTTTTGATCATAAGTCGCTTGGAAATGGCTATTCTCAACGTTTTATGTGAGATTCTAATAGAAAATGAAGAAAAACTTATACAAACACATATGCTTCAGTATTGAGTCTAACTTGCCCTGAACAGTCGTTTCTGAGCGTTTCAGACGCTAAACAGTTGAAAATAAGCCAAAACAAGCTTTTCATGACACACACTTGTCTTTTTGCCTGTTTTGATCATAACTCGCTTGGAAATGGCTATTCTCAACGTTTTATAATAGAATCTGATATAAAAAGAAGAAAAACTTATACAAACACATATGCTTCAGTATTGAGTCTAACTTGCCCTGAACAGTCGTTTCTGAGCGTTTCAGACGCTAAACAGGTGTAAATAAGCAAAAACAAGCTTTTCATGACACACACTTGTCTTTTTGCCTGTTTTGATCATAATTCGCTTGGAAATGGCTATTCTCAACGTTTTATGTGAGATTCTAATAGAAAATGAAGAAAAACTTATAAAAACACATATGCTTCAGTATTGAGTCTAACTTGCCCTTAACAGTCGTTTCTGAGTGTTTCAGACGCTAAACAGGTTAAAATAAGCAAAAACAAGCTTTTCATTACACACACTTGTCTTTTTGCCTGTTTTGATCATATCTCGCTTGGAAATGGCTATTCTCAACGTTTTATGTGAGATTCTAATAGAAAAAGAAGAAAAACTTATAAAAACACATATATTGAATTTTTGAGTCTAACTTGCCCTGAGCAGTCGTTTCTGGGTGTTTCAGAGGACAAACAAATGAAAATAAGCAAAAACAAGCTTTTAATTACACATACTTGCCTTTTTGCCTGTTTTGATCATAACTCGCTTGGAAGTGGCTATTCTCAACGTTTTATAATAAAATCTGATATAAAAAGAAGAAAAACTTATAAAAACACGTATGTTTCAGTATTGAGTCTAACTTACCCTGAACAGTCGTTTCTGTGCGTTTGAGATGCTAAACAGGTGAAAATAAGCAAAAACAAGCTTTTCATTACACACACTTGTCTTTTTGCCTGTTTTGATCATAACTCGCTTGGAAATGGCTATTCTCAACGTTTTATGTGAGATTCTAATAGAAAAAGAAGAAAAACTTATAAAAACACATATATTGCCGTTTTGAGTCTAACTTGCCCTGAACAGTCGTTTCTGGGTGTTTCAGAGGACAAACAAATGAAAATAAGCAAAAACAAGCTTTTAATTACACACATTTGTCTTTTTGCCTGTTTTGATCATAACTCTAACGCTTGGAAATGGCTATTCTCAACGTTTCATAAGAATTTCTGATTTAAAAAAAGAAGAAAACGTTATGAAAAAAATACACATACTTCAAGATTTTATGTGATCCTCCAATGATATCCATTCAAATAGCATATCATTATATACATAATGGATCAATTCAGAGGTTGAAATTTTGGGGCCTTTATGTCACAACGTCACACAAAGAAGTGTATATCTCTGCTTCTGAATATACTATTTTCCTATAACTTCTTTCACATTCACATACTGAATGTATATGTGCATTTTGGGGGCACCCTTATGCCAAAATGACCTTTTTTTGTAATCCATTATCATTTGATTTCCTGCATATTCAAATTATATATAATGAAAAGCATGCATATCAGCACAGATTGCAGTGTTTCCCTAGGTTGACTGACTTGGCCCTGGCTGGGGAGGTCTATTAGCACTCTGTTCTCTGTTTAGCATCTTCAGGCTCAATGCCTAGCAAGAGCAGTTGCTAGACATTACTTTTCTTGGTCTTGACAAGCTGCAGCATTTATTAACTGACACTGTACATTTACTAGCAGATTGTTACAGCTTACTGCTAACCTTTTCTTCTGCTCCGCTTGCATTCACCATCACTTTTCTGATGCTCGCTCTATCGCTTATCGCCATGGATGTATGAAGAGAACTGGATACAGGAAAAGTGCCAGGCTTTGAAGCAAATTTGACATAGTGGCCAAATCACATGATGCACACTGGCCCAAAAATTCTTTTTCTCAAAGACTTGTGAAAAAGACGTGGTACTTTTTTTTGAGAATCACAACCCCCGCGAGTCACTAACCCCCACGAGTCACTATCAGGATTTGAGCCATTTGGTCGATCACATTTCAAAAGCCTAGAAGAACCACAACCATTGAATTGTTTCATCACCTTTAAAGTTAGCTAAACCATTCTCATGAGTATATTGGCTCAAAGCATTCAGAACAAAAATGTGTGAAACTATGGACTCTTGTTCCAAGTTCCTGCCCATGCCTTTTTGCCTCCCAAATGCCACACACATTTGAATAGCAATTTCAGCATTTGGTTAGTATTAATTCTTTTACAATTTGATTCATCTTTGACTCCTGGAATGATGTCCAACAGCTCTAATTCAAACAGCTGCACACAACACTGGTTGATATCACTGTGGCTAGCTAGCAAACATTAGCTAACTGCAAGCTAACATAAAGAGTGACCTAAGCAGTAAAAATGGAGACTATATATAAACTATATAAATATAAATTATATTTTGTCATCATAGATACTACACATATGTCTCAGGGGCAATTTATACTCATTTTAGATGCAAATACACCCACTTTGAGTGAAAAATTGGTCAAAAAAATTAGGTTTGTATGGGGCTATAGGAAATAAAATTTGGCATTGAACTCAAACCCTGCAATTAAAAAAAAAAAGTGTATTATCATTGAAAAAAGTTCCACTGAAAAATAAAACGCTCTAAAAATCCCCTCTCCCTGTTTTCCAGGGAGAGGGGATGGCTCTACAGCCAAGAAACTTGACACACATGTCTAGAGTGATGTTAGCTAAAAATCCTTTGTAGTTCATTTGAATGGGTGTGGCAAAATGGCTCAACAGCGATCCCTTGAAAATTTCAAAGTTGAAGCCCCGCCTACCAGATTAACGTAGAAAAATGAAATTCACAAGGCACATGTATAATGTCAAGATGCACAAAAAAGCCTCTTGGAGCCATATCAAGCTCCTACAGTCCAAGTCCTACAGGAAGTCCGCCATCTCGAAAAAACTGGTCAATTTTCGCCTTTTCTTGGCCATTTCGCATACCTTGTGTTTTAACAAACTCCTCCTACAGGATTCATCGTAAGGACTCCAAAATCAGTGTGTGTCATCTAGAATAGTGTATGATCAAACGTTATCAAAAGATTTAGTGTACATTGAAGCGCTTGTGAATTGCAGTGAATTGACTTTGCTTACTTGAGTCTTAAACACAGTGACTTAGGATTTGCTTCAGCTTTTAAGGTTAAGACTTGAGACTAGCTTGTGACTTGCACATGTGTACCTCTCACATCTGTTATTTGTGAACATGAACTACTTCCTCCCAAAGCCACAAACCAGAGGCATGAGACCCCAGAATGAAGTGGAGCTGCTTCATAGACAATGAATGTGAAACTAATTTCATAGTCATTTTTAAAATACCCAAGTAAGCTTTATTCTTGTCTTGCCTTTCATATCTGAAAAACAAGTTGTACCTGTACATAACTGCTATATGACAATGTCCACAGTGAAACATTATAATGGACAATGATATTGAATGGGATAAATTACTGCATTTTACTGTCATTTTGTTAAGTTTCTCTCCTCTCTTCTTTTTCACCACAGACGGGGCTGAGCGATCCGTGGAGGAGAGACTTCAGTGAAGCATGTGAAATACGTGAGTTGATAACAACTACAGTCATTGCATTACTGCAATTAAATCTCTGTGAGTAAAAGGCCAATAAGAGTAATTTAATTCATGCAAAAGATGGGTAGACAATATCTGGGGCTTTTAAAACAATATGGTAGAGATTCATTTGTCTCCATAGCTGCGTTCTCACTGAGAGAACGCCACTCTGACGGTTTCAGAACAGGAGCTAGAGTAAAGTCCAGGACCGGGAACCCAAGCACACACACTTGTGTCTCTGAGCCTAACTAACTTACAGAAAGAACACAGTTCTAAATGTTTCAGAACATGAGCTGGTGTGAAAAGCAAGAGTTGTGACCCAAACACATGCGCTTGTCTCTCTGAGCCTCACTAATTCACAGAGAGGACGCTCTTTTGAGAGTTTAAATACCGGAGCCAGTGTAAAAAGTATGAGCAGGCGACCAAACACATACGCTTATGTCTCGTTGCCTAAATAACTGGCCAAGAGAATGCCTTTCTGATACTTTCAGGACAGGAGCCGGTGTGAAATGCAGGTGCGGACAACCAAAAACATACGCTTGTCTCTCTGAGCCTAACTAACTTGCAGAAAGAATGCAGTTCTAACAGTTTCAGAACATGAGCCGGTGTGAAAAGCAAGAGTTGTGACCCAAACACATGCACTTGTCTCTCTGAGCCTTACTAAGTCACAGAGAGGACGCCCTTTTGACAGTTTCAATACCGGAGCCAGTGTAAAAAGCAGGAGCAGGCGACATAGCACATATGCTTGTCTCTCTGAGCCTGGCTAACTAACTGGCCAAGAGAATGTCTTTGTGACAGTTTCAGAACAGGAGGCGGTGTAAAATGCAGGTGCGGACAACCAAAAACATACGCTTTTCTCTCTGAGCCTATCTAACTTGCAGAAAGAACGCAGTTCTAACTGTTTCAGAACACGAGCCGGTGTGAAAAGCAAGAGTTGTGACCCAAACACATACGCTTGTCTCTCTGAGCCTAACTAATTTGTAGAAAGAACGCATTTCTAACTGTTTCAGAACTGAGTGGGTGTAAAAAGCAAGGGTTGTGACCCAAACACATACGCCTGTCTCTCTGATCCTTACTAATTCACAGAGAAGACGCGTTCTCACACTTTCAGAACATGAGCTGGTGTAAAAATCATGAGCAGGCGACCAAAAAAATACACTTGTCTCTCTGAGCCAGACTAACTTGCAGAAAGAACGCAGTTCTAACTGTAAAAAGCAAGAGTTGTGACCCAAACACATGCGCTTGTCTCTCTGAGCATCACTAATTCACAGAGAGGACGCTCTTTTGAAAGTTTCAATACCGGAGCCAGTGTAAAATGCATGAGCAGGTGACCAAACACATACGCTTATCTCTCTGTACCTAAATAACTGGCCAAGAGAATTTCAGGACAGGAGCGGGTGTAAAATGCAGGTGCGGACAAACAAACATATACGCTTGTCTCTCTGAGCCTAACTAAATTGCAGAAAGAACGCAGTTTCACAACATGAGCCGGTGTGAAAATCAAGAGTTGTGACCCAAACACAGGCACTTGTCTCTCTGAGCCTTACTAATTCACAGAGAAGACGCTCTTTTGACAATTTCAATACCGGAACCAGTGTAAAAAGCAGGGGCAGACGACATAGCACATACGCTTGTCTCTCTGAGCCTTACTAACTAACTGGCCAAGAGAATGTCTTTCTGACAGTTTCAGAACAGGAGGCGGTGTAAAATGCAGGTGTGGACAACCAAACACATACGCTTATCTCTCTGTGCCTAAATAACCAGCCAAGACAATTTCAGAACAGGAGCGGGTGAAAGATGCAGGTGCGGAAAACCAAACACACACGCTTGTCTCTCTGAGCCTAACTAACTTTCAGAAAGAACGCAGTTCTAAGTGTTTCAGAACATGAGCCGGTGTGAAAAGCAAGAGTTGTGACTCAAACACATGCGCTTATCTCTCTGAGCCTTATTAATTCACAGGGAGGACGCTCTTTTGACAGTTTATATACTGCAGCCAGTGTAAAAAGCATGAGCAGGCGACCAAACACATACTCTTGTCTCTCTGTGCCTAAATAACTGGCCAAGAGAATTTCAGAACAGGAGCCGGTGTAAAATGCAGGTGCGGACAAACAAACATATACGCTTGTCTCTCTGAGCCTAACTAAATTGCAGAAAGAACGCAGTTTCACAACATGAACCGGTGTGAAAAGCAAGAGTTGTGACCCAAGCACATGCGCTTGTCTCTCTGAGCCTAACTAATTTGTAGAAAGAACGCAGTTCTAACTGTTTCAGAACTGAGCGGGTGTAAAAAGCAAACACATACGCTTGTCCCTCTGATGCTTACTAATTCACAAAGGAGACGCGTTCTAACACTTTCAGAACATGAGCTGGTGAAAAAATCATTAGCAGGCGACCAAAATACACACTTGTCTCTCTGAGTCTAACTAACTTGCAGAAAGAACGCAGTTCTAACTGTTTCAGAACATGAGACGGTGTGAAAAGCAAGAGTTGTGACCCAAACACATGCGCTTGTCTCTCTGAGCCTCACTAATTCACAGAGAGGACGCTCTTTTGAAAGTTTCAATACCGGAGCCAGTGTAAAAAGCATGAGCAGGCGACCAAAAAAATACGCTTGTCTCTCTGAGCCTAACTAACTTGCAGAAAGAACGCAGTTCTAACTGTTTCAGAACATGAGACGGTGTGAAAAGCAAGAGTTGTGACCCAAACACATGCACTTGTCTCTCTGAGCCTCACTAATTCACAGAGAGGACGCTCTTTTGAAAGTTTCAATACCGGAGCCAGTGTAAAAAGCATGAGCAGGCGACAAAACACATACGCTTATCTCTCTGTGCCTAAATAACTGGCCAAGAGAATGCCTTTTTGATTCTTTCAGAACAGGAGCCGGTGTAAAATGCAGGTGCAGACAACCAAACACACGCGCTTGTCTCTCTGAGCCTAACTAACTTGCAGAAAGAACGCAGTTCTAACTGTTTCAGAACATGAGACGGTGTGAAAAGCAAGAGTTGTGACCCAATCACATGCGCTTGTCTTTCTGAGCCTCACTAATTCACAGAGAGGACGCTCTTTTGAAAGTTTCAATACCGGAGCCAGTGTAACATGCATGAGCAGGTGACCAAACACATACGCTTGTCTCTCTGAGCCTAACTAACTTGCAGAAAGAACGCAGTTCTAACTGTTTCAGAACATGAGCCGGTGTGAAAAGCAAGAGTTGTGACTCAAACACATACGCTTATCTCTCTAAGCCTTATTAATTCACAGGGAGGACGCTCTTTTGACCGTTTAAATACCGGAGCCAGTGTAAAATGCATGAGCAGGCGACCAAGCACATACTCTTGTCTCTCTGTGCCTAACTAAATTGCAGAAAGAACGCAGTTTCACAACATGAGCCTGTGTAAAAAGCAAGGGTTGTGACCCAAACACATACGCTGTCTCTCTGATCCTTACTAATTCACAGAGAAGACGCGTTCGAACACTTTCAGAACATGAGCTGGTGAAAAAATCATGAGCAGGCGACCAAAAAAATACGCTTATCTCTCTGTGCCTAAATAACTGGCCAAGAGAATGCCTTTCTGATTCTTTCAGAACAGGAGCCGGTGTAAAATGCAGGTGAGGACAACCAAAAACATACGCTTGTCTCTCTGAGCCTAACTAACTTGTAGAAAGAATGCAGTTCTAACTGTTTCAGAACTGAGTGGGTGTGAAAAGCAAGAGTTGTGACTCAAACACATGCGCTTGTCTCTCTGAACCTTATTAATTCACAGGGAGGACACTCTTTTGACAGTTTCAATACCGGAGCCAGTGTAAAAAGCGTGAGCAGGCGACCAAAAAAAATACGCTTGTCCCTCTTAGCCTAACTAACTTGTAGAAAGAATGCAGTTCTAACTGTTTCAGAACTGAGTGGGTGTGAAAAGCAAGAGTTGTGACTCAAACACATGCGCTTGTCTCTATGATCCTCACTAATTCACAAAGAGGACACTCTTTTGAAAGTATCAATACTGGAGCCAGTGTAAAAAGCATGAGCAGGCGACCAATCACATACGCTTATGTCTCGTTGCCTAAATAACTGGCCAAGAGAATGCCTTTCTGATACTTTCAGAACAGGAGCCGGTGTAAAATGCAGGCGCGGACAACCAAAAACATACGCTTGTCTCTCTGACCCTAACTAACTTGCAGAAAGAACGCACTTCTAACTGTTTCAGAACATGAGCCGGTGTTAAAAGCAGGAGTTATGACCCAAATACATGCGCTTGTATCTCTGAGCCTTACTAATTCACAGAGAGGACGCTCTTTTGACAGTTTCAATACCGGAGCCAGTATGAAAAGCAGGAGCATTCACATTTTGGCATCGGAAATAAAATTTGCCATTGAAATCAAACCTTTCAATTGAAAAAAATGTATTGTCATTGAAAAAAAGCTGTTTCAGAACATGAGACGGTGTGAAAAGCAAGAGTTGTGACCCAAACACATGCGCTTGTCTCTATGATCCTCACTAATTCACAAAGAGGACACTCTTTTGAAAGTATCAATACTGGAGCCAGTGTAAAAAGCATGAGCAGGCGACCAATCACATACGCTTATGTCTCGTTGCCTAAATAACTGGCCAAGAGAATGCCTTTCTGATACTTTCAGAACAGGAGCCGGTGTAAAATGCAGGCGCGGACAACCAAAAACATACGCTTGTCTCTCTGACCCTAACTAACTTGCAGAAAGAACGCAGTTCTAACTGTTTCAGAACATGAGCCGGTGTGAAAAGCAGGAGTTATGACCCAAACACATGCGCTTATATCTCTGAGCCTTACTAATTCACAGAGAGGACGCTCTTTTGAAAGTTTCAATACTGGAGCCAGTGTAAATGCATGAGCAGGCGACAAACCACAGACGCTTGTCTCTCTGTGCCTAAATAACTGACCAAGAGAATTTCAGAAAAGGAGCCGGTGTAAAATGCAAGTGCGGACAATCAAACATATACGCTTGTCTCTCTGAGCCTAACTAAATTGCAGAAAGAACGCAGTTTCAGAACATGAGCCGGTGTGAAAAGCAAGAGTTGTGACCCAAACACATGCGCTTGTCTCTCTGAGCCTTACTAATTGACAGGGAGGACACTCTTTTGACAGTTTCAATACCGGAGCCAGTGTGAAAAGCATGAGCAGGCGACAAAACATAAAAAATAACTGGCAAAGAGAATGCCTTTCTGATACTTTCAGAACAGTAGCCGGTGTAAAATGCAGGTGCGGACAACCAAACACACGCTTGTCTCTCTGAGCCTAACTAACTTGCAGAAAAAACGCAGTTTTAACTGTTTCAGAACTGAGCAGGTTTAAAAACCAAGGGTTGTGACCCAAACACATACGCCTGTCTCTCTGATCCTTACTAATTCACAGAAAAGACGCGTTCTAACACTTTCAGAACATGAGCTGGTGTAAAAATCATGAGCAGGCGACCAAATACATACACTTGTCTCTCAGAGCCTACTTAATGTTAGAAAAAGACTTTCGATTCTGTGCGTTTCAGACGCTTAACAGGTGAAAATAAGCAAAGACAAGCTTTTCATTACCCACACTTGTCTTTTTGCCTGTTTTGATCATAATTCGCTTGGAAATGGCTATTCTCAACGTTTTATGTGAGATTCTAATAGAAATTGAAGAAAAACTTATACAAGCACATATATTGAATTTTTGAGTCTAACTCGCACTAAACAGTCGTTTCTGAGTGTTTCAGACGCTAAACAGGTGTAAATAAGCAAAAACAAGCTTTTCATTACACACACTTGTCTTTTTGCCTGTTTTGATCATAACTCGCTTGGAAATGGCTATTCTCAACGTTCTATAATAGAATCTGATATAAAAAGAAGAAAAACTTATAAAAACACATATGCTTCAGTATTGAGTCTAACTTGCCCTGAACAGTCGTTTCTGAGTGTTTCAGACGCTAAACAGGTGTAAATAAGCAAAAACAAGCTTTTCATTACACACACTTGTCTTTTTGCCTGCTTTGATCATAACTCGCTTGGAAATGGCTATTCTCAACGTTCTATAATAGAATCTGATATAAAAAGAAGAAAAACTTATAAAAACACATATGCTTCAGATTTGAGTCTCACTTGCCCTGAACAGTCGTTTCTGAGTGTTTCAGACGCTAAACAGGTGTAAATAAGCAAAAACAAGCTTTTCATTACACACACTTGTCTTTTTGCCTGCTTTGATCATAACTCGCTTGGAAATGGCTATTCTCAACGTTCTATAATAGAATCTGATATAAAAAGAAGAAAAACTTATAAAAACACATATGCTTCAGATTTGAGTCTCACTTGCCCTGAACAGTCGTTTCTGAGTGTTTCAGACGCTAAACAGTTGAAATTAAGCCAAAACAAGCTTTTCATGACACACACTTGTCTTTTTGCCTGTTTTGATCATAACTCGCTTGGAAATGGCTATTCTCAACGTTTTATGTGAGATTCTAATAGAAAAAGAAGAAAAACTTATAAAAACACATATATTGCCGTTTTGAGTCTAACTTGCCCTGAACAGTCGTTTCTGGGTGTTTCAGAGGACAAACAAATGAAAATAAGCAAAAACAAGCTTTTAATTACACACATTTGTCTTTTTGCCTGTTTTGATCATAACTCTATTCTCAACGTTTCATAAGAATTTCTGATTTAAAAAAAGAAGAAAACGTTATGAAAAAAATACACATACTTCAAGATTTTATGTGATCCTCCAATGATATCCATTCAAATAGCATATCATTATATACATAATGGATCAATTCAGAGGTTGAAATTTTGGGGCCTTTATGTCACAACGTCACACAAAGAAGTGTATATCTCTGCTTCTGAATATACTATTTTCCTATAACTTCTTTCACATTCACATACTGAATGTATATGTGCATTTTGGGGGCACCCTTATGCCAAAATGACCTTTTTTTGTAATCCATTATCATTTGATTTCCTGCATATTCAAATTATATATAATGAAAAGCATGCATATCAGCACAGATTGCAGTGTTTCCCTAGGTTGACTGACTTGGCCCTGGCTGGGGAGGTCTATTAGCACTCTGTTCTCTGTTTAGCATCTTCAGGCTCAATGCCTAGCAAGAGCAGTTGCTAGACATTACTTTTCTTGGTCTTGACAAGCTGCAGCATTTATTAACTGACACTGTACATTTACTAGCAGATTGTTACAGCTTACTGCTAACCTTTTCTTCTGCTCCGCTTGCATTCACCATCACTTTTCTGATGCTCGCTCTATCGCTTATCGCCATGGATGTATAAAGTCATTTTAGGGATCAAACAGATTTTGCGGCTCCAGGTGGTTTTAAATGGTGAGAAATGGGCTAAAATGGCTGAAGCTTGCTGACCCCTTGTCTAGCAGAACCTAGAAAATGAAGCAAGACAGGATTGAGCTGAGAGCTTGTTGAAAGCATTTTCCCACACCTGCACTGAGCTTGAGTTGAGCTTAATATTACCACACCAATCTGATCATCCACATCCACAGACATTAAGTAAAATACAAAATAGACTACTACACTAGATCCTGGAAAACATGTTAGATCAGATCATTTATTTTTGTTGACATAGTTAATTAATTCAAAGTTAATCTGTTTAAAACAACAACAATAAACAAGGTATGAGCCAAACCATGGATTTGGAGAATTGTTATACCCCTAATAAATAGTAGTATTTATAAGTCCTAACCATAGCGCCATTTTCTCATAACATGGCTTGAGACAACGAGTGTTAGAGTTTAAAGCGCTTCTTTCATGGTGACTTGACTTGACTTAATTGGCTTGTCTTGTTTGATGTTTAGCAGTGAATTGACTTTGCTTACTTGAGTCTTAAACACAGTGACTTAGGATTTGCTTCAGCTTTAAGGTTAAGACTTGAGACTAGCTTGTGACTTGCACATGTGTACCTCTCACATCTGTTATTTGTGAACATGAACTACTTCCTCCCAAAGCCACAAACCAGAGGCATGAGACTCAAATTTTCATAGACAATGAATGTGAAACAAATTTCAGTCATTTTTAAAATACCCAAGTAAGCTTTATTCTTGTCTTGCCTTTCATATCTGAAAAACAAGTTGTACCTGTACATAACTGCTATATGACAATGTCCACAGTGAAACATTATAATGGACAATGATATTGAATGGGATAAATTACTGCATTTTACTGTCATTTTGTTGAGTTTCTCTTCCCTCTTCTTTTTCACCACAGACGGGCTAAGCGATCCTTGGAGGAGAGACTTCAGTGAAGCATGTGAAATACTTGAGTTGATAACAACTACAGTCATTGCATTACTGCAATTAAATCTCTGTGAGTAAAAGGCCAATAAGATTAATTTAATTCATGAAAAAGATGGCTAGACAATATTTGGGGCTTTTGAAAGAATATGGTAAAGATTCATTTGTCTCCACAGCTGCGTTCTCACTGAGAGAAAGCCACTCTGACAGTTTCAGAACAGGAGCTGGAGTAAAGTCCAGGACCGGAAACCCAAACACACACACTTGTCTCTCTGAGCCTAACTAACTTGCAGGAAGAACGCAGTTCTAACTGTTTCAGAACATAAGTCGGTGTGAAAAGCAAGAGTTGTGACCCAAACACATGCACTTGTCTCTCTGAGCCTTACTAATTCACAGAGAGGACGCGCTTCTGGCAGTCTCAATACCAGAGCAGGCGACAAAACACATACGCTTGTCTCTCTGTGCCTAAATAACTGGACAAGAGAATGCCTTTCTGATACTTTCAGAACAGCAGCCGGTGTAAAATGCAGGCGCGGACAACCAAAAACATACGCTTGTCTCTCTGACCCTAACTAACTTGCAGAAAGAACGCAGTTCTAACTGTTTCAGAACATAAGCCGGTGTGAAAAACAAGAGTTGTGACCCAAACACATGCGCTTGTCTCTCTGAGCCTTACTTATTCACAGAGAGGACGCTCTTTTGACAGTTTCAATACGGAAACCAGTGTAAAAAGCATGAGCAGGCGACCAAACACATACGCTTATCGCTGTGTACCTAAATAACTGGCCAAGAGAATTCCTTTCTGACACTTTCAGAACAGGAGCCGGTGTAACATGCAGTTGCGGACAACCAAAAAAGTACACTTGTCTCTCTGAGCCTAACTAACTTGCAGAAAGAACGCAGTTTCACAACATGAGCCGGTGTGAAAAGCAAGAGTTGTGACCCAAATACATGAGATTGTCTCTTTGAGCCTAACTAATTTACAGAGAGGACGCTCTTTTGACAGTTTCAATACCGGAGCCAGTGTAAAAAGTATAAGCAGGCGACTTTCTCATACTCTCAGAACAGGAGCCGGTGTAGAATGCAGGTGTGGACAACTAAAAACATACACTTGTCTCTCTGAGCCTAACTAACTTGCACAAAGAACGCAGTTCTAACTGTTTCAGAACATGAGCCGGTGTGAAAAGGAAGAGTTGTCACCCAAACACATGCGCTTGTCTCTCTGAGCCTAACTAACTTGCAGAAAGAACGCAGTTCTAACTGTTTCAGAACATGAGCCGGTGTGAAAAACAAGAGTTGTTACCCAAACACATGCGCCTGTCTCTCTGAGCCTTACTAATTCACAGGGAGGATGCTCTTTTTTACAGTTTCAATACCGGAGCCAGTGTAAAATGCAGGTGCGGAAAACCAAAAACATACACTTGTCTCGCTGAGCCTAACTAACTTGCAGAAAGAACGCAGTTGTAACTGTTTCAGAACATGAGCCGGTGTTAAAAGCAAGAGTTGTGACCCAAACACATGCGCTTGTCTCTCTGAGCCTTACTAATTCAAAGAGAGGACGCTCTTTTGAAAGTTTCAATACCGGAGCCAGTGTAAAAAGCATGAGCAGGCGACCAAACACATACGCTTATCTGTGTGCCTAAATAACTGGACAAGAGAATGCCTTTCTGATACTTTCAGAACAGCAGCCGGTGTAAAATGCAGGTGCGGACAACGAAAAACATACACTTGTCTCTCTGAGCCTAACTAACTTGAAGAAAGAACGCAGTTCTAACTGTTTCAGAACTGAGCGGGTGTAAAATGCAAGAGTTGTGACCCAAACACATACGCTCGTCTCTGTGAGCCTTACTAATTCACAGGGAGGACGCTCTTTTGACAGTTTCAATACCGGAGCCAGTGTGAAAAGTATGAGCATGGGACAAAACACATACGCTTATTTCTCTGTGCCTAACTAACTTGCAGAAAGAATGCAGTTCTAACTGTTTCAGAACATGAACCAGTGTTGAAAGCAAGAGTTCTGACCCAAACACATGCGCTTGTCTCTCTGAGACTTACTAATTCACAGGGAGAATGCACTTTTGGCAGTCTCAATACCAGAGCAGGCGACAAAACACATACACTTGTCTCTCTGTGCCTAAATAACTGGACAAGAGAATGCCTTTCTGATACTTTCAGAACAGCAGCCGGTGTGAAATGCAGGTGTGGATAACCAAACACACACGCTTGTCTCTCTGAGCCTAACTAATTTGCAGAAAGGATGCAATTCTAACTGTTTCAGAACTGAGCGGGTGTAAAAAGCAAGGGTTGTGACCCAAACACATACGCTTGTCACTCTGAGCCTTACTAATTCACAGAGAGGACGCTCTTTTGACAGTTTCAATACCGGAGCCAGTGTAAAATGCAGGTGCGGACAACCAAAAACATACACTTGTCTCTCTGAGCCTAACTAACTTGCAGAAAGAACGCAGTTCTAACTGTTTCAGAACATGAGCCGGTGTTAAAATCAAGAGTTGTGACCCAAACACATGCGCTTGTCTCTCTGAGCCTAAATAACTGGCCAAGAGAATGCCTTTCTGATACTTTCAGAACAGCAGCCGGTGTAAAATGCAGGTGCGGACAACCAAAAACATGCGTCTGTCTCTCTGAGCCTAACTAACTTGCAGAAAGAACGCAGTTCTAACTGTTTCAGAACATGAGCCGGTTTGAAAAGCAAGAGCTGTGACCCAAACACATGCTCTTGTCTCTCTGAGCCTCACTAATTCACAGAGAGGACGCTCTTTTGACAGTTTCAATACCGGAGCCAGTGTAAAAAGCACGTGCATGCGACCAAACACATACGCTTATCTCTCTGTGCCTAAGAAACTGGCCAAGAGAATGCCTTTCTGATACTTTGAGAATAGGAGCAGGTGTAAAATGCAGATGCGGAAAACCAAACACACACGCTTGTCTCTCTGAGCCTAACTAATTTGCAGAAAGAACGCAGTTCTAACTGTTTCAGAACTGAGCCGGTGTGAAAAGCAAGGGTTGTGACCCAAACACATACGCTTTTCTTTCTGAGCCTCACTAATTCACAGAGAGGACGTGTTCTAGCACTTTCAGAACATGAGCCGGTGTAAAATGCAGGTGCGGACAACCAAACACATACGCATGTCTCTCTGAGCCTAACTAACTGGCCAAGAGAATGCCTTACTGACAGTTTCAGAACAGGAGCCAGTGTAAAATGCAGGTGCGGACAACCAACACATACGCTTGTCTCTCTGAGCCTAACTAATTCGCAGAGACAACGCAGTTCTTTTTCAGAAAAGGATCCCGTGTAAAAAGCAAGACTCGTGATCCAAACATATACGCTTGTCTCTCTGAGCCTTACTAATTCACATAGAGGACACGTTCTGACAGTTTCAGAACATGAGCCGTTGTAAAAATCATGAGCAGGTGACCAAACACATACGCTTGTCTCTCAGAGCCTAACTAATGTTAGAGAAAGACATATACTTTATGTCTGACTTAAACTCGCTCAGAACACTTGTTTCTGACAGGTTTAGAGGATGAACAGGTGTAAATGAACAAGAAAAAATATTTTAATTCAACACGATCTCATCCCTAACGCGTCAAATACTGCCGCTTGGTCAGTGGCCCCACACTTCAAAATATGACGCTCTAGGTACCCCTTTCGCATCAGTTCTGCATTCGCAGGGCTGTTCAACAAATTTCAACAGAGTAGTGACCCAGTCGAAATTATGCCGTTTATTCTTTCCCCTTGAAGTTCATAGACCAACGTAATAGTTTGTGGCCACTCTCAAAAGGTGCTAAACTAATGTCATGGCGCATTCTCCCTGTTTATTTTTATTACTTGTTTCTCTCTCTTTCTACCACTTCTGTGCTGTTTGCTCCCATTTTTACATGCATACACTGTCTTTTCAAAATACATTTCCGTGGTCACAGGAAACACCTAAATAAGAGCAATACAAAAAATATATTACAAGCGCACAAGGACGAGGCTGCATCTAACCTATGCGACAATACAATATCATATATATCATCATATATTTAAAAATAGGGTTTGTCTTTGGCCCACTGAGGCAAAATTACAGCAGATAATGAGTTTATATGTTACTAATCGCGGTGACGGAAGAAGTGGTGCATGCAGGGTAATGTGGTTTGTTCTGGAGGTGGACTTTTGTCATACATCCATGGCTAACTTTGATAAACATGCATACATGCATTTATGAGTGTAAATTAATTTTAACCATATTTTACCCATATCTGACAGCGTCCCCAATTGTTGACTATATTCACATGATAGCTGAGGCCCAGAGCTCTCTATAACAGTTGGTCCCATGTCTGTACCCCCTTTTGTTGATGAATTATAAGCCTTCAAATGTGCACTGAGGTCAAGGTTCAAAAGTCAGTTTTTCAAAGCAGGAGCCATGTGGAATCTTCATACTTACAAATGTTATTTTCCAAGTTGAGACCTTTCCAACAATGTATTTGATGAATATCTATGACAAAGTTTTAATTTTCACATTTCAAGGACACAAGCCGCCCAAGGCCTATTTTCAGAGAGCACAGGGTTATTAAACTGGAATTCACAATTAATCATATATGCGCATGTTAATTTTTGCTCTCTTCACCTCCATAAATTTCATACACTTCATTTATTTGTCCATAGCACAGACCATAGACTATTTCCTTTGTACAGTCACTTCAAGTTTTATAGCAATAAGCAATAAGGCATCATATCCTATCTCAAAACTATTAGCCTACTATTCCATACTGTAAATAGATCTAAAGTTTTCGGTTTAATTTTAATATTACTTTGTTTCATTATTATTATTAAGAATGATAATGGGGGAGCTAAGGCGCATTCTTTGTATGTGCGCATTGGCTAAAAAAAAAAAAAGGATTCTGATCTGGTCATGCTGATATAGAATCCTAAAACCAAGAATCATGATAGAGCTACACCAAATACATTTTTGGAAAGGTCTCGGGTTGGAAAATAACATATGTAAGTATGAAGATACCACATGGCTCCTGCTTTGAAAAACTGACCTTTGAACCTTGACCTCCGTGCATATTTGAAGGCTTATAATTCATCAACAAAAGGGGGTACAGACATGGCACCAACTGTTATAGAGAACTCTGGGCCTCAGCTATCATGTGAATATAGTCAACAATTGGTGACGCTCTCATAAAAAGGGGTAAAATATGGTTAAAATTAATTTTCACTCATAAAGCAATTAGATATTTAAAATCTGATTACACAAATGTGTTTATCGTCCCCTTAAACTCTCTAGTGTACTTTCAGTTTAGTATTTACAACTTCCTAATATATTAAAAACGCTAATATGTATTTAAAACTACAATTCCCATGAGCCTCGCCATGTTTCTTGATACAAATAAGCACCACAGTTGTAGTTCTTCTGGTTGTAGAGTAGGGCAGTAAGATAGGGTTGTGAGAAGATCTATCTGTTGAATATATCAAACATTTAATACACCCGAACTAATAATCACACTGCATCTAAATTATCTATATCAACTAAAAGTTAAGATGTTGGTTTGTTTAAGATATTTTCGTGAGTGTTTCAAAAACATAAACGTTTTTGGGATGGCAGTTGTTCTGTTTTGTAAAGTAGTCGTAAAATAGGTTCATAAAACAACATAACTACTGAATATATCAAATATTTACAACAACTAGACTAATTACACTGAATCTAAATGATGTTGCTTTATTTTAGACGTGTGTGTGTGTGTGTGTGTGTGTGTGTGTGTCTGTGTGTGTGTGTGTCTGTGTGTGTGTGTGTGTGTTTGTGTGTGCGTGCGTGTGTGTTTGCGCGCGTGCCGACATTTTTTGACTCTTTTGGCGGACTGAAAACCCACCAACTCGTTTTGCTTGCAACCTCGGGTTTTCAAGAATGAAGATGTCATTTCAATGTAGACACACGTGGGGTCGCTAGTCTGTCTGGTTCGTTGAGCCACCCACTGTCTGTCAAAAGAGCGACGAAGAAGACGAAGTAACGTGATGTGTTTCCTGTCCGAGATGTAAACATTCCCAGTTAACAGCATGCAAAGTGCATTGCGAATGATTATTTAAGCACAACTCTGAGGGGCTGTTTTCCTCCTCCTCTTGTTTTCATTCTAAAGTAAAAAGACAATAAAAAAGGGGGTGTTATGGTGGGGGGGGGGGGGGGGGTCATTTTGTGGGACCTTACTACGCATGACGTCACTGGGAATTCCCATTGACACATTTAGGATTTCTTTCGACACGCCACACGCGCATAATACAAAGACATCATGGTCACCATTTTTAATTACTTCTCATTTGATTTCGAGAAAAAACGATAGAAAGAGAGATCGTGATGCACTTCGTATGTTTATCAAAGTTAGCCATGGATGTATTATAAAAGTCCACCTCCAAAACAAACAACATTACCCGGCATGCACCACTTCTTCCGTCACCGCGATTAGCAACATACAAATAATAGCATATAAACTCATTATCTGCTGTAATTTTGCCTCAGTGTTGTCGGGGCCAAAGACAAACCCTATTTCTAAATATATGATTATTATTACATTGTCACATAGGTTAGATGCAGCCTCGTCCCTGTGTGCTTGTAATATATCTTTAGTATTGCGCTTATTTAGCTGTTTCCTGTGACCACGGAAATGTATTTTGAAAAGACAGTGTATGTATGTAAAAATGGGAGCAAACAGCACAGCAGTGGTAATACAAAGCACGGGGAGAGAAACAAGTGATAAATATAAACAAGGAGAATGCGCTATGACATTAGTTTAGCACCTTTCGAGAATGGCCACAAGCTATTACGTTGGTCTATGAACTTCAAGAGGAAAGAATAAACGGCATAATTTCGACTGAGTCACTACTCCGTTGATATATGTTGAACAGCCCTGCGCGCGCAGAACTGACCCGAAAGGGGTACCCAGAGCGTCATACGTTGAAATGTCGGGCCACTGACCAAGCGGCAGTATTGTTGGTAATACAGGGTCATATCGGCCAAGAAGTTCTATGACGGACAAAAAAGTTTCCGTTGTTGTTTCTCCCAATTTCGAACAACCTGCACGGAAACGGAGTTACTGGATGCAAGTGTCATGGTAACATCAACCATTCTTGTCAATACCTCGGACCAAATTTCCAGTTGTCCAGGCCAAATTATGACACACTGATTTCCTCTCACCAAAAAGCCAAACAGGGCTCACAATAGACACGATCCATTTTTGGGGAGTACCAAAAATGGATCGCCATTTGTGTGGTATCTATGAACCTTTTTGATATTCTGTTGTAATACTCGTTGGAAAAGCACCTGCCTTTTGTATCTCTAGGGTACGGACCTTCAAATCTGCATAGTCCCTGCCTCAAAATAAAAATGTTCACATTTGCATCTGTAATATCTACAGGGAAATTTGCCCTGTCCCTGGGGTAAGATATACCAGTTTTAAGAGCTGATTCCGGGCTAATTTGAGATGCAGAGCTATCTGAGGCTATGTCACTGCTGCTATTCGCTTTTGTTGGCTGGTTGGTTGTAGATAGGGGCGCTCTGGGTTCTCCTTCAACCGACACTGAATCGACTGAATGCTCCCCCTGACTGGATTGTGGTGACGCTGCGGGCCTGCGCTCTCCCTGTCCTAGCGCTGAAGCTAAACTTTGAATATTCCGTTAACATTTTTATTATAGCTTGTGTTTTTATTTATGAAATAGCCTATCCTGTATTTATGACACTTGTTTGGCAGCAACTTAGCAATATTTTTCTCTGTGTGTGGGCTGTAGTCGTTTTTGTGCCTAAAGACTACGATACCAAGTGGCTAGCTTACACACAGCTGGTGCAACCCAGTGCAGAAATAGTTATTTATAACCTAACCCCGTAGGTTAGGCTATATGAAAGCCTAATAACATTATATTATTCCGAAAAAAAAAGAAAAAAAAAACCCCAGCATAACATATAGGCAAAGTAACGTCACACAATAAGGCTATTTAAAAACTGTTCATCTTGGCAAAATGGTTGATAACTGTATAGTAGCTGAACAATGTCAACTATGCAGGAACCCACCTGCTGACATACTGCATCCTTGTTCACGTCTGACAGGATTTAGAGTTCCGAATAAGACGTTATTTTTGTTAGTTTGGAAGAAAATTCCTCAGATTTCTCTTTGTTATGTCGCTTTTGGGCACCGCTCAGATATTTTCGTTTCATTTTGTCTCTGACAGCGACAGCGGTGCTGATGCTAATGTATTAATTGGACCAAAAGTCCCCAAGTATCAAACAGTAAAATTTTAATTTAATTTAAAATATTTGTTTTATGTGTATGTTCAAAATACAGAAAAGATAATGACCGGACCTGGGGGGGGGGGGGGGGGGGGGGGGGACAAAGTTTTACAGGCGACCCTCCCCACCCCCCATTCATATAAGGGTATAGTATACTCCGTAAAATATACGCTGCGGGGGCATCTTTAAGGCCCAGATGCACAAGGTGCATAAGGAAGAAAATAGAGAAAACAGGAGAAGGAAAGAACGCCAATCTACGGGTATGTCCTCTTTTGTTAACATTAAAAAGCTGTTTTGTGTGTAACCTTAGACGTTTCATCTGTAGCAGCTAATGATGCTAGCTAGCTATTAGAGCTGTTGAAATGGATATGAATCGAATTGATTGCCAGTAGCAGCTATTTGGATAACTGCTCCTTCCTACAACGTAAGGCACTGTGCTGAAATTTCACTGACCAATATCTATAAATAACGCTATAAATAATGATTTCTGCACTGGGTTGCACCAGCTGTGTGTAAGCTAGCCACTTGGTATCGTAGGTTGCTTATAACAGGCTAACAAGGCTAATATCTAACCATCCAGATGCACCCAGGAAATATCTGAAGAATATATATATATATATATATATATATATATATATATATATATATATATATATATATATATATATATATATATATATATGTGTGTGTGTGTGTGTGTGTGTGTGTGTGTGTGTGTGCGTGTGTGTGTGTGTGTAAATAAGAGACTGCATTTATACCTGTCATCTAGTCAAAGGACAATGCAAGACAAAGATGTTTATCTTTGATATTTATGTTGTACATTATAGAAAGTGTTTATTTAAATGTTAAACAAGATTTTGAAATAATCCTAAAGCTAATATATATATAAGCAAAGCGGTTGTTTTAATGTGAAGTTTAAGTATTCACAGTTAAGAATTAAATTACATTAAGAATCTGTAAGAAACCTTTATGTGGAACATTCCAGAGGGGGGAGATGTGATGAATGAAATGTGTTTTGTGACTTTAAGACCTGTGGGGATGCGCAAACGGTTGAAACAGTTGTAACATTTGTAACGGTTGTAACGGTTGTTGATAGTTTTTGACAAAGCAATAAAAGAGCAGTAAAAAGTTAAGCTCACGATAAGCGTCCGAGTTGGTCCTTTTATAACATACAGTAAGACTGAATACCCACAACATTACAGCATACAATAATAATAATTATATATATATATATATATATATATATATATATATATATATATATATATATATATATATATATATATATATATATATGCCATGTGAAGCATGCTCGCTGGCAGGTTAGCTTCAACAAACCCTGAGTTTCTCTCTGTGTCCTCCCTCTTAACTCAGTCCGTATAAAAGCATTCAGTAGCGGAGGATTACTATCTAAATCCTGGTTGGATATTAATTAATTACTCAGAACTTTGTAAAGTTACCGCTTTTATGCACATCAGTCTTGTAAAGCGTTTTTTTTTTTCTCGCATTCAGATATTAAACAGCGTGAGTTTAGCGTCAGCTCAGAATAAAATCGACAGCTCTTAGTTTGTAAGAGCAGCTCATGCACTGAAATCATTATAACATTGTGCTAATGTTTATTAGCAAATAATATGTAACCTCAATTTAAATTTGAAACATCAGGAAGAAGCTTGAGACACGTGGGCTCAATGAATAATATATCTATATATAATTTATAAAATATAAATAATAATATCTCCATCACTCATGATGTGATTGGTCGCACTGATCATTCCTATATTTTAACAGCATTTCAGTGTGACTATATACTACATTTGTTGAAGCAGCAGAAATAAAGTCACTGAATGCTGTTGAGCCGAAATACAAATAGATGTCTAAAAATTTGAAATAGTATTTTAATCTGGACGGCTTTTCAAGTACAAATCACCGAACACGTTATTACTGAATCAGATTGAGAGCTTACGGTCACGTCTCTGTGGTTTTGATCTATGATTTCAAGATAAAAGATGTGCAACATGTGGTGGGGGGAAGGGGGGATGTTTGCGCGCGCGCCAACATTTTACGAATTACTCTTTTGGTGGACTGAAACCCACCAACTCGCAACCTCGGGTTTTCAAGAATGAAGATGTCATTTCAATGTAGACACACGTGGGGTCGCTAGTCTGTCTGGTTCGTTGAGCCATCCACTGTCTGTCAAAAGAGCGATGAAGAAGAAGTCAAGCCAAAAAAAGGGGGTGTTGTAGGGGGCGGGGAGAGGGGGGGGGGGGGTCCATTTTGTGGGACCTTACTACGCATGACGTCACTGGGAATTCCCTTTGACACATTTAGTATTTCTTTCTTTTTTCAGTCCCTTCTTATGAGGTTAGAAAACAATGGCCAGAAAATTTGAGTTCGTCATTTCTTTCTCTCATTTTATTCTTCACAGCAATGGCAGGCGGTTACTTAAAAAAGCGGTCATAATGCGCAAATCATCAGATGTCAGTGGAGATACAAGATAATTTTGCCAATTATAAATCAATCCATTAATTAAAATTAGTACCGGCACGTTGAAAAAGGACAAATCCAGGTGTGTTAAGAAAAACGCAGAATGCAATTTAGTTGTGTGGGAACGTAATTTTGAGGAGACAGGGTGACTCTGATCAGCTGTTCTGAAACCGAAAACTCAGAGTTTCCCATCTTGAGATTCATCCACTCAGAGTTCAGGGTTAGACTCAGAGTTTGCTAAACCTGCTTTCTGAAACAGGCCCCTGGTGTGTTCTTGGTTGACATACGGCTTGCCTGTGGCCCAGATCTGGGAGCCAAGTGCCATCATTCCATGCGGCATGTGGGCTGGATGAAAGTGCTGAAAGTGTTGGGTGTGAGCCGGATCAGGTCCACAGAAATTTTGCTATCTGGGTATGGTATTAATATTAGCGACTGGGGCACAATTCAAATTCAAATAAGCTTTATTGGCATGACAGAAACCTACAGAAAAAGCACTACAGAAAATTATTGACACTGACAGATTAATATTCATACAATAATATGTAAATATAAACAATAATATTAAATACAATATAATAAAATGCATTTTTATAGAGTTCCACTGGTCCCAGAAGGAGTTAGACTCTCTTCAAGTAATCACAGCTGTTTCTCAGTATGGTTTATCTTTTTGGTTTTGATTGTATTGATATGTCTTGAGAGCTTCACAGTACTGAAGGTGAAGGCTCTGTGTTTGAGGTTAGATCATTTTCTAGCTTCATTTTTCAGGTTTTGACATTCTTTGTCAAACTATTGGTTCTTGTCTGTTTTTCTTTTCCTTGTACGTAGTTTTATTTGCTGTTTTGTTGAAGATGTAATTTATATTTTGGACAGTCTGGGTATTCTGTATACTTTTGTAGTAATAATTGAATCTCCTCACTATTGCTGGCCTCTTGGTACGTCTCAGTGCCGCCTGGGGCCCATCTGTATGTCCTCAGTATTTTGAACAGCTTTTTGTGTGTGCCTCTTAAGTATTTCGAAACATCAGTAGGCGTAGATTATTCTTTATAATCAGTTTATGTCAGTGAAAAGGTCACATTGTGTTGATCATAACAAAATTTTACATCCCTTAATAACTCAGCCTGTAGATGGATATATGAAATTGCAGAAGATTTTGCCAGTTGAGACAAATACAAATTCAAACTGGTTGACCACTCATTCTTGTAAATCTGAGTTTAATAAAACAACCTGTTACTAAAAACAGGAAAAGAGAGGGAGAGGAGGAAGATGGAGGAGACTGACAGGGCTGAAGGAGCAGGTCTGATGGAGGTCAGTGATCAAGAAGTACATTACATCCACACAGGTTGGAGTTTTGTATACCATATCTTAAAACGTCTTAATGATCTGTGAGGCGGATTTATGATTAAAAATACTTTAATCATTAAGAATTTTAAAGTCTTTAAAAAAATAAATAAATAAAATGGGAGAATAGACACAAGAACTCCTAAAAATTTGTTACCTAAATTAAAGCATTTAGTCAGTCTGTAATGGCATACAGGCTGTCCATAACATAGTTGACAAATTAACTAGCAAAAATATGTTATCAAAAAAGCTTAACAAATGAATATTTTAATTTAAACTGTTTTAAAACTGATCATTTTATTGAGTAAACAATACATCTGTATGTTTTTGTTTATGTGAAATATGTAATCCTAATTAGATATTCACTCATTCTTGTAATGTAACTAGTGGTGTAATCATCATTTTAGGGATCAAACAGATTTTGCAGCTCCAGGTGGGTTTTATATGGTGAGAAATGGGCTCAAATGGCTCTTTGTACGCTGAAGGTTGCTGTCCCCTGCTCTAGCAGAATCTAGAAAATGATGCAAGACAGGATTGAGCTGAAAGCTTGTTGAAAGCATTTTCCCACACCAATCTGATCATCCACATCCACAGACATCAACACTGCATAAAATACAGAATTATAAACACTAGATCCTGGAAAACATGTAAAATCAGATAATTTTTTTTTTACTTAGTTCATTTAAAGTTAATCTATTAAAAACGACAACAACAAAACAAAGTATGAACCAAACCATGGATTTGGAGAATTATACCCCTAATAAATAGCAGTATTTATGAATCCTAACCATAGCCATTAGAGTGCCGTTTTCTCACGACATGGTTTGCCCTTTCTTAGTGTTAAAACATGGTGACTTGACTTGTGACTTAATTGACTTGTCTTGCTTGATGTTTAGCAGTGACTTGACTTTACTTACTTGAGTCTAAAACACAGTGACTTAGGACTTTCGTCAGCCTTTAAAGTTAAGACTTGAGACTAGCTTGTGACTTGCACAACTGTGAGATGTGTAACTGTTATTTGTGAACATGAACTACTTCCTCCCATAGCCACAAACCAGAGGCGTGAGACTCAAATTTCTGAAGCCATCCGGAATAAAGTCTGGAGCTGCTTCATAGACAATGAATGTGAAGCTAATTTTATAGTAATTTTTAAAATACTCAAGTAAGCTTTATTCTATAGGTAACCTTTCATATCTGAAAAGAAAATGTTCCTGTATACTGGGGTTGGGTGAACTGGCATATTGTTTGATTGATTGAGTGATTGATTGATTGATTGATTGATACTTTATGAATCCCCGAAGGGAAATTCCAATTGTCCAAGCTCATCCAATTATCACGAATGAAACAAAAAACAAAAACTAGTCGGTTCAAAGAGTTGAAGAGTCTAATTGCTGTGGGGACAAAAGACCTCCTAAATCTATCTGTTCTGCAGCACAAAGAGAGCAGCCGACTGCAATGCTATTTTTTTATGACAATGTCCACAGTGAAAAATCATGATGGACAATGATATTAATCACTGCATTTTGCTGTCATTTAAGGTTCTCTCCTCTCCTTTGTTTCACCGCAGGCGGGACTGAGCGATCCTTGCTTGAGTGTATGTTCTCTGAGTGGAGCAGAGGATAGACAGTGAACTATAGTCCATCAACCCGGTCTGAGGGGTGTGACTTGGCAGCCATGTAAAGTGCAGTGTAGATTAGGAGCATGTACAGTAAAGTTATAGCAACTTCCCTGTCATAGCGAACATCAAATGTCAACGGTGTGAGAATGTTAGAATGTTTTTTGCAGAATGAGATGTGTGCGTGCCTCACAGCAGTGTTATCAAAATCAAGTAAATCAAGTATTGTGCCCCTTTACTGTAATCTGAATCAATATGTAGAAAACTTGTGATGATGTCTAAATTATGCAAGTATTTTGGCCCTTAAGTGTAATCTGAATCAATATGTCGAAAACTTGTGATGAGTTAAAGTATAAAAGATGATGTGTAAAAGAAATGAGTGTCCTAATTTTCCTCAAGTCCATGTTAGGTAAAGTAAAGAGTTTTAACCCACATTACCAGATGAAAGTTAGATTGAAATGTGTACTATGAAGTGTGCAGAGAAAAGAAGAAATTGCAGGTGGACACAGAGAAATAGTCGTATATTTCAATGGTCAGTGAGTCAAAAGCATATATATGTCTCCAGAGCTAGTATGAAAGATCTGAGTTCACCCCTCCCTGTCTGCCTCCTTTTCCTTGGCTGACAGGTCTGTGCGTGACAACCACTTCTTTTTTTTTCCTGTTTTGATCAGAACTCGCTTGGAAAAAAGCTATTCTGACTTGTATATAAGAGATTCTGATATAAAAAGAAGAAAAAGTTATAAAAAGACAAATACTTTATTTTTGAGTCTAACTTGCTCAGAAAAGTCGATTCAGACAGTTTATTAAGACAGACAGATGTAATAAACATGACACAAGCTTTAAAATACACACACTTCTTTTCTTTTCCTGTTTTGATCACAACTTGCTTGGAAAAAGCTATTCTGACTGTTAAATAAGAGTTTCTGATAAGAAAAAGATGAAAAAGTTATGGAAAAAATACACACACTTCAAGATTTTATGTGATCCTTACAGACATCCAAATATCATATTAAAAGTTAAATACATAATGGACCAAGGTAAATTCAGAGGTTGAAATTTTGAGGCCTTTATGTCACAACGTCACACAAAGAAGTGTGTATTATGTGAATTTAGTATGTGAAGTATGTGATTAGTATATGAAAATAGTATATTCAGAAGCAGATTCTGAATATACTATTTTCATATAACTTGTGTCTATACATTGGTTTTCTAGGGTATTCTTTCACATACAACCATCAGATATGACCTGTTCTGAATGTACATGTGCATTTTGGAGGCACCCTTATGCCAAAATGTCCTTTTTTGAATCCAGTATATTAGGTCATAAATCATTCATTATCATTTAATTTTCTGCACATCCAAATTTCTCTCTATATATAATAAAAAATGTTATGCATATCAGCACAGATTGCAGTGTTTCCCCTAGGTTGACTGACTTGGCCTGGCTGGGGAGGTCGATTAGCACATTTTTCTGTTCTCTGTTTAGCATCGTCAGGCTAGGCATTGTTGCTCACACCCTTCATTTTCCAGCAGTTGGGGAAACTGACATGACTTTTCTTGGTCTTGACAAGCTGCAGTACTTCACTGTACATTTACTACCAGATTGTGACAGCTTACTGCTAACCTTTTCCTCTGCTCCACTCACATTCACCATCACTTTTCTGATGCTCACTCTATTGCTTATCGCCATGAATGTATAAAGAGAACTGGATACAGCCTTTTTGCCTCCTAAATGCCACACACATTTGAATAGCAATTTCAGCATTTGATTAGTACTAATTCTTTTACAATTTGATTTATATTTGACTCCTGAAATTATGTCCAACAGCTCAAATTCCAACAGCTGCACACAACACTGGTTGATGTTACTGTGGCTAGCTAGCAAACATTAGCTAACTACTAATGTAGAGTGACCTAAGCAGTGAAAATGGAGACTAGTGATGATTATAAATGTGTTTTATAGTACTGAGTGGTAGAAGTAAAGAAATGTCTGACATATTCTTTGTTTGAACTACTGATGGGAAGTAAGACCCCAATAACAGGCTCTTGTCAGATTTTCACACACGCACTGTACCTGCATCATGTGCCACTGCTGAGGCCTGGGGAAGGGGGGAGGGGTTACAGTGAAAATATTATACTAATATTGTAATATATTATAATGTAAATCATATTTTGTCATCATAGATACTACACATATGTCTCAGGGGTAATTCATACCCATTTTAGATGCAAATACACCTATAGGAGCATTTTGAAAGGAAAATCTGTCAAAAAAAATTAGGTTTATATGGGGCAGAACACTGACATTCACATTTTGGCATCGGAAATAAAATTTGCCATTGAAATCAAACCTTGCAATTGAAAAAAGTGTATTGTCATTGAAAAAAGCTCCACTGAAAAATAAAACACTTTAAAAAATTTAACATTTTAAAAAATTATATTCTGTCAATCTTATTATCTTATTTTATTTCAGTATTTTTGCATTAAGATTTGTTTTTCAATGTAAATCATTTTTCTTCATGTCTGTCTTTTTTTTTCAGTAAATATAAGTTTTTTTTAGTATCACCGGTTTTCAGTTTCAACTTTTTGAATGTGAAACTAATTTCATAGTAATTTTTAAAATACCCAAGTAAGCTTTTTCATATCTGAAAAACAAGATGTACCTGTACATAACTGGTATATGACAATGTCCACAGTGAAACATTGTATTGGACAATGATATTGAATGGGATATATTACTGTACTATATTACTTGTTGAGTTTCTCTCCTCTCTTCTGTTTCACCACAGGCGGGGCTGAGCGATCCTTGGAGGAGAGACTTCAGTGAAGCATGTGAAGTACTTGATTGATGACAACTACAGTCATTGCATTACTGCAATAAAATCTCTGTAAGTAAAAGGCCAATAAGAGTAATTTAATCCATGCAAAAGATGGCTAGACAATATTGGGGACTTTTAAAACAATATGTTAGAGATTCAATGGTAACTAAGTCACTGAGAGAACGCCACTCTGACAGTTTCAGAACAGGAGCTGGAGTGAAATCCAGGACCGGGCACCCAAACACATACGCTTGTCTCTCTGAGCCTAAGTAACACGCAAAAAAGAACGCAGATCTACCTGTTTCAGAAAAGGAACCTGTGTAAAAAGCAAGACTTGTGACCCAAACACATGCGCTTGTCTCTCTGAGCGTTACTAATTCACAGAGAGGACCCTCTTTTGAGAGTTTAAATACCGGAGCCAGTGTAAAAAATATGAGCAGGCGACCAAACACATACGCTTATCTCTCTGTGCCTAAATAACTGGCCAAGAGAATGCCTTTCTGACACTTTCAGAACAGGAGCCGGTGTAAAATGCAGGTACGGAAAACCAAACACACACACTTGTCTCTCCGATCCTTACTAATTCACATAGAAGACGCATTTTAACACTTTCAGAACATGAGCTGGTGTAAAAATCATGAGCAGGTGACCAAACACATACGCTTGTCTCTCTGAGCCTTACTAATTCAGAGAGAGGACGCTCTTTTGACAGTTTCAATACCGGAGCCAGTGTAAAAAGCAGGAGCAGGCGACATAGCACATATGCTTGTCTCTCTGAGCCTGGCTAACTAACTGGCCAAGAGAATGTCTTTCTGACAGTTTCAGAACAGGAGGCGGTGTAAAATGCAGGTGCGGACAACCAAAAACATACGCTTTTCTCTCTGAGCCTAACTAACTTGCAGAAAAAACGCAGTTCTAACTGTTTCAGAACTGAGCCGGTGTGAACAGCAAGAGTTGTGACCCAATCACATGCGCTTGTCTCTCTGAGCATCACTAATTCACAGAGAGGACGCTCTTTTGAAAGTTTCAATACCGGAGCCAGTGTAACATGCATGAGCAGGTGACCAAACACATACGCTTGTCTCTCTGAGCCTAACTAACTTGCAGAAAGAACGCAGTTCTAAGTGTTTCAGAACATGAGCCAGTGTGAAAAGCAAGAGTTGTGGCTCAAACACATACGCTTATCTCTCTAAGCCTTATTAATTCACAGGGAGGACGCTCTTTTGACCGTTTAAATACCGGAGCTAGTGTAAAAAGCATGAGCAGGCGACCAAGCACATACTCTTGTCTTTCTGTGCCTAAATAACTGGCCGAGAGAATTTCAGAACAGGAGCCGGTGTAAAATGCAGGTGCGGACAAACAAACATATACGCTTGTCTCTCTGAGCCTAACTAAATTGCAGAAAGAACGCAGTTTCACAACATGAGCCGGTGTGAAAAGCAAGGGTTGTGACCCAAACACATACGCTGTCTCTCTGATCATTACTAATTCACAGAGAAGACGCGTTCGAACACTTTCAGAACATGAGCTGGTGAAAAAATCATGAGCAGGCGACCAAAAAAATACGCTTATCTCTCTGTGCCTAAATAACTGGCCAAGAGAATGCCTTTCTGATTCTTTCAGAACAGGAGCCGGTGTAAAATGCAGGTGAGGACAACCAAAAACATACGCTTGTCTCTCTGAGCCTAACTAACTTGTAGAAAGAATGCAGTTCTAACTGTTTCAGAACTGAGTGGGTGTGAAAAGCAAGAGTTGTGACTCAAACACATGCGCTTGTCTCTCTGAACCTTATTAATTCACAGGGAGGACACTCTTTTGACAGTTTCAATACCGGAGCCAGTGTAAAAAGCGTGAGCAGGCGACCAAAAAAAATACGCTTGTCCCTCTTAGCCTAACTAACTTGCAGAAAGAACGCAATTCTAACTGTTTCAGAACATGAGACGGTGTGAAAAGCAAGAGTTGTGACCCAAACACATGCGCTTGTCTCTATGATCCTCACTAATTCACAGAGAGGACACTCTTTTGAAAGTATCAATACTGGAGCCAGTGTAAAAAGCATGAGCAGGCGACCAATCACATACGCTTATGTCTCGTTGCCTAAATAACTGGCCGAGAGAATGCCTTTCTGATACTTTCAGAACAGGAGCCGGTGTAAAATGCAGGCGCGGACAACCAAAAACATACGCCTGTCTCTCTGACCCTAACTAACTTGCAGAAAGAACGCAGTTCTAACTGTTTCAGAACATGAGCCGGTGTTAAAAGCAGGAGTTATGACCCAAACACATGCGCTTGTATCTCTGAGCCTTACTAATTCACAGAGAGGACGCTCTTTTGACAGTTTCAATACCGGAGCCAGTATGAAAAGCAGGAGCATTCACATTTTGGCATCGGAAATAAAATTTGCCATTGAAATCAAACCTTTCAATTGAAAAAAATGTATTGTCATTGAAAAAAAGCTGTTTCAGAACATGAGACGGTGTGAAAAGCAAGAGTTGTGACCCAAACACATGCGCTTGTCTCTATGATCCTCACTAATTCACAAAGAGGACACTCTTTTGAAAGTATCAATACTGGAGCCAGTGTAAAAAGCATGAGCAGGCGACCAATCACATACGCTTATGTCTCGTTGCCTAAATAACTGGCCGAGAGAATGCCTTTCTGATACTTTCAGAACAGGAGCCGGTGTAAAATGCAGGCGCGGACAACCAAAAACATACGCCTGTCTCTCTGACCCTAACTAACTTGCAGAAAGAACGCAGTTCTAACTGTTTCAGAACATGAGCCGGTGTGAAAAGCAGGAGTTATGACCCAAACACATGCGCTTGTATCTCTGAGCCTTACTAATTCACAGAGAGGACGCTCTTTTGACAGTTTCAATACCGGAGCCAGTATGAAAAGCAGGAGCATTCACATTTTGGCATCGGAAATAAAATTTGCCATTGAAATCAAACCTTTCAATTGAAAAAAATGTATTGTCATTGAAAAAAAGCTGTTTCAGAACATGAGACGGTGTGAAAAGCAAGAGTTGTGACCCAAACACATGCGCTTGTCTCTATGATCCTCACTAATTCACAAAGAGGACACTCTTTTGAAAGTATCAATACTGGAGCCAGTGTAAAAAGCATGAGCAGGCGACCAATCACATACGCTTATGTCTCGTTGCCTAAATAACTGGCCGAGAGAATGCCTTTCTGATACTTTCAGAACAGGAGCCGGTGTAAAATGCAGGCGCGGACAACCAAAAACATACGCCTGTCTCTCTGACCCTAACTAACTTGCAGAAAGAACGCAGTTCTAACTGTTTCAGAACATGAGCCGGTGTTAAAAGCAGGAGTTATGACCCAAACACATGCGCTTGTATCTCTGAGCCTTACTAATTCACAGAGAGGACGCTCTTTTGACAGTTTCAATACCGGAGCCAGTATGAAAAGCAGGAGCATTCACATTTTGGCATCGGAAATAAAATTTGCCATTGAAATCAAACCTTTCAATTGAAAAAAATGTATTGTCATTGAAAAAAAGCTGTTTCAGAACATGAGACGGTGTGAAAAGCAAGAGTTGTGACCCAAACACATGCGCTTGTCTCTATGATCCTCACTAATTCACAAAGAGGACACTCTTTTGAAAGTATCAATACTGGAGCCAGTGTAAAAAGCATGAGCAGGCGACCAATCACATACGCTTATGTCTCGTTGCCTAAATAACTGGCCGAGAGAATGCCTTTCTGATACTTTCAGAACAGGAGCCGGTGTAAAATGCAGGCGCGGACAACCAAAAACATACGCCTGTCTCTCTGACCCTAACTAACTTGCAGAAAGAACGCAGTTCTAACTGTTTCAGAACATGAGCCGGTGTTAAAAGCAGGAGTTATGACCCAAACACATGCGCTTGTATCTCTGAGCCTTACTAATTCACAGAGAGGACGCTCTTTTGACAGTTTCAATACCGGAGCCAGTATGAAAAGCAGGAGCATTCACATTTTGGCATCGGAAATAAAATTTGCCATTGAAATCAAACCTTTCAATTGAAAAAAATGTATTGTCATTGAAAAAAAGCTGTTTCAGAACATGAGACGGTGTGAAAAGCAAGAGTTGTGACCCAAACACATGCGCTTGTCTCTATGATCCTCACTAATTCACAAAGAGGACACTCTTTTGAAAGTATCAATACTGGAGCCAGTGTAAAAAGCATGAGCAGGCGACCAATCACATACGCTTATGTCTCGTTGCCTAAATAACTGGCCAAGAGAATGCCTTTCTGATACTTTCAGAACAGGAGCCGGTGTAAAATGCAGGCGCGGACAACCAAAAACATACGCTTGTCTCTCTGACCCTAACTAACTTGCAGAAAGAACGCAGTTCTAACTGTTTCAGAACATGAGCCGGTGTGAAAAGCAGGAGTTATGACCCAAACACATGCGCTTATATCTCTGAGCCTTACTAATTCACAGAGAGGACGCTCTTTTGAAAGTTTCAATACTGGAGCCAGTGTAAATGCATGAGCAGGCGACAAACCACAGACGCTTGTCTCTCTGTGCCTAAATAACTGACCAAGAGAATTTCAGAAAAGGAGCCGGTGTAAAATGCAAGTGCGGACAATCAAACATATACGCTTGTCTCTCTGAGCCTAACTAACTTGCAGAAAAAACGCAGTTTCAACTGTTTCAGAACTGAGCAGGTTTAAAAACCAAGGGTTGTGACCCAAACACATACGCCTGTCTCTCTGATCCTTACTAATTCACAGAAAAGACGCGTTCTAACACTTTCAGAACATGAGCTGGTGTAAAAATCATGAGCAGGCGACCAAACACATACGCTTATCTCTCTGTGCCTAATTAAATTGCAGAAAGAACGCAGTTCTAACTGTTTCAGAACATGAGCCGGTGTGAAAAGCAAGAGTTATGACCCAAACACATACGCTTGTCTCTCTGAGCCTTACTAATTCACAGAGAGGATGCTCTTTTGAAAGTTTCAATACTGGAGCCAGTGTAAAAGGCATGAGCAGGCGACCAAATACATACACTTGTCTCTCAGAGCCTACTTAATGTTAGAAAAAGACTTTCGATTCTGTGCGTTTCAGACGCTTAACAGGTGAAAATAAGCAAAGACAAGCTTTTCATTACCCACACTTGTCTTTTTGCCTGTTTTGATCATAATTCGCTTGGAAATGGCTATTCTCAACGTTTTATGTGAGATTCTAATAGAAATTGAAGAAAAACTTATACAAGCACATATATTGAATTTTTGAGTCTAACTTGCACTAAACAGTCGTTTCTGAGTGTTTCAGACGCTAAACAGGTGTAAATAAGCAAAAACAAGCTTTTCATTACACACACTTGTCTTTTTGCCTGTTTTGATCATAACTCGCTTGGAAATGGCTATTCTCAACGTTCTATAATAGAATCTGATATAAAAAGAAGAAAAACTTATAAAAACACATATGCTTCAGTTTTGAGTCTCACTTGCCCTGAACAGTCGTTTCTGAGTGTTTCAGACGCTAAACAGGTGTAAATAAGCAAAAACAAGCTTTTCATTACACACACTTGTCTTTTTGCCTGCTTTGATCATAACTCGCTTGGAAATGGCTATTCTCAACGTTCTATAATAGAATCTGATATAAAAAGAAGAAAAACTTATAAAAACACATATGCTTCAGATTTGAGTCTCACTTGCCCTGAACAGTCGTTTCTGAGTGTTTCAGACGCTAAACAGTTGAAAATAAGCAAAAACAAGCTTTTCATTACACACACTTGTCTTTTTGCCTGTTTTGATCATAACTCGCTTGGAAATGGCTATTCTCAACGTTCTATAATAGAATCTGATATAAAAAGAAGAAAAACTTATAAAAACACATATGCTTCAGTATTGAGTCTAACTTGCCCTGAACAGTCGTTTCTGAGTGTTTCAGACGCTAAACAGTTGAAAATAAGCAAAAACAAGCTTTTCATTACACACACTTGTCTTTTTGCCTGTTTTGATCATAACTCGCTTGGAAATGGCTATTCTCAACGTTCTATAATAGAATCTGATATAAAAAGAAGAAAAACTTATAAAAACACATATGCTTCAGATTTGAGTCTCACTTGCCCTGAACAGTCGTTTCTGAGTGTTTCAGACGCTAAACAGTTGAAATTAAGCCAAAACAAGCTTTTCATGACACACACTTGTCTTTTTGCCTGTTTTGATCATAACTCGCTTGGAAATGGCTATTCTCAACGTTCTATAATAGAATCTGATATAAAAAGAAGAAAAACTTATAAAAACACATATGCTTCAGTATTGAGTCTAACTTGCCCTGAACAGTCGTTTCTGAGTGTTTCAGACGCTAAACAGTTGAAAATAAGCAAAAACAAGCTTTTCATTACACACACTTGTCTTTTTGCCTGTTTTGATCATAACTCGCTTGGAAATGGCTATTCTCAACGTTTTATGTGAGATTCTAATAGAAAAAGAAGAAAAACTTATACAAACACATATATTGCCGTTTTGAGTCTAACTTGCCCTGAGCAGTCGTTTCTGGGTGTTTCAGAGGACAAACAAATGAAAATAAGCAAAAACAAGCTTTTCATTACACACACTTGCCTTTTTGCCTGTTTTGATCATAACTCGCTTGGAAGTGGCTATTCTCAACGTTTTATAATAAAATCTGATATAAAAAGAAGAAAAACTTATAAAAACACGTATGTTTCAGTATTGAGTCTAACTTACCCTGAACAGTCGTTTCTGTGCGTTTGAGATGCTAAACAGGTGAAAATAAGCAAAAACAAGCTTTTCATTACACACACTTGTCTTTTTGCCTGTTTTGATCATAACTCGCTTGGAAATGGCTATTCTCAACGTTTTATGTGAGATTCTAATAGAAAAAGAAGAAAAACTTATAAAAACACATATATTGCCGTTTTGAGTCTAACTTGCCCTGAACAGTCGTTTCTGGGTGTTTCAGAGGACAAACAAATGAAAATAAGCAAAAACAAGCTTTTAATTACACACATTTGTCTTTTTGCCTGTTTTGATCATAACTCTAACGCTTGGAAATGGCTATTCTCAACGTTTCATAAGAATTTCTGATTTAAAAAAAGAAGAAAACGTTATGAAAAAAATACACATACTTCAAGATTTTATGTGATCCTCCAATGATATCCATTCAAATAGCATATCATTATATACATAATGGATCAATTCAGAGGTTGAAATTTTGGGGCCTTTATGTCACAACGTCACACAAAGAAGTGTATATCTCTGCTTCTGAATATACTATTTTCCTATAACTTCTTTCACATTCACATACTGAATGTATATGTGCATTTTGGGGGCACCCTTATGCCAAAATGACCTTTTTTTGTAATCCATTATCATTTGATTTCCTGCATATTCAAATTATATATAATGAAAAGCATGCATATCAGCACAGATTGCAGTGTTTCCCTAGGTTGACTGACTTGGCCCTGGCTGGGGAGGTCTATTAGCACTCTGTTCTCTGTTTAGCATCTTCAGGCTCAATGCCTAGCAAGAGCAGTTGCTAGACATTACTTTTCTTGGTCTTGACAAGCTGCAGCATTTATTAACTGACACTGTACATTTACTAGCAGATTGTTACAGCTTACTGCTAACCTTTTCTTCTGCTCCGCTTGCATTCACCATCACTTTTCTGATGCTCGCTCTATCGCTTATCGCCATGGATGTATAAAGTCATTTTAGGGATCAAACAGATTTTGCGGCTCCAGGTGGTTTTAAATGGTGAGAAATGGGCTAAAATGGCTGAGGCTTGCTGACCCCTTGTCTAGCAGAACCTAGAAAATGAAGCAAGACAGGATTGAGCTGAGAGCTTGTTGAAAGCATTTACCCACACCTGCACTGAGCTTGAGTTGAGCTTAATATTACCACACCAATCTGATCATCCACATCCACAGACATTAAGTAAAATACAAAATAGACTACTACACTAGATCCTGGAAAACATGTTAGATCAGATCATTTATTTTTGTTGACATAGTTAATTAATTCAAAGTTAATCTGTTTAAAACAACAACAATAAACAAGGTATGAGCCAAACCATAGATTTGGAGAATTGTTATACCCCTAATAAATAGTAGTATTTATAAGTCCTAACCATAGCGCCATTTTCTCATAACATGGCTTGAGACAACGAGTGTTAGAGTTTAAAGCGCTTCTTTCATGGTGACTTGACTTGACTTAATTGGCTTGTCTTGTTTGATGTTTAGCAGTGAATTGACTTTGCTTACTTGAGTCTTAAACACAGTGACTTAGGATTTGCTTCAGCTTTAAGGTTAAGACTTGAGACTAGCTTGTGACTTGCACATGTGTACCTCTCACATCTGTTATTTGTGAACATGAACTACTTCCTCCCAAAGCCACAAACCAGAGGCATGAGACTCAAATTTTCATAGACAATGAATGTGAAACAAATTTCAGTCATTTTTAAAATACCCAAGTAAGCTTTATTCTTGTCTTGCCTTTCATATCTGAAAAACAAGTTGTACCTGTACATAACTGCTATATGACAATGTCCACAGTGAAACATTATAATGGACAATGATATTGAATGGGATAAATTACTGCATTTTACTGTCATTTTGTTGAGTTTCTCTTCCCTCTTCTTTTTCACCACAGACGGGCTAAGCGATCCTTGGAGGAGAGACTTCAGTGAAGCATGTGAAATACTTGAGTTGATAACAACTACAGTCATTGCATTACTGCAATTAAATCTCTGTGAGTAAAAGGCCAATAAGATTAATTTAATTCATGAAAAAGATGGCTAGACAATATTTGGGGCTTTTGAAAGAATATGGTAAAGATTCATTTGTCTCCACAGCTGCGTTCTCACTGAGAGAAAGCCACTCTGACAGTTTCAGAACAGGAGCTGGAGTAAAGTCCAGGACCGGAAACCCAAACACACACACTTGTCTCTCTGAGCCTAACTAACTTGCAGGAAGAACGCAGTTCTAACTGTTTCAGAACATAAGTCGGTGTGAAAAGCAAGAGTTGTGACCCAAACACATGCGCCTGTCTCTCTGAGCCTTACTAATTCACAGAGAGGACGCTCTTTTGACAGTTTCAATACCGGAGCCAGTGTAAAAAGCATGAGCAGGCGACCAAACACATACCCTTATCTGTATGCCTAAATAACTGGCCAAGAGAATGCCTTTCTGATACTTTCAGAACAGGAGCCGGTGTAAAATACAGGCGCGGAAAACCAAACACATGCGCTTGTCTCTCTGAGCCTTACTAATTCACAGGGAGGATGCACTTTCGGCAGTCTCAATACCAGAGCCAGTGCAAAAAGTATGAACAGGCTACAAAACACATACGCTTATCTCTCTGTGCCTAATTAACTGGCCAAGAGAATGCCTTTCTGATACTTTCAGAACAGCAGCCGGTGTAAAATGCAGGTGCGGCCAACGAAAAACATACGCTTGTCTCTCTGAGCCTAACTAACTTGAAGAAAGAACGCAGTTCTAACTGTTTCAGAACATGAGCCGGTGTGAAAAGCAAGAGTTATGACTCAGACAAATGCGCTTGTCTCTCTGAGCCTTACTAATTCACAGAGAGGACGCTCTTTTGAATGTTTCAATACCGGAGTCAGTGTAAAATGCAGGTGCGGACAACCAAAAACACACACTTGTCTCGCTGAGCCTAACTAACTTGCACAAAGAACGCAGTTCTAACTGTTTCCGAACATGAGCCGGTGTTAAAAGCAAGAGTTGTGACCCAAACACATGCACTTGTCTCTCTGAGCCTTACTAATTCACAGAGAGGACGCGCTTTTGGCAGTCTCAATACCAGAGCAGGCGACAAAACACATACGCTTGTCTCTCTGTGCCTAAATAACTGGACAAGAGAATGCCTTTCTGATACTTTCAGAACAGCAGCCGGTGTAAAATGCAGGCGCGGACAACCAAAAACATACGCTTGTCTCTCTGACCCTAACTAACTTGCAGAAAGAACGCAGTTCTAACTGTTTCAGAACATAAGCCGGTGTGAAAAACAAGAGTTGTGACCCAAACACATGCGCTTGTCTCTCTGAGCCTTACTAATTCACAGAGAGGACGCTCTTTTGACAGTTTCAATACGGAAACCAGTGTAAAAAGCATGAGCAGGCGACCAAACACATACGCTTATCGCTGTGTACCTAAATAACTGGCCAAGAGAATTCCTTTCTGACACTTTCAGAACAGGAGCCGGTGTAACATGCAGTTGCGGACAACCAAAAAAGTACACTTGTCTCTCTGAGCCTAACTAACTTGCAGAAAGAACGCAGTTTCACAACATGAGCCGGTGTGAAAAGCAAGAGTCGTGACCCAAATACATGAGATTGTCTCTTTGAGCCTAACTAATTTACAGAGAGGACGCTCTTTTGACAGTTTCAATACCGGAGCCAGTGTAAAAAGTATAAGCAGGCGACTTTCTCATACTCTCAGAACAGGAGCCGGTGTAGAATGCAGGTGTGGACAACTAAAAACATACACTTGTCTCTCTGAGCCTAACTAACTTGCACAAAGAACGCAGTTCTTACTGTTTCAGAACATGAGCCGGTGTGAAAAGCAAGAGTTGTCACCCAAACACATGCGCTTGTCTCTCTGAGCCTAACTAACTTGCAGAAAGAACGCAGTTCTAACTGTTTCCGAACATGAGCCGGTGTGAAAAACAAGAGTTGTTACCCAAACACATGCGCCTGTCTCTCTGAGCCTTACTAATTCACAGGGAGGATGCTCTTTTTTACAGTTTCAATACCGGAGCCAGTGTAAAATGCAGGTGCGGAAAACCAAAAACATACACTTGTCTCGCTGAGCCTAACTAACTTGCAGAAAGAACGCAGTTGTAACTGTTTCAGAACATGAGCCGGTGTTAAAAGCAAGAGTTGTGACCCAAACACATGCGCTTGTCTCTCTGAGCCTTACTAATTCAAAGAGAGGACGCTCTTTTGAAAGTTTCAATACCGGAGCCAGTGTAAAAAGCATGAGCAGGCGACCAAACACATACGCTTATCTGTGTGCCTAAATAACTGGACAAGAGAATGCCTTTCTGATACTTTCAGAACAGCAGCCGGTGTAAAATGCAGGTGCGGACAACGAAAAACATACACTTGTCTCTCTGAGCCTAACTAACTTGAAGAAAGAACGCAGTTCTAACTGTTTCAGAACTGAGCGGGTGTAAAATGCAAGAGTTGTGACCCAAACACATACGCTCGTCTCTGTGAGCCTTACTAATTCACAGGGAGGACGCTCTTTTGACAGTTTCAATACCGGAGCCAGTGTGAAAAGTATGAGCATGGGACAAAACACATACGCTTATTTCTCTGTGCCTAACTAACTTGCAGAAAGAATGCAGTTCTAACTGTTTCAGAACATGAACCAGTGTTGAAAGCAAGAGTTCTGACCCAAACACATGCGCTTGTCTCTCTGAGACTTACTAATTCACAGGGAGAATGCACTTTTGGCAGTCTCAATACCAGAGCAGGCGACAAAACACATACACTTGTCTCTCTGTGCCTAAATAACTGGACAAGAGAATGCCTTTCTGATACTTTCAGAACAGCAGCCGGTGTGAAATGCAGGTGTGGATAACCAAACACACACGCTTGTCTCTCTGAGCCTAACTAATTTGCAGAAAGGATGCAATTCTAACTGTTTCAGAACTGAGCGGGTGTAAAAAGCAAGGGTTGTGACCCAAACACATACGCTTGTCACTCTGAGCCTTACTAATTCACAAAGAGGACGCTCTTTTGACAGTTTCAATACCGGAGCCAGTGTAAAATGCAGGTGCGGACAACCAAAAACATACACTTGTCTCTCTGAGCCTAACTAACTTGCAGAAAGAACGCAGTTCTAACTGTTTCAGAACATGAGCCGGTGTTAAAATCAAGAGTTGTGACCCAAACACATGCGCTTGTCTCTCTGAGCCTAAATAACTGGCCAAGAGAATGCCTTTCTGATACTTTCAGAACAGCAGCCGGTGTAAAATGCAGGTGCGGACAACCAAAAACATGCGTCTGTCTCTCTGAGCCTAACTAACTTGCAGAAAGAACGCAGTTCTAACTGTTTCAGAACATGAGCCGGTTTGAAAAGCAAGAGCTGTGACCCAAACACATGCTCTTGTCTCTCTGAGCCTCACTAATTCACAGAGAGGACGCTCTTTTGACAGTTTCAATACCGGAGCCAGTGTAAAAAGCACGTGCATGCGACCAAACACATACGCTTATCTCTCTGTGCCTAAGAAACTGGCCAAGAGAATGCCTTTCTGATACTTTGAGAATAGGAGCAGGTGTAAAATGCAGATGCGGAAAACCAAACACACACGCTTGTCTCTCTGAGCCTAACTAATTTGCAGAAAGAACGCAGTTCTAACTGTTTCAGAACTGAGCCGGTGTGAAAAGCAAGGGTTGTGACCCAAACACATACGCTTTTCTTTCTGAGCCTCACTAATTCACAGAGAGGACGTGTTCTAGCACTTTCAGAACATGAGCCGGTGTAAAATGCAGGTGCGGACAACCAAACACATACGCATGTCTCTCTGAGCCTAACTAACTGGCCAAGAGAATGCCTTACTGACAGTTTCAGAACAGGAGCCAGTGTAAAATGCAGGTGCGGACAACCAACACATACGCTTGTCTCTCTGAGCCTAACTAATTCGCAGAGACAACGCAGTTCTTTTTCAGAAAAGGATCCCGTGTAAAAAGCAAGACTTGTGATCCAAACATATACGCTTGTCTCTCTGAGCCTTACTAATTCACATAGAGGACACGTTCTCACAGTTTCAGAACATGAGCCGTTGTAAAAATCATGAGCAGGTGACCAAACACATACGCTTGTCTCTCAGAGCCTAACTAATGTTAGAGAAAGACATATACTTTATGTCTGACTTAAACTCGCTCAGAACACTTGTTTCTGACAGGTTTAGAGGATGAACAGGTGTAAATGAACAAGAAAAAATATTTTAATTCAACACGATCTCATCCCTAACGCGTCAAATACTGCCGCTTGGTCAGTGGCCCCACACTTCAAAATATGACGCTCTAGGTACCCCTTTCGCATCAGTTCTGCATTCGCAGGGCTGTTCAACAAATTTCAACAGAGTAGTGACCCAGTCGAAATTATGCCGTTTATTCTTTCCCCTTGAAGTTCATAGACCAACGTAATAGTTTGTGGCCACTCTCAAAAGGTGCTAAACTAATGTCATGGCGCATTCTCCCTGTTTATTTTTATTACTTGTTTCTCTCTCTTTCTACCACTTCTGTGCTGTTTGCTCCCATTTTTACATGCATACACTGTCTTTTCAAAATACATTTCCGTGGTCACAGGAAACACCTAAATAAGAGCAATACAAAAAATATATTACAAGCGCACAAGGACGAGGCTGCATCTAACCTATGCGACAATACAATATCATATATATCATCATATATTTAAAAATAGGGTTTGTCTTTGGCCCACTGAGGCAAAATTACAGCAGATAATGAGTTTATATGTTACTAATCGCGGTGACGGAAGAAGTGGTGCATGCAGGGTAATATGGTTTGTTCTGGAGGTGGACTTTTGTCATACATCCATGGCTAACTTTGATAAACATGCATACAAATGCATCACGATATCTCTTTCTATCGTGTTCTGAACATAGATCATCTAGATGCATTAGTCTCTGTGATTAGTCTGGTTGTTGTAAATATTTGATATATTCAGTAGTTGTGTTGTTTTATGAACCTATTTTAGGACCCTACTTTACAAAACAGAAGAACTGCCATCCCAAAAACGCTGTTTATGAAACACTCACTAAAATATCTTAAACAAACCAACATCTTAACTTTTTGTTAACATAGACCATTTAGATGCAGAGTGATTATTAGTTCGGGTGTATTAAATGTTGATATATTCAACAGATAGACCTTTTCACGACCCTATCTTACCGCCCTACTCTACAACCAGAAGAACTACAACTGTGGTGCTTATTTGTATCAAGAAGCATGGCGAGGCTCATGGGAATTGTAGTTTTAAAAACATATTAGCGTTTTTAATATAATTGAAGTTGTAAATACTAAACTGAGAGTACACTAGGGAGTTTAAGGGGACGATAAACACATTTGTGTAATCAGATTTTAAATATCTAATTCCTTTATGAGTGTAAATTAATTTTAACCATATTTTACCCATATCTGACAGCGTCCCCAATTGTTGACTATATTCACATGATAGCTGAGGCCCAGAGCTCTCTATAACAGTTGGTCCCATGTCTGTACCCCCTTTTGTTGATGAATTATAAGCCTTCAAATGTGCACTGAGGTCAAGGTTCAAAAGTCAGTTTTTTCAAAGCAGGAGCCATGTGGAATCTTCATACTTACAAATGTTATTTTCCAAGTTGAGACCTTTCCAACAATGTATTTGATGAATATCTATGACAAAGTTTTAATTTTCACATTTCAAGGACACAAGCCGCCCAAGGCCTATTTTCAGAGAGCACAGGGTTATTAAACTGGAATTCACAATTAATCATATATGCGCATGTTAATTTTTGCTCTCTTCACCTCCATAAATTTCATACACTTCATTCATTTGTCCATAGCACAGACCATAGACTATTTCCTTTGTACAGTCACTTCAAGTTTTATAGCAATAAGCAATAAGGCATCATATCCTATCTCAAAACTATTAGCCTACTATTCCATACTGTAAATAGATCTAAAGTTTTCGGTTTAATTTTAATATTACTTTGTTTCATTATTATTATTAAGAATGATAATGGGGGAGCTAAGGCGCATTCTTTGTATGTGCGCATTGGCTAAAAAAAAAAAAAGGATTCTGATCTGGTCATGCTGATATAGAATCCTAAAACCAAGAATCATGATAGAGCTACACCAAATACATTTTTGGAAAGGTCTCGGGTTGGAAAATAACATATGTAAGTATGAAGATACCACATGGCTCCTGCTTTGAAAAACTGACCTTTGAACCTTGACCTCCGTGCATATTTGAAGGCTTATAATTCATCAACAAAAGGGGGTACAGACATGGCACCAACTGTTATAGAGAACTCTGGGCCTCAGCTATCATGTGAATATAGTCAACAATTGGTGACGCTCTCATAAAAAGGGGTAAAATATGGTTAAAATTAATTTTCACTCATAAAGCAATTAGATATTTAAAATCTGATTACACAAATGTGTTTATCGTCCCCTTAAACTCTCTAGTGTACTTTCAGTTTAGTATTTACAACTTCCTAATATATTAAAAACGCTAATATGTATTTAAAACTACAATTCCCATGAGCCTCGCCATGTTTCTTGATACAAATAAGCACCACAGTTGTAGTTCTTCTGGTTGTAGAGTAGGGCAGTAAGATAGGGTTGTGAGAAGATCTATCTGTTGAATATATCAAACATTTAATACACCCGAACTAATAATCACACTGCATCTAAATTATCTATATCAACTAAAAGTTAAGATGTTGGTTTGTTTAAGATATTTTCGTGAGTGTTTCAAAAACATAAACGTTTTTGGGATGGCAGTTGTTCTGTTTTGTAAAGTAGTCGTAAAATAGGTTCATAAAACAACATAACTACTGAATATATCAAATATTTACAACAACTAGACTAATTACACTGAATCTAAATGATGTTGCTTTATTTTAGACGTGTGTGTGTGTGTGTGTGTGTGTGTGTGTGTGTGTGTGTGTGTGTGTCTGTGTGTGTGTGTGTCTGTGTGTGTGTGTGTGTGTTTGTGTGTGCGTGCGTGTGTGTTTGCGCGCGTGCCGACATTTTTTGACTCTTTTGGCGGACTGAAAACCCACCAACTCGTTTTGCTTGCAACCTCGGGTTTTCAAGAATGAAGATGTCATTTCAATGTAGACACACGTGGGGTCGCTAGTCTGTCTGGTTCGTTGAGCCACCCACTGTCTGTCAAAAGAGCGACGAAGAAGACGAAGTAACGTGATGTGTTTCCTGTCCGAGATGTAAACATTCCCAGTTAACAGCATGCAAAGTGCATTGCGAATGATTATTTAAGCACAACTCTGAGGGGCTGTTTTCCTCCTCCTCTTGTTTTCATTCTAAAGTAAAAAGACAATAAAAAAGGGGGTGTTATGGTGGGGGGGGGGGGGGGGGGTCATTTTGTGGGACCTTACTACGCATGACGTCACTGGGAATTCCCATTGACACATTTAGGATTTCTTTCGACACGCCACACGCGCATAATACAAAGACATCATGGTCACCATTTTTAATTACTTCTCATTTGATTTCGAGAAAAAACGATAGAAAGAGAGATCGTGATGCACTTCGTATGTTTATCAAAGTTAGCCATGGATGTATTATAAAAGTCCACCTCCAAAACAAACAACATTACCCGGCATGCACCACTTCTTCCGTCACCGCGATTAGCAACATACAAATAATAGCATATAAACTCATTATCTGCTGTAATTTTGCCTCAGTGTTGTCGGGGCCAAAGACAAACCCTATTTCTAAATATATGATTATTATTACATTGTCACATAGGTTAGATGCAGCCTCGTCCCTGTGTGCTTGTAATATATCTTTAGTATTGCGCTTATTTAGCTGTTTCCTGTGACCACGGAAATGTATTTTGAAAAGACAGTGTATGTATGTAAAAATGGGAGCAAACAGCACAGCAGTGGTAATACAAAGCACGGGGAGAGAAACAAGTGATAAATATAAACAAGGAGAATGCGCTATGACATTAGTTTAGCACCTTTCGAGAATGGCCACAAGCTATTACGTTGGTCTATGAACTTCAAGAGGAAAGAATAAACGGCATAATTTCGACTGAGTCACTACTCCGTTGATATATGTTGAACAGCCCTGCGCGCGCAGAACTGACCCGAAAGGGGTACCCAGAGCGTCATACGTTGAAATGTCGGGCCACTGACCAAGCGGCAGTATTGTTGGTAATACAGGGTCATATCGGCCAAGAAGTTCTATGACGGACAAAAAAGTTTCCGTTGTTGTTTCTCCCAATTTCGAACAACCTGCACGGAAACGGAGTTACTGGATGCAAGTGTCATGGTAACATCAACCATTCTTGTCAATACCTCGGACCAAATTTCCAGTTGTCCAGGCCAAATTATGACACACTGATTTCCTCTCACCAAAAAGCCAAACAGGGCTCACAATAGACACGATCCATTTTTGGGGAGTACCAAAAATGGATCGCCATTTGTGTGGTATCTATGAACCTTTTTGATATTCTGTTGTAATACTCGTTGGAAAAGCACCTGCCTTTTGTATCTCTAGGGTACGGACCTTCAAATCTGCATAGTCCCTGCCTCAAAATAAAAATGTTCACATTTGCATCTGTAATATCTACAGGGAAATTTGCCCTGTCCCTGGGGTAAGATATACCAGTTTTAAGAGCTGATTCCGGGCTAATTTGAGATGCAGAGCTATCTGAGGCTATGTCACTGCTGCTATTCGCTTTTGTTGGCTGGTTGGTTGTAGATAGGGGCGCTCTGGGTTCTCCTTCAACCGACACTGAATCGACTGAATGCTCCCCCTGACTGGATTGTGGTGACGCTGCGGGCCTGCGCTCTCCCTGTCCTAGCGCTGAAGCTAAACTTTGAATATTCCGTTAACATTTTTATTATAGCTTGTGTTTTTATTTATGAAATAGCCTATCCTGTATTTATGACACTTGTTTGGCAGCAACTTAGCAATATTTTTCTCTGTGTGTGGGCTGTAGTCGTTTTTGTGCCTAAAGACTACGATACCAAGTGGCTAGCTTACACACAGCTGGTGCAACCCAGTGCAGAAATAGTTATTTATAACCTAACCCCGTAGGTTAGGCTATATGAAAGCCTAATAACATTATATTATTCCGAAAAAAAAAGAAAAAAAAAAACCCCAGCATAACATATAGGCAAAGTAACGTCACACAATAAGGCTATTTAAAAACTGTTCATCTTGGCAAAATGGTTGATAACTGTATAGTAGCTGAACAATGTCAACTATGCAGGAACCCACCTGCTGACATACTGCATCCTTGTTCACGTCTGACAGGATTTAGAGTTCCGAATAAGACGTTATTTTTGTTAGTTTGGAAGAAAATTCCTCAGATTTCTCTTTGTTATGTCGCTTTTGGGCACCGCTCAGATATTTTCGTTTCATTTTGTCTCTGACAGCGACAGCGGTGCTGATGCTAATGTATTAATTGGACCAAAAGTCCCCAAGTATCAAACAGTAAAATTTTAATTTAATTTAAAATATTTGTTTTATGTGTATGTTCAAAATACAGAAAAGATAATGACCGGACCTGGGGGGGGGGGGGGGGGGGGACAAAGTTTTACAGGCGACCCTCCCCACCCCCCATTCATATAAGGGTATAGTATACTCCGTAAAATATACGCTGCGGGGGCATCTTTAAGGCCCAGATGCACAAGGTGCATAAGGAAGAAAATAGAGAAAACAGGAGAAGGAAAGAACGCCAATCTACGGGTATGTCCTCTTTTGTTAACATTAAAAAGCTGTTTTGTGTGTAACCTTAGACGTTTCATCTGTAGCAGCTAATGATGCTAGCTAGCTATTAGAGCTGTTGAAATGGATATGAATCGAATTGATTGCCAGTAGCAGCTATTTGGATAACTGCTCCTTCCTACAACGTAAGGCACTGTGCTGAAATTTCACTGACCAATATCTATAAATAACGCTATAAATAATGATTTCTGCACTGGGTTGCACCAGCTGTGTGTAAGCTAGCCACTTGGTATCGTAGGTTGCTTATAACAGGCTAATAAGGCTAATATCTAACCATCCAGATGCACCCAGGAAATATCTGAAGAATATATATATATATATATATATATATATATATATATATATATATATATATATATATATATATATATATATGTGTGTGTGTGTGTGTGTGTGTGTGTGTGTGTGTGCGTGTGTGTGTGTGTGTAAATAAGAGACTGCATTTATACCTGTCATCTAGTCAAAGGACAATGCAAGACAAAGATGTTTATCTTTGATATTTATGTTGTACATTATAGAAAGTGTTTATTTAAATGTTAAACAAGATTTTGAAATAATCCTAAAGCTAATATATATATAAGCAAAGCGGTTGTTTTAATGTGAAGTTTAAGTATTCACAGTTAGGAATTAAATTACATTAAGAATCTGTAAGAAACCTTTATGTGGAACATTCCAGAGGGGGGAGATGTGATGAATGAAATGTGTTTTGTGACTTTAAGACCTGTGGGGATGCGCAAACGGTTGAAACAGTTGTAACATTTGTAACGGTTGTAACGGTTGTTGATAGTTTTTGACAAAGCAATAAAAGAGCAGTAAAAAGTTAAGCTCACGACAAGCGTCCGAGTTGGTCCTTTTATAACATACAGTAAGACTGAATACCCACAACATTACAGCATACAATAATAATAATTATATATATATATATATATATATATATATATATATATATATATATATATATATATATATATATATATATATATTATATATATATGCCATGTGAAGCATGCTCGCTGGCAGGTTAGCTTCAACAAACCCTGAGTTTCTCTCTGTGTCCTCCCTCTTAACTCAGTCCGTATAAAAGCATTCAGTAGCGGAGGATTACTATCTAAATCCTGGTTGGATATTAATTAATTACTCAGAACTTTGTAAAGTTACCGCTTTTATGCACATCAGTCTTGTAAAGCGTTTTTTTTTTCTCGCATTCAGATATTAAACAGCGTGAGTTTAGCGTCAGCTCAGAATAAAATCGACAGCTCTTAGTTTGTAAGAGCAGCTCATGCACTGAAATCATTATAACATTGTGCTAATGTTTATTAGCAAATAATATGTAACCTCAATTTAAATTTGAAACATCAGGAAGAAGCTTGAGACACGTGGGCTCAATGAATAATATATCTATATATAATTTATAAAATATAAATAATAATATCTCCATCACTCATGATGTGATTGGTCGCACTGATCATTCCTATATTTTAACAGCATTTCAGTGTGACTATATACTACATTTGTTGAAGCAGCAGAAATAAAGTCACTGAATGCTGTTGAGCCGAAATACAAATAGATGTCTAAAAATTTGAAATAGTATTTTAATCTGGACGGCTTTTCAAGTACAAATCACCGAACACGTTATTACTGAATCAGATTGAGAGCTTACGGTCACGTCTCTGTGGTTTTGATCTATGATTTCAAGATAAAAGATGTGCAACATGTGGTGGGGGGAAGGGGGGATGTTTGCGCGCGCGCCAACATTTTACGAATTACTCTTTTGGTGGACTGAAACCCACCAACTCGCAACCTCGGGTTTTCAAGAATGAAGATGTCATTTCAATGTAGACACACGTGGGGTCGCTAGTCTGTCTGGTTCGTTGAGCCATCCACTGTCTGTCAAAAGAGCGATGAAGAAGAAGTCAAGCCAAAAAAAGGGGGTGTTGTAGGGGGCGGGGAGAGGGGGGGGTCCATTTTGTGGGACCTTACTACGCATGACGTCACTGGGAATTCCCTTTGACACATTTAGTATTTCTTTCTTTTTTCAGTCCCTTCTTATGAGGTTAGAAAACAATGGCCAGAAAATTTGAGTTCGTCATTTCTTTCTCTCATTTTATTCTTCACAGCAATGGCAGGCGGTTACTTAAAAAAGCGGTCATAATGCGCAAATCATCAGATGTCAGTGGAGATACAAGATAATTTTGCCAATTATAAATCAATCCATTAATTAAAATTAGTACCGGCACGTTGAAAAAGGACAAATCCAGGTGTGTTAAGAAAAACGCAGAATGCAATTTAGTTGTGTGGGAACGTAATTTTGAGGAGACAGGGTGACTCTGATCAGCTGTTCTGAAACCGAAAACTCAGAGTTTCCCATCTTGAGATTCATCCACTCAGAGTTCAGGGTTAGACTCAGAGTTTGCTAAACCTGCTTTCTGAAACAGGCCCCTGGTGTGTTCTTGGTTGACATACGGCTTGCCTGTGGCCCAGATCTGGGAGCCAAGTGCCATCATTCCATGCGGCATGTGGGCTGGATGAAAGTGCTGAAAGTGTTGGGTGTGAGCCGGATCAGGTCCACAGAAATTTTGCTATCTGGGTATGGTATTAATATTAGCGACTGGGGCACAATTCAAATTCAAATAAGCTTTATTGGCATGACAGAAACCTACAGAAAAAGCACTACAGAAAATTATTGACACTGACAGATTAATATTCATACAATAATATGTAAATATAAACAATAATATTAAATACAATATAATAAAATGCATTTTTATAGAGTTCCACTGGTCCCAGAAGGAGTTAGACTCTCTTCAAGTAATCACAGCTGTTTCTCAGTATGGTTTATCTTTTTGGTTTTGATTGTATTGATATGTCTTGAGAGCTTCACAGTACTGAAGGTGAAGGCTCTGTGTTTGAGGTTAGATCATTTTCTAGCTTCATTTTTCAGGTTTTGACATTCTTTGTCAAACTATTGGTTCTTGTCTGTTTTTCTTTTCCTTGTACGTAGTTTTATTTGCTGTTTTGTTGAAGATGTAATTTATATTTTGGACAGTCTGGGTATTCTGTATACTTTTGTAGTAATAATTGAATCTCCTCACTATTGCTGGCCTCTTGGTACGTCTCAGTGCCGCCTGGGGCCCATCTGTATGTCCTCAGTATTTTGAACAGCTTTTTGTGTGTGCCTCTTAAGTATTTCGAAACATCAGTAGGCGTAGATTATTCTTTATAATCAGTTTATGTCAGTGAAAAGGTCACATTGTGTTGATCATAACAAAATTTTACATCCCTTAATAACTCAGCCTGTAGATGGATATATGAAATTGCAGAAGATTTTGCCAGTTGAGACAAATACAAATTCAAACTGGTTGACCACTCATTCTTGTAAATCTGAGTTTAATAAAACAACCTGTTACTAAAAACAGGAAAAGAGAGGGAGAGGAGGAAGATGGAGGAGACTGACAGGGCTGAAGGAGCAGGTCTGATGGAGGTCAGTGATCAAGAAGTACATTACATCCACACAGGTTGGAGTTTTGTATACCATATCTTAAAACGTCTTAATGATCTGTGAGGCGGATTTATGATTAAAAATACTTTAATCATTAAGAATTTTAAAGTCTTTAAAAAAATAAATAAATAAAATGGGAGAATAGACACAAGAACTCCTAAAAATTTGTTACCTAAATTAAAGCATTTAGTCAGTCTGTAATGGCATACAGGCTGTCCATAACATAGTTGACAAATTAACTAGCAAAAATATGTTATCAAAAAAGCTTAACAAATGAATATTTTAATTTAAACTGTTTTAAAACTGATCATTTTATTGAGTAAACAATACATCTGTATGTTTTTGTTTATGTGAAATATGTAATCCTAATTAGATATTCACTCATTCTTGTAATGTAACTAGTGGTGTAATCATCATTTTAGGGATCAAACAGATTTTGCAGCTCCAGGTGGGTTTTATATGGTGAGAAATGGGCTCAAATGGCTCTTTGTACGCTGAAGGTTGCTGTCCCCTGCTCTAGCAGAATCTAGAAAATGATGCAAGACAGGATTGAGCTGAAAGCTTGTTGAAAGCATTTTCCCACACCAATCTGATCATCCACATCCACAGACATCAACACTGCATAAAATACAGAATTATAAACACTAGATCCTGGAAAACATGTAAAATCAGATAATTTTTTTTTTACTTAGTTCATTTAAAGTTAATCTATTAAAAACGACAACAACAAAACAAAGTATGAACCAAACCATGGATTTGGAGAATTATACCCCTAATAAATAGCAGTATTTATGAATCCTAACCATAGCCATTAGAGTGCCATTTTCTCACGACATGGTTTGCCCTTTCTTAGTGTTAAAACATGGTGACTTGACTTGTGACTTAATTGACTTGTCTTGCTTGATGTTTAGCAGTGACTTGACTTTACTTACTTGAGTCTAAAACACAGTGACTTAGGACTTTCGTCAGCCTTTAAAGTTAAGACTTGAGACTAGCTTGTGACTTGCACAACTGTGAGATGTGTAACTGTTATTTGTGAACATGAACTACTTCCTCCCATAGCCACAAACCAGAGGCGTGAGACTCAAATTTCTGAAGCCATCCGGAATAAAGTCTGGAGCTGCTTCATAGACAATGAATGTGAAGCTAATTTTATAGTAATTTTTAAAATACTCAAGTAAGCTTTATTCTATAGGTAACCTTTCATATCTGAAAAGAAAATGTTCCTGTATACTGGGGTTGGGTGAACTGGCATATTGTTTGATTGATTGAGTGATTGATTGATTGATTGATTGATACTTTATGAATCCCCGAAGGGAAATTCCAATTGTCCAAGCTCATCCAATTATCACGAATGAAACAAAAAACAAAAACTAGTCGGTTCAAAGAGTTGAAGAGTCTAATTGCTGTGGGGACAAAAGACCTCCTAAATCTATCTGTTCTGCAGCACAAAGAGAGCAGCCGACTGCAATGCTATTTTTTTATGACAATGTCCACAGTGAAAAATCATGATGGACAATGATATTAATCACTGCATTTTGCTGTCATTTAAGGTTCTCTCCTCTCCTTTGTTTCACCGCAGGCGGGACTGAGCGATCCTTGCTTGAGTGTATGTTCTCTGAGTGGAGCAGAGGATAGACAGTGAACTATAGTCCATCAACCCGGTCTGAGGGGTGTGACTTGGCAGCCATGTAAAGTGCAGTGTAGATTAGGAGCATGTACAGTAAAGTTATAGCAACTTCCCTGTCATAGCGAACATCAAATGTCAACGGTGTGAGAATGTTAGAATGTTTTTTGCAGAATGAGATGTGTGCGTGCCTCACAGCAGTGTTATCAAAATCAAGTAAATCAAGTATTGTGCCCCTTTACTGTAATCTGAATCAATATGTAGAAAACTTGTGATGATGTCTAAATTATGCAAGTATTTTGGCCCTTAAGTGTAATCTGAATCAATATGTCGAAAACTTGTGATGAGTTAAAGTATAAAAGATGATGTGTAAAAGAAATGAGTGTCCTAATTTTCCTCAAGTCCATGTTAGGTAAAGTAAAGAGTTTTAACCCACATTACCAGATGAAAGTTAGATTGAAATGTGTACTATGAAGTGTGCAGAGAAAAGAAGAAATTGCAGGTGGACACAGAGAAATAGTCGTATATTTCAATGGTCAGTGAGTCAAAAGCATATATATGTCTCCAGAGCTAGTATGAAAGATCTGAGTTCACCCCTCCCTGTCTGCCTCCTTTTCCTTGGCTGACAGGTCTGTGCGTGACAACCACTTCTTTTTTTTTCCTGTTTTGATCAGAACTCGCTTGGAAAAAAGCTATTCTGACTTGTATATAAGAGATTCTGATATAAAAAGAAGAAAAAGTTATAAAAAGACAAATACTTTATTTTTGAGTCTAACTTGCTCAGAAAAGTCGATTCAGACAGTTTATTAAGACAGACAGATGTAATAAACATGACACAAGCTTTAAAATACACACACTTCTTTTCTTTTCCTGTTTTGATCACAACTTGCTTGGAAAAAGCTATTCTGACTGTTAAATAAGAGTTTCTGATAAGAAAAAGATGAAAAAGTTATGGAAAAAATACACACACTTCAAGATTTTATGTGATCCTTACAGACATCCAAATATCATATTAAAAGTTAAATACATAATGGACCAAGGTAAATTCAGAGGTTGAAATTTTGAGGCCTTTATGTCACAACGTCACACAAAGAAGTGTGTATTATGTGAATTTAGTATGTGAAGTATGTGATTAGTATATGAAAATAGTATATTCAGAAGCAGATTCTGAATATACTATTTTCATATAACTTGTGTCTATACATTGGTTTTCTAGGGTATTCTTTCACATACAACCATCAGATATGACCTGTTCTGAATGTACATGTGCATTTTGGAGGCACCCTTATGCCAAAATGTCCTTTTTTGAATCCAGTATATTAGGTCATAAATCATTCATTATCATTTAATTTTCTGCACATCCAAATTTCTCTCTATATATAATAAAAAATGTTATGCATATCAGCACAGATTGCAGTGTTTCCCCTAGGTTGACTGACTTGGCCTGGCTGGGGAGGTCGATTAGCACATTTTTCTGTTCTCTGTTTAGCATCGTCAGGCTAGGCATTGTTGCTCACACCCTTCATTTTCCAGCAGTTGGGGAAACTGACATGACTTTTCTTGGTCTTGACAAGCTGCAGTACTTCACTGTACATTTACTACCAGATTGTGACAGCTTACTGCTAACCTTTTCCTCTGCTCCACTCACATTCACCATCACTTTTCTGATGCTCACTCTATTGCTTATCGCCATGAATGTATAAAGAGAACTGGATACAGCCTTTTTGCCTCCTAAATGCCACACACATTTGAATAGCAATTTCAGCATTTGATTAGTACTAATTCTTTTACAATTTGATTTATATTTGACTCCTGAAATTATGTCCAACAGCTCAAATTCCAACAGCTGCACACAACACTGGTTGATGTTACTGTGGCTAGCTAGCAAACATTAGCTAACTACTAATGTAGAGTGACCTAAGCAGTGAAAATGGAGACTAGTGATGATTATAAATGTGTTTTATAGTACTGAGTGGTAGAAGTAAAGAAATGTCTGACATATTCTTTGTTTGAACTACTGATGGGAAGTAAGACCCCAATAACAGGCTCTTGTCAGATTTTCACACACGCACTGTACCTGCATCATGTGCCACTGCTGAGGCCTGGGGAAGGGGGGAGGGGTTACAGTGAAAATATTATACTAATATTGTAATATATTATAATGTAAATCATATTTTGTCATCATAGATACTACACATATGTCTCAGGGGTAATTCATACCCATTTTAGATGCAAATACACCTATAGGAGCATTTTGAAAGGAAAATCTGTCAAAAAAAATTAGGTTTATATGGGGCAGAACACTGACATTCACATTTTGGCATCGGAAATAAAATTTGCCATTGAAATCAAACCTTGCAATTGAAAAAAGTGTATTGTCATTGAAAAAAGCTCCACTGAAAAATAAAACACTTTAAAAAATTTAACATTTTAAAAAATTATATTCTGTCAATCTTATTATCTTATTTTATTTCAGTATTTTTGCATTAAGATTTGTTTTTCAATGTAAATCATTTTTCTTCATGTCTGTCTTTTTTTTTCAGTAAATATAAGTTTTTTTTAGTATCACCGGTTTTCAGTTTCAACTTTTTGAATGTGAAACTAATTTCATAGTAATTTTTAAAATACCCAAGTAAGCTTTTTCATATCTGAAAAACAAGATGTACCTGTACATAACTGGTATATGACAATGTCCACAGTGAAACATTGTATTGGACAATGATATTGAATGGGATATATTACTGTACTATATTACTTGTTGAGTTTCTCTCCTCTCTTCTGTTTCACCACAGGCGGGGCTGAGCGATCCTTGGAGGAGAGACTTCAGTGAAGCATGTGAAGTACTTGATTGATGACAACTACAGTCATTGCATTACTGCAATAAAATCTCTGTAAGTAAAAGGCCAATAAGAGTAATTTAATCCATGCAAAAGATGGCTAGACAATATTGGGGACTTTTAAAACAATATGTTAGAGATTCAATGGTAACTAAGTCACTGAGAGAACGCCACTCTGACAGTTTCAGAACAGGAGCTGGAGTGAAATCCAGGACCGGGCACCCAAACACATACGCTTGTCTCTCTGAGCCTAAGTAACACGCAAAAAAGAACGCAGATCTACCTGTTTCAGAAAAGGAACCTGTGTAAAAAGCAAGACTTGTGACCCAAACACATGCGCTTGTCTCTCTGAGCGTTACTAATTCACAGAGAGGACCCTCTTTTGAGAGTTTAAATACCGGAGCCAGTGTAAAAAATATGAGCAGGCGACCAAACACATACGCTTATCTCTCTGTGCCTAAATAACTGGCCAAGAGAATGCCTTTCTGACACTTTCAGAACAGGAGCCGGTGTAAAATGCAGGTACGGAAAACCAAACACACACACTTGTCTCTCCGATCCTTACTAATTCACATAGAAGACGCATTTTAACACTTTCAGAACATGAGCTGGTGTAAAAATCATGAGCAGGTGACCAAACACATACGCTTGTCTCTCTGAGCCTTACTAATTCAGAGAGAGGACGCTCTTTTGACAGTTTCAATACCGGAGCCAGTGTAAAAAGCAGGAGCAGGCGACATAGCACATATGCTTGTCTCTCTGAGCCTGGCTAACTAACTGGCCAAGAGAATGTCTTTCTGACAGTTTCAGAACAGGAGGCGGTGTAAAATGCAGGTGCGGACAACCAAAAACATACGCTTTTCTCTCTGAGCCTAACTAACTTGCAGAAAAAACGCAGTTCTAACTGTTTCAGAACTGAGCCGGTGTGAACAGCAAGAGTTGTGACCCAATCACATGCGCTTGTCTCTCTGAGCATCACTAATTCACAGAGAGGACGCTCTTTTGAAAGTTTCAATACCGGAGCCAGTGTAACATGCATGAGCAGGTGACCAAACACATACGCTTGTCTCTCTGAGCCTAACTAACTTGCAGAAAGAACGCAGTTCTAAGTGTTTCAGAACATGAGCCAGTGTGAAAAGCAAGAGTTGTGGCTCAAACACATACGCTTATCTCTCTAAGCCTTATTAATTCACAGGGAGGACGCTCTTTTGACCGTTTAAATACCGGAGCTAGTGTAAAAAGCATGAGCAGGCGACCAAGCACATACTCTTGTCTTTCTGTGCCTAAATAACTGGCCGAGAGAATTTCAGAACAGGAGCCGGTGTAAAATGCAGGTGCGGACAAACAAACATATACGCTTGTCTCTCTGAGCCTAACTAAATTGCAGAAAGAACGCAGTTTCACAACATGAGCCGGTGTGAAAAGCAAGGGTTGTGACCCAAACACATACGCTGTCTCTCTGATCATTACTAATTCACAGAGAAGACGCGTTCGAACACTTTCAGAACATGAGCTGGTGAAAAAATCATGAGCAGGCGACCAAAAAAATACGCTTATCTCTCTGTGCCTAAATAACTGGCCAAGAGAATGCCTTTCTGATTCTTTCAGAACAGGAGCCGGTGTAAAATGCAGGTGAGGACAACCAAAAACATACGCTTGTCTCTCTGAGCCTAACTAACTTGTAGAAAGAATGCAGTTCTAACTGTTTCAGAACTGAGTGGGTGTGAAAAGCAAGAGTTGTGACTCAAACACATGCGCTTGTCTCTCTGAACCTTATTAATTCACAGGGAGGACACTCTTTTGACAGTTTCAATACCGGAGCCAGTGTAAAAAGCGTGAGCAGGCGACCAAAAAAAATACGCTTGTCCCTCTTAGCCTAACTAACTTGCAGAAAGAACGCAATTCTAACTGTTTCAGAACATGAGACGGTGTGAAAAGCAAGAGTTGTGACCCAAACACATGCGCTTGTCTCTATGATCCTCACTAATTCACAGAGAGGACACTCTTTTGAAAGTATCAATACTGGAGCCAGTGTAAAAAGCATGAGCAGGCGACCAATCACATACGCTTATGTCTCGTTGCCTAAATAACTGGCCGAGAGAATGCCTTTCTGATACTTTCAGAACAGGAGCCGGTGTAAAATGCAGGCGCGGACAACCAAAAACATACGCTTGTCTCTCTGACCCTAACTAACTTGCAGAAAGAACGCAGTTCTAACTGTTTCAGAACATGAGCCGGTGTTAAAAGCAGGAGTTATGACCCAAACACATGCGCTTGTATCTCTGAGCCTTACTAATTCACAGAGAGGACGCTCTTTTGACAGTTTCAATACCGGAGCCAGTATGAAAAGCAGGAGCATTCACATTTTGGCATCGGAAATAAAATTTGCCATTGAAATCAAACCTTTCAATTGAAAAAAATGTATTGTCATTGAAAAAAAGCTGTTTCAGAACATGAGACGGTGTGAAAAGCAAGAGTTGTGACCCAAACACATGCGCTTGTCTCTATGATCCTCACTAATTCACAAAGAGGACACTCTTTTGAAAGTATCAATACTGGAGCCAGTGTAAAAAGCATGAGCAGGCGACCAATCACATACGCTTATGTCTCGTTGCCTAAATAACTGGCCGAGAGAATGCCTTTCTGATACTTTCAGAACAGGAGCCGGTGTAAAATGCAGGCGCGGACAACCAAAAACATACGCCTGTCTCTCTGACCCTAACTAACTTGCAGAAAGAACGCAGTTCTAACTGTTTCAGAACATGAGCCGGTGTTAAAAGCAGGAGTTATGACCCAAACACATGCGCTTGTATCTCTGAGCCTTACTAATTCACAGAGAGGACGCTCTTTTGACAGTTTCAATACCGGAGCCAGTATGAAAAGCAGGAGCATTCACATTTTGGCATCGGAAATAAAATTTGCCATTGAAATCAAACCTTTCAATTGAAAAAAATGTATTGTCATTGAAAAAAAGCTGTTTCAGAACATGAGACGGTGTGAAAAGCAAGAGTTGTGACCCAAACACATGCGCTTGTCTCTATGATCCTCACTAATTCACAAAGAGGACACTCTTTTGAAAGTATCAATACTGGAGCCAGTGTAAAAAGCATGAGCAGGCGACCAATCACATACGCTTATGTCTCGTTGCCTAAATAACTGGCCAAGAGAATGCCTTTCTGATACTTTCAGAACAGGAGCCGGTGTAAAATGCAGGCGCGGACAACCAAAAACATACGCTTGTCTCTCTGACCCTAACTAACTTGCAGAAAGAACACAGTTCTAACTGTTTCAGAACATGAGCCGGTGTGAAAAGCAGGAGTTATGACCCAAACACATGCGCTTATATCTCTGAGCCTTACTAATTCACAGAGAGGACGCTCTTTTGAAAGTTTCAATACTGGAGCCAGTGTAAATGCATGAGCAGGCGACAAACCACAGACGCTTGTCTCTCTGTGCCTAAATAACTGACCAAGAGAATTTCAGAAAAGGAGCCGGTGTAAAATGCAAGTGCGGACAATCAAACATATACGCTTGTCTCTCTGAGCCTAACTAACTTGCAGAAAAAACGCAGTTTCAACTGTTTCAGAACTGAGCAGGTTTAAAAACCAAGGGTTGTGACCCAAACACATACGCCTGTCTCTCTGATCCTTACTAATTCACAGAAAAGACGCGTTCTAACACTTTCAGAACATGAGCTGGTGTAAAAATCATGAGCAGGCGACCAAACACATACGCTTATCTCTCTGTGCCTAATTAAATTGCAGAAAGAACGCAGTTCTAACTGTTTCAGAACATGAGCCGGTGTGAAAAGCAAGAGTTATGACCCAAACACATACGCTTGTCTCTCTGAGCCTTACTAATTCACAGAGAGGATGCTCTTTTGAAAGTTTCAATACTGGAGCCAGTGTAAAAGGCATGAGCAGGCGACCAAATACATACACTTGTCTCTCAGAGCCTACTTAATGTTAGAAAAAGACTTTCGATTCTGTGCGTTTCAGACGCTTAACAGGTGAAAATAAGCAAAGACAAGCTTTTCATTACCCACACTTGTCTTTTTGCCTGTTTTGATCATAATTCGCTTGGAAATGGCTATTCTCAACGTTTTATGTGAGATTCTAATAGAAATTGAAGAAAAACTTATACAAGCACATATATTGAATTTTTGAGTCTAACTTGCACTAAACAGTCGTTTCTGAGTGTTTCAGACGCTAAACAGGTGTAAATAAGCAAAAACAAGCTTTTCATTACACACACTTGTCTTTTTGCCTGTTTTGATCATAACTCGCTTGGAAATGGCTATTCTCAACGTTCTATAATAGAATCTGATATAAAAAGAAGAAAAACTTATAAAAACACATATGCTTCAGTTTTGAGTCTCACTTGCCCTGAACAGTCGTTTCTGAGTGTTTCAGACGCTAAACAGGTGTAAATAAGCAAAAACAAGCTTTTCATTACACACACTTGTCTTTTTGCCTGTTTTGATCATAACTCGCTTGGAAATGGCTATTCTCAACGTTCTATAATAGAATCTGATATAAAAAGAAGAAAAACTTATAAAAACACATATGCTTCAGATTTGAGTCTCACTTGCCCTGAACAGTCGTTTCTGAGTGTTTCAGACGCTAAACAGTTGAAATTAAGCCAAAACAAGCTTTTCATGACACACACTTGTCTTTTTGCCTGTTTTGATCATAACTCGCTTGGAAATGGCTATTCTCAACGTTCTATAATAGAATCTGATATAAAAAGAAGAAAAACTTATAAAAACACATATGCTTCAGTATTGAGTCTAACTTGCCCTGAACAGTCGTTTCTGAGTGTTTCAGACGCTAAACAGTTGAAAATAAGCAAAAACAAGCTTTTCATTACACACACTTGTCTTTTTGCCTGTTTTGATCATAACTCGCTTGGAAATGGCTATTCTCAACGTTTTATGTGAGATTCTAATAGAAAAAGAAGAAAAACTTATACAAACACATATATTGCCGTTTTGAGTCTAACTTGCCCTGAGCAGTCGATTCTGGGTGTTTCAGAGGACAAACAAATGAAAATAAGCAAAAACAAGCTTTTAATTACACATACTTGCCTTTTTGCCTGTTTTGATCATAACTCGCTTGGAAGTGGCTATTCTCAACGTTTTATAATAAAATCTGATATAAAAAGAAGAAAAACTTATAAAAACACGTATGTTTCAGTATTGAGTCTAACTTACCCTGAACAGTCGTTTCTGTGCGTTTGAGATGCTAAACAGGTGAAAATAAGCAAAAACAAGCTTTTCATTACACACACTTGTCTTTTTGCCTGTTTTGATCATAACTCGCTTGGAAATGGCTATTCTCAACGTTTTATGTGAGATTCTAATAGAAAAAGAAGAAAAACTTATAAAAACACATATATTGCCGTTTTGAGTCTAACTTGCCCTGAACAGTCGTTTCTGGGTGTTTCAGAGGACAAACAAATGAAAATAAGCAAAAACAAGCTTTTAATTACACACATTTGTCTTTTTGCCTGTTTTGATCATAACTCTAACGCTTGGAAATGGCTATTCTCAACGTTTCATAAGAATTTCTGATTTAAAAAAAGAAGAAAACGTTATGAAAAAAATACACATACTTCAAGATTTTATGTGATCCTCCAATGATATCCATTCAAATAGCATATCATTATATACATAATGGATCAATTCAGAGGTTGAAATTTTGGGGCCTTTATGTCACAACGTCACACAAAGAAGTGTATATCTCTGCTTCTGAATATACTATTTTCCTATAACTTCTTTCACATTCACATACTGAATGTATATGTGCATTTTGGGGGCACCCTTATGCCAAAATGACCTTTTTTTGTAATCCATTATCATTTGATTTCCTGCATATTCAAATTATATATAATGAAAAGCATGCATATCAGCACAGATTGCAGTGTTTCCCTAGGTTGACTGACTTGGCCCTGGCTGGGGAGGTCTATTAGCACTCTGTTCTCTGTTTAGCATCTTCAGGCTCAATGCCTAGCAAGAGCAGTTGCTAGACATTACTTTTCTTGGTCTTGACAAGCTGCAGCATTTATTAACTGACACTGTACATTTACTAGCAGATTGTTACAGCTTACTGCTAACCTTTTCTTCTGCTCCGCTTGCATTCACCATCACTTTTCTGATGCTCGCTCTATCGCTTATCGCCATGGATGTATAAAGTCATTTTAGGGATCAAACAGATTTTGCGGCTCCAGGTGGTTTTAAATGGTGAGAAATGGGCTAAAATGGCTGAGGCTTGCTGACCCCTTGTCTAGCAGAACCTAGAAAATGAAGCAAGACAGGATTGAGCTGAGAGCTTGTTGAAAGCATTTACCCACACCTGCACTGAGCTTGAGTTGAGCTTAATATTACCACACCAATCTGATCATCCACATCCACAGACATTAAGTAAAATACAAAATAGACTACTACACTAGATCCTGGAAAACATGTTAGATCAGATCATTTATTTTTGTTGACATAGTTAATTAATTCAAAGTTAATCTGTTTAAAACAACAACAATAAACAAGGTATGAGCCAAACCATAGATTTGGAGAATTGTTATACCCCTAATAAATAGTAGTATTTATAAGTCCTAACCATAGCGCCATTTTCTCATAACATGGCTTGAGACAACGAGTGTTAGAGTTTAAAGCGCTTCTTTCATGGTGACTTGACTTGACTTAATTGGCTTGTCTTGTTTGATGTTTAGCAGTGAATTGACTTTGCTTACTTGAGTCTTAAACACAGTGACTTAGGATTTGCTTCAGCTTTAAGGTTAAGACTTGAGACTAGCTTGTGACTTGCACATGTGTACCTCTCACATCTGTTATTTGTGAACATGAACTACTTCCTCCCAAAGCCACAAACCAGAGGCATGAGACTCAAATTTTCATAGACAATGAATGTGAAACAAATTTCAGTCATTTTTAAAATACCCAAGTAAGCTTTATTCTTGTCTTGCCTTTCATATCTGAAAAACAAGTTGTACCTGTACATAACTGCTATATGACAATGTCCACAGTGAAACATTATAATGGACAATGATATTGAATGGGATAAATTACTGCATTTTACTGTCATTTTGTTGAGTTTCTCTTCCCTCTTCTTTTTCACCACAGACGGGCTAAGCGATCCTTGGAGGAGAGACTTCAGTGAAGCATGTGAAATACTTGAGTTGATAACAACTACAGTCATTGCATTACTGCAATTAAATCTCTGTGAGTAAAAGGCCAATAAGATTAATTTAATTCATGAAAAAGATGGCTAGACAATATTTGGGGCTTTTGAAAGAATATGGTAAAGATTCATTTGTCTCCACAGCTGCGTTCTCACTGAGAGAAAGCCACTCTGACAGTTTCAGAACAGGAGCTGGAGTAAAGTCCAGGACCGGAAACCCAAACACACACACTTGTCTCTCTGAGCCTAACTAACTTGCAGGAAGAACGCAGTTCTAACTGTTTCAGAACATAAGTCGGTGTGAAAAGCAAGAGTTGTGACCCAAACACATGCGCCTGTCTCTCTGAGCCTTACTAATTCACAGAGAGGACGCTCTTTTGACAGTTTCAATACCGGAGCCAGTGTAAAAAGCATGAGCAGGCGACCAAACACATACCCTTATCTGTATGCCTAAATAACTGGCCAAGAGAATGCCTTTCTGATACTTTCAGAACAGGAGCCGGTGTAAAATACAGGTGCGGAAAACCAAACACATGCGCTTGTCTCTCTGAGCCTTACTAATTCACAGGGAGGATGCACTTTCGGCAGTCTCAATACCAGAGCCAGTGCAAAAAGTATGAACAGGCTACAAAACACATACGCTTATCTCTCTGTGCCTAATTAACTGGCCAAGAGAATGCCTTTCTGATACTTTCAGAACAGCAGCCGGTGTAAAATGCAGGTGCGGACAACGAAAAACATACGCTTGTCTCTCTGAGCCTAACTAACTTGAAGAAAGAACGCAGTTCTAACTGTTTCAGAACATGAGCCGGTGTGAAAAGCAAGAGTTATGACTCAGACAAATGCGCTTGTCTCTCTGAGCCTTACTAATTCACAGAGAGGACGCTCTTTTGAATGTTTCAATACCGGAGTCAGTGTAAAATGCAGGTGCGGACAACCAAAAACACACACTTGTCTCGCTGAGCCTAACTAACTTGCACAAAGAACGCAGTTCTAACTGTTTCCGAACATGAGCCGGTGTTAAAAGCAAGAGTTGTGACCCAAACACATGCACTTGTCTCTCTGAGCCTTACTAATTCACAGAGAGGACGCGCTTTTGGCAGTCTCAATACCAGAGCAGGCGACAAAACACATACGCTTGTCTCTCTGTGCCTAAATAACTGGACAAGAGAATGCCTTTCTGATACTTTCAGAACAGCAGCCGGTGTAAAATGCAGGCGCGGACAACCAAAAACATACGCTTGTCTCTCTGACCCTAACTAACTTGCAGAAAGAACGCAGTTCTAACTGTTTCAGAACATAAGCCGGTGTGAAAAACAAGAGTTGTGACCCAAACACATGCGCTTGTCTCTCTGAGCCTTACTAATTCACAGAGAGGACGCTCTTTTGACAGTTTCAATACGGAAACCAGTGTAAAAAGCATGAGCAGGCGACCAAACACATACGCTTATCGCTGTGTACCTAAATAACTGGCCAAGAGAATTCCTTTCTGACACTTTCAGAACAGGAGCCGGTGTAACATGCAGTTGCGGACAACCAAAAAAGTACACTTGTCTCTCTGAGCCTAACTAACTTGCAGAAAGAACGCAGTTTCACAACATGAGCCGGTGTGAAAAGCAAGAGTCGTGACCCAAATACATGAGATTGTCTCTTTGAGCCTAACTAATTTACAGAGAGGACGCTCTTTTGACAGTTTCAATACCGGAGCCAGTGTAAAAAGTATAAGCAGGCGACTTTCTCATACTCTCAGAACAGGAGCCGGTGTAGAATGCAGGTGTGGACAACTAAAAACATACACTTGTCTCTCTGAGCCTAACTAACTTGCACAAAGAACGCAGTTCTTACTGTTTCAGAACATGAGCCGGTGTGAAAAGCAAGAGTTGTCACCCAAACACATGCGCTTGTCTCTCTGAGCCTAACTAACTTGCAGAAAGAACGCAGTTCTAACTGTTTCCGAACATGAGCCGGTGTGAAAAACAAGAGTTGTTACCCAAACACATGCGCCTGTCTCTCTGAGCCTTACTAATTCACAGGGAGGATGCTCTTTTTTACAGTTTCAATACCGGAGCCAGTGTAAAATGCAGGTGCGGAAAACCAAAAACATACACTTGTCTCGCTGAGCCTAACTAACTTGCAGAAAGAACGCAGTTGTAACTGTTTCAGAACATGAGCCGGTGTTAAAAGCAAGAGTTGTGACCCAAACACATGCGCTTGTCTCTCTGAGCCTTACTAATTCAAAGAGAGGACGCTCTTTTGAAAGTTTCAATACCGGAGCCAGTGTAAAAAGCATGAGCAGGCGACCAAACACATACGCTTATCTGTGTGCCTAAATAACTGGACAAGAGAATGCCTTTCTGATACTTTCAGAACAGCAGCCGGTGTAAAATGCAGGTGCGGACAACGAAAAACATACACTTGTCTCTCTGAGCCTAACTAACTTGAAGAAAGAACGCAGTTCTAACTGTTTCAGAACTGAGCGGGTGTAAAATGCAAGAGTTGTGACCCAAACACATACGCTCGTCTCTGTGAGCCTTACTAATTCACAGGGAGGACGCTCTTTTGACAGTTTCAATACCGGAGCCAGTGTGAAAAGTATGAGCATGGGACAAAACACATACGCTTATTTCTCTGTGCCTAACTAACTTGCAGAAAGAATGCAGTTCTAACTGTTTCAGAACATGAACCAGTGTTGAAAGCAAGAGTTCTGACCCAAACACATGCGCTTGTCTCTCTGAGACTTACTAATTCACAGGGAGAATGCACTTTTGGCAGTCTCAATACCAGAGCAGGCGACAAAACACATACACTTGTCTCTCTGTGCCTAAATAACTGGACAAGAGAATGCCTTTCTGATACTTTCAGAACAGCAGCCGGTGTGAAATGCAGGTGTGGATAACCAAACACACACGCTTGTCTCTCTGAGCCTAACTAATTTGCAGAAAGGATGCAATTCTAACTGTTTCAGAACTGAGCGGGTGTAAAAAGCAAGGGTTGTGACCCAAACACATACGCTTGTCACTCTGAGCCTTACTAATTCACAGAGAGGACGCTCTTTTGACAGTTTCAATACCGGAGCCAGTGTAAAATGCAGGTGCGGACAACCAAAAACATACACTTGTCTCTCTGAGCCTAACTAACTTGCAGAAAGAACGCAGTTCTAACTGTTTCAGAACATGAGCCGGTGTTAAAATCAAGAGTTGTGACCCAAACACATGCGCTTGTCTCTCTGAGCCTAAATAACTGGCCAAGAGAATGCCTTTCTGATACTTTCAGAACAGCAGCCGGTGTAAAATGCAGGTGCGGACAACCAAAAACATGCGTCTGTCTCTCTGAGCCTAACTAACTTGCAGAAAGAACGCAGTTCTAACTGTTTCAGAACATGAGCCGGTTTGAAAAGCAAGAGCTGTGACCCAAACACATGGTCTTGTCTCTCTGAGCCTCACTAATTCACAGAGAGGACGCTCTTTTGACAGTTTCAATACCGGAGCCAGTGTAAAAAGCACGTGCATGCGACCAAACACATACGCTTATCTCTCTGTGCCTAAGAAACTGGCCAAGAGAATGCCTTTCTGATACTTTGAGAATAGGAGCAGGTGTAAAATGCAGATGCGGAAAACCAAACACACACGCTTGTCTCTCTGAGCCTAACTAATTTGCAGAAAGAACGCAGTTCTAACTGTTTCAGAACTGAGCCGGTGTGAAAAGCAAGGGTTGTGACCCAAACACATACGCTTTTCTTTCTGAGCCTCACTAATTCACAGAGAGGACGTGTTCTAGCACTTTCAGAACATGAGCCGGTGTAAAATGCAGGTGCGGACAACCAAACACATACGCATGTCTCTCTGAGCCTAACTAACTGGCCAAGAGAATGCCTTACTGACAGTTTCAGAACAGGAGCCAGTGTAAAATGCAGGTGCGGACAACCAACACATACGCTTGTCTCTCTGAGCCTAACTAATTCGCAGAGACAACGCAGTTCTTTTTCAGAAAAGGATCCCGTGTAAAAAGCAAGACTTGTGATCCAAACATATACGCTTGTCTCTCTGAGCCTTACTAATTCACATAGAGGACACGTTCTCACAGTTTCAGAACATGAGCCGTTGTAAAAATCATGAGCAGGTGACCAAACACATACGCTTGTCTCTCAGAGCCTAACTAATGTTAGAGAAAGACATATACTTTATGTCTGACTTAAACTCGCTCAGAACACTTGTTTCTGACAGGTTTAGAGGATGAACAGGTGTAAATGAACAAGAAAAAATATTTTAATTCAACACGATCTCATCCCTAACGCGTCAAATACTGCCGCTTGGTCAGTGGCCCCACACTTCAAAATATGACGCTCTAGGTACCCCTTTCGCATCAGTTCTGCATTCGCAGGGCTGTTCAACAAATTTCAACAGAGTAGTGACCCAGTCGAAATTATGCCGTTTATTCTTTCCCCTTGAAGTTCATAGACCAACGTAATAGTTTGTGGCCACTCTCAAAAGGTGCTAAACTAATGTCATGGCGCATTCTCCCTGTTTATTTTTATTACTTGTTTCTCTCTCTTTCTACCACTTCTGTGCTGTTTGCTCCCATTTTTACATGCATACACTGTCTTTTCAAAATACATTTCCGTGGTCACAGGAAACACCTAAATAAGAGCAATACAAAAAATATATTACAAGCGCACAAGGACGAGGCTGCATCTAACCTATGCGACAATACAATATCATATATATCATCATATATTTAAAAATAGGGTTTGTCTTTGGCCCACTGAGGCAAAATTACAGCAGATAATGAGTTTATATGTTACTAATCGCGGTGACGGAAGAAGTGGTGCATGCAGGGTAATGTGGTTTGTTCTGGAGGTGGACTTTTGTCATACATCCATGGCTAACTTTGATAAACATGCATACAAATGCATCACGATATCTCTTTCTATCGTGTTCTGAACATAGATCATCTAGATGCATTAGTCTCTGTGATTAGTCTGGTTGTTGTAAATATTTGATATATTCAGTAGTTGTGTTGTTTTATGAACCTATTTTAGGACCCTACTTTACAAAACAGAAGAACTGCCATCCCAAAAACGCTGTTTATGAAACACTCACTAAAATATCTTAAACAAACCAACATCTTAACTTTTTGTTAACATAGACCATTTAGATGCAGAGTGATTATTAGTTCGGGTGTATTAAATGTTGATATATTCAACAGATAGACCTTTTCACGACCCTATCTTACCGCCCTACTCTACAACCAGAAGAACTACAACTGTGGTGCTTATTTGTATCAAGAAGCATGGCGAGGCTCATGGGAATTGTAGTTTTAAAAACATATTAGCGTTTTTAATATAATTGAAGTTGTAAATACTAAACTGAGAGTACACTAGGGAGTTTAAGGGGACGATAAACACATTTGTGTAATCAGATTTTAAATATCTAATTCCTTTATGAGTGTAAATTAATTTTAACCATATTTTACCCATATCTGACAGCGTCCCCAATTGTTGACTATATTCACATGATAGCTGAGGCCCAGAGCTCTCTATAACAGTTGGTCCCATGTCTGTACCCCCTTTTGTTGATGAATTATAAGCCTTCAAATGTGCACTGAGGTCAAGGTTCAAAAGTCAGTTTTTCAAAGCAGGAGCCATGTGGAATCTTCATACTTACAAATGTTATTTTCCAAGTTGAGACCTTTCCAACAATGTATTTGATGAATATCTATGACAAAGTTTTAATTTTCACATTTCAAGGACACAAGCCGCCCAAGGCCTATTTTCAGAGAGCACAGGGTTATTAAACTGGAATTCACAATTAATCATATATGCGCATGTTAATTTTTGCTCTCTTCACCTCCATAAATTTCATACACTTCATTTATTTGTCCATAGCACAGACCATAGACTATTTCCTTTGTACAGTCACTTCAAGTTTTATAGCCATAAGCAATAAGGCATCATATCCTATCTCAAAACTATTAGCCTACTATTCCATACTGTAAATAGATCTAAAGTTTTCGGTTTAATTTTAATATTACTTTGTTTCATTATTATTATTAAGAATGATAATGGGGGAGCTAAGGCGCATTCTTTGTATGTGCGCATTGGCTAAAAAAAAAAAAAGGATTCTGATCTGGTCATGCTGATATAGAATCCTAAAACCAAGAATCATGATAGAGCTACACCAAATACATTTTTGGAAAGGTCTCGGGTTGGAAAATAACATATGTAAGTATGAAGATACCACATGGCTCCTGCTTTGAAAAACTGACCTTTGAACCTTGACCTCCGTGCATATTTGAAGGCTTATAATTCATCAACAAAAGGGGGTACAGACATGGCACCAACTGTTATAGAGAACTCTGGGCCTCAGCTATCATGTGAATATAGTCAACAATTGGTGACGCTCTCATAAAAAGGGGTAAAATATGGTTAAAATTAATTTTCACTCATAAAGCAATTAGATATTTAAAATCTGATTACACAAATGTGTTTATCGTCCCCTTAAACTCTCTAGTGTACTTTCAGTTTAGTATTTACAACTTCCTAATATATTAAAAACGCTAATATGTATTTAAAACTACAATTCCCATGAGCCTCGCCATGTTTCTTGATACAAATAAGCACCACAGTTGTAGTTCTTCTGGTTGTAGAGTAGGGCAGTAAGATAGGGTTGTGAGAAGATCTATCTGTTGAATATATCAAACATTTAATACACCCGAACTAATAATCACACTGCATCTAAATTATCTATATCAACTAAAAGTTAAGATGTTGGTTTGTTTAAGATATTTTCGTGAGTGTTTCAAAAACATAAACGTTTTTGGGATGGCAGTTGTTCTGTTTTGTAAAGTAGTCGTAAAATAGGTTCATAAAACAACATAACTACTGAATATATCAAATATTTACAACAACTAGACTAATTACACTGAATCTAAATGATGTTGCTTTATTTTAGACGTGTGTGTGTGTGTGTGTGTGTGTGTGTGTGTGTGTGTGTGTGTCTGTGTGTGTGTGTGTCTGTGTGTGTGTGTGTGTGTTTGTGTGTGCGTGCGTGTGTGTTTGCGCGCGTGCCGACATTTTTTGACTCTTTTGGCGGACTGAAAACCCACCAACTCGTTTTGCTTGCAACCTCGGGTTTTCAAGAATGAAGATGTCATTTCAATGTAGACACACGTGGGGTCGCTAGTCTGTCTGGTTCGTTGAGCCACCCACTGTCTGTCAAAAGAGCGACGAAGAAGACGAAGTAACGTGATGTGTTTCCTGTCCGAGATGTAAACATTCCCAGTTAACAGCATGCAAAGTGCATTGCGAATGATTATTTAAGCACAACTCTGAGGGGCTGTTTTCCTCCTCCTCTTGTTTTCATTCTAAAGTAAAAAGACAATAAAAAAGGGGGTGTTATGGTGGGGGGGGGGGGTCATTTTGTGGGACCTTACTACGCATGACGTCACTGGGAATTCCCATTGACACATTTAGGATTTCTTTCGACACGCCACACGCGCATAATACAAAGACATCATGGTCACCATTTTTAATTACTTCTCATTTGATTTCGAGAAAAAACGATAGAAAGAGAGATCGTGATGCACTTCGTATGTTTATCAAAGTTAGCCATGGATGTATTATAAAAGTCCACCTCCAAAACAAACAACATTACCCGGCATGCACCACTTCTTCCGTCACCGCGATTAGCAACATACAAATAATAGCATATAAACTCATTATCTGCTGTAATTTTGCCTCAGTGTTGTCGGGGCCAAAGACAAACCCTATTTCTAAATATATGATTATTATTACATTGTCACATAGGTTAGATGCAGCCTCGTCCCTGTGTGCTTGTAATATATCTTTAGTATTGCGCTTATTTAGCTGTTTCCTGTGACCACGGAAATGTATTTTGAAAAGACAGTGTATGTATGTAAAAATGGGAGCAAACAGCACAGCAGTGGTAATACAAAGCACGGGGAGAGAAACAAGTGATAAATATAAACAAGGAGAATGCGCTATGACATTAGTTTAGCACCTTTCGAGAATGGCCACAAGCTATTACGTTGGTCTATGAACTTCAAGAGGAAAGAATAAACGGCATAATTTCGACTGAGTCACTACTCCGTTGATATATGTTGAACAGCCCTGCGCGCGCAGAACTGACCCGAAAGGGGTACCCAGAGCGTCATACGTTGAAATGTCGGGCCACTGACCAAGCGGCAGTATTGTTGGTAATACAGGGTCATATCGGCCAAGAAGTTCTATGACGGACAAAAAAGTTTCCGTTGTTGTTTCTCCCAATTTCGAACAACCTGCACGGAAACGGAGTTACTGGATGCAAGTGTCATGGTAACATCAACCATTCTTGTCAATACCTCGGACCAAATTTCCAGTTGTCCAGGCCAAATTATGACACACTGATTTCCTCTCACCAAAAAGCCAAACAGGGCTCACAATAGACACGATCCATTTTTGGGGAGTACCAAAAATGGATCGCCATTTGTGTGGTATCTATGAACCTTTTTGATATTCTGTTGTAATACTCGTTGGAAAAGCACCTGCCTTTTGTATCTCTAGGGTACGGACCTTCAAATCTGCATAGTCCCTGCCTCAAAATAAAAATGTTCACATTTGCATCTGTAATATCTACAGGGAAATTTGCCCTGTCCCTGGGGTAAGATATACCAGTTTTAAGAGCTGATTCCGGGCTAATTTGAGATGCAGAGCTATCTGAGGCTATGTCACTGCTGCTATTCGCTTTTGTTGGCTGGTTGGTTGTAGATAGGGGCGCTCTGGGTTCTCCTTCAACCGACACTGAATCGACTGAATGCTCCCCCTGACTGGATTGTGGTGACGCTGCGGGCCTGCGCTCTCCCTGTCCTAGCGCTGAAGCTAAACTTTGAATATTCCGTTAACATTTTTATTATAGCTTGTGTTTTTATTTATGAAATAGCCTATCCTGTATTTATGACACTTGTTTGGCAGCAACTTAGCAATATTTTTCTCTGTGTGTGGGCTGTAGTCGTTTTTGTGCCTAAAGACTACGATACCAAGTGGCTAGCTTACACACAGCTGGTGCAACCCAGTGCAGAAATAGTTATTTATAACCTAACCCCGTAGGTTAGGCTATATGAAAGCCTAATAACATTATATTATTCCGAAAAAAAAAGAAAAAAAAAACCCCAGCATAACATATAGGCAAAGTAACGTCACACAATAAGGCTATTTAAAAACTGTTCATCTTGGCAAAATGGTTGATAACTGTATAGTAGCTGAACAATGTCAACTATGCAGGAACCCACCTGCTGACATACTGCATCCTTGTTCACGTCTGACAGGATTTAGAGTTCCGAATAAGACGTTATTTTTGTTAGTTTGGAAGAAAATTCCTCAGATTTCTCTTTGTTATGTCGCTTTTGGGCACCGCTCAGATATTTTCGTTTCATTTTGTCTCTGACAGCGACAGCGGTGCTGATGCTAATGTATTAATTGGACCAAAAGTCCCCAAGTATCAAACAGTAAAATTTTAATTTAATTTAAAATATTTGTTTTATGTGTATGTTCAAAATACAGAAAAGATAATGACCGGACTTGGGGGGGGGGGGGGGGGGGGGGGGACGACAAAGTTTTACAGGCGACCCTCCCCACCCCCCATTCATATAAGGGTATAGTATACTCCGTAAAATATACGCTGCGGGGGCATCTTTAAGGCCCAGATGCACAAGGTGCATAAGGAAGAAAATAGAGAAAACAGGAGAAGGAAAGAACGCCAATCTACGGGTATGTCCTCTTTTGTTAACATTAAAAAGCTGTTTTGTGTGTAACCTTAGACGTTTCATCTGTAGCAGCTAATGATGCTAGCTAGCTATTAGAGCTGTTGAAATGGATATGAATCGAATTGATTGCCAGTAGCAGCTATTTGGATAACTGCTCCTTCCTACAACGTAAGGCACTGTGCTGAAATTTCACTGACCAATATCTATAAATAACGCTATAAATAATGATTTCTGCACTGGGTTGCACCAGCTGTGTGTAAGCTAGCCACTTGGTATCGTAGGTTGCTTATAACAGGCTAATAAGGCTAATATCTAACCATCCAGATGCACCCAGGAAATATCTGAAGAATATATATATATATATATATATATATATATGTGTGTGTGTGTGTGTGTGTGTGTGTGTGTGCGTGTGTGTGTGTGTGTAAATAAGAGACTGCATTTATACCTGTCATCTAGTCAAAGGACAATGCAAGACAAAGATGTTTATCTTTGATATTTATGTTGTACATTATAGAAAGTGTTTATTTAAATGTTAAACAAGATTTTGAAATAATCCTAAAGCTAATATATATATAAGCAAAGCGGTTGTTTTAATGTGAAGTTTAAGTATTCACAGTTAAGAATTAAATTACATTAAGAATCTGTAAGAAACCTTTATGTGGAACATTCCAGAGGGGGGAGATGTGATGAATGAAATGTGTTTTGTGACTTTAAGACCTGTGGGGATGCGCAAACGGTTGAAACAGTTGTAACATTTGTAACGGTTGTAACGGTTGTTGATAGTTTTTGACAAAGCAATAAAAGAGCAGTAAAAAGTTAAGCTCACGACAAGCGTCCGAGTTGGTCCTTTTATAACATACAGTAAGACTGAATACCCACAACATTACAGCATACAATAATAATAATTATATATATATATATATATATATATATATATATATATATATATATATATATATATATATATATATATATATATATATATGCCATGTGAAGCATGCTCGCTGGCAGGTTAGCTTCAACAAACCCTGAGTTTCTCTCTGTGTCCTCCCTCTTAACTCAGTCCGTATAAAAGCATTCAGTAGCGGAGGATTACTATCTAAATCCTGGTTGGATATTAATTAATTACTCAGAACTTTGTAAAGTTACCGCTTTTATGCACATCAGTCTTGTAAAGCGTTTTTTTTTTTCTCGCATTCAGATATTAAACAGCGTGAGTTTAGCGTCAGCTCAGAATAAAATCGACAGCTCTTAGTTTGTAAGAGCAGCTCATGCACTGAAATCATTATAACATTGTGCTAATGTTTATTAGCAAATAATATGTAACCTCAATTTAAATTTGAAACATCAGGAAGAAGCTTGAGACACGTGGGCTCAATGAATAATATATCTATATATAATTTATAAAATATAAATAATAATATCTCCATCACTCATGATGTGATTGGTCGCACTGATCATTCCTATATTTTAACAGCATTTCAGTGTGACTATATACTACATTTGTTGAAGCAGCAGAAATAAAGTCACTGAATGCTGTTGAGCCGAAATACAAATAGATGTCTAAAAATTTGAAATAGTATTTTAATCTGGACGGCTTTTCAAGTACAAATCACCGAACACGTTATTACTGAATCAGATTGAGAGCTTACGGTCACGTCTCTGTGGTTTTGATCTATGATTTCAAGATAAAAGATGTGCAACATGTGGTGGGGGGAAGGGGGGATGTTTGCGCGCGCGCCAACATTTTACGAATTACTCTTTTGGTGGACTGAAACCCACCAACTCGCAACCTCGGGTTTTCAAGAATGAAGATGTCATTTCAATGTAGACACACGTGGGGTCGCTAGTCTGTCTGGTTCGTTGAGCCATCCACTGTCTGTCAAAAGAGCGATGAAGAAGAAGTCAAGCCAAAAAAAGGGGGTGTTGTAGGGGGCGGGGAGAGGGGGGGGTCCATTTTGTGGGACCTTACTACGCATGACGTCACTGGGAATTCCCTTTGACACATTTAGTATTTCTTTCTTTTTTCAGTCCCTTCTTATGAGGTTAGAAAACAATGGCCAGAAAATTTGAGTTCGTCATTTCTTTCTCTCATTTTATTCTTCACAGCAATGGCAGGCGGTTACTTAAAAAAGCGGTCATAATGCGCAAATCATCAGATGTCAGTGGAGATACAAGATAATTTTGCCAATTATAAATCAATCCATTAATTAAAATTAGTACCGGCACGTTGAAAAAGGACAAATCCAGGTGTGTTAAGAAAAACGCAGAATGCAATTTAGTTGTGTGGGAACGTAATTTTGAGGAGACAGGGTGACTCTGATCAGCTGTTCTGAAACCGAAAACTCAGAGTTTCCCATCTTGAGATTCATCCACTCAGAGTTCAGGGTTAGACTCAGAGTTTGCTAAACCTGCTTTCTGAAACAGGCCCCTGGTGTGTTCTTGGTTGACCTACGGCTTGCCTGTGGCCCAGATCTGGGAGCCAAGTGCCATCATTCCATGCGGCATGTGGGCTGGATGAAAGTGCTGAAAGTGTTGGGTGTGAGCCGGATCAGGTCCACAGAAATTTTGCTATCTGGGTATGGTATTAATATTAGCGACTGGGGCACAATTCAAATTCAAATAAGCTTTATTGGCATGACAGAAACCTACAGAAAAAGCACTACAGAAAATTATTGACACTGACAGATTAATATTCATACAATAATATGTAAATATAAACAATAATATTAAATACAATATAATAAAATGCATTTTTATAGAGTTCCACTGGTCCCAGAAGGAGTTAGACTCTCTTCAAGTAATCACAGCTGTTTCTCAGTATGGTTTATCTTTTTGGTTTTGATTGTATTGATATGTCTTGAGAGCTTCACAGTACTGAAGGTGAAGGCTCTGTGTTTGAGGTTAGATCATTTTCTAGCTTCATTTTTCAGGTTTTGACATTCTTTGTCAAACTATTGGTTCTTGTCTGTTTTTCTTTTCCTTGTACGTAGTTTTATTTGCTGTTTTGTTGAAGATGTAATTTATATTTTGGACAGTCTGGGTATTCTGTATACTTTTGTAGTAATAATTGAATCTCCTCACTATTGCTGGCCTCTTGGTACGTCTCAGTGCCGCCTGGGGCCCATCTGTATGTCCTCAGTATTTTGAACAGCTTTTTGTGTGTGCCTCTTAAGTATTTCGAAACATCAGTAGGCGTAGATTATTCTTTATAATCAGTTTATGTCAGTGAAAAGGTCACATTGTGTTGATCATAACAAAATTTTACATCCCTTAATAACTCAGCCTGTAGATGGATATATGAAATTGCAGAAGATTTTGCCAGTTGAGACAAATACAAATTCAAACTGGTTGACCACTCATTCTTGTAAATCTGAGTTTAATAAAACAACCTGTTACTAAAAACAGGAAAAGAGAGGGAGAGGAGGAAGATGGAGGAGACTGACAGGGCTGAAGGAGCAGGTCTGATGGAGGTCAGTGATCAAGAAGTACATTACATCCACACAGGTTGGAGTTTTGTATACCATATCTTAAAACGTCTTAATGATCTGTGAGGCGGATTTATGATTAAAAATACTTTAATCATTAAGAATTTTAAAGTCTTTAAAAAAATAAATAAATAAAATGGGAGAATAGACACAAGAACTCCTAAAAATTTGTTACCTAAATTAAAGCATTTAGTCAGTCTGTAATGGCATACAGGCTGTCCATAACATAGTTGACAAATTAACTAGCAAAAATATGTTATCAAAAAAGCTTAACAAATGAATATTTTAATTTAAACTGTTTTAAAACTGATCATTTTATTGAGTAAACAATACATCTGTATGTTTTTGTTTATGTGAAATATGTAATCCTAATTAGATATTCACTCATTCTTGTAATGTAACTAGTGGTGTAATCATCATTTTAGGGATCAAACAGATTTTGCAGCTCCAGGTGGGTTTTATATGGTGAGAAATGGGCTCAAATGGCTCTTTGTACGCTGAAGGTTGCTGTCCCCTGCTCTAGCAGAATCTAGAAAATGATGCAAGACAGGATTGAGCTGAAAGCTTGTTGAAAGCATTTTCCCACACCAATCTGATCATCCACATCCACAGACATCAACACTGCATAAAATACAGAATTATAAACACTAGATCCTGGAAAACATGTAAAATCAGATAATTTTTTTTTTACTTAGTTCATTTAAAGTTAATCTATTAAAAACGACAACAACAAAACAAAGTATGAACCAAACCATGGATTTGGAGAATTATACCCCTAATAAATAGCAGTATTTATGAATCCTAACCATAGCCATTAGAGTGCCGTTTTCTCACGACATGGTTTGCCCTTTCTTAGTGTTAAAACATGGTGACTTGACTTGTGACTTAATTGACTTGTCTTGCTTGATGTTTAGCAGTGACTTGACTTTACTTACTTGAGTCTAAAACACAGTGACTTAGGACTTTCGTCAGCCTTTAAAGTTAAGACTTGAGACTAGCTTGTGACTTGCACAACTGTGAGATGTGTAACTGTTATTTGTGAACATGAACTACTTCCTCCCATAGCCACAAACCAGAGGCGTGAGACTCAAATTTCTGAAGCCATCCGGAATAAAGTCTGGAGCTGCTTCATAGACAATGAATGTGAAGCTAATTTTATAGTAATTTTTAAAATACTCAAGTAAGCTTTATTCTATAGGTAACCTTTCATATCTGAAAAGAAAATGTTCCTGTATACTGGGGTTGGGTGAACTGGCATATTGTTTGATTGATTGAGTGATTGATTGATTGATTGATTGATACTTTATGAATCCCCGAAGGGAAATTCCAATTGTCCAAGCTCATCCAATTATCACGAATGAAACAAAAAACAAAAACTAGTCGGTTCAAAGAGTTGAAGAGTCTAATTGCTGTGGGGACAAAAGACCTCCTAAATCTATCTGTTCTGCAGCACAAAGAGAGCAGCCGACTGCAATGCTATTTTTTTATGACAATGTCCACAGTGAAAAATCATGATGGACAATGATATTAATCACTGCATTTTGCTGTCATTTAAGGTTCTCTCCTCTCCTTTGTTTCACCGCAGGCGGGACTGAGCGATCCTTGCTTGAGTGTATGTTCTCTGAGTGGAGCAGAGGATAGACAGTGAACTATAGTCCATCAACCCGGTCTGAGGGGTGTGACTTGGCAGCCATGTAAAGTGCAGTGTAGATTAGGAGCATGTACAGTAAAGTTATAGCAACTTCCCTGTCATAGCGAACATCAAATGTCAACGGTGTGAGAATGTTAGAATGTTTTTTGCAGAATGAGATGTGTGCGTGCCTCACAGCAGTGTTATCAAAATCAAGTAAATCAAGTATTGTGCCCCTTTACTGTAATCTGAATCAATATGTAGAAAACTTGTGATGATGTCTAAATTATGCAAGTATTTTGGCCCTTAAGTGTAATCTGAATCAATATGTCGAAAACTTGTGATGAGTTAAAGTATAAAAGATGATGTGTAAAAGAAATGAGTGTCCTAATTTTCCTCAAGTCCATGTTAGGTAAAGTAAAGAGTTTTAACCCACATTACCAGATGAAAGTTAGATTGAAATGTGTACTATGAAGTGTGCAGAGAAAAGAAGAAATTGCAGGTGGACACAGAGAAATAGTCGTATATTTCAATGGTCAGTGAGTCAAAAGCATATATATGTCTCCAGAGCTAGTATGAAAGATCTGAGTTCACCCCTCCCTGTCTGCCTCCTTTTCCTTGGCTGACAGGTCTGTGCGTGACAACCACTTCTTTTTTTTTCCTGTTTTGATCAGAACTCGCTTGGAAAAAAGCTATTCTGACTTGTATATAAGAGATTCTGATATAAAAAGAAGAAAAAGTTATAAAAAGACAAATACTTTATTTTTGAGTCTAACTTGCTCAGAAAAGTCGATTCAGACAGTTTATTAAGACAGACAGATGTAATAAACATGACACAAGCTTTAAAATACACACACTTCTTTTCTTTTCCTGTTTTGATCACAACTTGCTTGGAAAAAGCTATTCTGACTGTTAAATAAGAGTTTCTGATAAGAAAAAGATGAAAAAGTTATGGAAAAAATACACACACTTCAAGATTTTATGTGATCCTTACAGACATCCAAATATCATATTAAAAGTTAAATACATAATGGACCAAGGTAAATTCAGAGGTTGAAATTTTGAGGCCTTTATGTCACAACGTCACACAAAGAAGTGTGTATTATGTGAATTTAGTATGTGAAGTATGTGATTAGTATATGAAAATAGTATATTCAGAAGCAGATTCTGAATATACTATTTTCATATAACTTGTGTCTATACATTGGTTTTCTAGGGTATTCTTTCACATACAACCATCAGATATGACCTGTTCTGAATGTACATGTGCATTTTGGAGGCACCCTTATGCCAAAATGTCCTTTTTTGAATCCAGTATATTAGGTCATAAATCATTCATTATCATTTAATTTTCTGCACATCCAAATTTCTCTCTATATATAATAAAAAATGTTATGCATATCAGCACAGATTGCAGTGTTTCCCCTAGGTTGACTGACTTGGCCTGGCTGGGGAGGTCGATTAGCACATTTTTCTGTTCTCTGTTTAGCATCGTCAGGCTAGGCATTGTTGCTCACACCCTTCATTTTCCAGCAGTTGGGGAAACTGACATGACTTTTCTTGGTCTTGACAAGCTGCAGTACTTCACTGTACATTTACTACCAGATTGTGACAGCTTACTGCTAACCTTTTCCTCTGCTCCACTCACATTCACCATCACTTTTCTGATGCTCACTCTATTGCTTATCGCCATGAATGTATAAAGAGAACTGGATACAGCCTTTTTGCCTCCTAAATGCCACACACATTTGAATAGCAATTTCAGCATTTGATTAGTACTAATTCTTTTACAATTTGATTTATATTTGACTCCTGAAATTATGTCCAACAGCTCAAATTCCAACAGCTGCACACAACACTGGTTGATGTTACTGTGGCTAGCTAGCAAACATTAGCTAACTACTAATGTAGAGTGACCTAAGCAGTGAAAATGGAGACTAGTGATGATTATAAATGTGTTTTATAGTACTGAGTGGTAGAAGTAAAGAAATGTCTGACATATTCTTTGTTTGAACTACTGATGGGAAGTAAGACCCCAATAACAGGCTCTTGTCAGATTTTCACACACGCACTGTACCTGCATCATGTGCCACTGCTGAGGCCTGGGGAAGGGGGGAGGGGTTACAGTGAAAATATTATACTAATATTGTAATATATTATAATGTAAATCATATTTTGTCATCATAGATACTACACATATGTCTCAGGGGTAATTCATACCCATTTTAGATGCAAATACACCTATAGGAGCATTTTGAAAGGAAAATCTGTCAAAAAAAATTAGGTTTATATGGGGCAGAACACTGACATTCACATTTTGGCATCGGAAATAAAATTTGCCATTGAAATCAAACCTTGCAATTGAAAAAAGTGTATTGTCATTGAAAAAAGCTCCACTGAAAAATAAAACACTTTAAAAAATTTAACATTTTAAAAAATTATATTCTGTCAATCTTATTATCTTATTTTATTTCAGTATTTTTGCATTAAGATTTGTTTTTCAATGTAAATCATTTTTCTTCATGTCTGTCTTTTTTTTTCAGTAAATATAAGTTTTTTTTAGTATCACCGGTTTTCAGTTTCAACTTTTTGAATGTGAAACTAATTTCATAGTAATTTTTAAAATACCCAAGTAAGCTTTTTCATATCTGAAAAACAAGATGTACCTGTACATAACTGGTATATGACAATGTCCACAGTGAAACATTGTATTGGACAATGATATTGAATGGGATATATTACTGTACTATATTACTTGTTGAGTTTCTCTCCTCTCTTCTGTTTCACCACAGGCGGGGCTGAGCGATCCTTGGAGGAGAGACTTCAGTGAAGCATGTGAAGTACTTGATTGATGACAACTACAGTCATTGCATTACTGCAATAAAATCTCTGTAAGTAAAAGGCCAATAAGAGTAATTTAATCCATGCAAAAGATGGCTAGACAATATTGGGGACTTTTAAAACAATATGTTAGAGATTCAATGGTAACTAAGTCACTGAGAGAACGCCACTCTGACAGTTTCAGAACAGGAGCTGGAGTGAAATCCAGGACCGGGCACCCAAACACATACGCTTGTCTCTCTGAGCCTAAGTAACACGCAAAAAAGAACGCAGATCTACCTGTTTCAGAAAAGGAACCTGTGTAAAAAGCAAGACTTGTGACCCAAACACATGCGCTTGTCTCTCTGAGCGTTACTAATTCACAGAGAGGACCCTCTTTTGAGAGTTTAAATACCGGAGCCAGTGTAAAAAATATGAGCAGGCGACCAAACACATACGCTTATCTCTCTGTGCCTAAATAACTGGCCAAGAGAATGCCTTTCTGACACTTTCAGAACAGGAGCCGGTGTAAAATGCAGGTACGGAAAACCAAACACACACACTTGTCTCTCCGATCCTTACTAATTCACATAGAAGACGCATTTTAACACTTTCAGAACATGAGCTGGTGTAAAAATCATGAGCAGGTGACCAAACACATACGCTTGTCTCTCTGAGCCTTACTAATTCAGAGAGAGGACGCTCTTTTGACAGTTTCAATACCGGAGCCAGTGTAAAAAGCAGGAGCAGGCGACATAGCACATATGCTTGTCTCTCTGAGCCTGGCTAACTAACTGGCCAAGAGAATGTCTTTCTGACAGTTTCAGAACAGGAGGCGGTGTAAAATGCAGGTGCGGACAACCAAAAACATACGCTTTTCTCTCTGAGCCTAACTAACTTGCAGAAAAAACGCAGTTCTAACTGTTTCAGAACTGAGCCGGTGTGAACAGCAAGAGTTGTGACCCAATCACATGCGCTTGTCTCTCTGAGCATCACTAATTCACAGAGAGGACGCTCTTTTGAAAGTTTCAATACCGGAGCCAGTGTAACATGCATGAGCAGGTGACCAAACACATACGCTTGTCTCTCTGAGCCTAACTAACTTGCAGAAAGAACGCAGTTCTAAGTGTTTCAGAACATGAGCCAGTGTGAAAAGCAAGAGTTGTGGCTCAAACACATACGCTTATCTCTCTAAGCCTTATTAATTCACAGGGAGGACGCTCTTTTGACCGTTTAAATACCGGAGCTAGTGTAAAAAGCATGAGCAGGCGACCAAGCACATACTCTTGTCTTTCTGTGCCTAAATAACTGGCCGAGAGAATTTCAGAACAGGAGCCGGTGTAAAATGCAGGTGCGGACAAACAAACATATACGCTTGTCTCTCTGAGCCTAACTAAATTGCAGAAAGAACGCAGTTTCACAACATGAGCCGGTGTGAAAAGCAAGGGTTGTGACCCAAACACATACGCTGTCTCTCTGATCATTACTAATTCACAGAGAAGACGCGTTCGAACACTTTCAGAACATGAGCTGGTGAAAAAATCATGAGCAGGCGACCAAAAAAATACGCTTATCTCTCTGTGCCTAAATAACTGGCCAAGAGAATGCCTTTCTGATTCTTTCAGAACAGGAGCCGGTGTAAAATGCAGGTGAGGACAACCAAAAACATACGCTTGTCTCTCTGAGCCTAACTAACTTGTAGAAAGAATGCAGTTCTAACTGTTTCAGAACTGAGTGGGTGTGAAAAGCAAGAGTTGTGACTCAAACACATGCGCTTGTCTCTCTGAACCTTATTAATTCACAGGGAGGACACTCTTTTGACAGTTTCAATACCGGAGCCAGTGTAAAAAGCGTGAGCAGGCGACCAAAAAAAATACGCTTGTCCCTCTTAGCCTAACTAACTTGCAGAAAGAACGCAATTCTAACTGTTTCAGAACATGAGACGGTGTGAAAAGCAAGAGTTGTGACCCAAACACATGCGCTTGTCTCTATGATCCTCACTAATTCACAGAGAGGACACTCTTTTGAAAGTATCAATACTGGAGCCAGTGTAAAAAGCATGAGCAGGCGACCAATCACATACGCTTATGTCTCGTTGCCTAAATAACTGGCCGAGAGAATGCCTTTCTGATACTTTCAGAACAGGAGCCGGTGTAAAATGCAGGCGCGGACAACCAAAAACATACGCTTGTCTCTCTGACCCTAACTAACTTGCAGAAAGAACGCAGTTCTAACTGTTTCAGAACATGAGCCGGTGTTAAAAGCAGGAGTTATGACCCAAACACATGCGCTTGTATCTCTGAGCCTTACTAATTCACAGAGAGGACGCTCTTTTGACAGTTTCAATACCGGAGCCAGTATGAAAAGCAGGAGCATTCACATTTTGGCATCGGAAATAAAATTTGCCATTGAAATCAAACCTTTCAATTGAAAAAAATGTATTGTCATTGAAAAAAAGCTGTTTCAGAACATGAGACGGTGTGAAAAGCAAGAGTTGTGACCCAAACACATGCGCTTGTCTCTATGATCCTCACTAATTCACAAAGAGGACACTCTTTTGAAAGTATCAATACTGGAGCCAGTGTAAAAAGCATGAGCAGGCGACCAATCACATACGCTTATGTCTCGTTGCCTAAATAACTGGCCAAGAGAATGCCTTTCTGATACTTTCAGAACAGGAGCCGGTGTAAAATGCAGGCGCGGACAACCAAAAACATACGCTTGTCTCTCTGACCCTAACTAACTTGCAGAAAGAACGCAGTTCTAACTGGTTCAGAACATGAGCCGGTGTGAAAAGCAGGAGTTATGACCCAAACACATGCGCTTATATCTCTGAGCCTTACTAATTCACAGAGAGGACGCTCTTTTGAAAGTTTCAATACTGGAGCCAGTGTAAATGCATGAGCAGGCGACAAACCACAGACGCTTGTCTCTCTGTGCCTAAATAACTGACCAAGAGAATTTCAGAAAAGGAGCCGGTGTAAAATGCAAGTGCGGACAATCAAACACATACGCTTGTCTCTCTGAGCCTAACTAACTTGCAGAAAAAACGCAGTTTCAACTGTTTCAGAACTGAGCAGGTTTAAAAACCAAGGGTTGTGACCCAAACACATACGCCTGTCTCTCTGATCCTTACTAATTCACAGAAAAGACGCGTTCTAACACTTTCAGAACATGAGCTGGTGTAAAAATCATGAGCAGGCGACCAAACACATACGCTTATCTCTCTGTGCCTAATTAAATTGCAGAAAGAACGCAGTTCTAACTGTTTCAGAACATGAGCCGGTGTGAAAAGCAAGAGTTATGACCCAAACACATACGCTTGTCTCTCTGAACCTTACTAATTCACAGAGAGGATGCTCTTTTGAAAGTTTCAATACTGGAGCCAGTGTAAAAGGCATGAGCAGGCGACCAAATACATACACTTGTCTCTCAGAGCCTACTTAATGTTAGAAAAAGACTTTCGATTCTGTGCGTTTCAGACGCTTAACAGGTGAAAATAAGCAAAGACAAGCTTTTCATTACCCACACTTGTCTTTTTGCCTGTTTTGATCATAATTCGCTTGGAAATGGCTATTCTCAACGTTTTATGTGAGATTCTAATAGAAATTGAAGAAAAACTTATACAAGCACATATATTGAATTTTTGAGTCTAACTCGCACTAAACAGTCGTTTCTGAGTGTTTCAGACGCTAAACAGGTGTAAATAAGCAAAAACAAGCTTTTCATTACACACACTTGTCTTTTTGCCTGTTTTGATCATAACTCGCTTGGAAATGGCTATTCTCAACGTTCTATAATAGAATCTGATATAAAAAGAAGAAAAACTTATAAAAACACATATGCTTCAGTATTGAGTCTAACTTGCCCTGAACAGTCGTTTCTGAGTGTTTCAGACGCTAAACAGGTGTAAATAAGCAAAAACAAGCTTTTCATTACACACACTTGTCTTTTTGCCTGCTTTGATCATAACTCGCTTGGAAATGGCTATTCTCAACGTTCTATAATAGAATCTGATATAAAAAGAAGAAAAACTTATAAAAACACATATGCTTCAGATTTGAGTCTCACTTGCCCTGAACAGTCGTTTCTGAGTGTTTCAGACGCTAAACAGTTGAAATTAAGCCAAAACAAGCTTTTCATGACACACACTGCCTTTTTGCCTGTTTTGATCATAACTCGCTTGGAAATGGCTATTCTCAACGTTTTATGTGAGATTCTAATAGAAAAAGAAGAAAAACTTATAAAAACACATATATTGCCGTTTTGAGTCTAACTTGCCCTGAACAGTCGTTTCTGGGTGTTTCAGAGGACAAACAAATGAAAATAAGCAAAAACAAGCTTTTAATTACACACATTTGTCTTTTTGCCTGTTTTGATCATAACTCTATTCTCAACGTTTCATAAGAATTTCTGATTTAAAAAAAGAAGAAAACGTTATGAAAAAAATACACATACTTCAAGATTTTATGTGATCCTCCAATGATATCCATTCAAATAGCATATCATTATATACATAATGGATCAATTCAGAGGTTGAAATTTTGGGGCCTTTATGTCACAACGTCACACAAAGAAGTGTATATCTCTGCTTCTGAATATACTATTTTCCTATAACTTCTTTCACATTCACATACTGAATGTATATGTGCATTTTGGGGGCACCCTTATGCCAAAATCACCTTTTTTTGTAATCCATTATCATTTGATTTCCTGCATATTCAAATTATATATAATGAAAAGCATGCATATCAGCACAGATTGCAGTGTTTCCCTAGGTTGACTGACTTGGCCCTGGCTGGGGAGGTCTATTAGCACTCTGTTCTCTGTTTAGCATCTTCAGGCTCAATGCCTAGCAAGAGCAGTTGCTAGACATTACTTTTCTTGGTCTTGACAAGCTGCAGCATTTATTAACTGACACTGTACATTTACTAGCAGATTGTTACAGCTTACTGCTAACCTTTTCTTCTGCTCCGCTTGCATTCACCATGACTTTTCTGATGCTCGCTCTATCGCTTATCGCCATGGATGTATAAAGTCATTTTAGGGATCAAACAGATTTTGCGGCTCCAGGTGGTTTTAAATGGTGAGAAATGGGCTAAAATGGCTGAAGCTTGCTGACCCCTTGTCTAGCAGAACCTAGAAAATGAAGCAAGACAGGATTGAGCTGAGAGCTTGTTGAAAGCATTTTCCCACACCTGCACTGAGCTTGAGTTGAGCTTAATATTACCACACCAATCTGATCATCCACATCCACAGACATTAAGTAAAATACAAAATAGACTACTACACTAGATCCTGGAAAACATGTTAGATCAGATCATTTATTTTTGTTGACATAGTTAATTAATTCAAAGTTAATCTGTTTAAAACAACAACAATAAACAAGGTATGAGCCAAACCATAGATTTGGAGAATTGTTATACCCCTAATAAATAGTAGTATTTATAAGTCCTAACCATAGCGCCATTTTCTCATAACATGGCTTGAGACAACGAGTGTTAGAGTTTAAAGCGCTTCTTTCATGGTGACTTGACTTGACTTAATTGGCTTGTCTTGTTTGATGTTTAGCAGTGAATTGACTTTGCTTACTTGAGTCTTAAACACAGTGACTTAGGATTTGCTTCAGCTTTAAGGTTAAGACTTGAGACTAGCTTGTGACTTGCACATGTGTACCTCTCACATCTGTTATTTGTGAACATGAACTACTTCCTCCCAAAGCCACAAACCAGAGGCATGAGACTCAAATTTTCATAGACAATGAATGTGAAACAAATTTCAGTCATTTTTAAAATACCCAAGTAAGCTTTATTCTTGTCTTGCCTTTCATATCTGAAAAACAAGTTGTACCTGTACATAACTGCTATATGACAATGTCCACAGTGAAACATTATAATGGACAATGATATTGAATGGGATAAATTACTGCATTTTACTGTCATTTTGTTGAGTTTCTCTTCCCTCTTCTTTTTCACCACAGACGGGCTAAGCGATCCTTGGAGGAGAGACTTCAGTGAAGCATGTGAAATACTTGAGTTGATAACAACTACAGTCATTGCATTACTGCAATTAAATCTCTGTGAGTAAAAGGCCAATAAGATTAATTTAATTCATGAAAAAGATGGCTAGACAATATTTGGGGCTTTTGAAAGAATATGGTAAAGATTCATTTGTCTCCACAGCTGCGTTCTCACTGAGAGAAAGCCACTCTGACAGTTTCAGAACAGGAGCTGGAGTAAAGTCCAGGACCGGAAACCCAAACACACACACTTGTCTCTCTGAGCCTAACTAACTTGCAGGAAGAACGCAGTTCTAACTGTTTCAGAACATAAGTCGGTGTGAAAAGCAAGAGTTGTGACCCAAACACATGCGCCTGTCTCTCTGAGCCTTACTAATTCACAGAGAGGACGCTCTTTTGACAGTTTCAATACCGGAGCCAGTGTAAAAAGCATGAGCAGGCGACCAAACACATACCCTTATCTGTATGCCTAAATAACTGGCCAAGAGAATGCCTTTCTGATACTTTCAGAACAGGAGCCGGTGTAAAATACAGGTGCGGAAAACCAAACACATGCGCTTGTCTCTCTGAGCCTTACTAATTCACAGGGAGGATGCACTTTTGGCAGTCTCAATACCAGAGCCAGTGCAAAAAGTATGAACAGGCTACAAAACACATACGCTTATCTCTCTGTGCCTAATTAACTGGCCAAGAGAATGCCTTTCTGATACTTTCAGAACAGCAGCCGGTGTAAAATGCAGGTGCGGACAACGAAAAACATACGCTTGTCTCTCTGAGCCTAACTAACTTGAAGAAAGAACGCAGTTCTAACTGTTTCAGAACTGAGCGGGTGTAAAATGCAAGACTTGTGACCCAAACACATACGCTCGTCTCTGTGAGCCTTACTAATTCACAGAGAGGGCGCTCTTTTGACAGTTTCAATACCGGAGCCAGTGTAAAATGCAGGTGCGGACAACCAAAAACATACACTTGTTTCTCTGAACCTAACTAACTTGCAGAAAGAACGCAGTTCTAACTGTTTCAGAACATGAGCCGGTGTGAAAAGCAAGAGTTATGACTCAGACAAATGCGCTTGTCTCTCTGAGCCTTACTAATTCACAGAGAGGACGCTCTTTTGAATGTTTCAATACCGGAGTCAGTGTAAAATGCAGGTGCGGACAACCAAAAACACACACTTGTCTCGCTGAGCCTAACTAACTTGCACAAAGAACGCAGTTCTAACTGTTTCCGAACATGAGCCGGTGTTAAAAGCAAGAGTTGTGACCCAAACACATGCACTTGTCTCTCTGAGCCTTACTAATTCACAGAGAGGACGCGCTTTTGGCAGTCTCAATACCAGAGCAGGCGACAAAACACATACGCTTGTCTCTCTGTGCCTAAATAACTGGACAAGAGAATGCCTTTCTGATACTTTCAGAACAGCAGCCGGTGTAAAATGCAGGCGCGGACAACCAAAAACATACGCTTGTCTCTCTGACCCTAACTAACTTGCACAAAGAACGCAGTTCTAACTGTTTCCGAACATGAGCCGGTGTTAAAAGCAAGAGTTGTGACCCAAACACATGCACTTGTCTCTCTGAGCCTTACTAATTCACAGAGAGGACGCTCTTTTGACAGTTTCAATACGGAAACCAGTGTAAAAAGCATGAGCAGGCGACCAAACACATACGCTTATCGCTGTGTACCTAAATAACTGGCCAAGAGAATTCCTTTCTGACACTTTCAGAACAGGAGCCGGTGTAACATGCAGTTGCGGACAACCAAAAAAGTACACTTGTCTCTCTGAGCCTAACTAACTTGCAGAAAGAACGCAGTTTCACAACATGAGCCGGTGTGAAAAGCAAGAGTTGTGACCCAAATACATGAGATTGTCTCTTTGAGCCTAACTAATTTACAGAGAGGACGCTCTTTTGACAGTTTCAATACCGGAGCCAGTGTAAAAAGTATAAGCAGGCGACTTTCTCATACTCTCAGAACAGGAGCCGGTGTAGAATGCAGGTGTGGACAACTAAAAACATACACTTGTCTCTCTGAGCCTAACTAACTTGCACAAAGAACGCAGTTCTAACTGTTTCAGAACATGAGCCGGTGTGAAAAGCAAGAGTTGTCACCCAAACACATGCGCTTGTCTCTCTGAGCCTAACTAACTTGCAGAAAGAACGCAGTTCTAACTGTTTCAGAACATGAGCCGGTGTGAAAAACAAGAGTTGTTACCCAAACACATGCGCCTGTCTCTCTGAGCCTTACTAATTCACAGGGAGGATGCTCTTTTTTACAGTTTCAATACCGGAGCCAGTGTAAAATGCAGGTGCGGAAAACCAAAAACATACACTTGTCTCGCTGAGCCTAACTAACTTGCAGAAAGAACGCAGTTGTAACTGTTTCAGAACATGAGCCGGTGTTAAAAGCAAGAGTTGTGACCCAAACACATGCGCTTGTCTCTCTGAGCCTTACTAATTCAAAGAGAGGACGCTCTTTTGAAAGTTTCAATACCGGAGCCAGTGTAAAAAGCATGAGCAGGCGACCAAACACATACGCTTATCTGTGTGCCTAAATAACTGGACAAGAGAATGCCTTTCTGATACTTTCAGAACAGCAGCCGGTGTAAAATGCAGGTGCGGACAACGAAAAACATACACTTGTCTCTCTGAGCCTAACTAACTTGAAGAAAGAACGCAGTTCTAACTGTTTCAGAACTGAGCGGGTGTAAAATGCAAGACTTGTGACCCAAACACATACGCTCGTCTCTGTGAGCCTTACTAATTCACAGAGAGGGCGCTCTTTTGACAGTTTCAATACCGGAGCCAGTGTAAAATGCAGGTGCGGACAACCAAAAACATACACTTGTTTCTCTGAACCTAACTAACTTGCAGAAAGAACGCAGTTGTAACTGTTTCAGAACATGAGCCGGTGTGAAAAGCAAGAGTTATGACTCAGACAAATGCGCTTGTCTCTCTGAGCCTTACTAATTCACAGAGAGGACGCTCTTTTGAATGTTTCAATACCGGAGTCAGTGTAAAATGCAGGTGCGGACAACCAAAAACACACACTTGTCTCGCTGAGCCTAACTAACTTGCACAAAGAACGCAGTTCTAACTGTTTCCGAACATGAGCCGGTGTTAAAAGCAAGAGTTGTGACCCAAACACATGCACTTGTCTCTCTGAGCCTTACTAATTCACAGAGAGGACGCGCTTTTGGCAGTCTCAATACCAGAGCAGGCGACAAAACACATACGCTTGTCTCTCTGTGCCTAAATAACTGGACAAGAGAATGCCTTTCTGATACTTTCAGAACAGCAGCCGGTGTAAAATGCAGGCGCGGACAACCAAAAACATACGCTTGTCTCTCTGACCCTAACTAACTTGCACAAAGAACGCAGTTCTAACTGTTTCCGAACATGAGCCGGTGTTAAAAGCAAGAGTTGTGACCCAAACACATGCACTTGTCTCTCTGAGCCTTACTAATTCACAGAGAGGACGCTCTTTTGACAGTTTCAATACGGAAACCAGTGTAAAAAGCATGAGCAGGCGACCAAACACATACGCTTATCGCTGTGTACCTAAATAACTGGCCAAGAGAATTCCTTTCTGACACTTTCAGAACAGGAGCCGGTGTAACATGCAGTTGCGGACAACCAAAAAAGTACACTTGTCTCTCTGAGCCTAACTAACTTGCAGAAAGAACGCAGTTTCACAACATGAGCCGGTGTGAAAAGCAAGAGTTGTGACCCAAATACATGAGATTGTCTCTTTGAGCCTAACTAATTTACAGAGAGGACGCTCTTTTGACAGTTTCAATACCGGAGCCAGTGTAAAAAGTATAAGCAGGCGACTTTCTCATTCTCTCAGAACAGGAGCCGGTGTAGAATGCAGGTGTGGACAACTAAAAACATACACTTGTCTCTCTGAGCCTAACTAACTTGCACAAAGAACGCAGTTCTAACTGTTTCAGAACATGAGCCGGTGTGAAAAGCAAGAGTTGTCACCCAAACACATGCGCTTGTCTCTCTGAGCCTAACTAACTTGCAGAAAGAACGCAGTTCTAACTGTTTCAGAACATGAGCCGGTGTGAAAAACAAGAGTTGTTACCCAAACACATGCGCCTGTCTCTCTGAGCCTTACTAATTCACAGGGAGGATGCTCTTTTTTACAGTTTCAATACCGGAGCCAGTGTAAAATGCAGGTGCGGAAAACCAAAAACATACACTTGTCTCGCTGAGCCTAACTAACTTGCAGAAAGAACGCAGTTGTAACTGTTTCAGAACATGAGCCGGTGTTAAAAGCAAGAGTTGTGACCCAAACACATGCGCTTGTCTCTCTGAGCCTTACTAATTCAAAGAGAGGACGCTCTTTTGAAAGTTTCAATACCGGAGCCAGTGTAAAAAGTATGAGCAGGTGACCAAACACATACGCTTATCTGTGTGCCTAAATAACTGGACAAGAGAATGCCTTTCTGATACTTTCAGAACAGCAGCCGGTGTAAAATGCAGGTGCGGACAACGAAAAACATACACTTGTCTCTCTGAGCCTAACTAACTTGAAGAAAGAACGCAGTTCTAACTGTTTCAGAACTGAGCGGGTGTAAAATGCAAGAGTTGTGACCCAAACACATACGCTCGTCTCTGTGAGCCTTACTAATTCACAGGGAGGACGCTCTTTTGACAGTTTCAATACCGGAGCCAGTGTGAAAAGTATGAGCATGGGACAAAACACATACGCTTATTTCTCTGTGCCTAACTAACTTGCAGAAAGAATGCAGTTCTAACTGTTTCAGAACATGAACCAGTGTTGAAAGCAAGAGTTCTGACCCAAACACATGCGCTTGTCTCTCTGAGACTTACTAATTCACAGGGAGAATGCACTTTTGGCAGTCTCAATACCAGAGCAGGCGACAAAACACATACACTTGTCTCTCTGTGCCTAAATAACTGGACAAGAGAATGCCTTTCTGATACTTTCAGAACAGCAGCCGGTGTGAAATGCAGGTGTGGATAACCAAACACACACGCTTGTCTCTCTGAGCCTAACTAATTTGCAGAAAGGATGCAATTCTAACTGTTTCAGAACTGAGCGGGTGTAAAAAGCAAGGGTTGTTACCCAAACACATACGCTTGTCACTCTGAGCCTTACTAATTCACAGAGAGGACGCTCTTTTGACAGTTTCAATACCGGAGCCAGTGTAAAATGCAGGTGCGGACAACCAAAAACATACACTTGTCTCTCTGAGCCTAACTAACTTGCAGAAAGAACGCAGTTCTAACTGTTTCAGAACATGAGCCGGTGTTAAAATCAAGAGTTGTGACCCAAACACATGCGCTTGTCTCTCTGAGCCTAAATAACTGGCCAAGAGAATGCCTTTCTGATACTTTCAGAACAGCAGCCGGTGTAAAATGCAGGTGCGGACAACCAAAAACATGCGTCTGTCTCTCTGAGCCTAACTAACTTGCAGAAAGAACGCAGTTCTAACTGTTTCAGAACATGAGCCGGTTTGAAAAGCAAGAGCTGTGACCCAAACACATGCTCTTGTCTCTCTGAGCCTCACTAATTCACAGAGAGGACGCTCTTTTGACAGTTTCAATACCGGAGCCAGTGTAAAAAGCACGTGCATGCGACCAAACACATACGCTTATCTCTCTGTGCCTAAGAAACTGGCCAAGAGAATGCCTTTCTGATACTTTGAGAATAGGAGCAGGTGTAAAATGCAGATGCGGAAAACCAAACACACACGCTTGTCTCTCTGAGCCTAACTAATTTGCAGAAAGAACGCAGTTCTAACTGTTTCAGAACTGAGCCGGTGTGAAAAGCAAGGGTTGTGACCCAAACACATACGCTTTTCTTTCTGAGCCTCACTAATTCACAGAGAGGACGTGTTCTAGCACTTTCAGAACATGAGCCGGTGTAAAATGCAGGTGCGGACAACCAAACACATACGCATGTCTCTCTGAGCCTAACTAACTGGCCAAGAGAATGCCTTACTGACAGTTTCAGAACAGGAGCCAGTGTAAAATGCAGGTGCGGACAACCAACACATACGCTTGTCTCTCTGAGCCTAACTAATTCGCAGAGACAACGCAGTTCTTTTTCAGAAAAGGATCCCGTGTAAAAAGCAAGACTTGTGATCCAAACATATACGCTTGTCTCTCTGAGCCTTACTAATTCACATAGAGGACACGTTCTGACAGTTTCAGAACATGAGCCGTTGTAAAAATCATGAGCAGGTGACCAAAGAGCCTAACTAATGTTAGAGAAAGACATATACTTTATGTCTGACTTAAACTCGCTCAGAACACTTGTTTCTGACAGGTTTAGAGGATGAACAGGTGTAAATGAACAAGAAAAAATATTTTAATTCAACACGATCTCATCCCTAACGCGTCAAATACTGCCGCTTGGTCAGTGGCCCCACACTTCAAAATATGACGCTCTAGGTACCCCTTTCGCATCAGTTCTGCATTCGCAGGGCTGTTCAACAAATTTCAACAGAGTAGTGACCCAGTCGAAATTATGCCGTTTATTCTTTCCCCTTGAAGTTCATAGACCAACGTAATAGTTTGTGGCCACTCTCAAAAGGTGCTAAACTAATGTCATGGCGCATTCTCCCTGTTTATTTTTATTACTTGTTTCTCTCTCTTTCTACCACTTCTGTGCTGTTTGCTCCCATTTTTACATGCATACACTGTCTTTTCAAAATACATTTCCGTGGTCACAGGAAACACCTAAATAAGAGCAATACAAAAAATATATTACAAGCGCACAAGGACGAGGCTGCATCTAACCTATGCGACAATACAATATCATATATATCATCATATATTTAAAAATAGGGTTTGTCTTTGGCCCACTGAGGCAAAATTACAGCAGATAATGAGTTTATATGTTACTAATCGCGGTGACGGAAGAAGTGGTGCATGCAGGGTAATGTGGTTTGTTCTGGAGGTGGACTTTTGTCATACATCCATGGCTAACTTTGATAAACATGCATACAAATGCATCACGATATCTCTTTCTATCGTGTTCTGAACATAGATCATCTAGATGCATTAGTCTCTGTGATTAGTCTGGTTGTTGTAAATATTTGATATATTCAGTAGTTGTGTTGTTTTATGAACCTATTTTAGGACCCTACTTTACAAAACAGAAGAACTGCCATCCCAAAAACGCTGTTTATGAAACACTCACTAAAATATCTTAAACAAACCAACATCTTAACTTTTTGTTAACATAGACCATTTAGATGCAGAGTGATTATTAGTTCGGGTGTATTAAATGTTGATATATTCAACAGATAGACCTTTTCACGACCCTATCTTACCGCCCTACTCTACAACCAGAAGAACTACAACTGTGGTGCTTATTTGTATCAAGAAGCATGGCGAGGCTCATGGGAATTGTAGTTTTAAAAACATATTAGCGTTTTTAATATAATTGAAGTTGTAAATACTAAACTGAGAGTACACTAGGGAGTTTAAGGGGACGATAAACACATTTGTGTAATCAGATTTTAAATATCTAATTCCTTTATGAGTGTAAATTAATTTTAACCATATTTTACCCATATCTGACAGCGTCCCCAATTGTTGACTATATTCACATGATAGCTGAGGCCCAGAGCTCTCTATAACAGTTGGTCCCATGTCTGTACCCCCTTTTGTTGATGAATTATAAGCCTTCAAATGTGCACTGAGGTCAAGGTTCAAAAGTCAGTTTTTCAAAGCAGGAGCCATGTGGAATCTTCATACTTACAAATGTTATTTTCCAAGTTGAGACCTTTCCAACAATGTATTTGATGAATATCTATGACAAAGTTTTAATTTTCACATTTCAAGGACACAAGCCGCCCAAGGCCTATTTTCAGAGAGCACAGGGTTATTAAACTGGAATTCACAATTAATCATATATGCGCATGTTAATTTTTGCTCTCTTCACCTCCATAAATTTCATACACTTCATTTATTTGTCCATAGCACAGACCATAGACTATTTCCTTTGTACAGTCACTTCAAGTTTTATAGCAATAAGCAATAAGGCATCATATCCTATCTCAAAACTATTAGCCTACTATTCCATACTGTAAATAGATCTAAAGTTTTCGGTTTAATTTTAATATTACTTTGTTTCATTATTATTATTAAGAATGATAATGGGGGAGCTAAGGCGCATTCTTTGTATGTGCGCATTGGCTAAAAAAAAAAAAAGGATTCTGATCTGGTCATGCTGATATAGAATCCTAAAACCAAGAATCATGATAGAGCTACACCAAATACATTTTTGGAAAGGTCTCGGGTTGGAAAATAACATATGTAAGTATGAAGATACCACATGGCTCCTGCTTTGAAAAACTGACCTTTGAACCTTGACCTCCGTGCATATTTGAAGGCTTATAATTCATCAACAAAAGGGGGTACAGACATGGCACCAACTGTTATAGAGAACTCTGGGCCTCAGCTATCATGTGAATATAGTCAACAATTGGTGACGCTCTCATAAAAAGGGGTAAAATATGGTTAAAATTAATTTTCACTCATAAAGCAATTAGATATTTAAAATCTGATTACACAAATGTGTTTATCGTCCCCTTAAACTCTCTAGTGTACTTTCAGTTTAGTATTTACAACTTCCTAATATATTAAAAACGCTAATATGTATTTAAAACTACAATTCCCATGAGCCTCGCCATGTTTCTTGATACAAATAAGCACCACAGTTGTAGTTCTTCTGGTTGTAGAGTAGGGCAGTAAGATAGGGTTGTGAGAAGATCTATCTGTTGAATATATCAAACATTTAATACACCCGAACTAATAATCACACTGCATCTAAATTATCTATATCAACTAAAAGTTAAGATGTTGGTTTGTTTAAGATATTTTCGTGAGTGTTTCAAAAACATAAACGTTTTTGGGATGGCAGTTGTTCTGTTTTGTAAAGTAGTCGTAAAATAGGTTCATAAAACAACATAACTACTGAATATATCAAATATTTACAACAACTAGACTAATTACACTGAATCTAAATGATGTTGCTTTATTTTAGACGTGTGTGTGTGTGTGTGTGTGTGTGTGTGTGTCTGTGTGTGTGTGTGTGTGTTTGTGTGTGCGTGCGTGTGTGTTTGCGCGCGTGCCGACATTTTTTGACTCTTTTGGCGGACTGAAAACCCACCAACTCGTTTTGCTTGCAACCTCGGGTTTTCAAGAATGAAGATGTCATTTCAATGTAGACACACGTGGGGTCGCTAGTCTGTCTGGTTCGTTGAGCCACCCACTGTCTGTCAAAAGAGCGACGAAGAAGACGAAGTAACGTGATGTGTTTCCTGTCCGAGATGTAAACATTCCCAGTTAACAGCATGCAAAGTGCATTGCGAATGATTATTTAAGCACAACTCTGAGGGGCTGTTTTCCTCCTCCTCTTGTTTTCATTCTAAAGTAAAAAGACAATAAAAAAGGGGGTGTTATGGTGGGGGGGGGGGTCATTTTGTGGGACCTTACTACGCATGACGTCACTGGGAATTCCCATTGACACATTTAGGATTTCTTTCGACACGCCACACGCGCATAATACAAAGACATCATGGTCACCATTTTTAATTACTTCTCATTTGATTTCGAGAAAAAACGATAGAAAGAGAGATCGTGATGCACTTCGTATGTTTATCAAAGTTAGCCATGGATGTATTATAAAAGTCCACCTCCAAAACAAACAACATTACCCGGCATGCACCACTTCTTCCGTCACCGCGATTAGCAACATACAAATAATAGCATATAAACTCATTATCTGCTGTAATTTTGCCTCAGTGTTGTCGGGGCCAAAGACAAACCCTATTTCTAAATATATGATTATTATTACATTGTCACATAGGTTAGATGCAGCCTCGTCCCTGTGTGCTTGTAATATATCTTTAGTATTGCGCTTATTTAGCTGTTTCCTGTGACCACGGAAATGTATTTTGAAAAGACAGTGTATGTATGTAAAAATGGGAGCAAACAGCACAGCAGTGGTAATACAAAGCACGGGGAGAGAAACAAGTGATAAATATAAACAAGGAGAATGCGCTATGACATTAGTTTAGCACCTTTCGAGAATGGCCACAAGCTATTACGTTGGTCTATGAACTTCAAGAGGAAAGAATAAACGGCATAATTTCGACTGAGTCACTACTCCGTTGATATATGTTGAACAGCCCTGCGCGCGCAGAACTGACCCGAAAGGGGTACCCAGAGCGTCATACGTTGAAATGTCGGGCCACTGACCAAGCGGCAGTATTGTTGGTAATACAGGGTCATATCGGCCAAGAAGTTCTATGACGGACAAAAAAGTTTCCATTGTTGTTTCTCCCAATTTCGAACAACCTGCACGGAAACGGAGTTACTGGATGCAAGTGTCATGGTAACATCAACCATTCTTGTCAATACCTCGGACCAAATTTCCAGTTGTCCAGGCCAAATTATGACACACTGATTTCCTCTCACCAAAAAGCCAAACAGGGCTCACAATAGACACGATCCATTTTTGGGGAGTACCAAAAATGGATCGCCATTTGTGTGGTATCTATGAACCTTTTTGATATTCTGTTGTAATACTCGTTGGAAAAGCACCTGCCTTTTGTATCTCTAGGGTACGGACCTTCAAATCTGCATAGTCCCTGCCTCAAAATAAAAATGTTCACATTTGCATCTGTAATATCTACAGGGAAATTTGCCCTGTCCCTGGGGTAAGATATACCAGTTTTAAGAGCTGATTCCGGGCTAATTTGAGATGCAGAGCTATCTGAGGCTATGTCACTGCTGCTATTCGCTTTTGTTGGCTGGTTGGTTGTAGATAGGGGCGCTCTGGGTTCTCCTTCAACCGACACTGAATCGACTGAATGCTCCCCCTGACTGGATTGTGGTGACGCTGCGGGCCTGCGCTCTCCCTGTCCTAGCGCTGAAGCTAAACTTTGAATATTCCGTTAACATTTTTATTATAGCTTGTGTTTTTATTTATGAAATAGCCTATCCTGTATTTATGACACTTGTTTGGCAGCAACTTAGCAATATTTTTCTCTGTGTGTGGGCTGTAGTCGTTTTTGTGCCTAAAGACTACGATACCAAGTGGCTAGCTTACACACAGCTGGTGCAACCCAGTGCAGAAATAGTTATTTATAACCTAACCCCGTAGGTTAGGCTATATGAAAGCCTAATAACATTATATTATTCCGAAAAAAAAAGAAAAAAAAACCCCAGCATAACATATAGGCAAAGTAACGTCACACAATAAGGCTATTTAAAAACTGTTCATCTTGGCAAAATGGTTGATAACTGTATAGTAGCTGAACAATGTCAACTATGCAGGAACCCACCTGCTGACATACTGCATCCTTGTTCACGTCTGACAGGATTTAGAGTTCCGAATAAGACGTTATTTTTGTTAGTTTGGAAGAAAATTCCTCAGATTTCTCTTTGTTATGTCGCTTTTGGACACCGCTCAGATATTTTCGTTTCATTTTGTCTCTGACAGCGACAGCGGTGCTGATGCTAATGTATTAATTGGACCAAAAGTCCCCAAGTATCAAACAGTAAAATTTTAATTTAATTTAAAATATTTGTTTTATGTGTATGTTCAAAATACAGAAAAGATAATGACCGGACCTGGGGGGGGGGGGGGGGGACAAAGTTTTACAGGCGACCCTCCCCACCCCCCATTCATATAAGGGTATAGTATACTCCGTAAAATATACGCTGCGGGGGCATCTTTAAGGCCCAGATGCACAAGGTGCATAAGGAAGAAAATAGAGAAAACAGGAGAAGGAAAGAACGCCAATCTACGGGTATGTCCTCTTTTGTTAACATTAAAAAGCTGTTTTGTGTGTAACCTTAGACGTTTCATCTGTAGCAGCTAATGATGCTAGCTAGCTATTAGAGCTGTTGAAATGGATATGAATCGAATTGATTGCCAGTAGCAGCTATTTGGATAACTGCTCCTTCCTACAACGTAAGGCACTGTGCTGAAATTTCACTGACCAATATCTATAAATAACGCTATAAATAATGATTTCTGCACTGGGTTGCACCAGCTGTGTGTAAGCTAGCCACTTGGTATCGTAGGTTGCTTATAACAGGCTAATAAGGCTAATATCTAACCATCCAGATGCACCCAGGAAATATCTGAAGAATATATATATATATATATGTGTGTGTGTGTGTGTGTGTGTGTGTGTGTGTGTGTGTGTGTGTGTGTGTGTGCGTGTGTGTGTGTGTAAATAAGAGACTGCATTTATACCTGTCATCTAGTCAAAGGACAATGCAAGACAAAGATGTTTATCTTTGATATTTATGTTGTACATTATAGAAAGTGTTTATTTAAATGTTAAACAAGATTTTGAAATAATCCTAAAGCTAATATATATATAAGCAAAACGGTTGTTTTAATGTGAAGTTTAAGTATTCACAGTTAAGAATTAAATTACATTAAGAATCTGTAAGAAACCTTTATGTGGAACATTCCAGAGGGGGAAGATGTGATGAATGAAATGTGTTTTGTGACTTTAAGACCTGTGGGGATGCGCAAACGGTTGAAACAGTTGTAACATTTGTAACGGTTGTAACGGTTGTTGATAGTTTTTGACAAAGCAATAAAAGAGCAGTAAAAAGTTAAGCTCACGACAAGCGTCCGAGTTGGTCCTTTTATAACATACAGTAAGACTGAATACCCACAACATTACAGCATACAATAATAATAATTATATACATACATATATATATATATATATATATATATATATATATATATATATATATATATATATATATATATATATATATATATATATATGCCATGTGAAGCATGCTCGCTGGCAGGTTAGCTTCAACAAACCCTGAGTTTCTCTCTGTGTCCTCCCTCTTAACTCAGTCCGTATAAAAGCATTCAGTAGCGGAGGATTACTATCTAAATCCTGGTTGGATATTAATTAATTACTCAGAACTTTGTAAAGTTACCGCTTTTATGCACATCAGTCTTGTAAAGCGTTTTTTTTTTCTCGCATTCAGATATTAAACAGCGTGAGTTTAGCGTCAGCTCAGAATAAAATCGACAGCTCTTAGTTTGTAAGAGCAGCTCATGCACTGAAATCATTATAACATTGTGCTAATGTTTATTAGCAAATAATATGTAACCTCAATTTAAATTTGAAACATCAGGAAGAAGCTTGAGACACGTGGGCTCAATGAATAATATATCTATATATAATTTATAAAATATAAATAATAATATCTCCATCACTCATGATGTGATTGGTCGCACTGATCATTCCTATATTTTAACAGCATTTCAGTGTGACTATATACTACATTTGTTGAAGCAGCAGAAATAAAGTCACTGAATGCTGTTGAGCCGAAATACAAATAGATGTCTAAAAATTTGAAATAGTATTTTAATCTGGACGGCTTTTCAAGTACAAATCACCGAACACGTTATTACTGAATCAGATTGAGAGCTTACGGTCACGTCTCTGTGGTTTTGATCTATGATTTCAAGATAAAAGATGTGCAACATGTGGTGGGGGGAAGGGGGGATGTTTGCGCGCGCGCCAACATTTTACGAATTACTCTTTTGGTGGACTGAAACCCACCAACTCGCAACCTCGGGTTTTCAAGAATGAAGATGTCATTTCAATATAGACACACGTGGGGTCGCTAGTCTGTCTGGTTCGTTGAGCCATCCACTGTCTGTCAAAAGAGCGATGAAGAAGAAGTCAAGCCAAAAAAAGGGGGTGTTGTAGGGGGCGGGGAGAGGGGGGGGGGGGGGTCCATTTTGTGGGACCTTACTACGCATGACGTCACTGGGAATTCCCTTTGACACATTTAGTATTTCTTTCTTTTTTCAGTCCCTTCTTATGAGGTTAGAAAACAATGGCCAGAAAATTTGAGTTCGTCATTTCTTTCTCTCATTTTATTCTTCACAGCAATGGCAGGCGGTTACTTAAAAAAGCGGTCATAATGCGCAAATCATCAGATGTCAGTGGAGATACAAGATAATTTTGCCAATTATAAATCAATCCATTAATTAAAATTAGTACCGGCACGTTGAAAAAGGACAAATCCAGGTGTGTTAAGAAAAACGCAGAATGCAATTTAGTTGTGTGGGAACGTAATTTTGAGGAGACAGGGTGACTCTGATCAGCTGTTCTGAAACCGAAAACTCAGAGTTTCCCATCTTGAGATTCATCCACTCAGAGTTCAGGGTTAGACTCAGAGTTTGCTAAACCTGCTTTCTGAAACAGGCCCCTGGTGTGTTCTTGGTTGACATACGGCTTGCCTGTGGCCCAGATCTGGGAGCCAAGTGCCATCATTCCATGCGGCATGTGGGCTGGATGAAAGTGCTGAAAGTGTTGGGTGTGAGCCGGATCAGGTCCACAGAAATTTTGCTATCTGGGTATGGTATTAATATTAGCGACTGGGGCACAATTCAAATTCAAATAAGCTTTATTGGCATGACAGAAACCTACAGAAAAAGCACTACAGAAAATTATTGACACTGACAGATTAATATTCATACAATAATATGTAAATATAAACAATAATATTAAATACAATATAATAAAATGCATTTTTATAGAGTTCCACTGGTCCCAGAAGGAGTTAGACTCTCTTCAAGTAATCACAGCTGTTTCTCAGTATGGTTTATCTTTTTGGTTTTGATTGTATTGATATGTCTTGAGAGCTTCACAGTACTGAAGGTGAAGGCTCTGTGTTTGAGGTTAGATCATTTTCTAGCTTCATTTTTCAGGTTTTGACATTCTTTGTCAAACTATTGGTTCTTGTCTGTTTTTCTTTTCCTTGTACGTAGTTTTATTTGCTGTTTTGTTGAAGATGTAATTTATATTTTGGACAGTCTGGGTATTCTGTATACTTTTGTAGTAATAATTGAATCTCCTCACTATTGCTGGCCTCTTGGTACGTCTCAGTGCCGCCTGGGGCCCATCTGTATGTCCTCAGTATTTTGAACAGCTTTTTGTGTGTGCCTCTTAAGTATTTCGAAACATCAGTAGGCATAGATTATTCTTTATAATCAGTTTATGTCAGTGAAAAGGTCACATTGTGTTGATCATAACAAAATTTTACATCCCTTAATAACTCAGCCTGTAGATGGATATATGAAATTGCAGAAGATTTTGCCAGTTGAGACAAATACAAATTCAAACTGGTTGACCACTCATTCTTGTAAATCTGAGTTTAATAAAACAACCTGTTACTAAAAACAGGAAAAGAGAGGGAGAGGAGGAAGATGGAGGAGACTGACAGGGCTGAAGGAGCAGGTCTGATGGAGGTCAGTGATCAAGAAGTACATTACATCCACACAGGTTGGAGTTTTGTATACCATATCTTAAAACGTCTTAATGATCTGTGAGGCGGATTTATGATTAAAAATACTTTAATCATTAAGAATTTTAAAGTCTTTAAAAAAATAAATAAATAAAATGGGAGAATAGACACAAGAACTCCTAAAAATTTGTTACCTAAATTAAAGCATTTAGTCAGTCTGTAATGGCATACAGGCTGTCCATAACATAGTTGACAAATTAACTAGCAAAAATATGTTATCAAAAAAGCTTAACAAATGAATATTTTAATTTAAACTGTTTTAAAACTGATCATTTTATTGAGTAAACAATACATCTGTATGTTTTTGTTTATGTGAAATATGTAATCCTAATTAGATATTCACTCATTCTTGTAATGTAACTAGTGGTGTAATCATCATTTTAGGGATCAAACAGATTTTGCAGCTCCAGGTGGGTTTTATATGGTGAGAAATGGGCTCAAATGGCTCTTTGTACGCTGAAGGTTGCTGTCCCCTGCTCTAGCAGAATCTAGAAAATGATGCAAGACAGGATTGAGCTGAAAGCTTGTTGAAAGCATTTTCCCACACCAATCTGATCATCCACATCCACAGACATCAACACTGCATAAAATACAGAATTATAAACACTAGATCCTGGAAAACATGTAAAATCAGATAATTTTTTTTTTACTTAGTTCATTTAAAGTTAATCTATTAAAAACGACAACAACAAAACAAAGTATGAACCAAACCATGGATTTGGAGAATTATACCCCTAATAAATAGCAGTATTTATGAATCCTAACCATAGCCATTAGAGTGCCATTTTCTCACGACATGGTTTGCCCTTTCTTAGTGTTAAAACATGGTGACTTGACTTGTGACTTAATTGACTTGTCTTGCTTGATGTTTAGCAGTGACTTGACTTTACTTACTTGAGTCTAAAACACAGTGACTTAGGACTTTCGTCAGCCTTTAAAGTTAAGACTTGAGACTAGCTTGTGACTTGCACAACTGTGAGATGTGTAACTGTTATTTGTGAACATGAACTACTTCCTCCCATAGCCACAAACCAGAGGCGTGAGACTCAAATTTCTGAAGCCATCCGGAATAAAGTCTGGAGCTGCTTCATAGACAATGAATGTGAAGCTAATTTTATAGTAATTTTTAAAATACTCAAGTAAGCTTTATTCTATAGGTAACCTTTCATATCTGAAAAGAAAATGTTCCTGTATACTGGGGTTGGGTGAACTGGCATATTGTTTGATTGATTGAGTGATTGATTGATTGATTGATTGATACTTTATGAATCCCCGAAGGGAAATTCCAATTGTCCAAGCTCATCCAATTATCACGAATGAAACAAAAAACAAAAACTAGTCGGTTCAAAGAGTTGAAGAGTCTAATTGCTGTGGGGACAAAAGACCTCCTAAATCTATCTGTTCTGCAGCACAAAGAGAGCAGCCGACTGCAATGCTATTTTTTTATGACAATGTCCACAGTGAAAAATCATGATGGACAATGATATTAATCACTGCATTTTGCTGTCATTTAAGGTTCTCTCCTCTCCTTTGTTTCACCGCAGGCGGGACTGAGCGATCCTTGCTTGAGTGTATGTTCTCTGAGTGGAGCAGAGGATAGACAGTGAACTATAGTCCATCAACCCAGTCTGAGGGGTGTGACTTGGCAGCCATGTAAAGTGCAGTGTAGATTAGGAGCATGTACAGTAAAGTTATAGCAACTTCCCTGTCATAGCGAACATCAAATGTCAACGGTGTGAGAATGTTAGAATGTTTTTTGCAGAATGAGATGTGTGCGTGCCTCACAGCAGTGTTATCAAAATCAAGTAAATCAAGTATTGTGCCCCTTTACTGTAATCTGAATCAATATGTAGAAAACTTGTGATGATGTCTAAATTATGCAAGTATTTTGGCCCTTAAGTGTAATCTGAATCAATATGTCGAAAACTTGTGATGAGTTAAAGTATAAAAGATGATGTGTAAAAGAAATGAGTGTCCTAATTTTCCTCAAGTCCATGTTAGGTAAAGTAAAGAGTTTTAACCCACATTACCAGATGAAAGTTAGATTGAAATGTGTACTATGAAGTGTGCTGAGAAAAGAAGAAATTGCAGGTGGACACAGAGAAATAGTCGTATATTTCAATGGTCAGTGAGTCAAAAGCATATATATGTCTCCAGAGCTAGTATGAAAGATCTGAGTTCACCCCTCCCTGTCTGCCTCCTTTTCCTTGGCTGACAGGTCTGTGCGTGACAACCACTTCTTTTTTTTTCCTGTTTTGATCAGAACTCGCTTGGAAAAAAGCTATTCTGACTTGTATATAAGAGATTCTGATATAAAAAGAAGAAAAAGTTATAAAAAGACAAATACTTTATTTTTGAGTCTAACTTGCTCAGAAAAGTCGATTCAGACAGTTTATTAAGACAGACAGATGTAATAAACATGACACAAGCTTTAAAATACACACACTTCTTTTCTTTTCCTGTTTTGATCACAACTTGCTTGGAAAAAGCTATTCTGACTGTTAAATAAGAGTTTCTGATAAGAAAAAGATGAAAAAGTTATGGAAAAAATACACACACTTCAAGATTTTATGTGATCCTTACAGACATCCAAATATCATATTAAAAGTTAAATACATAATGGACCAAGGTAAATTCAGAGGTTGAAATTTTGAGGCCTTTATGTCACAACGTCACACAAAGAAGTGTGTATTATGTGAATTTAGTATGTGAAGTATGTGATTAGTATATGAAAATAGTATATTCAGAAGCAGATTCTGAATATACTATTTTCATATAACTTGTGTCTATACATTGGTTTTCTAGGGTATTCTTTCACATACAACCATCAGATATGACCTGTTCTGAATGTACATGTGCATTTTGGAGGCACCCTTATGCCAAAATGTCCTTTTTTGAATCCAGTATATTAGGTCATAAATCATTCATTATCATTTAATTTTCTGCACATCCAAATTTCTCTCTATATATAATGAAAACTGTTATGCATATCAGCACAGATTGCAGTGTTTCCCCTAGGTTGACTGACTTGGCCTGGCTGGGGAGGTCGATTAGCACATTTTTCTGTTCTCTGTTTAGCATCGTCAGGCTAGGCATTGTTGCTCACACCCTTCATTTTCCAGCAGTTGGGGAAACTGACATGACTTTTCTTGGTCTTGACAAGCTGCAGTACTTCACTGTACATTTACTACCAGATTGTGACAGCTTACTGCTAACCTTTTCCTCTGCTCCACTCACATTCACCATCACTTTTCTGATGCTCACTCTATTGCTTATCGCCATGAATGTATAAAGAGAACTGGATACAGCCTTTTTGCCTCCTAAATGCCACACACATTTGAATAGCAATTTCAGCATTTGATTAGTACTAATTCTTTTACAATTTGATTTATATTTGACTCCTGAAATTATGTCCAACAGCTCAAATTCCAACAGCTGCACACAACACTGGTTGATGTTACTGTGGCTAGCTAGCAAACATTAGCTAACTACTAATGTAGAGTGACCTAAGCAGTGAAAATGGAGACTAGTGATGATTATAAATGTGTTTTATAGTACTGAGTGGTAGAAGTAAAGAAATGTCTGACATATTCTTTGTTTGAACTACTGATGGGAAGTAAGACTCCAATAACAGGCTCTTGTCAGATTTTCACACACGCACTGTACCTGCATCATGTGCCACTGCTGAGGCCTGGGGAAGGGGGGAGGGGTTACAGTGAAAATATTATACTAATATTGTAATATATTATAATGTAAATCATATTTTGTCATCATAGATACTACACATATGTCTCAGGGGTAATTCATACCCATTTTAGATGCAAATACACCTATAGGAGCATTTTGAAAGGAAAATCTGTCAAAAAAAATTAGGTTTATATGGGGCAGAACACTGACATTCACATTTTGGCGTCGGAAATAAAATTTGCCATTGAAATCAAACCTTGCAATTGAAAAAAGTGTATTGTCATTGAAAAAAGCTCCACTGAAAAATAAAACACTTTAAAAAATTTAACATTTTGAAAAATTATATTCTGTCAATCTTATTATCTTATTTTATTTCAGTATTTTTGCATTAAGATTTGTTTTTCAATATAAATCATTTTTCTTCATGTCTGTCTTTTTTTTTCAGTAAATATAAGTTTTTTTTAATATCACCGGTTTTCAGTTTCAACTTTGTCTTTTTCAGTTTCAACTTTTTGAATGTGAAACTAATTTCATAGTAATTTTTAAAATACCCAAGTAAGCTTTTTCATATCTGAAAAACATACAGTACATAACTGGTATATGACAATGTCCACAGTGAAACATTATATTGGAAAATGATATTGAATAGGATATATTACTGCATTTTGTTGAGTTTCTCTCCTCTCTTCTGTTTCACCACAGGCGGGGCTGAGCGATCCTTGGAGGAGAGACTTCAGTGAAGCATGTGAAGTACTTGATTGATGACAACTACAGTCATTGCATTACTGCAATAAAATCTCTGTGAGTAAAAGGCCAATAAGAGTAATTTAATCCATGCAAAAGATGGCTAACAATATTGGGGACTTTTAAAACAATATGGTAGAGATTCAATGGTAACTAAGTCACTGAGAGAACGCCACTCTGACAGTTTCAGAACAGGAGCTGGAGTAAAGTCCAGGACCGGGAACCCAAGCACACACACTTGTGTCTCTGAGCCTAACTAACTTAATGAGCTGGTGTGAAAATGTCAAGACCCAAACACTTGTGCTTATCTCTCTGAGCCTCACTAATTCACAGAGAGGACACTCTTTTGAGAGTTTAAATACCGGAGCCAGTGTAAAAAGTATGAGTAGGCGACCAAACACATACGCTTATGTCTCGTTGCCTAAATAAATGGCCAAGACAATGCCTTTCTGATACTTTCAGGATAGGAGCCGGTGTAAAATGCAGGTGCAGACAACCAAACACACACGCTTGTCTCTCTGAGCCTTACTAATTTGCAGAAAAAACGCAGTTCTAACTGTTTCAGTTAGAGATTCATTTGTCTCCATAGCTGCGTTCTCACTGAGAGAACGCCACTCTGACGGTTTCAGAACAGGAGCTGGAGTAAAGTCCAGGACCGGGAACCCAAGCACACACACTTGTGTCTCTGAGCCTAACTAACTTACAGAAAGAACGCAGTTCTAACTGTTTCAGAACATGAGACGGTGTGAAAAGCAAGAGTTGTGACCCAAACACCAAAAACATACGCTTGTCTCTCTGAGCCTAACTAACTTACAGAAAGAACGCAGTTCTAACAGTTTCAGAAATGAGCGGGTGTAAAAAGCAAGGGTTGTGACCCAAACACATACGCCTGTCTCTCTGATCCTTACTAATTCACAGAGAAGACGCGTTCGAACACTTTCAGAACATGAGCTGGTGAAAAAATCATGAGCAGGCGACCAAAAAAATACGCTTGTCTCTCTGAGCCTAACTAACTTGCAGAAAGAACGCAGTTCTAAGTGTTTCAGAACATGAGCCATGTGAAAAGCAAGAGTTGTGACTCAAACACATGCGCTTGTCTCTCTGAGCCTTATTGATTCACAGGGAGGACGCTCTTTTGACAGTTTCAATACTGGAGCCAGTGTAAAAAGTATTAGCAGGCGACCAAACACATACGCTTATCTCTCTGTGCCTAAATAACTGGCCAAGAAAATGCCTTTCTGAAACTTTCAGAACATGAGCCGGTGTAAAATGCAGGTGCAGACAACCAAACATAAACGCTTGTCTCTCTGAGCCTCACTAATTCACAGAGGGGACGAGTTCTTACAGTTCCAGAACATGAGCCGGTGTAAAAGGCATGAGCAGGCGACCAAATACATACACTTGTCTCTCAGAGCCTACTTAATGTTAGAAAAAGACTTTCGTTTCTGTGCGTTTCAGATGCCAAACAGGTGAAAAGAAGAAAAAACAAGCTTTTAATTACACACCCTTTTTGCCTTTTTTGATTATAAATATTTTGGAAATGGCTATTCTCAACGTTTTATGTGAGATTCTATTAGAAAAAGAAGAAAGACTCATGATAATACATATGCTTCAGTTTTGAGTCTAACTTGCCCTGAACAGTCGTTTCTGAGTGTTTCAGACGCTAAACAGGTGTAAATAAGCAAAAACAAGCTTTTCATTACACACACTTGTCTTTTTGCCTGTTTTGATCATAACTCGCTTGGAAATGGCTATTCTCAACGTTCTATAATAGAATCTGATATAAAAAGAAGAAAAACTTATGAAAACACATATGCTTCAGTTTTGAGTCTCACTTGCCCTGAACAGTCGTTTCTGAGTGTTTCAGACGCTAAACAGTTGAAATTAAGCCAAAACAAGCTTTTCATGACACACACTTGTCTTTTTGCCTGTTTTGATCATAACTCGCTTGGAAATGGCTATTCTAAACGTTTTATGTGAGATTCTAATAGAAAATGAAGAAAAACTTATAAAAACACATATATTGAATTTTTGAGTCTAACTTGCCCTGAACAGTCATTTCTGAGCGTTTCAGACGCTAAACAGTTGAAAATAAGCAAAAACAAGCTTTTCATTACACACACTTGTCTTTTTGCCTGTTTTGATCATAACTTATTGGAAATGGCTAGTTTCATAAGAATTTCTGATTTAAAAAAAGAAGAAAACGTTATGAAAAAAATACACATACTTCAAGATTTTATGTGATCCTCCAATGATATCCATCCAAATATCATACCATTATATACATAATGGATCAATTCAGAGGTTGAAATTCTGGGGCCTTCATGTCACAACGAGAAGTGTATATCTCTGCTTCTGAATATACTATTTTCCTATAACTTCTTTCACATACAATCATCAGATATGACTTGTTCTGAATGTATATGTGCATTTTGGGGGCACCCTTATGCCAAAATGACCTCTTTTTGTAATCCATTATCATTTGATTTCCTGCATATTCAAATTATATATAATGAAAAGCATGCATATCAGCACAGATTGCAGTGTTTCCCCTAGGTTGACTGACCTGGCCCTGGCTGGGGAGGTCGATTAGCACATTTCTATGTTCTCTGTTTAGCATCTTTCAGGCTCAATGCCTAGCAAGAGCAGTTGGGGAAACAGACATTACTTTTCTTGGTCTTGACAAGCTGCAGCATTTATTAACTGACACTGTACATTTACTACCAGATTGTTACAGCTTACTGCTAACCTTTTCTTCTGCTCCGCTTGCATTCACCATCACTTTTCTGATGCTCACTCTATCACTTATCGCCATGGATGTATAAAGAGAACTGGATACACGAAGAGTGCCAGACTTTGAAGCAAATTTGACATAGTGGCCAAAGTGCGTAATCACATGATGCACACTGGCCCAAAAATTCTTTTTCTCAAAGACTTGTGAAAAAGACGTGGTACTTTTTTTGAGAATCACAACCCCCGCGAGTCACTAACCCCCGCGAGTCACTATCAGGATTTGAGCCATTTGGTCGATCACATTTCAAAAGCCTAGAAGAACCACAACCATTGAATTGTTTCATCACCATTAAAGTTAGCTAAACCATTCTCATGAGTATATTGGCTCAAAGCATTCAGAACAAAAATGTGTGAAACTATGGACTCTTGTTCCAAGTTCCTGCCCATGCCTTTTTGCCTCCCAAATGCCACACACATTTGAATAGCAATTTCAGCATTTGGTTAGTATTAATTCTTTTACAATTTGATTCATCTTTGACTCCTGGAATGATGTCCAACAGCTCTAATTCAAACAGCTGCACACAACACTGGTTGATATCACTGTGGCTAGCTAGCAAACATTAGCTAACTGCAAGCTAACATAAAGAGTGACCTAAGCAGTAAAAATGGAGACTATATATAAACTATATGAATATAAATTATATTTTGTCATCATAGATACTACACATATGTCTCATTTTAGATGCAAATACACCCACTTTGAGTGAAAAATTGGTCAAAAAAATTAGGTTTGTATGGGGCTATCGGAAATAAAATTTGACATTGAAATCAAACCCTGCAATTAAAAAAAAAAAAAGTGCATTATCATTGAAAAACGTTCCACTGAAAAATAAAACGCTCTAAAAATTTTAACTAAAATTACAATCTGTCAATCTTATTAGGGCTAGAGCACTGAACGGTGTGAAGGCCCTGTATTTGTAGTGATTATTATTATTATTATTATTATTATCATTATCATTATTATTATTATCATCATCATTATTATTATTATTATTCCGAAACAAACGCATTTTTGACAGCCGTTTTGACGACCGTTCGAAAACTCGTGAAATTTTGCACATTTGTCAGGACTGCTGAAAAATTTGATATTGAAAATGGCTGGACTGCGCCCCCTAGAAAATTAGGAAAATTGAGCACCTCAACCCAGATTGTCATAGAAGTAAGATGCGACACATCCTTCGCCAGGACATACGATGCTGTTTTCCAGGGAGAGGGGATGGCTCTACAGCCACTAAACTTGACACACATGTCTAGAGTGATGTTAGCTAAAACTCCTTTGTAGTTCATTTGAATGGGTGTGGCAAAATGGCTCAACAGCGATCCCTTGAAAATTTCAAAGTTGAAGCCCCGCCTACCAGATTAACGTAGAAAAATGAAATTCACAAGGCACATGTATAATGTCAAGATGCACAAAAAAGCCTCTTGGAGCCATATCAAGCTCCTACAGTCCAAGTCCTACAGGAAGTCCGCCATCTCTAAAAAACTGGTCAATTTTCGCCTTTTCTTGGCCATTTCGCATACCTTGTGTTTTAACAAACTCCTCCTACAGGATTCATCGTAAGGACTCCAAAATCAGTGTGTGTCATCTAGACTAGTGTGTGATCAAAAGTTATCAAAAGATTTAGTGTACATTGAAGCGCTTGGCCGTGGTGTGGCCTTTAGTTTTGATGTTTCGTCATTACAGAGGAAATTGCTATAACTTTAGTGTACATGGTTGGATCTGCCTGAAACTTTACAGGTCCAGGCCTGAGCACATCTACATTACAATATTCAATCAGTGATGCAAACTGGCTCCATAGCGCCCCCATAACACAGTACAGGAAAGCAGCCCCAGCAGCAGGCAAATGAGTGGACAAAGGAAGTGATGTTTCTCTCCTTGCTCTGTCTGAAAGTAGCCCGACTGTGAAAACATCTACATGCCTGTGACAAAGGCTCTTCGACTGTGCCCGATGTTCACCGGGGTGTGAGGTCCCGATCATCGCTGCTTGCAGCTTTAATTCTATTTTGGTATTTTTTGCATTAAGATTAGTTTTTCAATGTCAATCATAAGATTTTTTTCTTCATGTCTTTACAATGTAAGTTTTTTTTCAATGCCACCGGTTCTCAGTTTCAACTTATTGTCACCGTTTTGATGTCAGTACCCAGCATGCCTTACGATGCGACGTGTGTGTTTACATGTGAGGTATTTATTCCGTTTGGTTTCTCAAATGCCGCGATCTCCACAAAGCATTAGCTGAAGTCAGCAGCAGCGTGCTAGGTTCGACCTACTTGCTGGAGTAGTAAACTAGGCTTCATTACATAGGATTACATAGGATTTTACTGGCGTGAGTGACTGTTTTCCAGTTATTTGTTTTACCCCAGTTTGCATCACAAGCAAAAAGTCTTTTATTTTTAGAGTGAACTGCCTCACAAATGTTGTGTAATTGCAATATTACACTTGACTATTGATTTGTCATGTTATGTTTTGTTTTGTTTATTTTTTCATTTATTTGGGAAGGTGGTCCTCAGAATTTTTTTAAAAATCAGATGTGAGCCTTAAGCTACTAAAGACCTTTGATTGTTTTATTGAATAATCAATACATTTGTATGTTTTTGTTTATGTGAAATATGTAATCCTAATTAGATATCCACTCATTCGTGTAACGTAAAGTCATTTTAGGGATCAGACTAGGGAGGGATTTTGCGGCTCCAGGTGGGTTTTATATGGTGAGAAATGGGCTAAAATGGCTGAAGCTTGCTGACCCCTTGTCTAGCAGAACCTAGAAAATGAAGCAAGACAGGATTGAGCTGAGAGCTTGTTGAAAGCATTTTCCCACACCTGCACTGAGCTTGAGTTGAGCTTAATATTACCACACCAATCTGATCATCCACATCCACAGACATTAAGTAAAATACAAAATTAGGAACACTAGATCCTGGAAAACATGTTAGATCAGATCATTTATTTTTGTTGACATAGTTAATTAATTCAAAGTTAATCTATTTAAAACAACAACAAAAAACAAGGTATGAGCCAAACCATGGATTTGGAGAATTGTTATACCCCTAATAAATAGTGGTATTTATGACTCCTAACCATAGCCTATAGAGTGCCATTTTCTCATGACATGGCTTGAGACAACAAGTGTTAGAGTTTAAAGCGCTTCTTTCATGGTGACTTGACTTGACTTAATTGGCCTGTCTTGTTTGATGTTTAGCAGTGAATTGACTTTGCTTACTTGAGTCTTAAACACAGTGACTTAGGATTTGCTTCAGCTTTTAAGGTTAAGACTTGAGACTAGCTTGTGACTTGCACATGTGTACCTCTCACATCTGTTATTTGTGAACATGAACTACTTCCTCCCAAAGCCACAAACCAAAGGCATGAGACCCCAGAATGAAGTGGAGCTGCTTCATAGACAATGAATGTGAAACTAATTTCATAGTCATTTTTAAAATACCCAAGTAAGCTTTATTCTTGTCTTGCCTTTCATATCTGAAAAACAAGTTGTACCTGTACATAACTGCTATATGAAAATGTCCACAGTGAAACATTATAATGGACGATGATATTGAATGGGATAAATTACTGCATTTTACTGTCATTTTGTTGAGTTTCTCTCCTCTCTTCTTTTTCACCACAGACGGGGCTGAGCGATCCTTGGAGGAGAGACTTCAGTGAAGCATGTGAAATACGTGAGTTGATAACAACTACAGTCATTGCATTACTGCAATTAAATCTCTGTGAGTAAAAGGCCTAACTGACTTACAGAAAGAACACAGTTCTAAATGTTTCAGAACATGAGCTGGTGTGAAAAGCAAGAGTTGTGACCCAAAAACATGCGCTTGTCTCTCTGAGCCTCACTAATTCACAGAGAGGACGCTCTTTTGAGAGTTTAAATAACGGAGCCAGTGTAAAAAGTATGAGCAGGCGACCAAACACATACGCTTATGTCTCGTTGCCTAAATAGCTGGCCAAGAGAATGCCTTTCTGATACTTTCAGGACAGGAGCCGATGTAAAATGCAGGTGCGGACAACCAAAAACATACGCTTGTCTCTCTGAGCCTAACTAACTTGCAGAAAGAATGCAGTTCTAACTGTTTCAAAACATGAGCCGGCGTGAAAAGCAAGAGTTTTGACCCAAATACATGCGCTTGTCTCTCTGAGCCTTACTAATTCACAGAGAGGACGCTCTTTTGACAGTTTCAATACCGGAGCCAGTGTAAAAAGCAGGAGCAGGCGACATAGCACATATGCTTGTCTCTCTGAGCCTGGCTAACTAACTGGCCAAGAGAATGTCTTTGTGACAGTTTCAGAACAGGAGGCGGTGTAAAATGCAGGTGCGGACAACCAAAAACATACGCTTTTCTCTCTGAGCCTAACTAACTTGCAGATAGAACGCAGTTCTAACTGTTTCAGAACACGAGCCGGTGTGAAAAGCAAGAGTTATGACCCAAACACTTGTCTCTCTGAGTCTTACTAATTCACAGAGAGGATACTCTTTTGAAAGTTTCAATACAGGTGCCAGTGTAAAACACATGAGCAGGCGACAAAACACAGACGCTTGTCTCTCTGTGCCTAAGTAACTGACCAAGACAATGCCTTTCTGATACTTTCAGAACAGTAGCTGGTGTAAAATGCAGGTGCAGACAACCAAACACACACGCTTGTCTCTCTGAGCCTAACTAACTTGCAGAAAAAACGCAGTTCTAACTGTTTCAGAACTGAGCCGGTGTGAAAAGCAAGAGTTGTGACCCAAACACATGCGCTTGTCTCTCTGAGCATCACTAATTCACAGAGAGGATGCTCTTTTGAAAGTTTCAATACCGGAGCCAGTGTAAAATGCATGAGCAGGTGACCAAACACATACGCTTATCTCTCTGTACCTAAATAACTGGCCAAGAGAATTTCAGAACAGGAGCGGGTGTAAAATGCAGGTGCGGACAAACAAACATATACGCTTGTCTCTCTGAGCCTAACTAAATTGCAGAAAGAACGCAGTTTCACAACATGAGCCGGTGTGAAAATCAAGAGTTGTGACCCAAACACATGCACTTGTCTCTCTGAGCCTTACTAATTCACAGGGAGGATGCACTTTTGGCAGTCTCAATACCACAGCCGGTGTTAAAATCATGAGCAGGCGACCAAACACATACGCTTATCTCTCTGTGCCTAAATAACTGACCAAGAGAATGCCTTTCTGACACTTTCAGAACAGGAGCCGGTGTAAAATGCAGGTGCGGATAACCAAAAACATACGCTTTTCTCTCTGAGCCTAATTAAATTGCAGAAAGAACGCAGTTCTAACTGTTTCAGAACATGAGCCGGTGTGAAAAGCAAGAGTTGTGACCCAAACACATACGCTTGTCTCTCTGAGCCTTACTAATTCACAGAGAGGACGCTCTTTTGAAAGTTTCAATACTGGAGCCAGTGTAAAAGGCATGAGCAGGCGACCAAATACATACACTTGTCTCTCAGAGCCTACTTAATGTTAGAAAAAGACTTTCGATTCTGTGCGTTTCAGACGCTTAACAGGTGAAAATAAGCAAAGACAAGCTTTTCATTACCGACACTTGTCTTTTTGCCTGTTTTGATCATAATTCGCTTGGAAATGGCTATTCTCAACGTTTTATGTGAGATTCTAATAGAAAAAGCAGAAAAACTTATAAAAACACAAATGCTTCAGTTTTGAGTCTCACTTGCCCTGAACAGTCGTTTCTATGCGTTTCAGACGCTAAACAGTTGAAAATAAGCAAAAACAAGCTTTTCATTACACATACTTGTCTTTTTGCCTGTTTCGATCATAACTCGCTTGGAAATGGCTATTCTCAACGTTTTATGATAGAATCTGATATAAAAAGCAGAAAAACCTATAAAAACACATATGCTTCAGTTTTGAGTCTAACTCGCACTAAACAGTCGTTTCTGAGTGTTTCAGACGCTAAACAGGTGTAAATAAGCAAAATCAAGTTTTTCATTACACACACTTGTCTTTTTGCCTGTTTTGATCATAACTTGCTTGGAAATAGCTATTCTCAACATTTTATGATAGAATCTGATATAAAAAGCAGAAAAACCTATAAAAACACATATGCTTCAGTTTTGAGTCTCACTTGCCCTGAACAGTCGTTTCTGAGTGTTTCAGATGCTAAACAGGTGTAAATAAGCAAAAACAAGCTTTTCATTACACACACTTGTCTTTTTGCCTGTTTTGATCATAACTCGCTTGGAAATGGCTATTCTCAACGTTCTATAATAGAATCTGATATAAAAAGAAGAAAAACTTATAAAAACACATATGCTTCAGTTTTGAGTCTCACTTACCCTGAACAGTCGTTTCTGAGTGTTTCAGACGCTAAACAGGTGTAAATAAGCAAAAACAAGCTTTTCATTACACACACTTGTTTTTTGCCTGTTTTGATCATAACTCACTTGGAAATGGCTATTCTCAACGTTTTATGTGAGATTCTAATAGAAAAATAAGAAAAACTTATACAAACACATATATTGCATTTTTGAGTCTAATTTGCCCTGAACAGTCGTTTCTGAGTGTTTCAGACGCTAAACAGGTGTAAATAAGCAAAAACAAGCTTTTCATTACACACACTTGTTTTTTGCCTGTTTTGATCATAACTCACTTGGAAATGGCTATTCTCAACGTTTTATGTGAGATTCTAATATAAAAAGAAGAAAAACTTATAAAAACACATATATTGCATTTTTGAGTCTAATTTGCCCTGAACAGTCGTTTCTGAGTGTTTCAGACGCTAAACAGGTGTAAATAAGCAAAAACAAGCTTTTCATTACACACACTTGTCTTTTTGCCTGTTTTGATCATAACTCGCTTGGAAATGGCTATTCTCAACGTTGTATGTGAGATTCTAATAGAAAATGAAGAAAAACCTATAAAAACACATATGCTTCAGTATTGAGTCTAACTTGCCCTGAACAGTCGTTTCTCAGTGTTTCAGACGCTAAACAGGTGTAAATAAGCAAAAACAAGCTTTTCATTACACACACTTGTCTTTTTGCCTGTTTTGATCATAACTCGCTTGGAAATGGCTATTCTCAACGTTCTATAATAGAATCTGATATAAAAAGAAGAAAAACTTATAAAAACACATATGCTTCAGTTTTGAGTCTCACTTGCCCTGAACAGTCGTTTCTGAGTGTTTCAGACGCTAAACAGGTGTAAATAAGCAAAAACAAGCTTTTCATTACACACACTTGTTTTTTGCCTGTTTTGATCATTACTCACTTGGAAATGGCTATTCTCAACGTTTTATGTGAGATTCTAATAGAAAAATAAGAAAAACTTATACAAACACATATACTTCAGTATTGAGTCTAACTTGCCCTTAACAGTCGTTTCTGTGCGTTTGAGATGCTAAACAGTTGAAAATAAGCAAAAACAAGCTTTTCATCATACACACTTGTCTTTTTGCCTGTTTTGATCATAACTCGCTTGGAAATGGCTATTCTCAACGTTTTATGTGAGAGTCTAATAGAAAAAGAAGAAAAACTTATACAAACACATATATTGCAGTTTTGAGTCTAACTCGCTCTGAACAGTCGTTTCTGAATGTTTCAGAGGACAAACATATGAAAATAAGCAAAAACAAGCTTTTAATTACACACATTTCTCTTTTTGCCTGTTTTGATCATAACTCGCTTGGAAATGGCTATTCTCAACGTTTCATAAGAATTTCTGATTTAAAAAAAGAAGAAAATGTTATGAAAAAAATACACATACTTCAAGATTTTATGTGATCCTCCAATGATATCCATTCAAATAGCATATCATTATATACATAATGGATCAATTCAGAAGTTGAAATTTTGGGGCCTTTATGTCACAACGTCACACAAAGAAGTGTATATCTCTGCTTCTGAATATACTATTTTCCTATAACTTCTTTCACATACAATCATCAGATATGACTTGTTCTGAATGTATATGTGCATTTTGGGGGCACTCTTATGCCAAAATGACCTTTTTTTGTAATCCATTATCATTTGATTTCCTGCATATTCAAATTATATATAATGAAAAGCATGCATATCAGCACAGATTGCAGTGTTTCCCCTAGGTTGACTGACTTGGCCCTGGCTGGGGAGGTCTATTAGCACATTTCTCTGTTCTCTGTTTAGCATCTTCAGGCTCAATGCCTAGCAAGAGCAGTTGCTAGACATTACTTTTCTTGGTCTTGACAAGCTGCAGCATTTATTAACTGACACTGTACATTTACTACCAGATTGTTACAGCTTACTGCTAACCTTTTCTTCTGCTCCGCTTGCATTCACCATCACTTTTCTGATGCTCGCTCTATCGCTTATCGCCATGGATGTATAAAGAGAACTGGATATTCACTCAATCGTGTAATGTAAAGTCATTTTAGGGATCAAACAGATTTTGCGGCTCCAGGTGGTTTTAAATGGTGAGAAATGGGCTAAAATGGCTGAAGCTTGCTGACCCCTTGTCTAGCAGAAGCTAGAAAATGAAGCAAGACAGGATTGAGCTGAGAGCTTGTTGAAAGCATTTTCCCACACCTGCACTGAGCTTGAGTTGAGCTTAATATTACCACACCAATCTGATCATCCACATCCACAGACATTAAGTAAAATACAAAATAGACTACTACACTACATCCTGGAAAACATGTTAGATCAGATCATTTATTTTTGTTGACATAGTTAATTAATTCAAAGTTAATCTATTTAAAACAACAACAATAAACAAGGTATGAGCCAAACCATAGATTTGGAGAATTGTTATACCCCTAATAAATGGTAGTATTTATAAATCCTAACCATAGCGCCATTTTCTCATAACATGGCTTGAGACAACGAGTGTTAGAGTTTAAAGCGCTTCTTTCATGGTGACTTAACTTGACTTAATTGGCTTGTCTTGTTTGATGTTTAGTAGTGAATTGACTTTGCTTACTTGAGTCTTGCTTGAGACTAGCTTGTGACTTGCACATGTGTACCTCTCACATCTGTTATTTGTGAACATGAACTACTTCCTCCCAAAGCCACAAACCAGAGGCATGAGACCCCAGAATGAAGTGGAGCTGCTTCATAGACAATGAATGTGAAACTAATTTCATAGTCATTTTTAAAATACCCAAGTAAGCTTTATTCTTGTCTTGCCTTTCATATCTGAAAAACAAGTTGTACCTGTACATAACTGGTATATGACAATGTCCACAGTGAAACATTATAATGGACAATGATATTGAATGGCATAAATTACTGCATTTTACTGTCATTTTGTTGAGTTTCTCTCCTCTCTTCTTTTTCACCACAGACGGGGCTGAGCGATCCTTGGAGGAGAGACTTCAGTGAAGCATGTGAAATACGTGAGTTGATGACAACTACAGTCATTGCATTACTGCACTTAAATCTCTGTGAGTAAAAGGCCAATAAGAGTAATTTAATTCATGCAAAAGATGGGTAGACAATATTTGGGGCTTTTAAAACCATACGGTAGAGATTCATTTGTCTCCATAGCTGCGTTCTTACTGAGAGAACGCCACTCTGACAGTTTCAGAACAGGAGCTAGAGTAAAGTCCAGGACCGGGGAACCCAAGCACACACACTTGTCTCTCTGAACCTAACTAACTTACAGAAAGAACGCAGTTCTAAATGTTTCAGAACATGAGCTGGTATGAATAGCAAGAGTTGTGAACCAAACACATGCGCTTGTCTCTCTGAGCCTCACTAAGTCACAGAGAGGACACTCTTTTGACAGTTTCAATACCAGAGCCAGTGTAAAAAGCATGAGCAGCCGACCAAACACATACGCTTATCTCTCTGTGCCTAACTAACTTGTAGAAAGAACACAGTTCTAAGTGTTTCAGAACTGAGCGGGTGTAAAAAGCAAGGGTTGTGACCCAAACACATACGCTTGTCTCTCTGATCCTTAGAAATTCACAGAGAGGACGCGTTCTAACAGTTTCAGAACATGAGCTGGTGTAAAAATCATGAGCAGGCGACCAAAAAAAATACGCTTGTCTCTCTGAGCCTAACTAACTTGCAGAAAGAACGCAGTTCTAAATGTTTCAGAACATGAGACGGTGTGAAAAGCAAGAGTTGTGACCCAAACACATGCGCTTGTCTCTCTGAGCATCACTAATTCACAGAGAGGACGCTCTTTTGAAAGTTACAATACCGGAGCCAGTGTAAAATGCATGAGCAGGTGACCAAACACATATGCTTATCTCTCTGTACCTAAATAACTGGCCAAGAGAATTTCAGAACAGGAGCGGTTGTAAAATGCAGGTGCGGACAAACAAACATATTCGCTTGTCTCTCTGAGCCTAACTAAATTGCAGAAAGAACGCAGTTTCACAACATGAGCCGGTGTGAAAATCAAGAGTTGTGACCCAAACACATGCACTTGTCTCTCTGAGCCTTACTAATTCACAGAGAAGACGCTCTTTGACAATTTCAATACCGGAACCAGTGTAAAAAGCAGGAGCAGACGACATAGCACATACGCTTGTCTCTCTGAGCCTTACTAACTAACTGGCCAAGAGAATGTCTTTCTGACAGTTTCAGAACAGGAGGCGGTGTAAAATGCAGGTGTGGGCAACCAAACACATACGCTTATCTCTCTGTGCCTAAATAACCAGCCAAGACAATTTCAGAACAGGAGCGGGTGAAAGATGCAGGTGCGGACAACCAAACACACACGCTTGTCTCTCTGAGCCTAACTAACTTGCAGAACGAACGTAGTTCTAAGTGTTTCAGAAATGAGCGGGTGTAAAAAGCAAGGGTTGTGACCCAAACACATATGCCTGTCTCTCTGATCCTTACTAATTCACAGAGAAGACGCATTCGAACACTTTCAGAACATGAGCTGGTGAAAAAATCATGAGCAGGCGACCAAAGAAATACGCTTGTCTCTCTGAGCCTAACTAACTTGCAGAAAGAACGCAGTTCTAACTGTTTCAGAACATGAGACGGTGTGTAAAGCAAGAGTTGTGACCCAAACACATGCGCTTGTCTCTCTGAGCCTCACTAATTCACAGAGAGGACGCTCTTTTGAAAGTTTCAATACTGGAGCCAGTGTAAAACACATGAGCAGGCGACAAAACACATACGCTTATCTCTCTGTTCCTAAGTAACTGACCAAGACAATGCCTTTCTGATACTTTCAGAACAGTAGCTGGTGTAAAATGCAGGTGCAGACAACCAAACACACACGCTTGTCTCTCTGAGCCTAACTAACTTGCAGAAAAAACGCAGTTCTAACTGTTTCAGAACTGAGCCGGTGTGAAAAGCAAGAGTTGTGACCCAAACACATGCGCTTGTCTCTCTGAGCCTAACTAATTTGTAGAAAGAACGCAGTTCTAACTGTTTCAGAACTGAGCCGGTGCAAAAAGCAAGGGTTGTGACCCAAACACATACGCCTGTCTCTCTGATCCTTACTAATTCACAGAGAAGACGCGTTCTCACACTTTCAGAACATGAGCTGGGTTAAAATCATGAGCAGGCGAACAAAAAAATACACTTGTCTCTCTGAGCCAGACTAACTTGCAGAAAGAACGCAGTTCTAACTGTTTCAGAACATGAGACGGTGTGAAAAGCAAGAGTTGTGACCCAAACACATGCGCTTGTCTCTCTGAGCATCACTAATTCACAGAGAGGACGCTCTTTTGAAAGTTACAATACCAGAGCCAGTGTAAAATGCATGAGCAGGTGACCAAACACATACGCTTATCTCTCTGTACCTAAATAACTGGCCAAGAGAATTTCAGAACAGGAGCGGTTGTAAAATGCAGGTGCGGACAAACAAACATATTCGCTTGTCTCTCTGATCCTTACTAATTCACAGAGAAGATGCGTTCGAACACTTTCAGAACATGAGCTGGTGAAAAAATCATGAGCAGGCGACCAAAAAAATGCGCCTGTCTCTCTGAGCCTTACTAATTCACAGAGAAGATGCGTTCGAACACTTTCAGAACATGAGCTGATGAAAAAATCATGAGCAGGCGACAAAAAAACTACGCTTGTCTCTCTGAGCCTATCTAACTTGCAGAAAGAACGCAGTTCTAACTGTTTCAGAACATGAGTCGGTGTGAAAAGCAAGAGTTGTGACCCAAACACATGCGCTTGTCTCTCTGAGCCTAACTAATTTGTAGAAAGAACGCAGTTCTAACTGTTTCAGAACTGAGCGGGTGCAAAAACCAAGGGTTGTGACATAAACACATACGCTTGTCTCTCTGATCCTTACTAATTCACAGAGAAGACGCTCTTTTGACAATTTCAATACCGGAACCAGTGTAAAAAGCAGGAGCAGACGGCATAGCACATACGCTTGTCTCTCTGAGCCTTACTAACTAACTGGCCAAGAGAATGTCTTTCTGACAGTTTCAGAACAGGAGGCGGTGTAAAATGCAGGTGTGGACAACCAAACACATACGCTTATCTTTCTGTGCCTAAATAACCAGCCAAGACAATTTCAGAACAGGAGCGGGTGAAAGATGCAGGTGCGGACAACGAAACACACACGCTTGTCTCTCTGAGCCTAACTAACTTGCAGAAAGAACGTAGTTCTAAGTGTTTCGGAACATGAGCCGGTGTGAAAAGCAAGAGTTGTGACCAAAACATATGCGCTTGTCTCTCTGAGCCTCACTAATTCACAGAGAGGACGCTCTTTTGAAAGTTTCAATACCGGAGCCAGTGTAAAAAGCATGAGCAGGCGATAAAACACATACACTTATCTCTCTGTGCCTAAATAACTGGCCCAGAGAATGCCTTTCTGATACTTTCAGAACAGGAGCCGGTGTAAAATACAGGTGCAGACAACCAAACACACACGCTTTTCTCTCTGAGCCTAACTAATTTGCAGAAAAAACGAAGTCCTAACTGTTTCACAAATGAGCGGGTGTAAAAAGCAAGGGTTGTGACCCAAACACATGCGCTTGTCTCTCTGAGCCTCACTAATTCACAGAGAGGACGCTCTTTTGAAAGTTTCAATACCGGAGCCAGTGTAAAAAGCATGAGCAGGCGACAAAACACATACGCTGATCTCTCTGTGCCTAAGTAACTGACCAAGACAATGCCTTTCTGATACTTTCAGAACAGGAGCTGGTGTAAAATGCAGGTGCGGATAACCAAAAACATACGCTTGTCTCTCTGAGCCTAACTAACTTGCAGAAAGAACGCAGTTCTAAGTGTTTCAGAACATGAGCCATGTGAAAAACAAGAGTTGTGACTCAAAACACATGGGCTTGTCTGAGCCTCACTAATTCACAGAGAGGACGAGTTCTTACAGTTCCAGAACATGAGCCGGTGTAAAAGGCATGAGCAGGCGACCAACTACATACACTTGTCTCTCAGAGCCTACTTAATGTTAGAAAAAGACTTTCGTTTCTGTGCGTTTCAGATGCCAAATAGGTGAAAATAAGAAAAAACAAGCTTTTAATTACACACACTTGTCTTTTTGCCTGTTTTGATCATAACTCGCTTGGAAATGGCTATTCTCAACGTTTTATGTGAGATTTTAATAGAAAATGAAGAAAAACTTATAAAAACACATATGCTTCAGTATTGAGTCTAACTTGCCCTGAACAGTCGTTTCTGAGTGTTTCAGACGCTAAACAGGTGTAAATAAGCCAAAACAAGCTTTTCATGACACACACTTGTCTTTTTGCCTGTTTTGATCATAACTCGCTTGGAAATGGCTATTCTCAACGTTCTATAATAGAATCTGATATAAAAAGAAGAAAAACTTATAAAAACACATATGTTTCAATTTTGAGTCTAACTTGCCCCGAACAGTCGTTTCTGAGCGTTTCAGACGCTAAACAAGGTGTAAATAAGCCAAAACAAACTTTTCATGACACACACTTGTCTTTTTGCCTGTTTTGATCAGAACTCGCTTGGAAATGGCTATTCTCAACGTTTTATGTGAGATTCTAATAGAAAAAGAAGAAAAACTTATACAAACACATATATTGCATTTTTGAGTCTAACTCGCACTAAACAGTCGTTTCTGAGTGTTTCAGACGCTAAAAACATGTGTAAATAAGCCAAAACAAGCTTTTCATGACACACACTTGTCTTTTTGCCTGTTTTGATCATAACTCGCTTGGAAATGGCTATTCTCAATGTTTTATGTGAGATTCTAATAGAAAAAGAAGAAAAACTTACACAAACACATATATTGCATTTTTGAGTCTAACTTGCCCTGAACAGTCGTTTCTGAGTGTTTCAGACGCTAAACAGGTGTAAATAAGCCAAAACAAGCTTTTCATGACACACACTTGTCTTTTTGCCTGTTTTGATCATAACTCGCTTGGAAATGGCTATTCTCGATGTTTCATGTGAGATTCTAATAGAAAGAGAAGAAAAACTTATACAAACACATATATTGCATTTTTGAGTCTAACTTGCCCTGAACAGTCGTTTCTGAGCGTTTCAGACGCTAAACAGTTGAAATTAAGCCAAAACAAGATTTTCATGACACACACTTGTCTTTTTGCCTGTTTTGATCATAACTCGCTTGGAAATGGCTATTCTCAATGTTTTATGTGAGATTCTAATAGAAAAAGAAGAAAAACTTATACAAACACATATATTGAATTTTTGAGTCTAACTCGCACTAAACAGTCGTTTCTGAGTGTTTCAGACGCTAAACAGGTGAAATTAAGCCAAAACAAGATTTTCATGACACACACTTGTCTTTTTGCCTGTTTTGATCATAACTCGCTTGGAAATGGCTATTCTCAATGTTTTATGTGAGATTCTAATAGAAAAAGAAGAAAAACTTATACAAACACATATATTGAATTTTTGAGTCTAACTCGCACTAAACAGTCGTTTCTGAGTGTTTCAGACGCTAAACAGGTGAAAATAAGCAAGAACAAGCTTTTCATTACACACACTTGTCTTTTTGCCTGTTTTGATCATAACTCGCTTGGAAATGGCTATTCTAAACGTTCTATAATAGAATCTGATATAGAAAGAAGAAAAACTTATAAAAACACATATGTTTCAATTTTGAGTCTAACTTGCCCTGAACAGTCGTTTCTGAGTGTTTCAGACGCTAAACAGGTGTAAATAAGCAAAAACAAGCTTTTCATGGCACACACTTGTCTTTTTGCCTGTTTTGATCATAACTCGCTTGGAAATGGCTATTCTAAACGTTCTATAATAGAATCTGATATAGAAAGAAGAAAAACTTATAAAAACACATATGTTTCAATTTTGAGTCTAACTTGCCCTGAACAGTCGTTTCTGAGTGTTTCAGACGCTAAACAGGTGTAAATAAGCAAAAACAAGCTTTTCATGACACACACTTGTCTTTTTGCCTGTTTTGATCATAACTCGCTTGGAAATGGCTATTCTCAATGTTTTATGTGAGATTCTAATAGAAAAAGAAGAAAAACTTACACAAACACATATATTGCATTTTTGAGTCTAACTTGCCCTGAACAGTCGTTTCTGAGTGTTTCAGACGCTAAACAGGTGTAAATAAGCCAAAACAAGCTTTTCATGACACACACTTGTCTTTTTGCCTGTTTTGATCATAACTCGCTTGGAAATGGCTATTCTCAACGTTTTATAATAGAATCTGATATAGAAAGAAGAAAAACTTATAAAAACACATATGTTTCAATTTTGAGTCTAACTTGCCCTGAACAGTCGTTTCTGAGTGTTTCAGACGCTAAACAGGTGTATATAAGCCAAAACAAGCTTTTCATGACACACACTTGTCTTTTTGCCTGTTTTGATCATAAGTCGCTTGGAAATGGCTATTCTCAATGTTTTATGTGAGATTCTAATAGAAAAAGAAGAAAAACTTATGAAAACTCATATGCTTCAGTACTGAGTCTAACTTGCCCTGAACAGTCGTTTGTGAGTGTTTCAGACGCTAAACAGGTTAAAATAAGCCAAAACAAGCTTTTCATGACACACACTTGTCTTTTTGCCTGTTTTGATCATAACTCGCTTGGAAATGGCTATTCTGAACGTTGTATGTGAGATTCTAATAGAAAAAGAAGAAAAACTTATACAAACACATATATTGCATTTTTGAGTCTAACTCGCACTAAACAGTCGTTTCTGAGTGTTTCAGACGCTAAACAGGTGAAAATAAGCAAGAACAAGCTTTTCATTACACACACTTGTCTTTTTGCCTGTTTTGATCATAACTCGCTTGGAAATGGCTATTCTCAACGTTCTATAATAGAATCTGATATAAAAAGAAGAAAAACTTATAAAAACACATATGTTTCAATTTTGAGTCTAACTTGCCCTGAACAGTCGTTTCTGAGCGTTTCAGACGCTAAACAGGTCTAAATAAGCCAAAACAAGCTTTTCATTACACACACTTGTCTTTTTGCCTGTTTTGATCATAATTCGCTTGGAAATGGCTATTCTCAATGTTTTATGTGAGATTCTAATAGAAAATGAAGAAAAACTTATGAAAACTCATATGCTTCAGTACTGAGTCTAACTTGCCCTGAACAGTCGTTTCTGAGTGTTTCAGACGCTAAACAGGTTAAAATAAGCCAAAACAAGCTTTTCATGACACACACTTGTCTTTTTGCCTGTTTTGATCATAACTCGCTTGGAAATGGCTATTCTGAACGTTGTATGTGAGATTCTAATAGAAAAAGAAGAAAAACTTATACAAACAGATATATTGCATTTTTGAGTCTAACTCGCACTAAACAGTCGTTTCTGAGTGTTTCAGACGCTAAACAGGTGAAAATAAGCAAGAACAAGCTTTTCATTACACACACTTGTCTTTTTGCCTGTTTTGATCATAACTCGCTTGGAAATGGCTATTCTCAACGTTCTATAATAGAATCTGATATTAAAAGAAGAAAAACTTATAAAAACACATATGTTTCAATTTTGAGTCTAACTTGCCCTGAACAGTCGTTTCTGAGCGTTTCAGACGCTAAACAGGTCTAAATAAGCCAAAACAAGCTTTTCATTACACACACTTGTCTTTTTGCCTGTTTTGATCATAATTCGCTTAGAAATGGCTATTCTCAATGTTTTATGTGAGATTCTAATAGAAAAAGAAGAAAAACTTATACAAACACATATATTGCATTTTTGAGTCTAACTCGCACTAAACAGTCGTTTCTGAGTGTTTCAGACGCTAAACAGGTGTAAATAAGCCAAAACAAGCTTTTCATCACACACACTTGTCTTTTTGCCTGTTTTGATCATAACTCGCTTGGAAATGGCTATTCTCAATGTTTTATGTGAGATTCTAATAGAAAATGAAGAAAAACTTATGAAAACTCATATGCTTCAGTACTGAGTCTAACTTGCCCTGAACAGTCGTTTCTGAGTGTTTCAGACGCTAAACAGGTGAAAATAAGCCAAAACAAGCTTTTCATTACACACACTTGTCTTTTTGCCTGCTTTGATCATAACTCGCTTGGAAATGGCTATTCTCAACGTTCTATAATGGAATCTGATATAAAAAGAAGAAAAACTTATAAAAACAGATATGTTTCAATTTTGAGTCTATCTTGCCCTGAACAGTCGTTTATGAATGTTTCAGAGGACAAACATATGAAAATAAGCAAAAACAAGCTTTTCATTACACACATTTGTCTTTTTGCCTGTTTTGATCATAACTCGCTTGGAAATGGCTAGTTTCATTAGAATTTCTGATTTAAAAAAAGAAGAAAACGTTATGAAAAAAATACACATACTTCAAGATTTTATGTCATCCTCCAATGATATCCATCCAAATATCATACCATTATATACATAATGGATCAATTCAGAGGTTGAAATTTTGGGGCCTTTATGTCACAACGTCACACAAAGAAGTGTATATCTCTGCTTCTGAATATACTATTTTCCTATAACTTCTTTCACATACAATCATCAGATATGACTTGTTCTGAATGTGTATGTGCATTTTGGGGGCACCCTTATGCCAAAATGACCTCTTTTTGTAATCCATTATCATTTGATTTCCTGCATATTCAAATTATATATAATGAAAAGCATGCATATCAGCACAGATTGCAGTGTTTCCCCTAGGTTGACTGACCTGGCCCTGGCTGGGGAGGTCTATTAGCACATTTCTCTGTTCTCTGTTTAGCATCGTTCAGGCTCAATGCCTAGCAAGAGCAGTTGGGGAAACAGATATTACTTTTCTTGGTCTTGACAAGCTGCAGCATTTATTAACTGACACTGTACATTTACTACCAGATTGTTACAGCTTACTGCTAACCTTTTCTTCTGCTCCGCTTGCATTCACCATCACTTTTCTGATGCTCGCTCTATCGCTTATCGCTATGAAGCAAATTTGACATAGTGGCCAAAGTGCGTAATCACATGATGCACACTGGCCCAAAAATTCTTTTTCTCAAAGACTTGTGAAAAAGACGTGGTACTTTTTTTTGAGAATCACAACCCCCGCGAGTCACTAACCCCCGGGATTTGAGCCATTTGGTCGATCACATTTCAAAAGCCTAGAAGAACCACAACCATTGAATTGTTTCATCACCTTTAAAGTTAGCTAAACCATTCTCATGAGTATATTGGCTCAAAGCATTCAGAACAAAAATGTGCGAAACTATGGACTCTTGTTCCAAGTTCCTGCCATGCCTTTTTGCCTCCCAAATGCAAATTCATCTTTGACTCCTAGAATGAGGTCCAACAGCTCTAATTCAAACAGCTGCACACAACACTGGTTGATATCACTGTGGCTAGCTAGCAAACATTAGCTAACTGCAAGCTAACATAAAGAGTGACCTAAGCAGTAAAAATGGAGACTATATATAAACTATATAAATATAAATTATATTTTGTCATCATAGATACTACACATATGTCTCAGATGCGTCTTAGATGTCTTAGATATGTCTTAGATGCAAATACACCCACTTTGAGTGAAAAATTTGTCAAAAAAATTAGGTTTGTATGGGGCTATCGGAAATAAAATTTGGCATTGAAATCAAACCCTGCAATTAAAAAAAAAAAGTGTATTATCATTGAAAAACGTTCCACTGAAAAATAAAACGCTCTAAAAATTTTAACTAAAATTACAATCTGTCAATCTTATTAGGGCTCGAGCACTGAACGGTGCGAAGGCCCTGTATTTGTAGTGATTATTATTATTATTATCATTATCATTATCATTATTATCATCATCATTATTATTATTCCGAAACAAACGCATTTTTGACAGCCGTTTTGACGACCTTTCGAAAACTCGTGAAATTTTGCACATTTGTCAGGACTGCTGAAAAATTTGATATTGAAAATGGCTGGACTGCGCCCCCTAGAAAATTAGGAAAACTGAGCACCTCAACCCAGATTGTCATAGAAGTAAGATGCGACACATCCTTCGCCATGACATACGATGCTGTTTTCCAGGGAGAGGGGATGGCTCTACAGCCACGAAACTTGACACACATGTCTAGAGTGATGTTAGCTAAAAATCCTTTGTAGTTCATTTGAATGGGTGTGGCAAAATGGCTCAACAGCGATCCCTTGAAAATTTCAAAGTTGAAGCCCCGCCTACCAGATTAACGTAGAAAAATGAAATTCACAAGGCACATGTCAAGATGCACAAAAAAGCCTCTTGGAGCCATATCAAGCTCCTACAGTCCAAGTCCTACAGGAAGTCCGTCATCTTGAAAAAACTGGTCAATTTTCGCCTTTTCTTGGCCATTTCGCATACCTTGTGTTTTAACAAACTCCTCCTACAGGATTCATCATAAGGACTCCAAAATCAGTGTGTGTCATCTAGACTAGTGTATGATCAAAAGTTATCAAAAGATTTAGTGTACATTGAAGCGCTTGGCCGTGGTGTGGCCTTTAGTTTTGATGTTTCGTCATTACAGAGGAAATTGCTATAACTTTAGTGTACATGGTGGGATCTGCCTGAAACTTTACAGGTTTGATAACAGTCCAGGCCTGAGCACATCTACATTACAATATTCAATCAGTGATGCAAACTGGCTCCATAGCGCCCCCATAAGTACAGTACAGGAAAGCAGCCCCAGCAGCAGGCAAATGAGTGGACAAAGGAAGTGATGTTTCTCTCCTTGCTCTGTCTGAAAGTAGCCCGACTGTGAAAACATCTACATGCCTGTGACAAAGGCTCTTCGACTGTGCCCGATGTTCACCGGGGTGCGAGGTCCCGATCATCGCTGCTTGCAGCTTTAATTCTATTTTGGTATTTTTTGCATTAAGATTAGTTTTTCAATGTCAATCATAAGATTTTTTTCTTCATGTCTTTACAATGTACGTTTTTTTTCAATGCCACCGGTTCTCAGTTTCAACTTTGTCTTTTTCAGTTTCAACTTTTTCTGTTTCAGTTTCAACTTATTGTCACCGTTTTGATGTCAGTACCCAGCATGCCTTACGATGCGACGTGTGTGTTTACATGTGAGGTATTTATTCCGTTTGGTTTCTCAAATGCCGCGATCTCCACAAAGCATTAGCTGAAGTCAGTAGCAGCGTGCTAGGTTCGACCTACTTGCTGGAGTAGTAAACTAGGCGTCATTACATAGGATTACATAGGATTCTACTGGCGTGAGTGACTGTTTTCCAGTTATTAGTTTTACCCCAGTTTGCATCACAAGCAAAAAGTCTTTTATTTTTAGAGTGAACTGCCTCACAAATGTTGTGTAATTGCAATATTACACTTGACTATTGATTTGTCATGTTATGTTTTGTTTTGTTTATTTTTTCATTTATTTGGGAAGGTGGTCCTCAGAATTTTTTTAAAAATCAGATGTGAGCCTTAAGCTACTAAAGACCTTTGATTGTTTTATTGAATAATCAATACATTTGTATGTTTTTGTTTATGTGAAATATGTAATCCTAATTAGATATTCACTCATTCGTGTAACGTAAAGTCATTTTAGGGATCAGACTAGGGAGGGACTTTGCGGCTCCAGGTGGGTTTTATATGGTGAGAAATGGGCTAAAATGGCTGAAGCTTGCTGACCCCTTGTCTAGCAGAAGCTAGAAAATGAAGCAAGACAGGATTGAGCTGAGAGCTTGTTGAAAGCATTTTCCCACACCTGCACTGAGCTTGAGTTGAGCTTAATATTACCACACCAATCTGATCATCCACATCCACAGACATTAAGTAAAATACAAAATTAGGAACACTAGATCCTGGAAAACATGTTAGATCAGATCATTTATTTTTGTTGACATAGTTAATTAATTCAAAGTTAATCTATTTAAAACAACAACAAAAAACAAGGTATGAGCCAAACCATGGATTTGGAGAATTGTTATACCCCTAATAAATAGTGGTATTTATGACTCCTAACCATAGCCTATAGAGTGCCATTTTCTCATGACATGGCTTGAGACAACGAGTGTTAGAGTTTAAAGCGCTTCTTTCATGGTGACTTGACTTGACTTAATTGGCCTGTCTTGTTTGATGTTTAGCAGTGAATTGACTTTGCTTACTTGAGTCTTAAACACAGTGACTTAGGATTTGCTTCAGCTTTTAAGGTTAAGACTTGAGACTAGCTTGTGACTTGCACATGTGTACCTCTCACATCTGTTATTTGTGAACATGAACTACTTCCTCCCAAAGCCACAAACCAGAGAGTCATGAGATCCCAGAATGTAGTGGAGCTGCTTCATAGACAATGAATGTGAAACTAATTTCATAGCCATTTTTAAAATACCCAAGTAAGCTTTATTCTTGTCTTGCCTTTCATATCTGAAAAACAAGTTGTACCTGTACATAACTGGTATATGACAATGTCCACAGTGAAACATTATAATGGACAATGATATTGAATGGGATAAATTACTGCATTTTACTGTCATTTTGTTGAGTTTCTCTCCTCTCTTCTTTTTCACCACAGACGGGGCTGAGCGATCCTTGGAGGAGAGACTTCAGTGAAGCATGTGAAATACGTGAGTTGATAACAACTACAGTCATTGCATTACTGCAATTAAATCTCTGTGAGTAAAAGGCCAATAAGAGTAATTTAATTCATGCAAAAGATGGGTAGACAATATTTGGGGCTTTTAAAACAATATGGTAGAGATTCATTTGTCTCCATAGCAGCGTTCTCACTGAGAGAAAGCCACTCTGCCGGTTTCAGAACAGGAGCTAGAGTAAAGTCCAGGACCGGGAACCCAAGCACACACACTTGTGTCTCTGAGCCTAACTAACTTACAGAAAGAACACAGTTCTAAATGTTTCAGAACATGAGCTGGTGTGAAAAGCAAGAGTTGTGACCCAAACACATGCGCTTGTCTCTCTGAGCCTCACTAATTCACAGAGAGGACGCTCTTTTGAAAGTTTAAATACCGGAGCCAGTGTAAAAAGTATGAGCAGACGACCAAACACATACGCTTATGTCTTGTTGCCTAAATAACTGGCCAAGAGAATGCCTTTCTGATACTTTCAGGACAAGAGCCGGTGTAAAATGCAGGTGCGGACAAACGTAAACATACGCTTCTCTCTCTGAGCCTAACTGACTTGCAGAAAGAACGCAGTTCTAACTGTTTCAGAACATGAGCCGGTGTGAAAAGCAAGAGTTGTGACCCAAACACATACGCTTGTCTCTCTGAGCCTTACTAATTCACAGAGAGGACGCTCTTTTGACAGTTTCAATACCGGAGCCAGTGTAAAACACATAGGCAGGCGACAAAACACAGACGCTTATCTCTCTGTGCCTAAGTAACTGACCAAGACAATGGTCATACGCCTGTCTCTCTGATCCTTACTAATTCACAGAGAAGACGCGTTCGAACACTTTCAGAACATGAGCTGATGTAAAAATCATGAGCAGGCGACCAAAAAAATACGCTTGTCTCTCTGAGTCAGACTAACTTGCAGAAAGAACGCAGTTCTAACTGTTTCAGAACATGAGACGGTGTGAAAAGCAAGAGTTGTGACCCAAACACATGCGCTTGTCTCTCTGAGCATCACTAATTCACAGAGAGGACGCTCTTTTGAAAGTTTCAATACCGGAGCCAGTGTAAAACACATAGGCAGGCGACAAAACACAGACGCTTATCTCTCTGTGCCTAAGTAACTGACCAAGACAATGCCTTTCTGATACTTTCAGAACAGTAGCTGGTGTAAAATGCAGGTGCAGACAACCAAACACACACGCTTGTCTCTCTGAGCCTAACTAACTTGCAGAAAAAATGCAGTTCTAACTGTTTCAGAACTGAGCCGGTGTGAAAAGCAAGAGTTGTGACCCAAACACATGCGCTTGTCTCTCTGAGCCTAACTAATTTGTAGAATGAACGCATTTCTAACTGTTTCAGAACTGAGCGGGTGTAAAAAGCAAGGGTTGTGACCCAAACACATACGCCTGTCTCTCTGATCCTTACTAATTCACAGAGAAGACGCGTTCGAACACTTTCAGAACATGAGCTGGTGAAAAAATCATGAGCAGGCGACCAAAAAAATACACTTGTCTCTCTGAGCCTAACTAAGTTGCAGAAAGAACGCAGTTCTAACTGTTTCAGAACATGAGACGGTGTGAAAAGCAAGAGTTGTAACCCAAACACATGCGCTTGTCTCTCTGAGCCTCACTAATTCACAGAGAGGACGCTCTTTTGAAAGTTTCAATACTGGAGCCAGTGTAAAAAGCATGAGCAGGCGACAAAACACATACGCTTATCTCTCTGTGCCTGAGTAACTGACCAAGACAATGCCTTTCTGATACTTTCAGAACAGGAGCTGGTGTAAAATGCAGGTGCGGATAACCAAAAACATACGCTTGTCTCTCTGAGCCTAACTAACTTGCAGAAAGAACGCAGTTCTAAGTGTTTCAGAACATGAGCCGTGTGAAAAGCAAGAGTTGTGACTCAAACACATGCGCTTGTCTCTCTGAGCCTCACTAATTCACAGAGAGGACGCTCTTTTGAAAGTTTCAATACTGGAGCAAGTGTAAAAAGCATGAGTAGGCGACAAAACACATACGCTTATCTCTCTGTGCCTAAGTAACTGACCAAGACAATGCCTTTCTGATACTGTCAGAACAGGAGCCGGTGTAAAATGCAGGTGCAGACAACCAAAGATATATACGCTTGTCTCTCTGAGCCTCACTAATTCACAGAGAGGACGAGTTCTTACAGTTCCAGAACATGAGCCGGTGTAAAAGGCATGAGCAGGCGACCAAATACATACACTTGTCTCTCAGAGCCTACTTAATGTTAGAAAAAGACTTTCGTTTCTGTGCGTTTCAAATGCCAAACAGGTGAAAATAAGAAAAGACAAGCTTTTAATTACACACCCTTGTCTTTTTGCCTTTTTTGATTGTAACTATTTTGGAAATGGCTATTCTCAACGTTTTATGTGAGATTCTAATAGAAAAAGAAGAAAGACTTATGATAATATATATGCTTCAGTTTTAAGTCTAACTTGCCCTGAACAGTCGTTTCTGAGCGTTTCAGACGCTAAACAATTGAAAATAAGCCAAAACAAGCTTTTCATGACACACACTTGTCTTTTTGCCTGTTTTGATCATAATTCGCTTGGAAATGGTTATTCTCAACGTTTTATGTGAGATTCTAATAGAAAAAGAAGAAAAACTTATACAAACACATATATTGAATTTTTGAGTCTAACTTGCCCTGAACAGTCGTTTCTCAGCGTTTCAGACGCTAAACAGTTGAAAATAAGCAAAAACAAGCTTTTCATGACACACACTTGTCTTTTTGCCTGTTTTGATCATAATTCGCTTGGAAATGGCTAATCTCAATGTTTTATGTGAGATTCTAATAGAAAAAGAAGAAAAACTTATACAAACACATATATTGCATTTTTGAGTCTAACTCGCACTAAACAGTCGTTTCTGAGTGTTTCAGACGCTAAACAGGTGTAAATAAGCAAAAACAAGCTTTTCATGACACACACTTGTCTTTTTGCCTGTTTTGATCATAATTCGCTTGGAAATGGCTATTCTCAACGTTTTATGTGAGATTCTAATTGAAAAAGAAGAAAAACTTATAAAAACACATATATTGAATTTTTGAGTCTAACTTGCCCTGAACAGTCGTTTCTGAGCGTTTCAGACGCTAAACAGGTGTAAATAAGCAAAAACAAGTTTTTCATTACACACACTTGTCTTTTTGCCTGTTTTGATCACTATTCGCTTGGAAATGGCTATTCTCAACGTTCTATAATAGAATCTGATATAAAAAGAAGAAAAACTTATAAAAACACATATGTTTCAATTCTGAGTCTATCTTGCCCTGAACAGTCGTTTCTGAGCGTTTCAGACACTAAACAGGTGTAAATAAGCCAAAACAAGCTTTTCATGACACACACTTGTCTTTTTGCCTGTTTTGATCATAACTCGCTTGGAAATGGCTATTCTGAACGTTCTATAATAGAATCTGATATAAAAAGAAGAGAAACTTATAAAAACACATATGCTTCAGTTTTGAGTCTAACTTGCCCTGAACAGTCGTTTCTATGCGTTTCAGACGCTAAACAGATGAAAATAAGCAAGAACAAGCTTTTCATTACACACACTTGTCTTTTTGCCTGTCTTGATCATAATTCGCTTGGAAATGGCTATTCTCAACGTTTTATGTGAGATTCTAATAGAAAAAGAAGAAAAACTTATAAAAACACATATATTGAATTTTTGAGTCTAACTCGCACTCAACAGTCGTTTCTCAGTGTTTCAGACGACAAACAGGTGAAAATAAGCAAAAACAAGCTTTTCATGACACACACTTGTCTTTTTGCCTGTCTTGATCATAATTCGCTTGGAAATGGCTATTCTCAACGTTTTATGTGAGATTCTAATAGAAAAAGAAGAAAAACTTATAAAAACACATATATTGAATTTTTGAGTCTAACTCGCACTCAACAGTCGTTTCTCAGTGTTTCAGACGACAAACAGGTGAAAATAAGCAAAAACAAGCTTTTCATGACACACACTTGTCTTTTTGCCTGTTTTGATCATAACTCGCTTGGAAATGGCTAGTTTCATAAGAATTTCTGATTTAAAAAAAGAAGAAAAATTTAGGAAAAAAATACACATACTTCAAGATTTTATGTGATCCTCCAATGACATCCATCCAAATATCATACCATTATATACATAATGGATCAATTCAGAGGTTGAAATTTTGGGGCCTTTATGTCACAACGTCACACAAAGAAGTGTATATCTCTGCTTCTGAATATACTATTTTCCTATAACTTCTTTCACATACAATCATCAGATATGACTTGTTCTGAATGTATATGTGCATTTTGGGGGCACCCTTATGCCAAAATCACCTCTTTTTGTAATCCATTATCATTTGATTTCCTGCATATTCAAATTATATATAATGAAAAGCATGCATATCAGCACAGATTGCAGTGTTTCCCCTAGGTTGACTGACCTGGCCCTGGCTGGGGAGGTCGATTAGCACATTTCTCTGTTCTCTGTTTAGCATCTTCAGGCTCAATGCCTAGCAAGAGCAGTTGGGGAAACAGACATTACTTTTCTTGGTCTTGACAAGCTGCAGCATTTATTAACTGACACTGTACATTTACTACCAGATTGTTACAGCTTACTGCTAACCTTTTCTTCTGCTCCGCTTGCATTCACCATGACTTTTCTGATGCTCGCTCTATCGCTTATCGCCATGGATGTATAAAGAGAATTGGATACAGGAAGAGTGCCAGGCTTTGAAGCAAATTTGACATAGTGGCCAAAGTGCGTAATCACATGATGCACACTGGCCCAAAAATTCTTTTTCTCAAAGACTTGTGAAAAAGACGTGGTACTTTTTTTTGAGAATCACAACCCCCGCGAGTCACTAACCCCCGCGAGTCACTATCAGGATTTGAGCCATTTGGTCGATCACATTTCAAAAACCTACATTTGTATGTTTTTGTTTATGTGAAATATGTAATCCTAATTAGATATTCACTCATTCGTGTAACGTAAAGTCATTTTAGGGATCAGACTAGGGAGGGACTTTGCGGCTCCAGGTGGGTTTTATATGGTGAGAAATGGGCTAAAATGGCTGAAGCTTGCTGACCCCTTGTCTAGCAGAAGCTAGAAAATGAAGCAAGACAGGATTGAGCTGAGAGCTTGTTGAAAGCATTTTCCCACACCTGCACTGAGCTTGAGTTGAGCTTAATATTACCACACCAATCTGATCATCCACATCCACAGACATTAAGTAAAATACAAAATTAGGAACACTAGATCCTGGAAAACATGTTAGATCAGATCATTTATTTTTGTTGACATAGTTAATTAATTCAAAGTAAATCTATTTAAAACAACAACAAAAAACAAGGTATGAGCCAAACCATGGATTTGGAGAATTGTTATACCCCTTATAAATAGTGGTATTTATTAATCCTAACCATAGCCTATAGAGTGCCATTTTCTCATGACATGGCTTGAAACAACGAGTGTTAGAGTTTAAAGCGCTTCTTTCATGGTGACTTGACTTGACTTAATTGGCCTGTCTTGTTTGATGTTTAGCAGTGAATTGACTTTGCTTACTTGAATCTTAAACACAGTGACTTAGGATTTGCTTCAGCTTTTAAGGTTAAGACTTGAGACTAGCTTGTGACTTGCACATGTGTACCTCTCACATCTGTTATTTGTGAACATGAACTACTTCCTCCCAAAGCCACAAACCAGAGGCATGAGATCCCAGAATGTAGTGGAGCTGCTTCATAGACAATGAATGTGAAACTAATTTCATAGTCATTTTTAAAATACCCAAGTAAGCTTTATTCTTGTCTTGCCTTTCATATCTGAAAAACAAGTTGTACCTGTACATAACTGGTATATGACAATGTCCACAGTGAAACATTATAATGGACAATGATATTGAATGGGATAAATTACTGCATTTTACTGTCATTTTGTTGAGTTTCTCTCCTCTCTTCTTTTTCACCACAGACGGGGCTGAGCGATCCTTGGAGGAGAGACTTCAGTGAAGCATGTGAAATACGTGAGTTGATGACAACTACAGTCATTGCATTACTGCAATTAAATCTCTGTGAGTAAAAGGCCAATAAGAGTAATTTAATTCATGCAAAAGATGGGTAGACAATATTTGGGGCTTTTAAAACAATATGGTAGAGATTCATTTGTCTCCATAGCTGCGTTCTCACTGAGAGAACGCCACTCTGCCGGTTTCAGAACAGGAGCTAGAGTAAAGTCCAGGACCGGGAACCCAAGCACACACACTTGTGTCTCTGAGCCTAACTAACTTACAGAAAGAACACAGTTCTAAATGTTTCAGAACATGAGCTGGTGTGAAAAGCAAGAGTTGTGACCCAAACACATGCGCTTGTCTCTCTGAGCCTCACTAATTCACAGAGAGGACGCTCTTTTGAAAGTTTAAATACCGGAGCCAGTGTAAAAAGTATGAGCAGGCGACCAAACACATACGCTTATGTCTTGTTGCCTAAATAACTGGCCAAGAGAATGCCTTTCTGATACTTTCAGGACAAGAGCCGGTGTAAAATGCAGGTGCGGACAAACGTAAACATACGCTTCTCTCTCTGAGCCTAACTGACTTGCAGAAAGAACGCAGTTCTAACTGTTTCAGAACACGAGCCGGTGTGAAAAGCAAGAGTTGTGACCCAAACACATACGCTTGTCTCTCTGAGCCTTACTAATTCACAGAGAGGACGCTCTTTTGACAGTTTCAATACCGGAGCCAGTGTAAAAAGCAGGAGCAGGCGACATAGCACATATGCTTGTCTCTCTGAGCCTGGCTAACTAACTGGCCAAGAGAGTGTCTTTGTGACAGTTTCAGAACAGGAGGCGGTGTAAAATGCAGGTGCGGACAACCAAAAACATACGCTTTTCTCTCTGAGCCTAACTAACTTGCAGAAAGAACGCAGTTCTAACTGTTTCAGAACACGAGCCGGTGTGAAAAGCAAGAGTTATGACCCAAACACTTGTCTCTCTGAGCCTTACTAATTCACAGAGAGGACACTCTTTTGAAAGTTTCAATACAGGTGCCAGTGTAAAACACATGAGCAGGCGACAAAACACAGACGCTTATCTCTCTGTGCCTAAGTAACTGACCAAGACAATGCCTTTCTGATACTTTCAGAACAGTAGCTGGTGTAAAATGCAGGTGCAGACAACCAAACACACACGCTTGTCTCTCTGAGCCTAACTAACTTGCAGAAAAAACGCAGTTCTAACTGTTTCAGAACTGAGCCGGTGTGAAAAGCAAGAGTTGTGACCCAAACACATGCGCTTGTCTCTCTGAGCCTAACTAATTTGTAGAAAGAACGCATTTCTAACTGTTTCAGAACTGAGCGGGTGTAAAAAGCAAGGGTTGTGACCCAAACACATACGCCTGTCTCTCTGATCCTTACTAATTCACAGAGAAGACGCTCTTTTGACAATTTCAATACCGGAACCAGTGTAAAAAGCAGGAGCAGACGACATAGCACATACACTTGTCTCTCTGAGCCTTACTAACTAACTGGCCAAGAGAATGTCTTTCTGACAGTTCCAGAACAGGAGGCGGGGTAAAATGCAGGTGTGGACAACCAAACACATACGCTTATCTCTCTGTGCGTAAATAACCAGCCAAGACAATTTCAGAACAGGAGCGGGTGAAAGATGCAGGTCCGGACAACCAAACACACACGCTTGTCTCTCTGAGCCTAACTAACTTTCAGAAAGAACGCAGTTCTAAGTGTTTCAGAACTTGAGCCGGTGTGAAAAGCAAGAGTTGTGACTCAAACACATGCGCTTATCTCTCTGAGCCTTATTAATTCACAGGGAGGACGCTCTTTTGACAGTTTCAATACTGGAGCCAGTGTAAAAAGTATGAGCAGGCGACCAAACACATACTCTTGTCTCTCTGTGCCTAAATAACTGGCCAAGAGAATTTCAGAACAGGGGCCGGTGTAAAATGCAGGTGCGGACAAACAAACATATACGCTTGTCTCTCTGAGCCTAACTGAATTGCAGAAAGAACGCAGTTTCACAACATGAACCGGTGTGAAAAGCAAGAGTCATGACCCAAGCACATGCGCTTGTCTCTCTGAGCCTAACTAATTTGTACAAAGAACGCAGTTCTAACTGTTTCAGAACATGAGACGGTGTGAAAAGCAAGAGTTGTGACCCAAACACATGCGCTTGTCTCTCTGAGCCTCACTAATTCACAGAGAGGACGCTCTTTTGAAAGTTTCAATACCGGAGCCAGTGTAAAAAGCATGAGCAGGCGACAAAACACAAACGCTTATCTCTCTGTGCCTAAGTAACTGACCAAGACAATGCCTTTCTGATACTTTCAGAACAGGAGCTGGTGTAAAATGCAGGTGCAGACAACCAAACACACACGCTTGTCTCTCTGAGCCTAACTAATTTGCAGAAAAAACGCAGTTCTAACTGTTTCAGAACATGAGACGGTGTGAAAAGCAAGAGTTGTGACCCAAACACATGCGCTTGTCTCTCTGAGCCTCACTAATTCACAGAGAGGACGCTCTTTTGAAAGTTTCAATACCGGAGCCAGTGTAAAATGCATGAGCAGGTGACCAAACACATACGCTTATCTCTCTGTACCTAAATAACTGGCCAAGAGAATTTCAGAACAGGAGCTGGTGTAAAATGCAGGTACAGACAACCAAACACACACGCTTGTCTCTCTGAGCCTAACTAATTTGCAGAAAAAACGCAGTACTAACTGTTTCAGAACTGAGCGGGTGTAAAAAGCAAGGGTTGTGACCCAAACACATACGCCTGTCTCTCTGATCCTTACTAATTCACAGAGAAGACGCGTTCGAACACTTTCAGAACATGAGCTGGTGAAAAAATCATGAGCAGGCGACCAAGAAAATACACTTGTCTCTCTGAGCCTAACTAAGTTGCAGAAAGAACACAGTTCTAACTGTTTCAGAACATGAGACGGTGTGAAAAGCAAGAGTTGTGACCCAAACACATGCGCTTGTCTCTCTGAGCCTCACTGATTCACAGAGAGGACGCTCTTTTGAAAGTTTCAATACTGGAGCCAGTGTAAAAAGCATGAGCAGGCGACAAAACACATACGCTTATCTCTCCGTGCCTGAGTAACTGACCAAGACAATGCCTTTCTGATACTTTCAGAACAGGAGCTGGTGTAAAATGCAGGTGCGGATAACCAAAAACATACGCTTGTCTCTCTGAGCCTAACTAACTTGCAGAAAGAACGCAGCTCTAAGTGTTTCAGAACATGAGCCGTGTGAAAAGCAAGAGTTGTGACTCAAACACATGCGCTTGTCTCTCTGAGCCTCACTAATTCACAGAGAGGACGCTCTTTTGAAAGTTTCAATACTGGAGCAAGTGTAAAAAGCATGAGTAGGCGACAAAACACATACGCTTATCTCTCTGTGCCTAAGTAACTGACCAAGACAATGCCTTTCTGATACTGTCAGAACAGGAGCCGGTGTAAAATGCAGGTGCAGACAACCAAAGATATATACGCTTGTCTCTCTGAGCCTCACTAATTCACAGAGAGGATGAGTTCTTACAGTTCCAGAACATGAGCCGGTGTAAAAGGCATGAGCAGGCAACCAAATACATACACTTGTCTCTCAGAGCCTACTTAATGTTAGAAAAAGACTTTCGTTTCTGTGCGTTTCAAATGCCAAACAGGTGAAAATAAGAAAAGACAAGCTTTTAATTACACACCCTTGTCTTTTTGCCTTTTTTGATTGTAACTATTTTGGAAATGGCTATTCTCAACGTTTTATGGGAGATTCTAATAGAAAATGAAGAAAAACTTATAAAAACACATACATTGAATTTTTGAGTCTAACTTGCCCTGAACAGTCGTTTCTGAGCGTTTCAGACGCTAAACAGATGAAAATAAGCCAAAACAAGCTTTTCATGACACACACTTGTCTTTTTGCCTGTTTTGATCACAATTCGCTTGGAAATGGCTATTCTCAACGTTCTATAATAGAATCTGATATAAAAAGAAGAAAAACTTATAAAAACACATATGTTTCAATTCTGAGTCTATCTTGCCCTGAACATTCGTTTCTGAGCGTTTCAGACGCTAAACAGGTGTAAATAAGCCAAAACAAGCTTTTCATGACACACTCTTGTCTTTTTGCCTGTTTTGATCATAACTCGCTTGGAAATGGCTAATCTCAATGTTTTATGTGAGATTCTAATAGAAAAAGAAGAAAAACTTATACAAACACATATATTGCATTTTTGAGTCTAACTCGCACTAAACAGTCGTTTCTGAGTGTTTCAGACGCTTAACAGGTGAAAATAAGCAAGAACAAGCTTTTCATGACACACACTTGTCTTTTTGCCTGTTTTGATCATAACTCGCTTGGAAATGGCTAATCTCAATGTTTTATGTGAGATTCTAATAGAAAAAGAAGAAAAACTTATACAAACACATATATTGCATTTTTGAGTCTAACTCGCACTAAACAGTCGTTTCTGAGTGTTTCAGACGCTAAACAGGTGAAAATAAGCAAGAACAAGCTTTTCATTACACACACTTGTCTTTTTGCCTGTTTTGATCATAACTCGCTTGGAAATGGCTAGTTTCATAAGAATTTCTGATTTAAAAAAAGAAGAAAAATTTAGGAAAAAAATACACATACTTCAAGATTTTATGTGATCCTCCAATGACATCCATCCAAATATCATACCATTATATACATAATGGATCAATTCAGAGGTTGAAATTTTGGGGCCTTTATGTCACAACGTCACACAAAGAAGTGTATATCTCTGCTTCTGAATATACTATTTTCCTATAACTTCTTTCACATACAATCATCAGATATGACTTGTTCTGAATGTATATGTGCATTTTGGGGGCACCCTTATGCCAAAATCACCTCTTTTTGTAATCCATTATCATTTGATTTCCTGCATATTCAAATTATATATAATGAAAAGCATGCATATCAGCACAGATTGCAGTGTTTCCCCTAGGTTGACTGACCTGGCCCTGGCTGGGGTGGTCGATTAGCACATTTCTCTGTTCTCTGTTTAGCATCTTCAGGCTCAATACCTAGCAAGAGCAGTTGGGGAAACAGACATTACTTTTCTTGGTCTTGACAAGCTGCAGCATTTATTAACTGACACTGTACATTTACTACCAGATTGTTACAGCTTACTGCTAACCTTTTCTTCTGCTCCGCTTGCATTCACCATGACTTTTCTGATGCTCGCTCTATCGCTTATCGCCATGGATGTATAAAGAGAATTGGATACAGGAAGAGTGCCAGGCTTTGAAGCAAATTTGACATAGTGGCCAAAGTGCGTAATCACATGATGCACACTGGCCCAAAAATTCTTTTTCTCAAAGACTTGTGAAAAAGACGTGGTACTTTTTTTTGAGAATCACAACCCCCGCGAGTCACTAACCCCCGCGAGTCACTATCAGGATTTGAGCCATTTGGTCGATCACATTTCAAAAACCTACATTTGTATGTTTTTGTTTATGTGAAATATGTAATCCTAATTAGATATTCACTCATTCGTGTAACGTAAAGTCATTTTAGGGATCAGACTAGGGAGGGACTTTGCGGCTCCAGGTGGGTTTTATATGGTGAGAAATGGGCTAAAATGGCTGAAGCTTGCTGACCCCTTGTCTAGCAGAAGCTAGAAAATGAAGCAAGACAGGATTGAGCTGAGAGCTTGTTGAAAGCATTTTCCCACACCTGCACTGAGCTTGAGTTGAGCTTAATATTACCACACCAATCTGATCATCCACATCCACAGACATTAAGTAAAATACAAAATTAGGAACACTAGATCCTGGAAAACATGTTAGATCAGATCATTTATTTTTGTTGACATAGTTAATTAATTCAAAGTAAATCTATTTAAAACAACAACAAAAAACAAGGTATGAGCCAAACCATGGATTTGGAGAATTGTTATACCCCTTATAAATAGTGGTATTTATTAATCCTAACCATAGCCTATAGAGTGCCATTTTCTCATGACATGGCTTGAAACAACGAGTGTTAGAGTTTAAAGCGCTTCTTTCATGGTGACTTGACTTGACTTAATTGGCCTGTCTTGTTTGATGTTTAGCAGTGAATTGACTTTGCTTACTTGAATCTTAAACACAGTGACTTAGGATTTGCTTCAGCTTTTAAGGTTAAGACTTGAGACTAGCTTGTGACTTGCACATGTGTACCTCTCACATCTGTTATTTGTGAACATGAACTACTTCCTCCCAAAGCCACAAACCAGAGGCATGAGATCCCAGAATGTAGTGGAGCTGCTTCATAGACAATGAATGTGAAACTAATTTCATAGTCATTTTTAAAATACCCAAGTAAGCTTTATTCTTGTCTTGCCTTTCATATCTGAAAAACAAGTTGTACCTGTACATAACTGGTATATGACAATGTCCACAGTGAAACATTATAATGGACAATGATATTGAATGGGATAAATTACTGCATTTTACTGTCATTTTGTTGAGTTTCTCTCCTCTCTTCTTTTTCACCACAGACGGGGCTGAGCGATCCTTGGAGGAGAGACTTCAGTGAAGCATGTGAAATACGTGAGTTGATGACAACTACAGTCATTGCATTACTGCAATTAAATCTCTGTGAGTAAAAGGCCAATAAGAGTAATTTAATTCATGCAAAAGATGGGTAGACAATATTTGGGGCTTTTAAAACAATATGGTAGAGATTCATTTGTCTCCATAGCTGCGTTCTCACTGAGAGAACGCCACTCTGCCGGTTTCAGAACAGGAGCTAGAGTAAAGTCCAGGACCGGGAACCCAAGCACACACACTTGTGTCTCTGAGCCTAACTAACTTACAGAAAGAACACAGTTCTAAATGTTTCAGAACATGAGCTGGTGTGAAAAGCAAGAGTTGTGACCCAAACACATGCGCTTGTCTCTCTGAGCCTCACTAATTCACAGAGAGGACGCTCTTTTGAAAGTTTAAATACCGGAGCCAGTGTAAAAAGTATGAGCAGGCGACCAAACACATACGCTTATGTCTTGTTGCCTAAATAACTGGCCAAGAGAATGCCTTTCTGATACTTTCAGGACAAGAGCCGGTGTAAAATGCAGGTGCGGACAAACGTAAACATACGCTTCTCTCTCTGAGCCTAACTGACTTGCAGAAAGAACGCAGTTCTAACTGTTCCAGAACACGAGCCGGTGTGAAAAGCAAGAGTTGTGACCCAAACACATACGCTTGTCTCTCTGAGCCTTACTAATTCACAGAGAGGACGCTCTTTTGACAGTTTCAATACCGGAGCCAGTGTAAAAAGCAGGAGCAGGCGACATAGCACATATGCTTGTCTCTCTGAGCCTGGCTAACTAACTGGCCAAGAGAGTGTCTTTGTGACAGTTTCAGAACAGGAGGCGGTGTAAAATGCAGGTGCGGACAACCAAAAACATACGCTTTTCTCTCTGAGCCTAACTAACTTGCAGAAAGAACGCAGTTCTAACTGTTTCAGAACACGAGCCAGTGTGAAAAGCAAGAGTTATGACCCAAACACTTGTCTCTCTGAGCCTTACTAATTCACAGAGAGGACACTCTTTTGAAAGTTTCAATACAGGTGCCAGTGTAAAACACATGAGCAGGCGACAAAACACAGACGCTTATCTCTCTGTGCCTAAGTAACTGACCAAGACAATGCCTTTCTGATACTTTCAGAACAGTAGCTGGTGTAAAATGCAGGTGCAGACAACCAAACACACACGCTTGTCTCTCTGAGCCTAACTAACTTGCAGAAAAAACGCAGTTCTAACTGTTTCAGAACTGAGCCGGTGTGAAAAGCAAGAGTTGTGACCCAAACACATGCGCTTGTCTCTCTGAGCCTAACTAATTTGTAGAAAGAACGCATTTCTAACTGTTTCAGAACTGAGCGGGTGTAAAAAGCAAGGGTTGTGACCCAAACACATACGCCTGTCTCTCTGATCCTTACTAATTCACAGAGAAGACGCTCTTTTGACAATTTCAATACCGGAACCAGTGTAAAAAGCAGGAGCAGACGACATAGCACATACACTTGTCTCTCTGAGCCTTACTAACTAACTGGCCAAGAGAATGTCTTTCTGACAGTTCCAGAACAGGAGGCGGGGTAAAATGCAGGTGTGGACAACCAAACACATACGCTTATCTCTCTGTGCGTAAATAACCAGCCAAGACAATTTCAGAACAGGAGCGGGTGAAAGATGCAGGTCCGGACAACCAAACACACACGCTTGTCTCTCTGAGCCTAACTAACTTTCAGAAAGAACGCAGTTCTAAGTGTTTCAGAACTTGAGCCGGTGTGAAAAGCAAGAGTTGTGACTCAAACACATGCGCTTATCTCTCTGAGCCTTATTAATTCACAGGGAGGACGCTCTTTTGACAGTTTCAATACTGGAGCCAGTGTAAAAAGTATGAGCAGGCGACCAAACACATACTCTTGTCTCTCTGTGCCTAAATAACTGGCCAAGAGAATTTCAGAACAGGGGCCGGTGTAAAATGCAGGTGCGGACAAACAAACATATACGCTTGTCTCTCTGAGCCTAACTGAATTGCAGAAAGAACGCAGTTTCACAACATGAACCGGTGTGAAAAGCAAGAGTCATGACCCAAGCACATGCGCTTGTCTCTCTGAGCCTAACTAATTTGTACAAAGAACGCAGTTCTAACTGTTTCAGAACATGAGACGGTGTGAAAAGCAAGAGTTGTGACCCAAACACATGCGCTTGTCTCTCTGAGCCTCACTAATTCACAGAGAGGACGCTCTTTTGAAAGTTTCAATACCGGAGCCAGTGTAAAAAGCATGAGCAGGCGACAAAACACAAACGCTTATCTCTCTGTGCCTAAGTAACTGACCAAGACAATGCCTTTCTGATACTTTCAGAACAGGAGCTGGTGTAAAATGCAGGTGCAGACAACCAAACACACACGCTTGTCTCTCTGAGCCTAACTAATTTGCAGAAAAAACGCAGTTCTAACTGTTTCAGAACATGAGACGGTGTGAAAAGCAAGAGTTGTGACCCAAACACATGCGCTTGTCTCTCTGAGCCTCACTAATTCACAGAGAGGACGCTCTTTTGAAAGTTTCAATACCGGAGCCAGTGTAAAATGCATGAGCAGGTGACCAAACACATACGCTTATCTCTCTGTACCTAAATAACTGGCCAAGAGAATTTCAGAACAGGAGCTGGTGTAAAATGCAGGTACAGACAACCAAACACACACGCTTGTCTCTCTGAGCCTAACTAATTTGCAGAAAAAACGCAGTACTAACTGTTTCAGAACTGAGCGGGTGTAAAAAGCAAGGGTTGTGACCCAAACACATACGCCTGTCTCTCTGATCCTTACTAATTCACAGAGAAGACGCGTTCGAACACTTTCAGAACATGAGCTGGTGAAAAAATCATGAGCAGGCGACCAAGAAAATACACTTGTCTCTCTGAGCCTAACTAAGTTGCAGAAAGAACACAGTTCTAACTGTTTCAGAACATGAGACGGTGTGAAAAGCAAGAGTTGTGACCCAAACACATGCGCTTGTCTCTCTGAGCCTCACTGATTCACAGAGAGGACGCTCTTTTGAAAGTTTCAATACTGGAGCCAGTGTAAAAAGCATGAGCAGGCGACAAAACACATACGCTTATCTCTCCGTGCCTGAGTAACTGACCAAGACAATGCCTTTCTGATACTTTCAGAACAGGAGCTGGTGTAAAATGCAGGTGCGGATAACCAAAAACATACGCTTGTCTCTGTGAGCCTAACTAACTTGCAGAAAGAACGCAGCTCTAAGTGTTTCAGAACATGAGCCGTGTGAAAAGCAAGAGTTGTGACTCAAACACATGCGCTTGTCTCTCTGAGCCTCACTAATTCACAGAGAGGACGCTCTTTTGAAAGTTTCAATACTGGAGCAAGTGTAAAAAGCATGAGTAGGCGACAAAACACATACGCTTATCTCTCTGTGCCTAAGTAACTGACCAAGACAATGCCTTTCTGATACTGTCAGAACAGGAGCCGGTGTAAAATGCAGGTGCAGACAACCAAAGATATATACGCTTGTCTCTCTGAGCCTCACTAATTCACAGAGAGGATGAGTTCTTACAGTTCCAGAACATGAGCCGGTGTAAAAGGCATGAGCAGGCAACCAAATACATACACTTGTCTCTCAGAGCCTACTTAATGTTAGAAAAAGACTTTCGTTTCTGTGCGTTTCAAATGCCAAACAGGTGAAAATAAGAAAAGACAAGCTTTTAATTACACACCCTTGTCTTTTTGCCTTTTTTGATTGTAACTATTTTGGAAATGGCTATTCTCAACGTTTTATGGGAGATTCTAATAGAAAATGAAGAAAAACTTATAAAAACACATACATTGAATTTTTGAGTCTAACTTGCCCTGAACAGTCGTTTCTGAGCGTTTCAGACGCTAAACAGATGAAAATAAGCCAAAACAAGCTTTTCATGACACACACTTGTCTTTTTGCCTGTTTTGATCACAATTCGCTTGGAAATGGCTATTCTCAACGTTCTATAATAGAATCTGATATAAAAAGAAGAAAAACTTATAAAAACACATATGTTTCAATTCTGAGTCTATCTTGCCCTGAACATTCGTTTCTGAGCGTTTCAGACGCTAAACAGGTGTAAATAAGCCAAAACAAGCTTTTCATGACACACTCTTGTCTTTTTGCCTGTTTTGATCATAACTCGCTTGGAAATGGCTAATCTCAATGTTTTATGTGAGATTCTAATAGAAAAAGAAGAAAAACTTATACAAACACATATATTGCATTTTTGAGTCTAACTCGCACTAAACAGTCGTTTCTGAGTGTTTCAGACGCTTAACAGGTGAAAATAAGCAAGAACAAGCTTTTCATGACACACACTTGTCTTTTTGCCTGTTTTGATCATAACTCGCTTGGAAATGGCTAATCTCAATGTTTTATGTGAGATTCTAATAGAAAAAGAAGAAAAACTTATACAAACACATATATTGCATTTTTGAGTCTAACTCGCACTAAACAGTCGTTTCTGAGTGTTTCAGACGCTAAACAGGTGAAAATAAGCAAGAACAAGCTTTTCATTACACACACTTGTCTTTTTGCCTGTTTTGATCATAACTCGCTTGGAAATGGCTATTCTCAACGTTCTATAATAGAATCTGATATAAAAAGAAGAAAAACTTATAAAAACACATATATTGAATTTTTGAGTCTAACTTGCCCTGAACAGTCGTTTCTGAGCGTTTCAGACGCTAAACAGGTGTAAATAAGCCAAAACAAGCTTTTCATGACACACACTTGTCTTTTTGCCTGTTTTGATCATCACTCGCTTGGAAATGGCTATTCTCAACGTTCTATAATAGAATCTGATATAAAAAGAAGAAAAACTTATAAAAACACATATGTTTCAATTCTGAGTCTATCTTGCCCTGAACAGTCGTTTCTGAGCGTTTCAGACGCTAAACAGGTGTAAATAAGCCAAAACAAGCTTTTCATGACACACTCTTGTCTTTTTGCCTGTTTTGATCATAACTCGCTTGGAAATGGCTAGTTTCATAAGAATTTCTGATTTAAAAAAAGAAGAAAACTTTAGGAAAAAAATACACATACTTCAAGATTTTATGTGATCCTCCAATGATATCCATCCAAATATCATACCATTATATACATAATGGATCAATTCAGAGGTTGAAATTTTGGGGCCTTTATGTCACAACGTCACACAAAGAAGTGTATATCTCTGCTTCTGAATATACTATTTTCCTATAACTTCTTTCACATACAATCATCAGATATGACTTGTTCTGAATGTGTATGTGCATTTTGGGGGCACCCTTATGCCAAAATCACCTCTTTTTGTAATCCATTATCATTTGATTTCCTGCATATTCAAATTATATATAATGAAAAGCATGCATATCAGCACAGATTGCAGTGTTTCCCCTAGGTTGACTGACCTGGCCCTGGCTGGGGAGGTCGATTAGCACATTTCTCTGTTCTCTGTTTAGCATCTTCAGGCTCAATGCCTAGCAAGAGCAGCTGGGGAAACAGACATTACTTTTCTTGGTCTTGACAAGCTGCAGCATTTATTAACTGACACTGTACATTTACTACCAGATTGTTACAGCTTACTGCTAACCTTTTCTTCTGCTCCGCTTGCATTCACCATGACTTTTCTGATGCTCGCTCTATCGCTTATCGCCATGGATGTATAAAGAGAAGTGGATACAGGAAGAGTGCCAGGCTTTGAAGCAAATTTGACATAGTGGCCAAAGTGCGTAATCACATGATGCACACTGGCCCAAAAATTCTTTTTCTCAAAGACTTGTGAAAAAGACGTGGTACTTTTTTTTGAGAATCACAACCCCCGCGAGTCACTAACCCCCGCGAGTCACTATCAGGATTTGAGCCATTTGGTCGATCACATTTCAAAAGCCTAGAAGAACCACAACCATTGAATTGTTTCATCACCTTTAAAGTTAGCTAAACCATTCTCATGAGTATATTGGCTCAAAGCATTCAGAACAAAAATGTGCGAAACTATGGACTCTTGTTCCAAGTTCCTGCCATGCCTTTTTGCCTCCCAAATGCAAATTCATCTTTGACTCCTAGAATGAGGTCCAACAGCTCTAATTCAAACAGCTGCACACAACACTGGTTGATATCACTGTGGCTAGCTAGCAAACATTAGCTAACTGCAAGCTAACATAAAGAGTGACCTAAGCAGTAAAAATGGAGACTATATATAAACTATATAAATATAAATTATATTTTGTCATCATAGATACTACACATATGTCTCAGATGCGTCTTAGATGTCTTAGATATGTCTTAGATGCAAATACACCCACTTTGAGTGAAAAATTTGTCAAAAAAATTAGGTTTGTATGGGGCTATCGGAAATAAAATTTGGCATTGAAATCAAACCCTGCAATTAAAAAAAAAAAGTGTATTATCATTGAAAAACGTTCCACTGAAAAATAAAACGCTCTAAAAATTTTAACTAAAATTACAATCTGTCAATCTTATTAGGGCTCGAGCACTGAACGGTGCGAAGGCCCTGTATTTGTAGTGATTATTATTATTATTATCATTATCATTATCATTATCATTATCATTATCATTATCATTATTATCATCATCATTATTATTATTATTATTCCGAAACAAACGCATTTTTGACAGCCGTTTTGACGACCTTTCGAAAACTCGTGAAATTTTGCACATTTGTCAGGACTGCTGAAAAATTTGATATTGAAAATGGCTGGACTGCGCCCCCTAGAAAATTAGGAAAACTGAGCACCTCAACCCAGATTGTCATAGAAGTAAGATGCGACACATCCTTCGCCATGACATACGATGCTGTTTTCCAGGGAGAGGGGATGGCTCTACAGCCACGAAACTTGACACACATGTCTAGAGTGATGTTAGCTAAAAATCCTTTGTAGTTCATTTGAATGGGTGTGGCAAAATGGCTCAACAGCGATCCCTTGAAAATTTCAAAGTTGAAGCCCCGCCTACCAGATTAACGTAGAAAAATGAAATTCACAAGGCACATGTATAATGTCAAGATGCACAAAAAAGCCTCTTGGAGCCATATCAAGCTCCTACAGTCCAAGTCCTACAGGAAGTCCGCCATCTCGAAAAAACTGGTCAATTTTCGCCTTTTCTTGGCCATTTCGCATACCTTGTGTTTTAACAAACTCCTCCTACAGGATTCATCGTAAGGACTCCAAAATCAGTGTGTGTCATCTAGACTAGTGTATGATCAAAAGTTATCAAAAGATTTAGTGTACATTGAAGCGCTTGTGAATTGCAGTGAATTGACTTTGCTTACTTGAGTCTTAAACACAGTGACTTAGGATTTGCTTCAGCTTTTAAGGTTAAGACTTGAGACTAGCTTGTGACTTGCACATGTGTACCTCTCACATCTGTTATTTGTGAACATGAACTACTTCCTCCCAAAGCCACAAACCAGAGGCATGAGACCCCAGAATGAAGTGGAGCTGCTTCATAGACAATGAATGTGAAACTAATTTCATAGTCATTTTTAAAATACCCAAGTAAGCTTTATTCTTGTCTTGCCTTTCATATCTGAAAAACAAGTTGTACCTGTACATAACTGCTATATGACAATGTCCACAGTGAAACATTATAATGGACAATGATATTGAATGGGATAAATTACTGCATTTTACTGTCATTTTGTTGAGTTTCTCTCCTCTCTTCTTTTTCACCACAGACGGGGCTGAGCGATCCTTGGAGGAGAGACTTCAGTGAAGCATGTGAAATACGTGAGTTGATGACAACTACAGTCATTGCATTACTGCAATTAAATCTCTGTGAGTAAAAGGCCAATAAGAGTAATTTAATTCATGCAAAAGATGGGTAGACAATATTTGGGGCTTTTAAAACAATATGGTAGAGATTCATTTGTCTCCATAGCTGCGTTCTCACTGAGAGAACGCCGCTCTGACGGTTTCAGAACGGGAGCTAGAGTAAAGTCCAGGACCGGGAACCCAAGCACACACACTTGTGTCTCTGAGCCTAACTAACTTACAGAAAGAACACAGTTGTAAATGTTTCAGAACATGAGCTGGTGTGAAAAGCAAGAGTTGTGACCCAAACACATGCGCTTGTCTCTCTGAGCCTTACTAATTCACAGAGAGGATGCTCTTTTGACAGTTTCATTACCGGAGCTAGTGTAAAAAGCAGGAGCAGGCGACATAGCACATATGCTTGTCTCTCTGAGCCTGGCTACCTAACTGGCCAAGAGAATGTCTTTGTGAATTTTTGAGTCTAACTTGCCCTGAACAGTCGTTTCTGAGCGTTTCAGACGCTAAACAGATGAAAATAAGCCAAAACAAGCTTTTCATGACACACACTTGTCTTTTTGCCTGTTTTGATCACAATTCGCTTGGAAATGGCTATTCTCAACGTTCTATAATAGAATCTGATATAAAAAGAAGAAAAACTTATAAAAACACATATGTTTCAATTCTGAGTCTATCTTGCCCTGAACAGTCGTTTCTGAGCGTTTCAGACGCTAAACAGGTGTAAATAAGCCAAAACAAGCTTTTCATGACACACTCTTGTCTTTTTGCCTGTTTTGATCATAACTCGCTTGGAAATGGCTATTCTCAACGTTTTATGTGAGATTCTAATAGAAAAAGCAGAAAAACTTATAATAACACATATATTGAATTTTTGAGTCTAACTTGCCCTGAACAGTCGTTTCTGAGCGTTTCAGACGCTAAACAGTTGAAAATAAGCCAAAACAAGCTTTTCATGACACACACTTGTCTTTTTGCCTGTTTTGATCATAACTCGCTTGGAAATGGCTATTCTCAACGTTTTATGTGAGATTCTAATAGAAAAAGCAGAAAAACTTATAAAAACACATATATTGAATTTTTGAGTCTAACTTGCCCTGAACAGTCGTTTCTGAGCGTTTCAGACGCTAAACAGTTGAAAATAAGCCAAAACAAGCTTTTCATGACACACACTTGTCTTTTTGCCTGTTTTGATCATAACTCGCTTGGAAATGGCTATTCTCAACGTTTTATGTGAGATTCTAATAGAAAAAGCAGAAAAACTTATAATAACACATATATTGAATTTTTGAGTCTAACTTGCCCTGAACAGTCGTTTCTGAGCGTTTCAGACGCTAAACAGTTGAAAATAAGCCAAAACAAGCTTTTCATGACACACACTTGTCTTTTTGCCTGTTTTGATCATAACTCGCTTGGAAATGGCTATTCTCAACGTTTTATGTGAGATTCTAATAGAAAAAGCAGAAAAACTTATAATAACACATATATTGAATTTTTGAGTCTAACTTGCCCTGAACAGTCGTTTCTGAGCGTTTCAGACGCTAAACAGGTCTAAATAAGCCAAAACAAGCTTATCATGACACACACTTGTCTTTTTGCCTGTTTTGATCATAACTCGCTTGGAAATGGCTATTCTCAACGTTTTATGTGAGATTCTAATAGAAAAAGCAGAAAAACTTATAAAAACACATATATTGAATTTTTGAGTCTAACTTGCCCTGAACAGTCGTTTCTGAGCGTTTCAGACGCTAAACAGGTCTAAATAAGCCAAAACAAGCTTTTCATGACACACACTTGTCTTTTTGCCTGTTTTGATCATAACTCGCTTGGAAATGGCTATTCTCAACGTTTTATGTGAGATTCTAATAGAAAAAGCAGAAAAACTTATAATAACACATATATTGAATTTTTGAGTCTAACTTGCCCTGAACAGTCGTTTCTGAGCGTTTCAGACGCTAAACAGTTGAAAATAAGCCAAAACAAGCTTTTCATGACACACACTTGTCTTTTTGCCTGTTTTGATCATAACTCGCTTGGAAATGGCTATTCTCAACGTTTTATGTGAGATTCTAATAGAAAAAGCAGAAAAACTTATAAAAACACATATATTGAATTTTTGAGTCTAACTTGCCCTGAACAGTCGTTTCTGAGCGTTTCAGACGCTAAACAGTTGAAAATAAGCCAAAACAAGCTTTTCATGACACACACTTGTCTTTTTGCCTGTTTTGATCATAAGTCGCTTGGAAATGGCTATTCTCAACGTTTTATGTGAGATTCTAATAGAAAAAGCAGAAAAACTTATAAAAACACATATATTGAATTTTTGAGTCTAACTTGCCCTGAACAGTCGTTTCTGAGCGTTTCAGACGCTAAACAGGTCTAAATAAGCCAAAACAAGCTTTTCATGACACACACTTGTCTTTTTGCCTGTTTTGATCATAACTCGCTTGGAAATGGCTATTCTCAACGTTTTATGTGAGATTCTAATAGAAAAAGCAGAAAAACTTATAATAACACATATATTGAATTTTTGAGTCTAACTTGCCCTGAACAGTCGTTTCTGAGCGTTTCAGACGCTAAACAGTTGAAAATAAGCCAAAACAAGCTTTTCATGACACACACTTGTCTTTTTGCCTGTTTTGATCAGAACTCGCTTGGAAATGGCTATTCTCAACGTTTTATGTGAGATTCTAATAGAAAAAGCAGAAAAACTTATAATAACACATATATTGAATTTTTGAGTCTAACTTGCCCTGAACAGTCGTTTCTGAGCGTTTCAGACGCTAAACAGTTGAAAATAAGCCAAAACAAGCTTTTCATGACACACACTTGTCTTTTTGCCTGTTTTGATCATAACTCGCTTGGAAATGGCTATTCTCAACGTTTTATGTGAGATTCTAATAGAAAAAGCAGAAAAACTTATAATAACACATATATTGAATTTTTGAGTCTAACTTGCCCTGAACAGTCGTTTCTGAGCGTTTCAGACGCTAAACAGTTGAAAATAAGCCAAAACAAGCTTTTCATGACACACACTTGTCTTTTTGCCTGTTTTGATCAGAACTCGCTTGGAAATGGCTATTCTCAACGTTTTATGTGAGATTCTAATAGAAAAAGCAGAAAAACTTATAAAAACACATATATTGAATTTTTGAGTCTAACTTGCCCTGAACAGTCGTTTCTGAGCGTTTCAGACGCTAAACAGTTGAAAATAAGCCAAAACAAGCTTTTCATGACACACACTTGTCTTTTTGCCTGTTTTGATCATAACTCGCTTGGAAATGGCTATTCTCAACGTTTTATGTGAGATTCTAATAGAAAAAGCAGAAAAACTTATAATAACACATATATTGAATTTTTGAGTCTAACTTGCCCTGAACAGTCGTTTCTGAGCGTTTCAGACGCTAAACAGGTCTAAATAAGCCAAAACAAGCTTATCATGACACACACTTGTCTTTTTGCCTGTTTTGATCATAACTCGCTTGGAAATGGCTATTCTCAACGTTTTATGTGAGATTCTAATAGAAAAAGCAGAAAAACTTATAATAACACATATATTGAATTTTTGAGTCTAACTTGCCCTGAACAGTCGTTTCTGAGCGTTTCAGACGCTAAACAGTTGAAAATAAGCCAAAACAAGCTTTTCATGACACACACTTGTCTTTTTGCCTGTTTTGATCATAACTCGCTTGGAAATGGCTATTCTCAACGTTTTATGTGAGATTCTAATAGAAAAAGCAGAAAAACTTATAAAAACACATATATTGAATTTTTGAGTCTAACTTGCCCTGAACAGTCGTTTCTGAGCGTTTCAGACGCTAAACAGTTCTAAATAAGCCAAAACAAGCTTTTCATGACACACACTTGTCTTTTTGCCTGTTTTGATCATAACTCGCTTGGAAATGGCTATTCTCAACGTTTTATGTGAGATTCTAATAGAAAAAGCAGAAAAACTTATAATAACACATATATTGAATTTTTGAGTCTAACTTGCCCTGAACAGTCGTTTCTGAGCGTTTCAGACGCTAAACAGTTGAAAATAAGCCAAAACAAGCTTTTCATGACACACACTTGTCTTTTTGCCTGTTTTGATCATAACTCGCTTGGAAATGGCTATTCTCAACGTTTTATGTGAGATTCTAATAGAAAAAGCAGAAAAACTTATAAAAACACATATATTGAATTTTTGAGTCTAACTTGCCCTGAACAGTCGTTTCTGAGCGTTTCAGACGCTAAACAGTTGAAAATAAGCCAAAACAAGCTTTTCATGACACACACTTGTCTTTTTGCCTGTTTTGATCATAAGTCGCTTGGAAATGGCTATTCTCAACGTTTTATGTGAGATTCTAATAGAAAAAGCAGAAAAACTTATAAAAACACATATATTGAATTTTTGAGTCTAACTTGCCCTGAACAGTCGTTTCTGAGCGTTTCAGACGCTAAACAGGTCTAAATAAGCCAAAACAAGCTTTTCATGACACACACTTGTCTTTTTGCCTGTTTTGATCATAACTCGCTTGGAAATGGCTATTCTCAACGTTTTATGTGAGATTCTAATAGAAAAAGCAGAAAAACTTATAAAAACACATATATTGAATTTTTGAGTCTAACTTGCCCTGAACAGTCGTTTCTGAGCGTTTCAGACGCTAAACAGTTGAAAATAAGCCAAAACAAGCTTTTCATGACACACACTTGTCTTTTTGCCTGTTTTGATCATAACTCGCTTGGAAATGGCTATTCTCAACGTTTTATGTGAGATTCTAATAGAAAAAGCAGAAAAACTTATAAAAACACATATATTGAATTTTTGAGTCTAACTTGCCCTGAACAGTCGTTTCTGAGCGTTTCAGACGCTAAACAGGTCTAAATAAGCCAAAACAAGCTTTTCATGACACACACTTGTCTTTTTGCCTGTTTTGATCATAACTCGCTTGGAAATGGCTATTCTCAACGTTTTATGTGAGATTCTAATAGAAAAAGCAGAAAAACTTATACAAACACATATATTGAATTTTTGAGTCTAACTTGCCCTGAACAGTCGTTTCTGAGCGTTTCAGACGCTAAACAGGTCTAAATAAGCCAAAACAAGCTTATCATGACACACACTTGTCTTTTTGCCTGTTTTGATAATAATTGGTTTGGAAATGGCTATTCTCAACGTTTTATGTGAGATTCTAATAGAAAAAGCAGAAAAACTTATAAAAACACATATATTGAATTTTTGAGTCTAACTTGCCCTGAACAGTCGTTTCTGAGCGTTTCAGACGCTAAACAGGTCTAAATAAGCCAAAACAAGCTTTTCATGACACACACTTGTCTTTTTGCCTGTTTTGATCATAACTCGCTTGGAAATGGCTATTCTCAACGTTTTATGTGAGATTCTAATAGAAAAAGCAGAAAAACTTATAAAAACACATATATTGAATTTTTGAGTCTAACTTGCCCTGAACAGTCGTTTCTGAGCGTTTCAGACGCTAAACAGTTGAAAATAAGCCAAAACAAGCTTTTCATGACACACACTTGTCTTTTTGCCTGTTTTGATCATAAGTCGCTTGGAAATGGCTATTCTCAACGTTTTATGTGAGATTCTAATAGAAAAAGCAGAAAAACTTATAAAAACACATATATTGAATTTTTGAGTCTAACTTGCCCTGAACAGTCGTTTCTGAGCGTTTCAGACGCTAAACAGGTCTAAATAAGCCAAAACAAGCTTTTCATGACACACACTTGTCTTTTTGCCTGTTTTGATCATAACTCGCTTGGAAATGGCTATTCTCAACGTTTTATGTGAGATTCTAATAGAAAAAGCAGAAAAACTTATACAAACACATATATTGAATTTTTGAGTCTAACTTGCCCTGAACAGTCGTTTCTGAGCGTTTCAGACGCTAAACAGTTGAAAATAAGCCAAAACAAGCTTTTCATGACACACACTTGTCTTTTTGCCTGTTTTGATCATAACTCGCTTGGAAATGGCTATTCTCAACGTTTTATGTGAGATTCTAATAGAAAAAGCAGAAAAACTTATAAAAACACATATATTGAATTTTTGAGTCTAACTTGCCCTGAACAGTCGTTTCTGAGCGTTTCAGACGCTAAACAGGTCTAAATAAGCCAAAACAAGCTTTTCATGACACACACTTGTCTTTTTGCCTGTTTTGATCATAACTCGCTTGGAAATGGCTATTCTCAACGTTTTATGTGAGATTCTAATAGAAAAAGCAGAAAAACTTATACAAACACATATATTGAATTTTTGAGTCTAACTTGCCCTGAACAGTCGTTTCTGAGCGTTTCAGACGCTAAACAGGTCTAAATAAGCCAAAACAAGCTTATCATGACACACACTTGTCTTTTTGCCTGTTTTGATAATAATTGGTTTGGAAATGGCTATTCTCAACGTTTTATGTGAGATTCTAATAGAAAAAGCAGAAAAACTTATAAAAACACATATATTGAATTTTTGAGTCTAACTTGCCCTGAACAGTCGTTTCTGAGCGTTTCAGACGCTAAACAGTTGAAAATAAGCCAAAACAAGCTTTTCATGACACACACTTGTCTTTTTGCCTGTTTTGATAATAATTGGTTTGGAAATGGCTATTCTCAACGTTTTATGTGAGATTCTAATAGAAAAAGCAGAAAAACTTATAAAAACACATATATTGAATTTTTGAGTCTAACTTGCCCTGAACAGTCGTTTCTGAGCGTTTCAGACGCTAAACAGGTCTAAATAAGCCAAAACAAGCTTTTCATGACACACACTTGTCTTTTTGCCTGTTTTGATCATAACTCGCTTGGAAATGGCTATTCTCAACGTTTTATGTGAGATTCTAATAGAAAAAGCAGAAAAACTTATAAAAACACATATATTGAATTTTTGAGTCTAACTTGCCCTGAACAGTCGTTTCTGAGCGTTTCAGACGCTAAACAGTTGAAAATAAGCCAAAACAAGCTTTTCATGACACACACTTGTCTTTTTGCCTGTTTTGATCATAAGTCGCTTGGAAATGGCTATTCTCAACGTTTTATGTGAGATTCTAATAGAAAAAGCAGAAAAACTTATAAAAACACATATATTGAATTTTTGAGTCTAACTTGCCCTGAACAGTCGTTTCTGAGCGTTTCAGACGCTAAACAGGTCTAAATAAGCCAAAACAAGCTTTTCATGACACACACTTGTCTTTTTGCCTGTTTTGATCATAACTCGCTTGGAAATGGCTATTCTCAACGTTTTATGTGAGATTCTAATAGAAAAAGCAGAAAAACTTATACAAACACATATATTGAATTTTTGAGTCTAACTTGCCCTGAACAGTCGTTTCTGAGCGTTTCAGACGCTAAACAGTTGAAAATAAGCCAAAACAAGCTTTTCATGACACACACTTGTCTTTTTGCCTGTTTTGATCATAACTCGCTTGGAAATGGCTATTCTCAACGTTTTATGTGAGATTCTAATAGAAAAAGCAGAAAAACTTATAAAAACACATATATTGAATTTTTGAGTCTAACTTGCCCTGAACAGTCGTTTCTGAGCGTTTCAGACGCTAAACAGGTCTAAATAAGCCAAAACAAGCTTTTCATGACACACACTTGTCTTTTTGCCTGTTTTGATCATGACTCGCTTGGAAATGGCTATTCTCAACGTTTTATGTGAGATTCTAATAGAAAAAGCAGAAAAACTTATACAAACACATATATTGAATTTTTGAGTCTAACTTGCCCTGAACAGTCGTTTCTGAGCGTTTCAGACGCTAAACAGGTCTAAATAAGCCAAAACAAGCTTATCATGACACACACTTGTCTTTTTGCCTGTTTTGATAATAATTGGTTTGGAAATGGCTATTCTCAACGTTTTATGTGAGATTCTAATAGAAAAAGCAGAAAAACTTATAAAAACACATATATTGAATTTTTGAGTCTAACTTGCCCTGAACAGTCGTTTCTGAGCGTTTCAGACGCTAAACAGTTGAAAATAAGCCAAAACAAGCTTTTCATGACACACACTTGTCTTTTTGCCTGTTTTGATCATAAGTCGCTTGGAAATGGCTATTCTCAACGTTTTATGTGAGATTCTAATAGAAAAAGCAGAAAAACTTATAAAAACACATATATTGAATTTTTGAGTCTAACTTGCCCTGAACAGTCGTTTCTGAGCGTTTCAGACGCTAAACAGGTCTAAATAAGCCAAAACAAGCTTTTCATGACACACACTTGTCTTTTTGCCTGTTTTGATCATAACTCGCTTGGAAATGGCTATTCTCAACGTTTTATGTGAGATTCTAATAGAAAAAGCAGAAAAACTTATAAAAACACATATATTGAATTTTTGAGTCTAACTTGCCCTGAACAGTCGTTTCTGAGCGTTTCAGACGCTAAACAGGTCTAAATAAGCCAAAACAAGCTTTTCATGACACACACTTATCTTTTTGCCTGTTTTGATCATAACTCGCTTGGAAATGGCTATTCTCAACGTTTTATGTGAGATTCCAATAGAAAAAGCAGAAAAACTTATACAAACACATATATTGAATTTTTGAGTCTAACTTGCCCTGAACAGTCGTTTCTGAGCGTTTCAGACGCTAAACAGTTGAAAATAAGCCAAAACAAGCTTTTCATGACACACACTTGTCTTTTTGCCTGTTTTGATCATAACTCGCTTGGAAATGGCTATTCTCAACGTTTTATGTGAGATTCTAATAGAAAAAGCAGAAAAACTTATAAAAACACATATATTGAATTTTTGAGTCTAACTTGCCCTGAACAGTCGTTTCTGAGCGTTTCAGACGCTAAACAGTTGAAAATAAGCCAAAACAAGCTTTTCATGACACACACTTGTCTTTTTTCCTGCTTTGATAATAATTGGTTTGGAAATGGCTATTCTCAACGTTTTATGTGAGATTCTAATAGGAAAAGCAGAAAAACTTATAAAAACACATATATTGAATTTTTGAGTCTAACTCGAACTGAACAGTCGTTTCTCAGTGTTTCAGACGACAAACAGGTGAAAATAAGCAAAAACAAGCTTTTCATTACACACACTTGTCTTTTTGCCTGTTTTGATCATAACTCGCTTGGAAATGGCTAGTTTCATAAGAATTTCTGATTTAAAGAAAGAAGAAAACGTTATTAAAAAAAATACACATACTTCAAGATTTTATGTGATCCTTCAATGATATCCATCCAAATATCATACCATTATATACATAATGGATCAATTCAGAGGTTGAAATTTTGGGGCCTTTATGTCACAACGTCACACAAAGAAGTGTATATCTCTGCTTCTGAATATACTATTTTTCTATAACTTCTTTCACATACAATCATCAGATATGACTTGTTCTGAATGTATATGTGCATTTTGGGGGCACCCTTATGCCAAAATCACCTCTTTTTGTAATCCATTATCATTTGATTTCCTGCATATTCAAATTATATATAATGAAAAGCATGCATATCAGCACAGATTGCAGTGTTTCCCCTAGGTTGACTGACCTGGCCCTGGCTGGGGAGGTCGATTAGCACATTTCTCTGTTCTCTGTTTAGCATCTTCAGGCTCAATGCCTATAGCAAGAGCAGTTGGGGAAACAGACATTACTTTTCTTGGTCTTGACAAGCTGCAGCATTTATTAACTTACACTGTACATTTACTACCAGATTGTTACAGCTTACTGCTAACCTTTTCTTCTGCTCCGCTTGCATTCACCATGACTTTTCTGATGCTCGCTCTATCGCTTATCGCCATGGATGTATAAAGAGAAGTGGATACAGGAAGAGTGCCAGGCTTTGAAGCAAATTTGACATAGTGGCCAAAGTGCGTAATCACATGATGCACACTGGCCCAAAAATTCTTTTTCTCAAAGACTTGTGAAAAAGACGTGGTACTTTTTTTTTAGAATCACAACCCCCGCGAGTCACTATCAGGATTTGAGCCATTTGGTCGATCACATTTCAAAAGCCTAGAAGAACCACAACCATTGAATTGTTTCATCACCATTAAAGTTAGCTAAACCATTCTCATGAGTATATTGGCTCAAAGCATTCAGAACAAAAATGTGTGAAACTATGGACTCTTGTTCCAAGTTCCTGCCCATGCCTTTTTGCCTCCCAAATGCCACACACATTTGAATAGCAATTTCAGCATTTGGTTAGTATTAATTCTTTTACAATTTGATTCATCTTTGACTCCTGGAATGATGTCCAACAGCTCTAATTCAAACAGCTGCACACAACACTGGTTGATATCACTGTGGCTAGCTAGCAAACATTAGCTAACTGCAAGCTAACATAAAGAGTGACCTAAGCAGTAAAAATGGAGACTATATATAAACTATATGAATATAAATTATATTTTGTCATCATAGATACTACACATATGTCTCAGGGGCAATTTATACTCATTTTAGATGCAAATACACCCACTTTGAGTGAAAAATTGGTCAAAAAAATTAGGTTTGTATGGGGCTATCGGAAATAAAATTTGGCATTGAAATCAAACCCTGCAATTAAAAAAAAAAAAGTGTATTATCATTGAAAAAAGTTCCACTGAAAAATAAAACGCTCTAAAAATTTTAATTAAAATTACAATCTGTCAATCTTATTAGGGCTCGAGCACTGAACGGTGCGAAGGCCCTCTTGTATTTGTAGTGATTATTATTATTATTATCATTATCATTATTATTATTATCATCATCATTATTATTATTATTATTATTATTCCGAAACAAACGCATTTTTGACAGCCGTTTTGACGACCTTTCAGAAACTCATGAAATTCACAAGGCACATGTATAATGTCAAGATGCACAAAAAAGCCTCTTGGAGCCATATCAAGCTCCTACAGTCCAAGTCCTACAGGAAGTCCGCCATCTCTAAAAAACTGGTCAATTTTCGCCTTTTCTTGGCCATTTCGCATACCTTGTGTTTTAACAAACTCCTCCTACAATTCATCGTAGGGACTCCAAAATCAGTATGTGTCATCCAGACTAGTGTATGATCAAAAGTTATCAAAAGATTTAGTGTACATTGAAGCGCTTGGCCGTGGTGTGGCCTTTAGTTTTGATGTTTCGTCATTACAGAGGAAATTGCTATAACTTTAGTGTACATGGTGGGATCTGCCTGAAACTTTACAGGTTTGATAACAGTCCAGGCCTGAGCACATCTACATTACAATATTCAATCAGTGATGCAAACTGGCTCCATAGCGCCCCCATAAGTACAGTACAGGAAAGCAGCCCCAGCAGCAGGCAAATGAGTGGACAAAGGAAGTGATGTTTCTCTCCTTGCTCTGTCTGAAAGTAGCCCGACTGTGAAAACATCTACATGCCTGTGACAAAGGCTCTTCGACTGTGCCCGATGTTCACCGGGTTGCGAGGTCCCGATCATCGCTGCTTGCAGCTTTTATTCTATTTTGGTATTTTTTGCATTAAGATTATTTTTTCAATGTCAATCATAAGATTTTTTTCTTCATGTCTTTACAATGTAAGTTTTTTTTCAATGCCACCGGTTCTCAGTTTCAACTTTGTCTTTTTCAGTTTCAACTTTTTCTGTTTCAGTTTCAACTTATTGTCACCGTTTTGATGTCAGTACCCAGCATGCCTTACGATGCGACGTGTGTGTTTACATGTGAGGTATTTATTCCGTTTGGTTTCTCAAATGCCGCGATCTCCACAAAGCATTAGCTGAAGTCAGTAGCAGCGTGCTAGGTTCGACCTACTTGCTGGAGTAGTAAACTAGGCGTCATTACATAGGATTACATAGGATTCTACTGGCGTGAGTGACTGTTTTCCAGTTATTAGTTTTACCCCAGTTTGCATCACAAGCAAAAAGGAAGGTGGTCCTCAGAATTTTTTTAAAAATCAGATGTGAGCCTTAAGCTACTAAAGACCTTTGATTGTTTTATTGAATAATCAATACATTTGTATGTTTTTGTTTATGTGAAATATGTAATCCTAATTAGATATTCACTCATTTGTGTAAAGTAAAGTCATTTTAGTTTTGCTGAACCCTTGTCTAGCAGAACCTAGAAAATGAAGCAAGACAGGATTGAGCTGAGAGCTTGTTGAAAGCATTTTCCCACACCTGCACTGAGCTTGAGTTGAGCTTAATATTACCACACCAATCTGATCATCCACATCCACAGACATTAAGTAAAATACAAAATTAGGAACACTAGATCCTGGAAAACATGTTAGATCAGATCATTTATTTCTGTTGACATAGTTAATTAATTCAAAGTTAATCTATTTAAAACAACAACAAAAAACAAGGTATGAGCCAAACCATGGATTTGGAGAATTGTTATACCCCTAATAAATAGTGGTATTTATGACTCCTAACCATAGCCTATAGAGTGCCATTTTCTCATGACATGGCTTGAGACAACGAGTGTTAGAGTTTAAAGCGCTTCTTTCATGGTGACTTGACTTGACTTAATTGGCCTGTCTTGTTTGATGTTTAGCAGTGAATTGACTTTGCTTACTTGAGTCTTAAACACAGTGACTTAGGATTTGCTTCAGCTTTTAAGGTTAAGACTTGAGACTAGCTTGTGACTTGCACATGTGTACCTCTCACATCTGTTATTTCTGAACATGAACTACTTCCTCCCAAAGCAACAAACCAGAGACATGAGACCCCAGAATGAAGTGGAGCTGCTTCATAGACAATGAATGTGAAACTAATTTCATAGTCATTTTTAAAATACCCAAGTAAGCTTTATTCTTGTCTTGCCTTTCATATCTGAAAAACAAGTTGTACCTGTACATAACTGGTATATGACAATGTCCACAGTGAAACATTATAATGGACAATGAATGAATGGGATAAATTACTGCATTTTACTGTCATTTTGTTGAGTTTCTCTCCTCTCTTCTTTTTCACCACAGACGGGGCTGAGCGATCCTTGGAGGAGAGACTTCAGTGAAGCATGTGAAATACGTGAGTTGATAACAACTACAGTCATTGCATTACTGCAATTAAATCTCTGTGAGTAAAAGGCCAATAAGAGTAATTTAATTCATGCAAAAGATGGGTAGACAATATTTGGGGCTTTTAAAACAATATGGTAGAGATTCATTTGTCTCCATAGCTGCGTTCTCACTGAGAGAACGCCGCTCTGACGGTTTCAGAACAGGAGCTAGTGGAGTAAAGTGTAAAGAGGAGTAAAGTCCAGGACCGGGAACCCAAGCGCACACCCTTGTGTCTCTGAGCCTAACTAACTTACAGAAAGAACACAGTTCTAACTGTTTCAGAACTGAACGGGTGTGAAAAGCAAGAGTTGTGACCCAAACACATGCGCTTGTCTCTCTGATCCTTACTAATTCACAGAAAAGACGCGTTCTAACACTTTCAGAACATGAGCTGGTGAAAAAATCATGAGCAGGCGACCAAAAAAATACACTTGTCTCTCTGAGCCTAACTAATTCACAGAGAGGACGCTCTTTTGAAAGTTTCAACACCGGAGCCAGTGTAAAAAGCATGAGCAGGCGACAAAACACATACACTTATCTCTCTGTGCCTAAATAACTGGCCAAGAGAATGCCTTTCTGATACTTTCAGAACTGGAGCCGGTGTAAAATGCAGGTGCAGACAACCAAACACACACGCTTGTCTCTCTGAGCCTTACTAATTTGCAGAAAAAACGCAGTTCTAACTGTTTCAGAAATGAGCGGGTGTAAAAAGCAAGGGTTGTGACCCAAACACATACGCCTGTCTCTCTGATCCTTACTATTTCACAGAGAAGACGCGTTCGAACACTTTCAGAACATGAGCTGGTGAAAAAATCATGAGCAGGCGACCAGAAAAATACACTTGTCTCTCTGAGCCTAACTAACTTGCAGAAAGAACGCAGTTCTAACTGTTTCAGAACATGAGCCGGTGTGAAAAGCAAGAGTTGTGTCCCAAACACATACGCTTGTCTCTCTGAGCCTTACTAATTCACAGAGAGGACGCTCTTTTGACAGTTTCAATACCGGAGCCAGTGTAAAAAGCAGGAGCAGGCGACATAGCACATATGCTTGTCTCTCTGAGCCTGGCTAACTAACTGGCCAAGAGAATGTCTTTCTGACAGTTTCAGAACAGGAAGCGGTGTAAAATGCAGGTGTGGACAACCAAAAACATACGCTTTTCTCTCTGAGCCTAACTAACTTGAAGAAAAAACGCAGTCCTAACTGTTTCAGAACTGAGCGGGTGTAAAAAGCAAGGGTTGTGACCCAAACACATACGCTTGTCTCTCTGATCCTTACTAATTCACAGAGAAGACGCGTTCTCAGACTTTCAGAACATGAGCTGGTGTAAAAATCATGAGCAGGCGACCAAAAAAATACGCTTGTCTCTCTGAGCCAGACTAACTTGCAGAAAGAACGCAGTTCTAACTGTTTCAGAACATGAGCCTGTGTGAAAAGCAAGAGTTGTGACTCAAACACATGCGCTTATCTCTCTGAGCCTTATTAATTCACAGGGAGGAAGCTCTTTTGACCGTTTAAATACCGGAGCCAGTGTAAAAAGCATGAGCAGGCGACCAAACACATACTCTTGTCTCTCTGTGACTAAATAACTGGCCAAGAGAATTTCAGAACAGGAGCCGGTGTAAAATGCAGGTGCGGAAAAAAACATATACGCTTGTCTCTCTGAGCCTAACTAAATTGCAGAAAGAACGCAGTTTCACAACATGAGCCGGTGTGAAAATCAAGAGTTGTGACCCAAACACTCTTTTGAAAGTTTCAATACTGGAGCCAGTGTAAAAAGCATGAGCAGGCGACAAAACACATACGCTTATCTCTCTGTGCCTAAGTAACTGACCAAACAATGCCTTTCTGATACTTTAAGAACAGGAGCTGGTGTAAAATGCAGGTGCGGATAACCAAAAACGTACGCATGTCTCTGTGAGCCTAACTAACTTGCAGAAAGTGTAATGTTTCAGAACATGAGCCGTGTGAAAAGCAAGAGTTGTGACTCAAACACATGCGCCTCTCTCTCTGAGCCTTATTGATTCACAGGGAGGACTCTCTTTTGACAGTTTCAATACTGGAGCCAGTATAAAAAGTATGAGCAGGCGACCAAGCACATACGCTTATCTCTCTGTGCCTAAATAACTGGCCAATAGAATGCCTTTCTGAAACTTTCAGAACAGGAGCCGGTGTAAAATGCAGGTGCAGACAACCAAACATATACGCTTGTCTCTCTGAGCCTCACTAATTCACAGAGAGGACGAGTTCTTACAGTTCCAGAACATGAGCCCACCGGCATGAGCAGGCGACCAAATACATACACTTGTCTCTCAGAGCCTACTTAATGTTAGAAAAAGACTTTCGTTTCTGTGCGTTTCAGATGCCAAACAGGTGAAAATAAGAAAAAACAATCTTTTAATTACACACACCTGTTTTTTTGCCTGTTTTGATCATAACTCGCTTGGAAATGGCTATTCTCAACGTTTTATGTGAGATTCTAATAGAAAAAGCAGAAAGACTTATAAAAACACATATATTGAATTTTTGAGTCTAACTTGCCCTGAACAGTCGTTTCTGAGCGTTTCAGACGCTAAACAGTTGAAAAAAAGCCAAAACAAGCTTATCATGACACACACTTGTCTTTTTGCCTGTTTTGATAATAATTGGTTTGGAAATGGCTATTCTCAACGTTTTATGTGAGATTCTAATAGAAAAAGCAGAAAAACTTATAAAATCACATATATTGATTTTTTGAGTCTAACTTGCCCTGAACAGTCGTTTCTGAGCGTTTCAGACGCTAAACAGTTGAAAAAAAGCCAAAACAAGCTTTTCATGACACACACTTGTCTTTTTGCCTGTTTTGATCATAATTCGCTTGGAAATGGCTATTCTCAACGTTTTATGTGAGATTCTAATAGAAAAAGCAGAAAAACTTATAAAAACACATATATTGATTTTTTGAGTCTAACTTGCCCTGAACAGTCGTTTCTGAGCGTTTCAGACGCTAAACAGGTCTAAATAAGCCAAAACAAGCTTATCATGACACACACTTGTCTTTTTGCCTGTTTTGATAATAATTGGTTTGGAAATGGCTATTCTCAACGTTTTATGTGAGATTCTAATAGAAAAAGCAGAAAAACTTATAAAAACACATATATTGAATTTTTGAGTCTAACTTGCCCTGAACAGTCGTTTCTGAGCGTTTCAGACGCTAAACAGGTCTAATTAAAGCTGCAAGCAGCGTTGGACGGGCCTGAGCCCCCCCCGCGCACGTCGAGACCCGGCGCCACGCCGTCCCTCGCACTCGCCGGGACCCGGCCCCACGCCCTCCCTTGCACTCGCAGCCCGCGTCCGAGGGTGACCATGCACTCGCAGCCTGCCAACCCGGTGCGAGGGGTGTGCCTCTGCAGCACCTTTAAAGTTCGCTGCAGACAGGAGCGTGTACAGTGAAGTCGTAGCAAGATTCCTGTCATGGCTAAACATGACATGTCAACGCTGTGAGAATGACACATTTCTGCTGAAGGAGGAGTGTGTGTGGAAAGCTTCTGATAAGTTTGTGTGAAAAAGAAAGCAATTTTCTATTTTTCTAAAAGTAAAGACTTGTAAGTCTCATGACCTGATAAAAGTAAGATTTAAATGTGTAAAACATGACTTTTTTGCTCCTGTCAATATTAGAGAATAATCATGGAATTATGAATATAATCTCCACTTATAAACACTGTAACATATAACACATCCAAACATCACTCATAAGTACAGTACTGTGCATCAGCATCGTCCCTAACCCTGGTATACTGAGGCCATGTGCCCCTGGTATACCGAGGCCATGTGCCCCTGGTATACCGAGGCCATGTGCCCCTGTTATACTGAGGCCATGTATTCCTGATATACTGAAGCCATGTGCCCCTGGTATACTGAAGCCATGTTTCCCTGGTATACTGAATATTATTATAATATATAGTTATAATTACTATAATATTATTAACAACATTAAGTCAGGTAAATTCTGATAATTTGAATAATCACATTAATAATTGCTTTATTAAAAAAAAAAGTAAAGGTGTGTAAGCCACATGACCTGATAAAATAGTCATATATTTCATATATAATTATGGAGAAACCACAGTACAAAGCCTCAAAATGTAGTTATGTTCATTTATGTACAGCACTGTATTACTAAGCAGGAAGACTGTGTGTGTGTGTGTGTGTGTGTGTGTGTGTGTGTGTCAGGTATCAAAAGAAAGAGCTGGCATATTAAACAATAGAGAAACATATACAATGTGTACAGAATTAAATGTCCTTGCCAAAATCAATTTGTACTTGTCATCACTTTCCTTTTAAAAAAAAGTAAAGGTGTGTAAGCCACATGACCTGATGAAGTAGTCATATATTTCATATATAATTATGGAAAAACCACAGTACAAAGCCTCAAAATGTACTTATGTTCATTTATGTACAGCACTGTATTACTAAGCAGGAAGACTCTGTGTGTGTGTGTGTGTGTGTGTGTGTGTGTGTGAGGTGTCAGATGTCAGGTGTCGACTCCACCCCCTCCTGCAGCAAGCTGCTCAGAGCAGGGAGAGAAATGTTCTACTCCTGTTTTAGAAATGACACAGTAGCCTTGAATTTTGGCCATTTGGACTGAAAATACCCACATTTTGTAGATATATGTGTTGCGAATCCAATGGTGTACATTTAAAAGTTGTGAGATTTACGGTTTAGACAATAGTCCCTTAATTGATCCATGTGTGCCTGCTGAGAAAATGGGTCTCCCATTGAAACCCATTATAATCTGGAAATCGCTCACCGCGCTTGGAGGCCAATATTAGGAAAACCGGACCTCCTATGACAAAGTTTTTGATATCTTTGGGTCAGGAGACTCTACTGAGCGATATATTACAATCTGAAGCCATAAGCATGAGCGGTCTCAGAGAAGATAGCAGTTGATTGCCACTGAAATTTGGGGAAATTTTGGAGGAATGTGGGAAAAATTTGAAATTGTTTTTGCATTTTTTGGACTTCCTGTTGGATTTAGGTATGGGGTGTCAGCGTATGATTTTTAGCTCTTGCGAAGACGAACAATCTCGTCTTGGTTGCATCTGTCTGCGACATTCCTACGGGCCGTAGCGTCCGAAAATAAAATCTCTCCCATTGACAACCATTATAAAAGTCACCAACTTTGGAGGCTGATATTTTGAAAACCGGACCTCCTTTGACAAAGTTTTTGATAACTTTGGTTCATCAAAGTGTATAGAAAGATATATTAAAATCTGAAGCCATGACCATGAGCGGTCTCGGAGGAGATGTCGTCTAAAGGTCGTCTGCCATTTTGTTCAAAAAATGTGACATTTTTGGATTTTCTGGAATTGCTGTTGGATTTAGGTCCGGGGTGTCAGTGTATGATTTGTAGATCTTGAGCAGACGAACAATTAGGCGTTGGTCCCGTGTCTGTACGCCATTCCTGTGGGCCGCAGCGGCCAAAAAACCCCCCAAAACCAACTAGGTGGCGCTATAGAGCCAATTTGGGGTGGGGGGGCATAATTTTTACATAATATCGAATTTTTCACCGGGCCCGTCGTCCCTGCCAAATTTGGTGAGTTTTAGAGCAGTTTTAGGGGGGCAAATTCACGTTGAAAGGCGCGTAAGGAGAAAGAAAGAAAGAAAGAAAGAAAGAAAGAAAGAAAGAAAGTAACGTACCAGTAACAATAGGGTCTTCGCCCTTTGGGCTCAGGCCCTAAATAAGCCAAAACAAGCTTTTCATTACACACACTTGTCTTTTTGCCTGTTTTGATAATAATTGGTTTGGAAATGGCTATTCTCAACGTTTTATGTGAGATTCTAATATAAAAAGCAGAAAAACTTATAAAAACACATATATTGAATTTTTGAGTCTAACTTGCCCTGAACAGTCGTTTCTGAGCGTTTCAGACGCTAAACAGGTCTAAATAAGCCAAAACAAGCTTATCATGACACACACTTGTCTTTTTGCCTGTTTTGATAATAATTGGTTTGGAAATGGCTATTCTCAACGTTTTATGTGAGATTCTAATAGGAAAAGCAGAAAAACTTATACAAACACATATATTGAATTTTTGAGTCTAACTTGCCCTGAACAGTCGTTTCTGAGCGTTTCAGACGCTAAACAGGTCTAAATAAGCCAAAACAAGCTTATCATGACACACAATGATATCCATCCAAATATCATACCATTATATACATAATGGATCAATTCAGAGGTTGAAATTTTGGGGCCTTTATGTCACAACGTCACACAAAGAAGTGTATATCTCTGCTTCTGAATATACTATTTTTCTATAACTTCTTTCACATACAGATCATCATCAGATATGACTTGTTCTGAATATATATGTGCATTTTGGGGGCACCCTTATGCCAAAATGATCTCTTTTTGTAATCCATTATCATTTGATTTCCTGCATATTCAAATTATATATAATGAAAAGCATGCATATCAGCACAGATTGCAGTGTTTCCCCTAGGTTGACTGACCTGGCCCTGGCTGGGGAGGTCGATTAGCACATTTCTCTGTTCTCTGTTTAGCATCTTCAGGCTCAATGCCTATAGCAAGAGCAGTTGGGGAAACAGACATTACTTTTCTTGGTCTTGACAAGCTGCAGCATTTATTAACTTACACTGTACATTTACTACCAGATTGTTACAGCTTACTGCTAACCTTTTCTTCTGCTCCGCTTGCATTCACCATGACTTTTCTGATGCTCGCTCTATCGCTTATCGCCATGGATGTATAAAGAGAAGTGGATACAGGAAGAGTGCCAGGCTTTGAAGCAAATTTGACATAGTGGCCAAAGTGCGTAATCACATGATGCACACTGGCCCAAAAATTCTTTTTCTCAAAGACTTGTGAAAAAGACGTGGTACTTTTTTTTTAGAATCACAACCCCCGCGAGTCACTATCAGGATTTGAGCCATTTGGTCGATCACATTTCAAAAGCCTAGAAGAACCACAACCATTGAATTGTTTCATCACCATTAAAGTTAGCTAAACCATTCTCATGAGTATATTGGCTCAAAGCATTCAGAACAAAAATGTGTGAAACTATGGACTCTTGTTCCAAGTTCCTGCCCATGCCTTTTTGCCTCCCAAATGCCACACACATTTGAATAGCAATTTCAGCATTTGGTTAGTATTAATTCTTTTACAATTTGATTCATCTTTGACTCCTGGAATGATGTCCAACAGCTCTAATTCAAACAGCTGCACACAACACTGGTTGGTATCACTGTGGCTAGCTAGCAAACATTAGCTAACTGCAAGCTAACATAAAGAGTGACCTAAGCAGTAAAAATGGAGACTATATATAAACTATATGAATATAAATTATATTTTGTCATCATAGATACTACACATATGTCTCAGGGGCAATTTATACTCATTTTAGATGCAAATACACCCACTTTGAGTGAAAAATTGGTCAAAAAAATTAGGTTTGTATGGGGCTATCGGAAATAAAATTTGGCATTGAAATCAAACCCTGCAATTAAAAAAAAAATGTGTATTATCATTGAAAAAAGTTCCACTGAAAAATAAAACGCTCTAAAAATTTTAATTAAAATTACAATCTGTCAATCTTATTAGGGCTCGAGCACTGAACGGTGCGAAGGCCCTCTTGTATTTGTAGTGATTATTATTATTATTATCATTATCATTATTATTATTATCATCATCATTATTATTATTATTATTATTATTCCGAAACAAACGCATTTTTGACAGCCGTTTTGACGACCTTTCAGAAACTCATGAAATTTTGCACATTTATCAGGACTGCTGAAAAATTTGATATTGAAAATGGCTGGACTGCGCCCCCTAGAAAATTAGGAAAATTGAGCACCTCAACCCAGATTGTCATAGAAGTAAGATGCGACACATCCTTCGCCATGACATACGATGCTGTTTTCCAGGGAGAGGGGGTGGCTCTACAGCCACGAAACTTGACACACATGTCTAGAGTGATGTTATCCTTTGTAGTTCATTTGAATGGGTGTGGCAAAATGGCTCAACAGCGACCCCTTGAAAATTTCAAAGTTGAAGCCCCGCCTACCAGATTAACGTAGAAAAATGAAATTCACAAGGCACATGTATAATGTCAAGATGCACAAAAAAGCCTCTTGGAGCCATATCAAGCTCCTACAGTCCAAGTCCTACAGGAAGTCCGCCATCTCTAAAAAACTGGTCAATTTTCGCCTTTTCTTGGCCATTTCGCATACCTTGTGTTTTAACAAACTCCTCCTACAATTCATCGTAGGGACTCCAAAATCAGTATGAGTCATCTAGACTAGTGTATGATCAAAAGTTATCAAAAGATTTAGTGTACATTGAAGCGCTTGGCCGTGGTGTGGCCTTTAGTTTTGATGTTTCGTCATTACAGAGGAAATTGCTATAACTTTAGTGTACATGGTGGGATCTGCCTGAAACTTTACAGGTTTGATAACAGTCCAGGCCTGAGCACATCTACATTACAATATTCAATCAGTGATGCAAACTGGCTCCATAGCGCCCCCATAACACAGTACAGGAAAGCAGCCCCAGCAGCAGGCAAATGAGTGGACAAAGGAAGTGATGTTTCTCTCCTTGCTCTGTCTGAAAGTAGCCCGACTGTGAAAACATCTACATGCCTGTGACAAAGGCTCTTCGACTGTGCCCGATGTTCACCGGGTTGCGAGGTCCCGATCATCGCTGCTTGCAGCTTTTATTCTATTTTGGTATTTTTTGCATTAAGATTAGTTTTTCAATGTCAATCATAAGATTTTTTTCTTCATGTCTTTACAATGTAAGTTTTTTTTCAATGCCACCGGTTCTCAGTTTCAACTTTGTCTTTTTCAGTTTCAACTTTTTCTGTTTCAGTTTCAACTTACTGTCACCGTTTTGATGTCAGTACCCAGCATGCCTTACGATGCGACGTGTGTGTTTACATGTGAGGTATTTATTCCGTTTGGTTTCTCAAATGCCGCGATCTCCACAAAGCATTAGCTGAAGTCAGTAGCAGCGTGCTAGGTTCGACCTACTTGCTGGAGTAGTAAACTAGGCGTCATTACATAGGATTACATAGGATTCTACTGGCGTGAGTGACTGTTTTCCAGTTATTAGTTTTACCCCAGTTTGCATCACAAGCAAAAAGGAAGGTGGTCCTCAGAATTTTTTTAAAAATCAGATGTGAGCCTTAAGCTACTAAAGACCTTTGATTGTTTTATTGAATAATCAATACATTTGTATGTTTTTGTTTATGTGAAATATGTAATCCTAATTAGATATTCACTCATTTGTGTAAAGTAAAGTCATTTTAGGGATCAAACTAGGGAGGGATTTTGCGGCTCCAGGTGGGTTTTATATGGTGAGAAATGGGCTAAAATGGCTGAAGCTTGCTGAACCCTTGTCTAGCAGAACCTAGAAAATGAAGCAAGACAGGATTGAGCTGAGAGCTTGTTGAAAGCATTTTCCCACACCTGCACTGAGCTTGAGTTGAGCTTAATATTACCACACCAATCTGATCATCCACATCCACAGACATTAAGTAAAATACAAAATTAGGAACACTAGATCCTGGAAAACATGTTAGATCAGATCATTTATTTCTGTTGACATAGTTAATTAATTCAAAGTTAATCTATTTAAAACAACAACAAAAAACAAGGTATGAGCCAAACCATGGATTTGGAGAATTGTTATACCCCTAATAAATAGTGGTATTTATGACTCCTAACCATAGCCTATAGAGTGCCATTTTCTCATGACATGGCTTGAGACAACGAGTGTTAGAGTTTAAAGCGCTTCTTTCATGGTGACTTGACTTGACTTAATTGGCCTGTCTTGTTTGATGTTTAGCAGTGAATTGACTTTGCTTACTTGAGTCTTAAACACAGTGACTTAGGATTTGCTTCAGCTTTTAAGGTTAAGACTTGAGACTAGCTTGTGACTTGCACATGTGTACCTCTCACATCTGTTATTTCTGAACATGAACTACTTCCTCCCAAAGCAACAAACCAGAGACATGAGACCCCAGAATGAAGTGGAGCTGCTTCATAGACAATGAATGTGAAACTAATTTCATAGTCATTTTTAAAATACCCAAGTAAGCTTTATTCTTGTCTTGCCTTTCATATCTGAAAAACAAGTTGTACCTGTACATAACTGGTATATGACAATGTCCACAGTGAAACATTATAATGGACAATGAATGAATGGGATAAATTACTGCATTTTACTGTCATTTTGTTGAGTTTCTCTCCTCTCTTCTTTTTCACCACAGACGGGGCTGAGCGATCCTTGGAGGAGAGACTTCAGTGAAGCATGTGAAATACGTGAGTTGATAACAACTACAGTCATTGCATTACTGCAATTAAATCTCTGTGAGTAAAAGGCCAATAAGAGTAATTTAATTCATGCAAAAGATGGGTAGACAATATTTGGGGCTTTTAAAACAATATGGTAGAGATTCATTTGTCTCCATAGCTGCGTTCTCACTGAGAGAACGCCGCTCTGACGGTTTCAGAACAGGAGCTAGAGTAAAGTCCAGGACCGGGAACCCAAGCGCACACCCTTGTGTCTCTGAGCCTAACTAACTTACAGAAAGAACACAGTTCTAACTGTTTCAGAACTGAACGGGTGTGAAAAGCAAGAGTTGTGACCCAAACACATGCGCTTGTCTCTCTGAGCCTCACTAATTCACAGAAAAGACGCGTTCTAACACTTTCAGAACATGAGCTGGTGAAAAAATCATGAGCAGGCGACCAAAAAAATACACTTGTCTCTCTGAGCCTAACTAACTTGCAGAAAGAATGCAGTTCTAACTGTTTCAGAACATGAGACGGTGTGAAAAGCAAGAGTTGTGACCCAAACACATGCGCTTGTCTCTCTGAGCCTCACTAATTCACAGAGAGGACGCTCTTTTGAAAGTTTCAACACCGGAGCCAGTGTAAAAAGCATGAGCAGGCGACAAAACACATACACTTATCTCTCTGTGCCTAAATAACTGGCCAAGAGAATGCCTTTCTGATACTTTCAGAACTGGAGCCGGTGTAAAATGCAGGTGCAGACAACCAAACACACACGCTTGTCTCTCTGAGCCTTACTAATTTGCAGAAAAAACGCAGTTCTAACTGTTTCAGAAATGAGCGGGTGTAAAAAGCAAGGGTTGTGACCCAAACACATACGCCTGTCTCTCTGATCCTTACTAATTCACAGAGAAGACGCGTTCGAACACTTTCAGAACATGAGCTGGTGAAAAAATCATGAGCAGGCGACCAGAAAAATACACTTGTCTCTCTGAGCCTAACTAACTTGCAGAAAAAACGCAGTCCTAACTGTTTCAGAACTGAGCGGGTGTAAAAAGCAAGGATTGTGACCCAAACACATACGCCTGTCTCTCTGATCCTTACTAATTCACAGAGAAGATGCGTTCGAACACTTTCAGAACATGAGCTGGTGTAAAAATCATGAGCAGGCGACCAAAAAAATACGCTTGTCTCTCTGAGCCATACTAACTTGCAGAAAGAACGCAGTTCTAACTGTTTCAGAACATGAGCCTGTGTGAAAAGCAAGAGTTGTGACCCAAACACATGCGCTTGTCTCTCTGAGCATCACTAATTCACAGAGAGGACGCTTTTTTGAAAGTTTCAATACCGGAGCCAGTGTAAAATGCATGAGCAGGTGACCAAACACATACAAGCGTATGTGTTTTGGTCACCTGGTCTCTCTGTACCTAAATAACTGGCCAAGAGAATTTCAGAACAGGAGCGGGTGTAAAATGCAGGTGCGGACAAAAAAACATATACGCTTGTCTCTCTGAGCCTAACTAAATTGCAGAAAGAACGCAGTTTCACAACATGAGCCGGTGTGAAAATCAAGAGTTGTGACCCAAACACTCTTTTGAAAGTTTCAATACTGGAGCCAGTGTAAAAAGCATGAGCAGGCGACAAAACACATACGCTTATCTCTCTGTGCCTAAGTAACTGACCAAACAATGCCTTTCTGATACTTTAAGAACAGGAGCTGGTGTAAAATGCAGGTGCGGATAACCAAAAATGTACGCATGTCTCTGTGAGCCTAACTAACTTGCAGAAAGTGTAATGTTTCAGAACATGAGCCGTGTGAAAAGCAAGAGTTGTGACTCAAATACATGCGCCTCTCTCTCTGAGCCATATTGATTCACAGGGAGGACTCTCTGTTGACAGTTTCAATACTGGGGCCAGTGTAAAAAGTATGAGCAGGCGACCAAGCACATACGCTTATCTTTCTGTACCTAAATAACTGGCCAATAGAATGCCTTTCTGAAACTTTCAGAACAGGAGCCGGTGTAAAATGCAGGTGCAGACAACCAAACATATACGCTTGTCTCTCTGAGCCTCACTAATTCACAGAGAGGACGAGTTCTTACAGTTCCAGAACATGAGCCCACCGGCATGAGCAGGCGACCAAATACATACACTTGTCTCTCAGAGCCTACTTAATGTTAGAAAAAGACTTTCGTTTCTGTGCGTTTCAGATGCCAAACAGGTGAAAATAAGAAAAAACAATCTTTTAATTACACACACCTGTTTTTTTGCCTGTTTTGATCATAACTCGCTTGGAAATGGCTATTCTCAACGTTTTATGTGAGATTCTAATAGAAAAAGCAGAAAAACTTATAAAAACACATATATTGATTTTTTGAGTCTAACTTGCCCTGAACAGTCGTTTCTGAGCGTTTCAGACGCTAAACAGGTCTAAATAAGCCAAAACAAGCTTATCATGACACACACTTGTCTTTTTGCCTGTTTTGATAATAATTGGTTTGGAAATGGCTATTCTCAACGTTTTATGTGAGATTCTAATAGGAAAAGCGGAAAAACTTATACAAACACATATATTGAATTTTTGAGTCTAACTTGCCCTGAACAGTCGTTTCTGAGCGTTTCAGACGCTAAACAGGTGTAAATAAGCCAAAACAAGCTTATCATGACACACACTTGTCTTTTTGCCTGTTTTGATAATAATTGGTTTGGAAATGGCTATTCTCAACGTTTTATGTGAGATTCTAATAGAAAAAGCAGAAAAACTTATAAAAACACATATATTGATTTTTTGAGTCTAACTTGCCCTGAACAGTCGTTTCTGAGCGTTTCAGACGCTAAACAGGTCTAAATAAGCCAAAACAAGCTTATCATGACACACACTTGTCTTTTTGCCTGTTTTGATAATAATTGGTTTGGAAATGGCTATTCTCAACGTTTTATGTGAGATTCTAATAGAAAAAGCAGAAAAACTTATAAAAACACATATATTGAATTTTTGAGTCTAACTTGCCCTGAACAGTCGTTTCTGAGCGTTTCAGACGCTAAACAGGTCTAAATAAGCCAAAACAAGCTTATCATGACACACACTTGTCTTTTTGCCTGTTTTGATAATAATTGGTTTGGAAATGGCTATTCTCAACGTTTTATGTGAGATTCTAATAGAAAAAGCAGAAAAACTTATACAAACACATATATTGAATTTTTGAGTCTAACTTGCCCTGAACAGTCGTTTCTGAGCGTTTCAGACGCTAAACAGGTCTAAATAAGCAAAAACAAGCTTTTCATTATACACACTTGTCTTTTTGCCTGTTTTGATCATAACTCGCTTGGAAATGGCTATTCTCAACGTTTTATGTGAGATTCTAATAGAAAAAGCAGAAAAACTTATAAAAACACATATATTGAATTTTTGAGTCTAACTTGCCCTGAACAGTCGTTTCTGAGCGTTTCAGACGCTAAACAGGTCTAAATAAGCCAAAACAAGCTTATCATGACACACACTTGTCTTTTTGCCTGTTTTGATAATAATTGGTTTGGAAATGGCTATTCTCAACGTTTTATGTGAGATTCTAATAGAAAAAGCAGAAAAACTTATACAAACACATATATTGAATTTTTGAGTCTAACTTGCCCTGAACAGTCGTTTCTGAGCGTTTCAGACGCTAAACAGGTCTAAATAAGCAAAAACAAGCTTTTCATTACACACACTTGTCTTTTTGCCTGTTTTGATCATAACTCGCTTGGAAATGGCTATTCTCAACGTTTTATGTGAGATTCTAATAGAAAAAGCAGAAAAACTTATAAAAACACATATATTGATTTTTTGAGTCTAACTTGCCCTGAACAGTCGTTTCTGAGCGTTTCAGACGCTAAACAGGTCTAAATAAGCCAAAACAAGCTTATCATGACACACACTTGTCTTTTTGCCTGTTTTGATAATAATTGGTTTGGAAATGGCTATTCTCAACGTTTTATGTGAGATTCTAATAGAAGAAGCAGAAAAACTTATACAAACACATATATTGAATTTTTGAGTCTAACTTGCCCTGAACAGTCGTTTCTGAGCGTTTCAGACGCAAAACAGGTCTAAATAAGCCAAAACAAGCTTATCATGACACACACTTGTCTTTTTGCCTGTTTTGATAATAATTGGTTTGAAAATGGCTATTCTCAACGTTTTATGTGAGATTCTAATAGGAAAAGCAGAAAAACTTATACAAACACATATATTGAATTTTTGAGTCTAACTTGCCCTGAACAGTCGTTTCTGAGCGTTTCAGACGCTAAACAGGTCTAAATAAGCCAAAACAAGCTTATCATGACACACACTTGTCTTTTTGCCTGTTTTGATCATAACTCGCTTGGAAATGGCTATTCTCAACGTTTTATGTGAGATTCTAATACAAAATGAAGAAAAACTTATACAAACACATATATTGAATTTTTGAGTCTAACTTGCCCTGAACAGTCGTTTCTGAGTGTTTCAGACGCTAAACAGTTGAAAATAAGCCAAAACAAGCTTTTCATGACACACACTTGTCTTTTTGCCTGTTTTGATAATAATTGGTTTGGAAATGGCTATTCTCAACGTTTTATGTGAGATTCTAATAGGAAAAGCAGAAAAACTTATACAAACACATATATTGAATTTTTGAGTCTAACTTGCCCTGAACAGTCGTTTCTGAGCGTTTCAGACGCTAAACAGTTGAAAAAAAGCCAAAACAAGCTTTTCATGACACACACTTGTCTTTTTGCCTGTTTTGATCATAATTGGCTTGGAAATGGCTATTCTCAACGTTTTATGTGAGATTCTAATAGAAAAAGAAGAAAAACTTATAAAAACACATATATTGAATTTTTGAGTCTAACTCGCACTGAACAGTCGTTTCTCAGTGTTTCAGACGACAAACAGGTGAAAATAAGCAAAAACAAGCTTTTCATTACACACACTTGTCTTTTTGCCTGTTTTGATCATAACTCGCTTGGAAATGGCTAGTTTCATAAGAATTTCTGATTTAAAGAAAGAAGAAAACGTTATTAAAAAAATACACATACTTCAAGATTTTATGTGATCCTTCAATGATATCCATCCAAATATCATACCATTATATACATAATGGATCAATTCAGAGGTTGAAATTTTGGGGCCTTTATGTCACAACGTCACACAAAGAAGTGTATATCTCTGCTTCTGAATATGCTATTTTTCTATAACTTCTTTCACATACAGATCATCATCAGATATGACTTGTTCTGAATATATATGTGCATTTTGGGGGCACCCTTATGCCAAAATGACCTCTTTTTGTAATCCATTATCATTTGATTTCCTGCATATTCAAATTATATATAATGAAAAGCATACATATCAGCACAGATTGCAGTGTTTCCCCTAGGTTGACTGACCTGGCCCTGGCTGGGGAGGTCGATTAGCACATTTCTCTGTTCTCTGTTTAGCATCTTCAGGCTCAATGCCTATAGCAAGAGCAGTTGGGGAAACAGACATTACTTTTCTTGGTCTTGACAAGCTGCAGCATTTATTAACTTACACTGTACATTTACTACCAGATTGTTACAGCTTACTGCTAACCTTTTCTTCTGCTCCGCTTGCATTCACCATGACTTTTCTGATGCTCGCTCTATCGCTTATCGCCATGGATGTATAAAGAGAAGTGGATACAGGAAGAGTGCCAGGCTTTGAAGCAAATTTGACATAGTGGCCAAAGTGCGTAATCACATGATGCACACTGGCCCAAAAATTCTTTTTCTCAAAGACTTGTGAAAAAGACGTGGTACTTTTTTTTTAGAATCACAACCCCCGCGAGTCACTATCAGGATTTGAGCCATTTGGTCGATCACATTTCAAAAGCCTAGAAGAACCACAACCATTGAATTGTTTCATCACCATTAAAGTTAGCTAAACCATTCTCATGAGTATATTGGCTCAAAGCATTCAGAACAAAAATGTGTGAAACTATGGACTCTTGTTCCAAGTTCCTGCCCATGCCTTTTTGCCTCCCAAATGCCACACACATTTGAATAGCAATTTCAGCATTTGGTTAGTATTAATTCTTTTACAATTTGATTCATCTTTGACTCCTGGAATGATGTCCAACAGCTCTAATTCAAACAGCTGCACACAACACTGGTTGGTATCACTGTGGCTAGCTAGCAAACATTAGCTAACTGCAAGCTAACATAAAGAGTGACCTAAGCAGTAAAAATGGAGACTATATATAAACTATATGAATATAAATTATATTTTGTCATCATAGATACTACACATATGTCTCAGGGGCAATTTATACTCATTTTAGATGCAAATACACCCACTTTGAGTGAAAAATTGGTCAAAAAAATTAGGTTTGTATGGGGCTATCGGAAATAAAATTTGGCATTGAAATCAAACCCTGCAATTAAAAAAAAAAAAGTGTATTATCATTGAAAAAAGTTCCACTGAAAAATAAAACGCTCTAAAAATTTTAATTAAAATTACAATCTGTCAATCTTATTAGGGCTCGAGCACTGAACGGTGCGAAGGCCCTCTTGTATTTGTAGTGATTATTATTATTATTATCATTATCATTATTATTATTATCATCATCATTATTATTATTATTATTATTATTCCGAAACAAACGCATTTTTGACAGCCGTTTTGACGACCTTTCAGAAACTCATGAAATTTTGCACATTTATCAGGACTGCTGAAAAATTTGATATTGAAAATGGCTGGACTGCGCCCCCTAGAAAATTAGGAAAATTGAGCACCTCAACCCAGATTGTCATAGAAGTAAGATGCGACACATCCTTCGCCATGACATACGATGCTGTTTTCCAGGGAGAGGGGGTGGCTCTACAGCCACGAAACTTGACACACATGTCTAGAGTGATGTTATCCTTTGTAGTTCATTTGAATGGGTGTGGCAAAATGGCTCAACAGCGACCCCTTGAAAATTTCAAAGTTGAAGCCCCGCCTACCAGATTAACGTAGAAAAATGAAATTCACAAGGCACATGTATAATGTCAAGATGCACAAAAAAGCCTCTTGGAGCCATATCAAGCTCCTACAGTCCAAGTCCTACAGGAAGTCCGCCATCTCTAAAAAACTGGTCAATTTTCGCCTTTTCTTGGCCATTTCGCATACCTTGTGTTTTAACAAACTCCTCCTACAATTCATCGTAGGGACTCCAAAATCAGTATGTGTCATCCAGACTAGTGTATGATCAAAAGTTATCAAAAGATTTAGTGTACATTGAAGCGCTTGGCCGTGGTGTGGCCTTTAGTTTTGATGTTTCGTCATTACAGAGGAAATTGCTATAACTTTAGTGTACATGGTGGGATCTGCCTGAAACTTTACAGGTTTGATAACAGTCCAGGCCTGAGCACATCTACATTACAATATTCAATCAGTGATGCAAACTGGCTCCATAGCGCCCCCATAAGTACAGTACAGGAAAGCAGCCCCAGCAGCAGGCAAATGAGTGGACAAAGGAAGTGATGTTTCTCTCCTTGCTCTGTCTGAAAGTAGCCCGACTGTGAAAACATCTACATGCCTGTGACAAAGGCTCTTCGACTGTGCCCGATGTTCACCGGGTTGCGAGGTCCCGATCATCGCTGCTTGCAGCTTTTATTCTATTTTGGTATTTTTTGCATTAAGATTAGTTTTTCAATGTCAATCATAAGATTTTTTTCTTCATGTCTTTACAATGTAAGTTTTTTTTCAATGCCACCGGTTCTCAGTTTCAACTTTGTCTTTTTCAGTTTCAACTTTTTCTGTTTCAGTTTCAACTTACTGTCACCGTTTTGATGTCAGTACCCAGCATGCCTTACGATGCGACGTGTGTGTTTACATGTGAGGTATTTATTCCGTTTGGTTTCTCAAATGCCGCGATCTCCACAAAGCATTAGCTGAAGTCAGTAGCAGCGTGCTAGGTTCGACCTACTTGCTGGAGTAGTAAACTAGGCGTCATTACATAGGATTACATAGGATTCTACTGGCGTGAGTGACTGTTTTCCAGTTATTAGTTTTACCCCAGTTTGCATCACAAGCAAAAAGGAAGGTGGTCCTCAGAATTTTTTTAAAAATCAGATGTGAGCCTTAAGCTACTAAAGACCTTTGATTGTTTTATTGAATAATCAATACATTTGTATGTTTTTGTTTATGTGAAATATGTAATCCTAATTAGATATTCACTCATTTGTGTAAAGTAAAGTCATTTTAGGGATCAAACTAGGGAGGGATTTTGCGGCTCCAGGTGGGTTTTATATGGTGAGAAATGGGCTAAAATGGCTGAAGCTTGCTGAACCCTTGTCTAGCAGAACCTAGAAAATGAAGCAAGACAGGATTGAGCTGAGAGCTTGTTGAAAGCATTTTCCCACACCTGCACTGAGCTTGAGTTGAGCTTAATATTACCACACCAATCTGATCATCCACATCCACAGACATTAAGTAAAATACAAAATTAGGAACACTAGATCCTGGAAAACATGTTAGATCAGATCATTTATTTCTGTTGACATAGTTAATTAATTCAAAGTTAATCTATTTAAAACAACAACAAAAAACAAGGTATGAGCCAAACCATGGATTTGGAGAATTGTTATACCCCTAATAAATAGTGGTATTTATGACTCCTAACCATAGCCTATAGAGTGCCATTTTCTCATGACATGGCTTGAGACAACGAGTGTTAGAGTTTAAAGCGCTTCTTTCATGGTGACTTGACTTGACTTAATTGGCCTGTCTTGTTTGATGTTTAGCAGTGAATTGACTTTGCTTACTTGAGTCTTAAACACAGTGACTTAGGATTTGCTTCAGCTTTTAAGGTTAAGACTTGAGACTAGCTTGTGACTTGCACATGTGTACCGCTCACATCTGTTATTTGTGAACATGAACTACTTCCTCCCAAAGCAACAAACCAGAGACATGAGACCCCAGAATGAAGTGGAGCTGCTTCATAGACAATGAATGTGAAACTAATTTCATAGTCATTTTTAAAATACCCAAGTAAGCTTTATTCTTGTCTTGCCTTTCATATCTGAAAAACAAGTTGTACCTGTACATAACTGGTATATGACAATGTCCACAGTGAAACATTATAATGGACAATGAATGAATGGGATAAATTACTGCATTTTACTGTCATTTTGTTGAGTTTCTCTCCTCTCTTCTTTTTCACCACAGACGGGGCTGAGCGATCCTTGGAGGAGAGACTTCAGTGAAGCATGTGAAATACGTGAGTTGATAACAACTACAGTCATTGCATTACTGCAATTAAATCTCTGTGAGTAAAAGGCCAATAAGAGTAATTTAATTCATGCAAAAGATGGGTAGACAATATTTGGGGCTTTTAAAACAATATGGTAGAGATTCATTTGTCTCCATAGCTGCGTTCTCACTGAGAGAACGCCGCTCTGACGGTTTCAGAACAGGAGCTAGAGTAAAGTCCAGGACCGGGAACCCAAGCGCACACCCTTGTGTCTCTGAGCCTAACTAACTTACAGAAAGAACACAGTTCTAACTGTTTCAGAACTGAACGGGTGTGAAAAGCAAGAGTTGTGACCCAAACACATGCGCTTGTCTCTCTGATCCTTACTAATTCACAGAAAAGACGTGTTCTAACACTTTCAGAACATGAGCTGGTGAAAAAATCATGAGCAGGCGACCAAAAAAATACACTTGTCTCTCTGAGCCTCACTAATTCACAGAGAGGACGCTCTTTTGAAAGTTTCAACACCGGAGCCAGTGTAAAAAGCATGAGCAGGCGACAAAACACATCCATTTATCTCTCTGTGCCTAAATAACTGGCCAAGAGAATGCCTTTCTGATACTTTCAGAACTGGAGCCGGTGTAAAATGCAGGTGCAGACAACCAAACACACACGCTTGTCTCTCTGAGCCTTACTAATTTGCAGAAAAAACGCAGTTCTAACTGTTTCAGAAATGAGCGGGTGTAAAAAGCAAGGGTTGTGACCCAAACACATACGCCTGTCTCTCTGATCCTTACTAATTCACAGAGAAGACGCGTTCGAACACTTTCAGAACATGAGCTGGTGAAAAAATCATGAGCAGGCGACCAGAAAAATACACTTGTCTCTCTGAGCCTAACTAACTTGCAGAAAGAACGCAGTTCTAACTGTTTCAGAACATGAGCCGGTGTGAAAAGCAAGAGTTGTGTCCCAAACACATACGCTGGTCTCTCTGAGCCTTACTAATTCACAGAGAGGACGCTCTTTTGACAGTTTCAATACCGGAGCCAGTGTAAAAAGCAGGAGCAGGCGACATAGCACATATGCTTGTCTCTCTGAGCCTGGCTAACTAACTGGCCAAGAGAATGTCTTTCTGACAGTTTCAGAACAGGAAGCGGTGTAAAATGCAGGTGTGGACAACCAAAAACATACGCTTTTCTCTCTGAGCCTAACTAACTTGAAGAAAAAACGCAGTCCTAACTGTTTCAGAACTGAGCGGGGGGTTGTGACCCAAACACATACGCTTGTCTCTCTGATCCTTACTAATTCACAGAGAAGACGCGTTCTCAGACTTTCAGAACATGAGCTGGTGTAAAAATCATGAGCAGGCGACCAAAAAAATACGCTTGTCTCTCTGAGCCAGACAAACTTGCAGAAAGAACGCAGTTCTAACTGTTTCAGAACATGAGCCTGTGTGAAAAGCAAGAGTTGTGACTCAAACACATGCGCTTATCTCTCTGAGCCTTATTAATTCACAGGGAGGACGCTCTTTTGACCGTTTAAATACCGGAGCCAGTGTAAAAAGCATGAGCAGGCGACCAAACACATACTCTTGTCTCTCTGTGACTAAATAACTGGCCAAGAGAATTTCAGAACAGGAGCCGGTGTAAAATGCAGGTGCGGAAAAAAACATATACGCTTGTCTCTCTGAGCCTAACTAAATTGCAGAAAGAACGCAGTTTCACAACATGAGCCGGTGTGAAAATCAAGAGTTGTGACCCAAACACTCTTTTGAAAGTTTCAATACTGGAGCCAGTGTAAAAAGCATGAGCAGGCGACAAAACACATACGCTTATCTCTCTGTGCCTAAGTAACTGACCAAACAATGCCTTTCTGATACTTTAAGAACAGGAGCTGGTGTAAAATGCAGGTGCGGATAACCAAAAACGTACGCATGTCTCTGTGAGCCTAACTAACTTGCAGAAAGTGTAATGTTTCAGAACATGAGCCGTGTGAAAAGCAAGAGTTGTGACTCAAACACATGCGCCTCTCTCTCTGAGCCTTATTGATTCACAGGGAGGACTCTCTTTTGACAGTTTCAATACTGGAGCCAGTGTAAAAAGTATGAGCAGGCGACCAAGCACATACGCTTATCTCTCTGTGCCTAAATAACTGGCCAATAGAATGCCTTTCTGAAACTTTCAGAACAGGAGCCGGTGTAAAATGCAGGTGCAGACAACCAAACATATACGCTTGTCTCTCTGAGCCTCACTAATTCACAGAGAGGACGAGTTCTTACAGTTCCAGAACATGAGCCCACCGGCATGAGCAGGCGACCAAATACATACACTTGTCTCTCAGAGCCTACTTAATGTTAGAAAAAGACTTTCGTTTCTGTGCGTTTCAGATGCCAAACAGGTGAAAATAAGAAAAAACAATCTTTTAATTACACACACCTGTTTTTTTGCCTGTTTTGATCATAACTCGCTTGGAAATGGCTATTCTCAACGTTTTATGTGAGATTCTAATAGAAAAAGAAGAAAGACTTATGATAATACATATGCTTCAGTTTTGAGTCTAACTTGCCCTGAACAGTCGTTTCTGAGCGTTTCAGACGCTAAACAGGTCTAAATAAGCCAAAACAAGCTTATCATGACACACACTTGTCTTTTTGCCTGTTTTGATAATAATTGGTTTGGAAATGGCTATTCTCAACGTTTTATGTGAGATTCTAATACAAAATGAAGAAAAACTTATACAAACACATATATTGAATTTTTGAGTCTAACTTGCCCTGAACAGTCGTTTCTGAGCGTTTCAGACGCTAAACAGTTGAAAAAAAACCAAAACAAGCTTTTCATGACACACGCTTGTCTTTTTGCCTGTTTTGATCATAATTCGCTTGGAAATGGCTATTCTCAACGTTTTATGTGAGATTCTAATAGAAAAAGCAGAAAAACTTATAAAAACACATATATTGAATTTTTGAGTCTAACTTGCCCTGAACAGTCGTTTCTGAGCGTTTCAGACGCTAAACAGGTCTAAATAAGCCAAAACAAGCTTATCATGACACACACTTGTCTTTTTGCCTGTTTTGATAATAATTGGTTTGGAAATGGCTATTCTCAACGTTTTATTTGAGATTCTAATAGAAAAATCAGAAAAACTTATAAAAACACATATATTGATTTTTTGAGTCTAACTTGCCCTGAACAGTCGTTTCTGAGCGTTTCAGACGCTAAACAGGTCTAAATAAGCCAAAACAAGCTTATCATGACACACACTTGTCTTTTTGCCTGTTTTGATAATAATTGGTTTGGAAATGGCTATTCTCAACGTTTTATGTGAGATTCTAATAGGAAAAGCAGAAAAACTTATAAAAACACATATATTGAATTTTTGAGTCTAACCTGCCCTGAACAGTCGTTTCTGAGCGTTTCAGACGCTAAACAGTTGAAAATAAGCCAAAACAAGCTTATCATGACACACACTTGTCTTTTTGCCTGTTTTGATCATAATTCGCTTGGAAATGGCTATTCTCAACGTTTTATGTGAGATTCTAATAGAAAAAGCAGAAAAACTTATAAAAACACATATATTGATTTTTTGAGTCTAACTTGCCCTGAACAGTCGTTTCTGAGCGTTTCAGACGCAAAACAGGTCTAAATAAGCCAAAACAAGCTTATCATGACACACACTTGTCTTTTTGCCTGTTTTGATCATAACTCGCTTGGAAATGGCTATTCTCAACGTTTTATGTGAGATTCTAATAGAAAAGCAGAAAAACTTATACAAACACATATATTGAATTTTTGAGTCTAACTTGCCCTGAACAGTCGTTTCTGAGCGTTTCAGACGCTAAACAGGTCTAAATAAGCCAAAACAAGCTTATCATGACACACACTTGTCTTTTTGCCTGTTTTGATCATAACTCGCTTGGAAATGGCTATTCTCAACGTTTTATGTGAGATTCTAATACAAAATGAAGAAAAACTTATACAAACACATATATTGAATTTTTGAGTCTAACTTGCCCTGAACAGTCGTTTCTGAGTGTTTCAGACGCTAAACAGTTGAAAATAAGCCAAAACAAGCTTTTCATGACACACACTTGTCTTTTTGCCTGTTTTGATAATAATTGGTTTGGAAATGGCTATTCTCAACGTTTTATGTGAGATTCTAATAGGAAAAGCAGAAAAACTTATACAAACACATATATTGAATTTTTGAGTCTAACTTGCCCTGAACAGTCGTTTCTGAGCGTTTCAGACGCTAAACAGTTGAAAAAAAGCCAAAACAAGCTTTTCATGACACACACTTGTCTTTTTGCCTGTTTTGATCATAATTGGCTTGGAAATGGCTATTCTCAACGTTTTATGTGAGATTCTAATAGAAAAAGAAGAAAAACTTATAAAAACACATATATTGAATTTTTGAGTCTAACTCGCACTGAACAGTCGTTTCTCAGTGTTTCAGACGACAAACAGGTGAAAATAAGCAAAAACAAGCTTTTCATTACACACACTTGTCTTTTTGCCTGTTTTGATCATAACTCGCTTGGAAATGGCTAGTTTCATAAGAATTTCTGATTTAAAGAAAGAAGAAAACGTTATTAAAAAAATACACATACTTCAAGATTTTATGTGATCCTTCAATGATATCCATCCAAATATCATACCATTATATACATAATGGATCAATTCAGAGGTTGAAATTTTGGGGCCTTTATGTCACAACGTCACACAAAGAAGTGTATATCTCTGCTTCTGAATATGCTATTTTTCTATAACTTCTTTCACATACAGATCATCATCAGATATGACTTGTTCTGAATATATATGTGCATTTTGGGGGCACCCTTATGCCAAAATGACCTCTTTTTGTAATCCATTATCATTTGATTTCCTGCATATTCAAATTATATATAATGAAAAGCATACATATCAGCACAGATTGCAGTGTTTCCCCTAGGTTGACTGACCTGGCCCTGGCTGGGGAGGTCGATTAGCACATTTCTCTGTTCTCTGTTTAGCATCTTCAGGCTCAATGCCTATAGCAAGAGCAGTTGGGGAAACAGACATTACTTTTCTTGGTCTTGACAAGCTGCAGCATTTATTAACTTACACTGTACATTTACTACCAGATTGTTACAGCTTACTGCTAACCTTTTCTTCTGCTCCGCTTGCATTCACCATGACTTTTCTGATGCTCGCTCTATCGCTTATCGCCATGGATGTATAAAGAGAACTGGATACAGGAAGAGTGCCAGGCTTTGAAGCAAATTTGACATAGTGGCCAAAGTGCGTAATCACATGATGCACACTGGCCCAAAAATTCTTTTTCTCAAAGACTTGTGAAAAAGACGTGGTACTTTTTTTTTAGAATCACAACCCCCGCGAGTCACTATCAGGATTTGAGCCATTTGGTCGATCACATTTCAAAAGCCTAGAAGAACCACAACCATTGAATTGTTTCATCACCATTAAAGTTAGCTAAACCATTCTCATGAGTATATTGGCTCAAAGCATTCAGAACAAAAATGTGTGAAACTATGGACTCTTGTTCCAAGTTCCTGCCCATGCCTTTTTGCCTCCCAAATGCCACACACATTTGAATAGCAATTTCAGCATTTGGTTAGTATTAATTCTTTTACAATTTGATTCATCTTTGACTCCTGGAATGATGTCCAACAGCTCTAATTCAAACAGCTGCACACAACACTGGTTGATATCACTGTGGCTAGCTAGCAAACATTAGCTAACTGCAAGCTAACATAAAGAGTGACCTAAGCAGTAAAAATGGAGACTATATATAAACTATATGAATATAAATTATATTTTGTCATCATAGATACTACACATATGTCTCAGGGGCAATTTATACTCATTTTAGATGCAAATACACCCACTTTGAGTGAAAAATTGGTCAAAAAAATTAGGTTTGTATGGGGCTATCGGAAATAAAATTTGGCATTGAAATCAAACCCTGCAATTAAAAAAAAAAAAGTGTATTATCATTGAAAAAAGTTCCACTGAAAAATAAAACGCTCTAAAAATTTTAATTAAAATTACAATCTGTCAATCTTATTAGGGCTCGAGCACTGAACGGTGCGAAGGCCCTCTTGTATTTGTAGTGATTATTATTATTATTATCATTATCATTATTATTATTATCATCATCATTATTATTATTATTATTATTATTCCGAAACAAACGCATTTTTGACAGCCGTTTTGACGACCTTTCAGAAACTCATGAAATTTTGCACATTTATCAGGACTGCTGAAAAATTTGATATTGAAAATGGCTGGACTGCGCCCCCTAGAAAATTAGGAAAATTGAGCACCTCAACCCAGATTGTCATAGAAGTAAGATGCGACACATCCTTCGCCATGACATACGATGCTGTTTTCCAGGGAGAGGGGGTGGCTCTACAGCCACGAAACTTGACACACATGTCTAGAGTGATGTTATCCTTTGTAGTTCATTTGAATGGGTGTGGCAAAATGGCTCAACAGCGACCCCTTGAAAATTTCAAAGTTGAAGCCCCGCCTACCAGATTAACGTAGAAAAATGAAATTCACAAGGCACATGTATAATGTCAAGATGCACAAAAAAGCCTCTTGGAGCCATATCAAGCTCCTACAGTCCAAGTCCTACAGGAAGTCCGCCATCTCTAAAAAACTGGTCAATTTTCGCCTTTTCTTGGCCATTTCGCATACCTTGTGTTTTAACAAACTCCTCCTACAATTCATCGTAGGGACTCCAAAATCAGTATGTGTCATCCAGACTAGTGTATGATCAAAAGTTATGAAAAGATTTAGTGTACATTGAAGCGCTTGGCCGTGGTGTGGCCTTTAGTTTTGATGTTTCGTCATTACAGAGGAAATTGCTATAACTTTAGTGTACATGGTGGGATCTGCCTGAAACTTTACAGGTTTGATAACAGTCCAGGCCTGAGCACATCTACATTACAATATTCAATCAGTGATGCAAACTGGCTCCATAGCGCCCCCATAAGTACAGTACAGGAAAGCAGCCCCAGCAGCAGGCAAATGAGTGGACAAAGGAAGTGATGTTTCTCTCCTTGCTCTGTCTGAAAGTAGCCCGACTGTGAAAACATCTACATGCCTGTGACAAAGGCTCTTCGACTGTGCCCGATGTTCACCGGGTTGCGAGGTCCCGATCATCGCTGCTTGCAGCTTTTATTCTATTTTGGTATTTTTTGCATTAAGATTAGTTTTTCAATGTCAATCATAAGATTTTTTTCTTCATGTCTTTACAATGTAAGTTTTTTTTCAATGCCACCGGTTCTCAGTTTCAACTTTGTCTTTTTCAGTTTCAACTTTTTCTGTTTCAGTTTCAACTTATTGTCACCGTTTTGATGTCAGTACCCAGCATGCCTTACGATGCGACGTGTGTGTTTACATGTGAGGTATTTATTCCGTTTGGTTTCTCAAATGCCGCGATCTCCACAAAGCATTAGCTGAAGTCAGTAGCAGCGTGCTAGGTTCGACCTACTTGCTGGAGTAGTAAACTAGGCGTCATTACATAGGATTACATAGGATTCTACTGGCGTGAGTGACTGTTTTCCAGTTATTAGTTTTACCCCAGTTTGCATCACAAGCAAAAAGGAAGGTGGTCCTCAGAATTTTTTTAAAAATCAGATGTGAGCCTTAAGCTACTAAAGACCTTTGATTGTTTTATTGAATAATCAATACATTTGTATGTTTTTGTTTATGTGAAATATGTAATCCTAATTAGATATTCACTCATTTGTGTAAAGTAAAGTCATTTTAGGGATCAAACTAGGGAGGGATTTTGCGGCTCCAGGTGGGTTTTATATGGTGAGAAATGGGCTAAAATGGCTGAAGCTTGCTGAACCCTTGTCTAGCAGAACCTAGAAAATGAAGCAAGACAGGATTGAGCTGAGAGCTTGTTGAAAGCATTTTCCCACACCTGCACTGAGCTTGAGTTGAGCTTAATATTACCACACCAATCTGATCATCCACATCCACAGACATTAAGTAAAATACAAAATTAGGAACACTAGATCCTGGAAAACATGTTAGATCAGATCATTTATTTCTGTTGACATAGTTAATTAATTCAAAGTTAATCTATTTAAAACAACAACAAAAAACAAGGTATGAGCCAAACCATGGATTTGGAGAATTGTTATACCCCTAATAAATAGTGGTATTTATGACTCCTAACCATAGCCTATAGAGTGCCATTTTCTCATGACATGGCTTGAGACAACGAGTGTTAGAGTTTAAAGCGCTTCTTTCATGGTGACTTGACTTGACTTAATTGGCCTGTCTTGTTTGATGTTTAGCAGTGAATTGACTTTGCTTACTTGAGTCTTAAACACAGTGACTTAGGATTTGCTTCAGCTTTTAAGGTTAAGACTTGAGACTAGCTTGTGACTTGCACATGTGTACCTCTCACATCTGTTATTTCTGAACATGAACTACTTCCTCCCAAAGCAACAAACCAGAGACATGAGACCCCAGAATGAAGTGGAGCTGCTTCATAGACAATGAATGTGAAACTAATTTCATAGTCATTTTTAAAATACCCAAGTAAGCTTTATTCTTGTCTTGCCTTTCATATCTGAAAAACAAGTTGTACCTGTACATAACTGGTATATGACAATGTCCACAGTGAAACATTATAATGGACAATGAATGAATGGGATAAATTACTGCATTTTACTGTCATTTTGTTGAGTTTCTCTCCTCTCTTCTTTTTCACCACAGACGGGGCTGAGCGATCCTTGGAGGAGAGACTTCAGTGAAGCATGTGAAATACGTGAGTTGATAACAACTACAGTCATTGCATTACTGCAATTAAATCTCTGTGAGTAAAAGGCCAATAAGAGTAATTTAATTCATGCAAAAGATGGGTAGACAATATTTGGGGCTTTTAAAACAATATGGTAGAGATTCATTTGTCTCCATAGCTGCGTTCTCACTGAGAGAACGCCGCTCTGACGGTTTCAGAACAGGAGCTAGAGGAGTAAAGTGTAAAGAGGAGTAAAGTCCAGGACCGGGAACCCAAGCGCACACCCTTGTGTCTCTGAGCCTAACTAACTTACAGAAAGAACACAGTTCTAACTGTTTCAGAACTGAACGGGTGTGAAAAGCAAGAGTTGTGACCCAAACACATGCGCTTGTCTCTCTGAGCCTCACTAATTCACAGAAAAGACGCGTTCTAACACTTTCAGAACATGAGCTGGTGTAAAAATCATGAGCAGGCGACCAAAAAAATACGCTTGTCTCTCTGAGCCAGACTAACTTGCAGAAAGAACGCAGTTCTAACTGTTTCAGAACATGAGCCTGTGTGAAAAGCAAGAGTTGTGACCCAAACACATGCGCTTGTCTCTCTGAGCATCACTAATTCACAGAGAGGACGCTTTTTTGAAAGTTTCAATACCGGAGCCAGTGTAAAATGCATGAGCAGGTGACCAAACACATACAAGCGTATGTGTTTTGGTCACCTGGTCTCTCTGTACCTAAATAACTGGCCAAGAGAATTTCAGAACAGGAGCGGGTGTAAAATGCAGGTGCGGAAAAAAAAACATATACGCTTGTCTCTCTGAGCCTAACTAAATTGCAGAAAGAACGCAGTTTCACAACATGAGCCGGTGTGAAAATCAAGAGTTGTGACCCAAACACTCTTTTGAAAGTTTCAATACTGGAGCCAGTGTAAAAAGCATGAGCAGGCGACAAAACACATACGCTTATCTCTCTGTGCCTAAGTAACTGACCAAACAATGCCTTTCTGATACTTTAAGAACAGGAGCTGGTGTAAAATGCAGGTGCGGATAACCAAAAATGTACGCATGTCTCTGTGAGCCTAACTAACTTGCAGAAAGTGTAATGTTTCAGAACATGAGCCGTGTGAAAAGCAAGAGTTGTGACTCAAATACATGCGCCTCTCTCTCTGAGCCTTATTGATTCACAGGGAGGACTCTCTGTTGACAGTTTCAATACTGGGGCCAGTGTAAAAAGTATGAGCAGGCGACCAAGCACATACGCTTATCTTTCTGTACCTAAATAACTGGCCAATAGAATGCCTTTCTGAAACTTTCAGAACAGGAGCCGGTGTAAAATGCAGGTGCAGACAACCAAACATATACGCTTGTCTCTCTGAGCCTCACTAATTCACAGAGAGGACGAGTTCTTACAGTTCCAGAACATGAGCCCACCGGCATGAGCAGGCGACCAAATACATACACTTGTCTCTCAGAGCCTACTTAATGTTAGAAAAAGACTTTCGTTTCTGTGCGTTTCAGATGCCAAACAGGTGAAAATAAGAAAAAACAATCTTTTAATTACACACACCTGTTTTTTTGCCTGTTTTGATCATAACTCGCTTGGAAATGGCTATTCTCAACGTTTTATGTGAGATTCTAATAGCAAAAGAAGAAAGACTTATGATAATACATATGCTTCAGTTTTGAGTCTAACTTGCCCTGAACAGTCGTTTCTGAGCGTTTCAGACGCTAAACAGTTGAAAAAAAGCCAAAACAAGCTTTTCATGACACACACTTGTCTTTTTGCCTGTTTTGATCATAATTCGCTTGGAAATGGCTATTCTCAACGTTTTATGTGAGATTCTAATAGAAAAAGCAGAAAAACTTATAAAAACACATATATTGAATTTTTGAGTCTAACTTGCCCTGAACAGTCGTTTCTGAGCGTTTCAGACGCTAAACAGGTCTAAATAAGACAAAACAAGCTTATCATGACACACACTTGTCTTTTTGCCTGTTTTGATAATAATTGGTTTGGAAATGGCTATTCTCAACGTTTTATGTGAGATTCTAATAGAAAAAGCAGAAAAACTTATACAAACACATATATTGATTTTTTGTGTCTAACTTGCCCTGAACAGTCGTTTCTGAGCGTTTAAGACGCTAAACAGTTGAAAAAAAGCCAAAACAAGCTTTTCATGACACACACTTGTCTTTTTGCCTGTTTTGATCATAATTCGCTTGGAAATGGCTATTCTCAACGTTTTATGTGAGATTCTAATAGAAAAAGCAGAAAAACTTATAAAAACACATATATTGAATTTTTGAGTCTAACTTGCCCTGAACAGTCGTTTCTGAGCGTTTCAGACGCTAAACAGTTGAAAAAAAGCCAAAACAAGCTTTTCATGACACACACTTGTCTTTTTGCCTGTTTTGATCATAATTCGCTTGGAAATGGCTATTCTCAACGTTTTATGTGAGATTCTAATAGAAAAAGCAGAAAAACTTATAAAAACACATATATTGAATTTTTGAGTCTAACTTGCCCTGAACAGTCGTTTCTGAGTGTTTCAGACGCTAAACAGGTCTAAATAAGCCAAAACAAGCTTATCATGACACACACTTGTCTTTTTTGCCTGTTTTGATAATAATTGGTTTGGAAATGGCTATTCTCAACGTTTTATGTGAGATTCTAATAGAAAAAGCAGAAAAACTTATAAAAACACATATATTGAATTTTTGAGTCTAACTTGCCCTGAACAGTCGTTTCTGAGCGTTTCAGACGCTAAACAGGTCTAAATAAGCCAAAACAAGCTTATCATGACACACACTTGTCTTTTTGCCTGTTTTGATAATAATTGGTTTGGAAATGGCTATTCTCAACGTTTTATGTGAGATTCTAATAGGAAAAGCAGAAAAACTTATACAAACACATATATTGAATTTTTGAGTCTAACTTGCCCTGAACAGTCGTTTCTGAGCGTTTCAGACGCTAAACAGGTCTAAATAAGCAAAAACAAGCTTTTCATTACACACACTTGTCTTTTTGCCTGTTTTGATCATAACTCGCTTGGAAATGGCTATTCTCAACGTTTTATGTGAGATTCTAATAGAAAAAGCAGAAAAACTTATAAAAACACATATATTGATTTTTTGAGTCTAACTTGCCCTGAACAGTCGTTTCTGAGCGTTTCAGACGCTAAACAGGTCTAAATAAGCCAAAACAAGCTTATCATGACACACACTTGTCTTTTTGCCTGTTTTGATAATAATTGGTTTGGAAATGGCTATTCTCAACGTTTTATGTGAGATTCTAATACAAAATGAAGAAAAACTTATACAAACACATATATTGAATTTTTGAGTCTAACTTGCCCTGAACAGTCGTTTCTGAGCGTTTCAGACGCTAAACAGGTCTAAATAAGCCAAAACAAGCTTATCATGACACACACTTGTCTTTTTGCCTGTTTTGATAATAATTGGTTTGGAAATGGCTATTCTCAACGTTTTATGTGAGATTCTAATAGGAAAAGCAGAAAAACTTATAAAAACACATATATTGAATTTTTGAGTCTAACTTGCCCTGAACAGTCGTTTCTGAGCGTTTCAGACGCTAAACAGTTGAAAAAAATCCAAAACAAGCTTTTCATGACACACACTTGTCTTTTTGCCTGTTTTGATCATAGTTCGCTTGGAAATGGCTATTCTCAACGTTTTATGTGAGATTCTAATAGAAAAAGCAGAAAAACTTATAAAAACACATATATTGAATTTTTGAGTCTAACTTGCCCTGAACAGTCGTTTCTGAGCGTTTCAGACGCTAAACAGTTGGAAAAAAAGCCAAAACAAGCTTTTCATGACACACACTTGTCTTTTTGCCTGTTTTGATCATAATTCGCTTGGAAATGGCTATTCTCAACGTTTTATGTGAGATTCTAATAGAAAAAGCAGAAAAACTTATACAAACACATATATTGAATTTTTGAGTCTAACTTGCCCTGAACAGTCGTTTCTGAGCGTTTCAGACGCTAAACAGTTGAAAAAAAGCCAAAACAAGCTTTTCATGACACACACTTGTCTTTTTGCCTGTTTTGATCATAATTCTCTTGGAAATGGCTATTCTCAACGTTTTATGTGAGATTCTAATAGAAAAAGCAGAAAAACTTATAAAAACACATATATTGAATTTTTGAGTCTAACTTGCCCTGAACAGTCGTTTCTGAGCGTTTCAGACGCTAAAAAGGTCTAAATAAGCAAAAACAAGCTTATCATGACACACACTTGTCTTTTTGCCTGTTTTGATCATAACTCGCTTGGAAATGGCTATTCTCAACGTTTTATGTGAGATTCTAATAGAAAAATCAGAAAAACTTATAAAAACACATATATTGATTTTTTGAGTCTAACTTGCCCTGAACAGTCGTTTCTGAGCGTTTCAGACGCTAAACAGGTCTAAATAAGCCAAAACAAGCTTATCATGACACACACTTGTCTTTTTGCCTGTTTTGATAATAATTGGTTTGGAAATTGCTATTCTCAACGTTTTATGTGAGATTCTAATAGGAAAAGCAGAAAAACTTATAAAAACACATATATTGAATTTTTGAGTCTAACTTGCCCTGAACAGTCGTTTCTGAGCGTTTCAGACGCTAAACAGGTCTAAATAAGCAAAAACAAGCTTTTCATTACACACACTTTTCTTTTTGCCTGTTTTGATCATAACTCGCTTGGAAATGGCTATTCTCAACGTTTTATGTGAGATTCTAATAGAAAAAGCAGAAAAACTTATAAAAACACATATATTGAATTTTTGAGTCTAACTTGCCCTGAACAGTCGTTTCTGATCGTTTCAGACGCTAAACAGGTCTAAATAAGCCAAAACAAGCTTATCATGACACACACTTGTCTTTTTGCCTGTTTTGATAATAATTGGTTTGGAAATGGCTATTCTCAACGTTTTATTTGAGATTCTAATAGAAAAATCAGAAAAACTTATAAAAACACATATATTGATTTTTTGAGTCTAACTTGCCCTGAACAGTCGTTTCTGAGCGTTTCAGACGCTAAACAGGTCTAAATAAGCCAAAACAAGCTTATCATGACACACACTTGTCTTTTTGCCTGTTTTGATAATAATTGGTTTGGAAATGGCTATTCTCAACGTTTTATGTGAGATTCTAATAGGAAAAGCAGAAAAACTTATAAAAACACATATATTGAATTTTTGAGTCTAACCTGCCCTGAACAGTCGTTTCTGAGCGTTTCAGACGCTAAACAGTTGAAAATAAGCCAAAACAAGCTTATCATGACACACACTTGTCTTTTTGCCTGTTTTGATCATAATTCGCTTGGAAATGGCTATTCTCAACGTTTTATGTGAGATTCTAATAGAAAAAGCAGAAAAACTTATAAAAACACATATATTGATTTTTTGAGTCTAACTTGCCCTGAACAGTCGTTTCTGAGCGTTTCAGACGCAAAACAGGTCTAAATAAGCCAAAACAAGCTTATCATGACACACACTTGTCTTTTTGCCTGTTTTGATAATAATTGGTTTGAAAATGGCTATTCTCAACGTTTTATGTGAGATTCTAATAGGAAAAGCAGAAAAACTTATACAAACACATATATTGAATTTTTGAGTCTAACTTGCCCTGAACAGTCGTTTCTGAGCGTTTCAGACGCTAAACAGGTCTAAATAAGCCAAAACAAGCTTATCATGACACACACTTGTCTTTTTGCCTGTTTTGATCATAACTCGCTTGGAAATGGCTATTCTCAACGTTTTATGTGAGATTCTAATACAAAATGAAGAAAAACTTATACAAACACATATATTGAATTTTTGAGTCTAACTTGCCCTGAACAGTCGTTTCTGAGTGTTTCAGACGCTAAACAGTTGAAAATAAGCCAAAACAAGCTTTTCATGACACACACTTGTCTTTTTGCCTGTTTTGATAATAATTGGTTTGGAAATGGCTATTCTCAACGTTTTATGTGAGATTCTAATAGGAAAAGCAGAAAAACTTATACAAACACATATATTGAATTTTTGAGTCTAACTTGCCCTGAACAGTCGTTTCTGAGCGTTTCAGACGCTAAACAGTTGAAAAAAAGCCAAAACAAGCTTTTCATGACACACACTTGTCTTTTTGCCTGTTTTGATCATAATTGGCTTGGAAATGGCTATTCTCAACGTTTTATGTGAGATTCTAATAGAAAAAGAAGAAAAACTTATAAAAACACATATATTGAATTTTTGAGTCTAACTCGCACTGAACAGTCGTTTCTCAGTGTTTCAGACGACAAACAGGTGAAAATAAGCAAAAACAAGCTTTTCATTACACACACTTGTCTTTTTGCCTGTTTTGATCATAACTCGCTTGGAAATGGCTAGTTTCATAAGAATTTCTGATTTAAAGAAAGAAGAAAACGTTATTAAAAAAATACACATACTTCAAGATTTTATGTGATCCTTCAATGATATCCATCCAAATATCATACCATTATATACATAATGGATCAATTCAGAGGTTGAAATTTTGGGGCCTTTATGTCACAACGTCACACAAAGAAGTGTATATCTCTGCTTCTGAATATGCTATTTTTCTATAACTTCTTTCACATACAGATCATCATCAGATATGACTTGTTCTGAATATATATGTGCATTTTGGGGGCACCCTTATGCCAAAATGACCTCTTTTTGTAATCCATTATCATTTGATTTCCTGCATATTCAAATTATATATAATGAAAAGCATACATATCAGCACAGATTGCAGTGTTTCCCCTAGGTTGACTGACCTGGCCCTGGCTGGGGAGGTCGATTAGCACATTTCTCTGTTCTCTGTTTAGCATCTTCAGGCTCAATGCCTATAGCAAGAGCAGTTGGGGAAACAGACATTACTTTTCTTGGTCTTGACAAGCTGCAGCATTTATTAACTTACACTGTACATTTACTACCAGATTGTTACAGCTTACTGCTAACCTTTTCTTCTGCTCCGCTTGCATTCACCATGACTTTTCTGATGCTCGCTCTATCGCTTATCGCCATGGATGTATAAAGAGAACTGGATACAGGAAGAGTGCCAGGCTTTGAAGCAAATTTGACATAGTGGCCAAAGTGCGTAATCACATGATGCACACTGGCCCAAAAATTCTTTTTCTCAAAGACTTGTGAAAAAGACGTGGTACTTTTTTTTTAGAATCACAACCCCCGCGAGTCACTATCAGGATTTGAGCCATTTGGTCGATCACATTTCAAAAGCCTAGAAGAACCACAACCATTGAATTGTTTCATCACCATTAAAGTTAGCTAAACCATTCTCATGAGTATATTGGCTCAAAGCATTCAGAACAAAAATGTGTGAAACTATGGACTCTTGTTCCAAGTTCCTGCCCATGCCTTTTTGCCTCCCAAATGCCACACACATTTGAATAGCAATTTCAGCATTTGGTTAGTATTAATTCTTTTACAATTTGATTCATCTTTGACTCCTGGAATGATGTCCAACAGCTCTAATTCAAACAGCTGCACACAACACTGGTTGATATCACTGTGGCTAGCTAGCAAACATTAGCTAACTGCAAGCTAACATAAAGAGTGACCTAAGCAGTAAAAATGGAGACTATATATAAACTATATGAATATAAATTATATTTTGTCATCATAGATACTACACATATGTCTCAGGGGCAATTTATACTCATTTTAGATGCAAATACACCCACTTTGAGTGAAAAATTGGTCAAAAAAATTAGGTTTGTATGGGGCTATCGGAAATAAAATTTGGCATTGAAATCAAACCCTGCAATTAAAAAAAAAAAAGTGTATTATCATTGAAAAAAGTTCCACTGAAAAATAAAACGCTCTAAAAATTTTAATTAAAATTACAATCTGTCAATCTTATTAGGGCTCGAGCACTGAACGGTGCGAAGGCCCTCTTGTATTTGTAGTGATTATTATTATTATTATCATTATCATTATTATTATTATCATCATCATTATTATTATTATTATTATTATTCCGAAACAAACGCATTTTTGACAGCCGTTTTGACGACCTTTCAGAAACTCATGAAATTTTGCACATTTATCAGGACTGCTGAAAAATTTGATATTGAAAATGGCTGGACTGCGCCCCCTAGAAAATTAGGAAAATTGAGCACCTCAACCCAGATTGTCATAGAAGTAAGATGCGACACATCCTTCGCCATGACATACGATGCTGTTTTCCAGGGAGAGGGGGTGGCTCTACAGCCACGAAACTTGACACACATGTCTAGAGTGATGTTATCCTTTGTAGTTAATTTGAATGGGTGTGGCAAAATGGCTCAACAGCGACCCCTTGAAAATTTCAAAGTTGAAGCCCCGCCTACCAGATTAACGTAGAAAAATGAAATTCACAAGGCACATGTATAATGTCAAGATGCACAAAAAAGCCTCTTGGAGCCATATCAAGCTCCTACAGTCCAAGTCCTACAGGAAGTCCGCCATCTCTAAAAAACTGGTCAATTTTTGCCTTTTCTTGGCCATTTCGCATACCTTGTGTTTTAACAAACTCCTCCTACAATTCATCGTAGGGACTCCAAAATCAGTATGTGTCATCCAGACTAGTGTATGATCAAAAGTTATGAAAAGATTTAGTGTACATTGAAGCGCTTGGCCGTGGTGTGGCCTTTAGTTTTGATGTTTCGTCATTACAGAGGAAATTGCTATAACTTTAGTGTACATGGTGGGATCTGCCTGAAACTTTACAGGTTTGATAACAGTCCAGGCCTGAGCACATCTACATTACAATATTCAATCAGTGATGCAAACTGGCTCCATAGCGCCCCCATAAGTACAGTACAGGAAAGCAGCCCCAGCAGCAGGCAAATGAGTGGACAAAGGAAGTGATGTTTCTCTCCTTGCTCTGTCTGAAAGTAGCCCGACTGTGAAAACATCTACATGCCTGTGACAAAGGCTCTTCGACTGTGCCCGATGTTCACCGGGTTGCGAGGTCCCGATCATCGCTGCTTGCAGCTTTTATTCTATTTTGGTATTTTTTGCATTAAGATTAGTTTTTCAATGTCAATCATAAGATTTTTTTCTTCATGTCTTTACAATGTAAGTTTTTTTTCAATGCCACCGGTTCTCAGTTTCAACTTTGTCTTTTTCAGTTTCAACTTTTTCTGTTTCAGTTTCAACTTACTGTCACCGTTTTGATGTCAGTACCCAGCATGCCTTACGATGCGACGTGTGTGTTTACATGTGAGGTATTTATTCCGTTTGGTTTCTCAAATGCCGCGATCTCCACAAAGCATTAGCTGAAGTCAGTAGCAGCGTGCTAGGTTCGACCTACTTGCTGGAGTAGTAAACTAGGCGTCATTACATAGGATTACATAGGATTCTACTGGCGTGAGTGACTGTTTTCCAGTTATTAGTTTTACCCCAGTTTGCATCACAAGCAAAAAGGAAGGTGGTCCTCAGAATTTTTTTAAAAATCAGATGTGAGCCTTAAGCTACTAAAGACCTTTGATTGTTTTATTGAATAATCAATACATTTGTATGTTTTTGTTTATGTGAAATATGTAATCCTAATTAGATATTCACTCATTTGTGTAAAGTAAAGTCATTTTAGGGATCAAACTAGGGAGGGATTTTGCGGCTCCAGGTGGGTTTTATATGGTGAGAAATGGGCTAAAATGGCTGAAGCTTGCTGAACCCTTGTCTAGCAGAACCTAGAAAATGAAGCAAGACAGGATTGAGCTGAGAGCTTGTTGAAAGCATTTTCCCACACCTGCACTGAGCTTGAGTTGAGCTTAATATTACCACACCAATCTGATCATCCACATCCACAGACATTAAGTAAAATACAAAATTAGGAACACTAGATCCTGGAAAACATGTTAGATCAGATCATTTATTTCTGTTGACATAGTTAATTAATTCAAAGTTAATCTATTTAAAACAACAACAAAAAACAAGGTATGAGCCAAACCATGGATTTGGAGAATTGTTATACCCCTAATAAATAGTGGTATTTATGACTCCTAACCATAGCCTATAGAGTGCCATTTTCTCATGACATGGCTTGAGACAACGAGTGTTAGAGTTTAAAGCGCTTCTTTCATGGTGACTTGACTTGACTTAATTGGCCTGTCTTGTTTGATGTTTAGCAGTGAATTGACTTTGCTTACTTGAGTCTTAAACACAGTGACTTAGGATTTGCTTCAGCTTTTAAGGTTAAGACTTGAGACTAGCTTGTGACTTGCACATGTGTACCTCTCACATCTGTTATTTCTGAACATGAACTACTTCCTCCCAAAGCAACAAACCAGAGACATGAGACCCCAGAATGAAGTGGAGCTGCTTCATAGACAATGAATGTGAAACTAATTTCATAGTCATTTTTAAAATACCCAAGTAAGCTTTATTCTTGTCTTGCCTTTCATATCTGAAAAACAAGTTGTACCTGTACATAACTGGTATATGACAATGTCCACAGTGAAACATTATAATGGACAATGAATGAATGGGATAAATTACTGCATTTTACTGTCATTTTGTTGAGTTTCTCTCCTCTCTTCTTTTTCACCACAGACGGGGCTGAGCGATCCTTGGAGGAGAGACTTCAGTGAAGCATGTGAAATACGTGAGTTGATAACAACTACAGTCATTGCATTACTGCAATTAAATCTCTGTGAGTAAAAGGCCAATAAGAGTAATTTAATTCATGCAAAAGATGGGTAGACAATATTTGGGGCTTTTAAAACAATATGGTAGAGATTCATTTGTCTCCATAGCTGCGTTCTCACTGAGAGAACGCCGCTCTGACGGTTTCAGAACAGGAGCTAGAGGAGTAAAGTGTAAAGAGGAGTAAAGTCCAGGACCGGGAACCCAAGCGCACACCCTTGTGTCTCTGAGCCTAACTAACTTACAGAAAGAACACAGTTCTAACTGTTTCAGAACTGAACGGGTGTGAAAAGCAAGAGTTGTGACCCAAACACATGCGCTTGTCTCTCTGAGCCTCACTAATTCACAGAAAAGACGCGTTCTAACACTTTCAGAACATGAGCTGGTGAAAAAATCATGAGCAGGCGACCAAAAAAATACACTTGTCTCTCTGAGCCTAACTAACTTGCAGAAAGAATGCAGTTCTAACTGTTTCAGAACATGAGACGGTGTGAAAAGCAAGAGTTGTGACTCAAACACATGCGCTTATCTCTCTGAGCCTTATTAATTCACAGGGAGGACGCTCTTTTGACCGTTTAAATACCGGAGCCAGTGTAAAAAGCATGAGCAGGCGACCAAACACATACTCTTGTCTCTCTGTGACTAAATAACTGGCCAAGAGAATTTCAGAACAGGAGCCGGTGTAAAATGCAGGTGCGGAAAAAAACATATACGCTTGTCTCTCTGAGCCTAACTAAATTGCAGAAAGAACGCAGTTTCACAACATTATCCGGTGTGAAAAGCAAGAGTTGTGACCCAAACACATGCGCTTGTCTCTCTTAGCCTAACTAATTTGTAGAAAGAACGCAGTTCTAACTGTTTCAGAACTTAGCGGGTGTAAAAAGCAAGGGTTGTGACCCAAACACATACGCTTGTCTCTCTGTCCCTAAATAACTGGCCAAGAGAATGCCTTTCTGATAGTTTCAGAACAGTAGCTGGTGTAAAATGCAGGTGTAGACAACCAAACACACACGCTTGTCTCTCTGAGCCTAACTAACTTGCAGAAAAAACGCAGTTCTAACTGTTTCAGAACACGAGCCGGTGTGAAAAGCAAGAGTTATGACCCAAACACTTGTCTCTCTGAGCCTTACTAATTCACAGAGAGGACACTCTTTTGAAAGTTTCAATACAGGCGCCAGTGTGAAACACATGAGCAGGCGACAAAACACAGACGCTTATCTCTCTGTGCCTAAGTAACTGACCAAGACAATGCCTTTCTGATACTTTCAGAACAGTAGCTGGTGTAAAATGCAGGTGCAGACAACCAAACACACACGCTTGTCTCTCTGAGCCTAACTAACTTGCAGAAAAAACACAGTTCTAACTGTTTCAGAACTGAGCCGGTGTGAAAAGCAAGAGTTGTGACCCAAACACATGCGCTTGTCTCTCTGAGCCTAACTAATTTGTAGAAAGAACGCATTTCTAACTGTTTCAGAACTGAGCGGGTGTAAAAAGCAAGGATTGTGACCCAAACATATACGCCTGTCTCTCTGATCCTTACTAATTCACAGAGAAGACGCGTTCGAACACTTTCAGAACATGAGCTGGTGTAAAAATCATGAGCAGGCGACCAAAAAAATACGCTTGTCTATCTGAGCCAGACTAACTTGCAGAAAGAACGCAGTTCTAACTGTTTCAGAACATGAGCCTGTGTGAAAAGCAAGAGTTGTGACCCAAACACATGCGCTTGTCTCTCTGAGCATCACTAATTCACAGAGAGGACGCTTTTTTGAAAGTTTCAATACCGGAGCCAGTGTAAAATGCATGAGCAGGTGACCAAACACATACAAGCGTATGTGTTTTGGTCACCTGGTCTCTCTGTACCTAAATAACTGGCCAAGAGAATTTCAGAACAGGAGCGGGTGTAAAATGCAGGTGCGGACAAAAAAACATATACGCTTGTCTCTCTGAGCCTAACTAAATTGCAGAAAGAACGCAGTTTCACAACATGAGCCGGTGTGAAAATCAAGAGTTGTGACCCAAACACTCTTTTGAAAGTTTCAATACTGGAGCCAGTGTAAAAAGCATGAGCAGGCGACAAAACACATACGCTTATCTCTCTGTGCCTAAGTAACTGACCAAACAATGCCTTTCTGATACTTTAAGAACAGGAGCTGGTGTAAAATGCAGGTGCGGATAACCAAAAACGTACGCATGTCTCTGTGAGCCTAACTAACTTGCAGAAAGTGTAATGTTTCAGAACATGAGCCGTGTGAAAAGCAAGAGTTGTGACTCAAACACATGCGCTTGTCTCTCTGAGCCTTATTGATTCACAGGGAGGACGCTCTTTTGACAGTTTCAATACTGGAGCCAGTGTAAAAAGTATGAGCAGGCGACCAAGCACATACGCTTATCTCTCTGTGCCTAAATAACTGGCCAATAGAATGCCTTTCTGAAACTTTCAGAACAGGAGCCGGTGTAAAATGCAGGTGCAGACAACCAAACATATTCGCTTGTCTCTCTGAGCCTCACTAATTCACAGAGAGGACGAGTTCTTACAGTTCCAGAACATGAGCCCACCGGCATGAGCAGGCGACCAAATACATACACTTGTCTCTCAGAGCCTACTTAATGTTAGAAAAAGACTTTCGTTTCTGTGCGTTTCAGATGCCAAACAGGTGAAAATAAGAAAAAACAATCTTTTAATTACACACACCTGTTTTTTTGCCTGTTTTGATCATAACTCGCTTGGAAATGGCTATTCTCAACGTTTTATGTGAGATTCTAATAGAAAAAGAAGAAAGACTTATGATAATACATATGCTTCAGTTTTGAGTCTAACTTGCCCTGAACAGTCGTTTCTGAGCGTTTCAGACGCTAAACAGGTTCAAATGAGCCAAAACAAGCTTATCATGACACACACTTGTCTTTTTGCCTGTTTTGGTTTGGAAATGGCTATTCTCAACGTTTTATGTGAGATTCTAATAGGAAAAGCAGAAAAACTTATACAAACACATATATTGAATTTTTGAGTCTAACTTGCCCTGAACAGTCGTTTCTGAGCGTTTAAGACGCTAAACAGTTGAAAAAAAGCCAAAACAAGCTTTTCATGACACACACTTGTCTTTTTGCCTGTTTTGATCATAATTCGCTTGGAAATGTCTATTCTCAACGTTTTATGTGAGATTCTAATAGAAAAAGCAGAAAAACTTATAAAAACACATATATTGAATTTTTGAGTCTAACTTGCCCTGAACAGTCGTTTCTGAGCGTTTCAGACGCTAAACAGGTCTAAATAAGCCAAAACAAGCTTATCATGACACACACTTGTCTTTTTGCCTGTTTTGATAATAATTGGTTTGGAAATGGCTATTCTCAACGTTTTATGTGAGATTCTAATAGGAAAAGCAGAAAAACTTATACAAACACATATATTGAATTTTTGAGTCTAACTTGCCCTGAACAGTCGTTTCTGAGCGTTTCAGACGCTAAACAGGTCTAAATAAGCCAAAACAAGCTTATCATGACACACACTTGTCTTTTTGCCTGTTTTGATCATAATTGGTTTGGAAATGGCTATTCTCAACGTTTTATGTGAGATTCTAATAGGAAAAGCAGAAAAACTTATACAAACACATATATTGAATTTTTGAGTCTAACTTGCCCTGAACAGTCGTTTCTGAGCGTTTCAGACGCTAAACAGGTCTAAATAAGCCAAAACAAGCTTATCATGACACATACTTGTCTTTTTGCCTGTTTTGATCATAACTCGCTTGGAAATGGCTATTCTCAACGTTTTATGTGAGATTCTAATAGAAGAAGCAGAAAAACTTATACAAACACATATATTGAATTTTTGAGTCTAACTTGCCCTGAACAGTCGTTTCTGAGCGTTTCAGACGCTAAACAGGTCTAAATAAGCCAAAACAAGCTTATCATGACACACACTTGTCTTTTTGCCTGTTTTGATAATAATTGGTTTGGAAATTGCTATTCTCAACGTTTTATGTGAGATTCTAATAGGAAAAGCAGAAAAACTTATACAAACACATATATTGAATTTTTGAGTCTAACTTGCCCTGAACAGTCGTTTCTGAGCGTTTCAGACGCTAAACAGGTCTAAATAAGCCAAAACAAGCTTATCATGACACACACTTGTCTTTTTGCCTGTTTTGATCATAACTCGCTTGGAAATGGCTATTCTCAACGTTTTATGTGAGATTCTAATAGGAAAAGCAGAAAAACTTATACAAACACATATATTGCATTTTTGAGTCTAACTTGCCCTGAACAGTCGTTTCTGAGTGTTTCAGACGCTAAACAGTTGAAAATAAGCCAAAACAAGCTTTTCATGACACACACTTGTCTTTTTGCCTGTTTTGATCATAATTGGCTTGGAAATGGCTATTCTCAACGTTTTATGTGAGATTCTAATAGAAAAAGCAGAAAAACTTATACAAACACATATATTGAATTTTTGAGTCTAACTCGCACTGAACAGTCGTTTCTCAGTGTTTCAGACGACAAACAGTTGAAAATAAGCCAAAACAAGCTTTTCATTACACACACTTGTCTTTTTGCCTGTTTTGATCATAACTCGCTTGGAAATGGCTAGTTTCATAAGAATTTCTGATTTAAAGAAAGAAGAAAACGTTATTAAAAAAATACACATACTTCAAGATTTTATGTGATCCTTCAATGATATCCATCCAAATATCATACCCTTATATACATAATGGATCAATTCAGAGGTTGAAATTTTGGGGCCTTTATGTCACAACGTCACACAAAGAAGTGTATATCTCTGCTTCTGAATATACTATTTTTCTATAACTTCTTTCACATACAATCATCAGATATGACTTGTTCTGAATGTATATGTGCATTTTGGGGGCACCCTTATGCCAAAATGACCTCTTTTTGTAATCCATTATCATTTGATTTCCTGCATATTCAAATTATATATAATGAAAAGCATGCATATCAGCACAGATTGCAGTGTTTCCCCTAGGTTGACTGACCTGGCCCTGGCTGGGGAGGTCGATTAGCACATTTCTCTGTTCTCTGTTTAGCATCTTCAGGCTCAATGCCTATAGCAAGAGCAGTTGGGGAAACAGACATTACTTTTCTTGGTCTTGACAAGCTGCAGCATTTATTAACTTACACTGTACATTTACTACCAGATTGTTACAGCTTACTGCTAACCTTTTCTTCTGCTCCGCTTGCATTCACCATGACTTTTCTGATGCTCGCTCTATCGCTTATCGCCATGGATGTATAAAGAGAAGTGGATACAGGAAGAGTGCCAGGCTTTGAAGCAAATTTGACATAGTGGCCAAAGTGCGTAATCACATGATGCACACTGGCCCAAAAATTCTTTTTCTCAAAGACTTGTGAAAAAGACGTGGTACTTTTTTTTTAGAATCACAACCGCCGCGAGTCACTATCAGGATTTGAGCCATTTGGTCGATCACATTTCAAAAGCCTAGAAGAACCACAACCATTGAATTGTTTCATCACCATTAAAGTTAGCTAAACCATTCTCATGAGTATATTGGCTCAAAGCATTCAGAACAAAAATGTGTGAAACTATGGACTCTTGTTCCAAGTTCCTGCCCATGCCTTTTTGCCTCCCAAATGCCACACACATTTGAATAGCAATTTCAGCATTTGGTTAGTATTAATTCTTTTACAATTTGATTCATCTTTGACTCCTGGAATGATGTCCAACAGCTCTAATTCAAACAGCTGCACACAACACTGGTTGGTATCACTGTGGCTAGCTAGCAAACATTAGCTAACTGCAAGCTAACATAAAGAGTGACCTAAGCAGTAAAAATGGAGACTATATATAAACTATATGAATATAAATTATATTTTGTCATCATAGATACTACACATATGTCTCAGGGGCAATTTATACTCATTTTAGATGCAAATACACCCACTTTGAGTGAAAAATTGGTCAAAAAAATTAGGTTTGTATGGGGCTATCGGAAATAAAATTTGGCATTGAAATCAAACCCTGCAATTAAAAAAAAAAAGTGTATTATCATTGAAAAAAGTTCCACTGAAAAATAAAACGCTCTAAAAATTTTAATTAAAATTACAATCTGTCAATCTTATTAGGGCTCGAGCACTGAACGGTGCGAAGGCCCTCTTGTATTTGTAGTGATTATTATTATTATTATCATTATCATTATTATTATTATCATCATCATTATTATTATTATTATTATTATTCCGAAACAAACGCATTTTTGACAGCCGTTTTGACGACCTTTCAGAAACTCATGAAATTCACAAGGCACATGTATAATGTCAAGATGCACAAAAAAGCCTCTTGGAGCCATATCAAGCTCCTACAGTCCAAGTCCTACAGGAAGTCCGCCATCTCTAAAAAACTGGTCAATTTTCGCCTTTTCTTGGCCATTTCGCATACCTTGTGTTTTAACAAACTCCTCCTACAATTCATCGTAGGGACTCCAAAATCAGTATGTGTCATCCAGACTAGTGTATGATCAAAAGTTATGAAAAGATTTAGTGTACATTGAAGCGCTTGGCCGTGGTGTGGCCTTTAGTTTTGATGTTTCGTCATTACAGAGGAAATTGCTATAACTTTAGTGTACATGGTGGGATCTGCCTGAAACTTTACAGGTTTGATAACAGTCCAGGCCTGAGCACATCTACATTACAATATTCAATCAGTGATGCAAACTGGCTCCATAGCGCCCCCATAAGTACAGTACAGGAAAGCAGCCCCAGCAGCAGGCAAATGAGTGGACAAAGGAAGTGATGTTTCTCTCCTTGCTCTGTCTGAAAGTAGCCCGACTGTGAAAACATCTACATGCCTGTGACAAAGGCTCTTCGACTGTGCCCGATGTTCACCGGGTTGCGAGGTCCCGATCATCGCTGCTTGCAGCTTTTATTCTATTTTGGTATTTTTTGCATTAAGATTAGTTTTTCAATGTCAATCATAAGATTTTTTTCTTCATGTCTTTACAATGTAAGTTTTTTTTCAATGCCACCGGTTCTCAGTTTCAACTTTGTCTTTTTCAGTTTCAACTTTTTCTGTTTCAGTTTCAACTTACTGTCACCGTTTTGATGTCAGTACCCAGCATGCCTTACGATGCGACGTGTGTGTTTACATGTGAGGTATTTATTCCGTTTGGTTTCTCAAATGCCGCGATCTCCACAAAGCATTAGCTGAAGTCAGTAGCAGCGTGCTAGGTTCGACCTACTTGCTGGAGTAGTAAACTAGGCGTCATTACATAGGATTACATAGGATTCTACTGGCGTGAGTGACTGTTTTCCAGTTATTAGTTTTACCCCAGTTTGCATCACAAGCAAAAAGGAAGGTGGTCCTCAGAATTTTTTTAAAAATCAGATGTGAGCCTTAAGCTACTAAAGACCTTTGATTGTTTTATTGAATAATCAATACATTTGTATGTTTTTGTTTATGTGAAATATGTAATCCTAATTAGATATTCACTCATTTGTGTAAAGTAAAGTCATTTTAGGGATCAAACTAGGGAGGGATTTTGCGGCTCCAGGTGGGTTTTATATGGTGAGAAATGGGCTAAAATGGCTGAAGCTTGCTGAACCCTTGTCTAGCAGAACCTAGAAAATGAAGCAAGACAGGATTGAGCTGAGAGCTTGTTGAAAGCATTTTCCCACACCTGCACTGAGCTTGAGTTGAGCTTAATATTACCACACCAATCTGATCATCCACATCCACAGACATTAAGTAAAATACAAAATTAGGAACACTAGATCCTGGAAAACATGTTAGATCAGATCATTTATTTCTGTTGACATAGTTAATTAATTCAAAGTTAATCTATTTAAAACAACAACAAAAAACAAGGTATGAGCCAAACCATGGATTTGGAGAATTGTTATACCCCTAATAAATAGTGGTATTTATGACTCCTAACCATAGCCTATAGAGTGCCATTTTCTCATGACATGGCTTGAGACAACGAGTGTTAGAGTTTAAAGCGCTTCTTTCATGGTGACTTGACTTGACTTAATTGGCCTGTCTTGTTTGATGTTTAGCAGTGAATTGACTTTGCTTACTTGAGTCTTAAACACAGTGACTTAGGATTTGCTTCAGCTTTTAAGGTTAAGACTTGAGACTAGCTTGTGACTTGCACATGTGTACCTCTCACATCTGTTATTTGTGAACATGAACTACTTCCTCCCAAAGCAACAAACCAGAGACATGAGACCCCAGAATGAAGTGGAGCTGCTTCATAGACAATGAATGTGAAACTAATTTCATAGTCATTTTTAAAATACCCAAGTAAGCTTTATTCTTGTCTTGCCTTTCATATCTGAAAAACAAGTTGTACCTGTACATAACTGGTATATGACAATGTCCACAGTGAAACATTATAATGGACAATGAATGAATGGGATAAATTACTGCATTTTACTGTCATTTTGTTGAGTTTCTCTCCTCTCTTCTTTTTCACCACAGACGGGGCTGAGCGATCCTTGGAGGAGAGACTTCAGTGAAGCATGTGAAATACGTGAGTTGATAACAACTACAGTCATTGCATTACTGCAATTAAATCTCTGTGAGTAAAAGGCCAATAAGAGTAATTTAATTCATGCAAAAGATGGGTAGACAATATTTGGGGCTTTTAAAACAATATGGTAGAGATTCATTTGTCTCCATAGCTGCGTTCTCACTGAGAGAACGCCGCTCTGACGGTTTCAGAACAGGAGCTAGAGGAGTAAAGTGTAAAGAGGAGTAAAGTCCAGGACCGGGAACCCAAGCGCACACCCTTGTGTCTCTGAGCCTAACTAACTTACAGAAAGAACACAGTTCTAACTGTTTCAGAACTGAACGGGTGTGAAAAGCAAGAGTTGTGACCCAAACACATGCGCTTGTCTCTCTGAGCCTCACTAATTCACAGAAAAGACGCGTTCTAACACTTTCAGAACATGAGCTGGTGAAAAAATCATGAGCAGGCGACCAAAAAAATACACTTGTCTCTCTGAGCCTAACTAACTTGCAGAAAGAATGCAGTTCTAACTGTTTCAGAACATGAGACGGTGTGAAAAGCAAGAGTTGTGACTCAAACACATGCGCTTATCTCTCTGAGCCTTATTAATTCACAGGGAGGACGCTCTTTTGACCGTTTAAATACCGGAGCCAGTGTAAAAAGCATGAGCAGGCGACCAAACACATACTCTTGTCTCTCTGTGACTAAATAACTGGCCAAGAGAATTTCAGAACAGGAGCCGGTGTAAAATGCAGGTGCGGAAAAAAACATATACGCTTGTCTCTCTGAGCCTAACTAAATTGCAGAAAGAACGCAGTTTCACAACATTATCCGGTGTGAAAAGCAAGAGTTGTGACCCAAACACATGCGCTTGTCTCTCTTAGCCTAACTAATTTGTAGAAAGAACGCAGTTCTAACTGTTTCAGAACTTAGCGGGTGTAAAAAGCAAGGGTTGTGACCCAAACACATACGCTTGTCTCTCTGTCCCTAAATAACTGGCCAAGAGAATGCCTTTCTGATAGTTTCAGAACAGTAGCTGGTGTAAAATGCAGGTGTAGACAACCAAACACACACGCTTGTCTCTCTGAGCCTAACTAACTTGCAGAAAAAACGCAGTTCTAACTGTTTCAGAACACGAGCCGGTGTGAAAAGCAAGAGTTATGACCCAAACACTTGTCTCTCTGAGCCTTACTAATTCACAGAGAGGACACTCTTTTGAAAGTTTCAATACAGGCGCCAGTGTGAAACACATGAGCAGGCGACAAAACACAGACGCTTATCTCTCTGTGCCTAAGTAACTGACCAAGACAATGCCTTTCTGATACTTTCAGAACAGTAGCTGGTGTAAAATGCAGGTGCAGACAACCAAACACACACGCTTGTCTCTCTGAGCCTAACTAACTTGCAGAAAAAACACAGTTCTAACTGTTTCAGAACTGAGCCGGTGTGAAAAGCAAGAGTTGTGACCCAAACACATGCGCTTGTCTCTCTGAGCCTAACTAATTTGTAGAAAGAACGCATTTCTAACTGTTTCAGAACTGAGCGGGTGTAAAAAGCAAGGATTGTGACCCAAACATATACGCCTGTCTCTCTGATCCTTACTAATTCACAGAGAAGACGCGTTCGAACACTTTCAGAACATGAGCTGGTGTAAAAATCATGAGCAGGCGACCAAAAAAATACGCTTGTCTATCTGAGCCAGACTAACTTGCAGAAAGAACGCAGTTCTAACTGTTTCAGAACATGAGCCTGTGTGAAAAGCAAGAGTTGTGACCCAAACACATGCGCTTGTCTCTCTGAGCATCACTAATTCACAGAGAGGACGCTTTTTTGAAAGTTTCAATACCGGAGCCAGTGTAAAATGCATGAGCAGGTGACCAAACACATACAAGCGTATGTGTTTTGGTCACCTGGTCTCTCTGTACCTAAATAACTGGCCAAGAGAATTTCAGAACAGGAGCGGGTGTAAAATGCAGGTGCGGACAAAAAAACATATACGCTTGTCTCTCTGAGCCTAACTAAATTGCAGAAAGAACGCAGTTTCACAACATGAGCCGGTGTGAAAATCAAGAGTTGTGACCCAAACACTCTTTTGAAAGTTTCAATACTGGAGCCAGTGTAAAAAGCATGAGCAGGCGACAAAACACATACGCTTATCTCTCTGTGCCTAAGTAACTGACCAAACAATGCCTTTCTGATACTTTAAGAACAGGAGCTGGTGTAAAATGCAGGTGCGGATAACCAAAAACGTACGCATGTCTCTGTGAGCCTAACTAACTTGCAGAAAGTGTAATGTTTCAGAACATGAGCCGTGTGAAAAGCAAGAGTTGTGACTCAAACACATGCGCTTGTCTCTCTGAGCCTTATTGATTCACAGGGAGGACGCTCTTTTGACAGTTTCAATACTGGAGCCAGTGTAAAAAGTATGAGCAGGCGACCAAGCACATACGCTTATCTCTCTGTGCCTAAATAACTGGCCAATAGAATGCCTTTCTGAAACTTTCAGAACAGGAGCCGGTGTAAAATGCAGGTGCAGACAACCAAACATATTCGCTTGTCTCTCTGAGCCTCACTAATTCACAGAGAGGACGAGTTCTTACAGTTCCAGAACATGAGCCCACCGGCATGAGCAGGCGACCAAATACATACACTTGTCTCTCAGAGCCTACTTAATGTTAGAAAAAGACTTTCGTTTCTGTGCGTTTCAGATGCCAAACAGGTGAAAATAAGAAAAAACAATCTTTTAATTACACACACCTGTTTTTTTGCCTGTTTTGATCATAACTCGCTTGGAAATGGCTATTCTCAACGTTTTATGTGAGATTCTAATAGAAAAAGAAGAAAGACTTATGATAATACATATGCTTCAGTTTTGAGTCTAACTTGCCCTGAACAGTCGTTTCTGAGCGTTTCAGACGCTAAACAGGTTCAAATGAGCCAAAACAAGCTTATCATGACACACACTTGTCTTTTTGCCTGTTTTGGTTTGGAAATGGCTATTCTCAACGTTTTATGTGAGATTCTAATAGGAAAAGCAGAAAAACTTATACAAACACATATATTGAATTTTTGAGTCTAACTTGCCCTGAACAGTCGTTTCTGAGCGTTTCAGACGCTAAACAGGTCTAAATAAGCCAAAACAAGCTTATCATGACACACACTTGTCTTTTTGCCTGTTTTGATAATAATTGGTTTGGAAATGGCTATTCTCAACGTTTTATGTGAGATTCTAATAGGAAAAGCAGAAAAACTTATACAAACACATATATTGAATTTTTGAGTCTAACTTGCCCTGAACAGTCGTTTCTGAGCGTTTCAGACGCTAAACAGGTCTAAATAAGCCAAAACAAGCTTATCATGACACACACTTGTCTTTTTGCCTGTTTTGATCATAATTGGTTTGGAAATGGCTATTCTCAACGTTTTATGTGAGATTCTAATAGGAAAAGCAGAAAAACTTATACAAACACATATATTGAATTTTTGAGTCTAACTTGCCCTGAACAGTCGTTTCTGAGCGTTTCAGACGCTAAACAGGTCTAAATAAGCCAAAACAAGCTTATCATGACACATACTTGTCTTTTTGCCTGTTTTGATCATAACTCGCTTGGAAATGGCTATTCTCAACGTTTTATGTGAGATTCTAATAGAAGAAGCAGAAAAACTTATACAAACACATATATTGAATTTTTGAGTCTAACTTGCCCTGAACAGTCGTTTCTGAGCGTTTCAGACGCTAAACAGGTCTAAATAAGCCAAAACAAGCTTATCATGACACACACTTGTCTTTTTGCCTGTTTTGATAATAATTGGTTTGGAAATTGCTATTCTCAACGTTTTATGTGAGATTCTAATAGGAAAAGCAGAAAAACTTATACAAACACATATATTGAATTTTTGAGTCTAACTTGCCCTGAACAGTCGTTTCTGAGCGTTTCAGACGCTAAACAGGTCTAAATAAGCCAAAACAAGCTTATCATGACACACACTTGTCTTTTTGCCTGTTTTGATCATAACTCGCTTGGAAATGGCTATTCTCAACGTTTTATGTGAGATTCTAATAGGAAAAGCAGAAAAACTTATACAAACACATATATTGCATTTTTGAGTCTAACTTGCCCTGAACAGTCGTTTCTGAGTGTTTCAGACGCTAAACAGTTGAAAATAAGCCAAAACAAGCTTTTCATGACACACACTTGTCTTTTTGCCTGTTTTGATCATAATTGGCTTGGAAATGGCTATTCTCAACGTTTTATGTGAGATTCTAATAGAAAAAGCAGAAAAACTTATACAAACACATATATTGAATTTTTGAGTCTAACTCGCACTGAACAGTCGTTTCTCAGTGTTTCAGACGACAAACAGTTGAAAATAAGCCAAAACAAGCTTTTCATTACACACACTTGTCTTTTTGCCTGTTTTGATCATAACTCGCTTGGAAATGGCTAGTTTCATAAGAATTTCTGATTTAAAGAAAGAAGAAAACGTTATTAAAAAAATACACATACTTCAAGATTTTATGTGATCCTTCAATGATATCCATCCAAATATCATACCCTTATATACATAATGGATCAATTCAGAGGTTGAAATTTTGGGGCCTTTATGTCACAACGTCACACAAAGAAGTGTATATCTCTGCTTCTGAATATACTATTTTTCTATAACTTCTTTCACATACAATCATCAGATATGACTTGTTCTGAATGTATATGTGCATTTTGGGGGCACCCTTATGCCAAAATGACCTCTTTTTGTAATCCATTATCATTTGATTTCCTGCATATTCAAATTATATATAATGAAAAGCATGCATATCAGCACAGATTGCAGTGTTTCCCCTAGGTTGACTGACCTGGCCCTGGCTGGGGAGGTCGATTAGCACATTTCTCTGTTCTCTGTTTAGCATCTTCAGGCTCAATGCCTATAGCAAGAGCAGTTGGGGAAACAGACATTACTTTTCTTGGTCTTGACAAGCTGCAGCATTTATTAACTTACACTGTACATTTACTACCAGATTGTTACAGCTTACTGCTAACCTTTTCTTCTGCTCCGCTTGCATTCACCATGACTTTTCTGATGCTCGCTCTATCGCTTATCGCCATGGATGTATAAAGAGAAGTGGATACAGGAAGAGTGCCAGGCTTTGAAGCAAATTTGACATAGTGGCCAAAGTGCGTAATCACATGATGCACACTGGCCCAAAAATTCTTTTTCTCAAAGACTTGTGAAAAAGACGTGGTACTTTTTTTTTAGAATCACAACCGCCGCGAGTCACTATCAGGATTTGAGCCATTTGGTCGATCACATTTCAAAAGCCTAGAAGAACCACAACCATTGAATTGTTTCATCACCATTAAAGTTAGCTAAACCATTCTCATGAGTATATTGGCTCAAAGCATTCAGAACAAAAATGTGTGAAACTATGGACTCTTGTTCCAAGTTCCTGCCCATGCCTTTTTGCCTCCCAAATGCCACACACATTTGAATAGCAATTTCAGCATTTGGTTAGTATTAATTCTTTTACAATTTGATTCATCTTTGACTCCTGGAATGATGTCCAACAGCTCTAATTCAAACAGCTGCACACAACACTGGTTGGTATCACTGTGGCTAGCTAGCAAACATTAGCTAACTGCAAGCTAACATAAAGAGTGACCTAAGCAGTAAAAATGGAGACTATATATAAACTATATGAATATAAATTATATTTTGTCATCATAGATACTACACATATGTCTCAGGGGCAATTTATACTCATTTTAGATGCAAATACACCCACTTTGAGTGAAAAATTGGTCAAAAAAATTAGGTTTGTATGGGGCTATCGGAAATAAAATTTGGCATTGAAATCAAACCCTGCAATTAAAAAAAAAAAGTGTATTATCATTGAAAAAAGTTCCACTGAAAAATAAAACGCTCTAAAAATTTTAATTAAAATTACAATCTGTCAATCTTATTAGGGCTCGAGCACTGAACGGTGCGAAGGCCCTCTTGTATTTGTAGTGATTATTATTATTATTATCATTATCATTATTATTATTATCATCATCATTATTATTATTATTATTATTATTCCGAAACAAACGCATTTTTGACAGCCGTTTTGACGACCTTTCAGAAACTCATGAAATTCACAAGGCACATGTATAATGTCAAGATGCACAAAAAAGCCTCTTGGAGCCATATCAAGCTCCTACAGTCCAAGTCCTACAGGAAGTCCGCCATCTCTAAAAAACTGGTCAATTTTCGCCTTTTCTTGGCCATTTCGCATACCTTGTGTTTTAACAAACTCCTCCTACAATTCATCGTAGGGACTCCAAAATCAGTATGTGTCATCCAGACTAGTGTATGATCAAAAGTTATGAAAAGATTTAGTGTACATTGAAGCGCTTGGCCGTGGTGTGGCCTTTAGTTTTGATGTTTCGTCATTACAGAGGAAATTGCTATAACTTTAGTGTACATGGTGGGATCTGCCTGAAACTTTACAGGTTTGATAACAGTCCAGGCCTGAGCACATCTACATTACAATATTCAATCAGTGATGCAAACTGGCTCCATAGCGCCCCCATAAGTACAGTACAGGAAAGCAGCCCCAGCAGCAGGCAAATGAGTGGACAAAGGAAGTGATGTTTCTCTCCTTGCTCTGTCTGAAAGTAGCCCGACTGTGAAAACATCTACATGCCTGTGACAAAGGCTCTTCGACTGTGCCCGATGTTCACCGGGTTGCGAGGTCCCGATCATCGCTGCTTGCAGCTTTTATTCTATTTTGGTATTTTTTGCATTAAGATTAGTTTTTCAATGTCAATCATAAGATTTTTTTCTTCATGTCTTTACAATGTAAGTTTTTTTTCAATGCCACCGGTTCTCAGTTTCAACTTTGTCTTTTTCAGTTTCAACTTTTTCTGTTTCAGTTTCAACTTATTGTCACCGTTTTGATGTCAGTACCCAGCATGCCTTACGATGCGACGTGTGTGTTTACATGTGAGGTATTTATTCCGTTTGGTTTCTCAAATGCCGCGATCTCCACAAAGCATTAGCTGAAGTCAGTAGCAGCGTGCTAGGTTCGACCTACTTGCTGGAGTAGTAAACTAGGCGTCATTACATAGGATTACATAGGATTCTACTGGCGTGAGTGACTGTTTTCCAGTTATTAGTTTTACCCCAGTTTGCATCACAAGCAAAAAGGAAGGTGGTCCTCAGAATTTTTTTAAAAATCAGATGTGAGCCTTAAGCTACTAAAGACCTTTGATTGTTTTATTGAATAATCAATACATTTGTATGTTTTTGTTTATGTGAAATATGTAATCCTAATTAGATATTCACTCATTTGTGTAAAGTAAAGTCATTTTAGGGATCAAACTAGGGAGGGATTTTGCGGCTCCAGGTGGGTTTTATATGGTGAGAAATGGGCTAAAATGGCTGAAGCTTGCTGAACCCTTGTCTAGCAGAACCTAGAAAATGAAGCAAGACAGGATTGAGCTGAGAGCTTGTTGAAAGCATTTTCCCACACCTGCACTGAGCTTGAGTTGAGCTTAATATTACCACACCAATCTGATCATCCACATCCACAGACATTAAGTAAAATACAAAATTAGGAACACTAGATCCTGGAAAACATGTTAGATCAGATCATTTATTTCTGTTGACATAGTTAATTAATTCAAAGTTAATCTATTTAAAACAACAACAAAAAACAAGGTATGAGCCAAACCATGGATTTGGAGAATTGTTATACCCCTAATAAATAGTGGTATTTATGACTCCTAACCATAGCCTATAGAGTGCCATTTTCTCATGACATGGCTTGAGACAACGAGTGTTAGAGTTTAAAGCGCTTCTTTCATGGTGACTTGACTTGACTTAATTGGCCTGTCTTGTTTGATGTTTAGCAGTGAATTGACTTTGCTTACTTGAGTCTTAAACACAGTGACTTAGGATTTGCTTCAGCTTTTAAGGTTAAGACTTGAGACTAGCTTGTGACTTGCACATGTGTACCTCTCACATCTGTTATTTGTGAACATGAACTACTTCCTCCCAAAGCAACAAACCAGAGACATGAGACCCCAGAATGAAGTGGAGCTGCTTCATAGACAATGAATGTGAAACTAATTTCATAGTCATTTTTAAAATACCCAAGTAAGCTTTATTCTTGTCTTGCCTTTCATATCTGAAAAACAAGTTGTACCTGTACATAACTGGTATATGACAATGTCCACAGTGAAACATTATAATGGACAATGAATGAATGGGATAAATTACTGCATTTTACTGTCATTTTGTTGAGTTTCTCTCCTCTCTTCTTTTTCACCACAGACGGGGCTGAGCGATCCTTGGAGGAGAGACTTCAGTGAAGCATGTGAAATACGTGAGTTGATAACAACTACAGTCATTGCATTACTGCAATTAAATCTCTGTGAGTAAAAGGCCAATAAGAGTAATTTAATTCATGCAAAAGATGGGTAGACAATATTTGGGGCTTTTAAAACAATATGGTAGAGATTCATTTGTCTCCATAGCTGCGTTCTCACTGAGAGAACGCCGCTCTGACGGTTTCAGAACAGGAGCTAGAGGAGTAAAGTGTAAAGAGGAGTAAAGTCCAGGACCGGGAACCCAAGCGCACACCCTTGTGTCTCTGAGCCTAACTAACTTACAGAAAGAACACAGTTCTAACTGTTTCAGAACTGAACGGGTGTGAAAAGCAAGAGTTGTGACCCAAACACATGCGCTTGTCTCTCTGAGCCTCACTAATTCACAGAAAAGACGCATTCTAACACTTTCAGAACATGAGCTGGTGTAAAAATCATGAGCAGGCGACCAAAAAAATACGCTTGTCTCTCTGAGCCAGACTAACTTGCAGAAAGAACGCAGTTCTAACTGTTTCAGAACATGAGCCTGTGTGAAAAGCAAGAGTTGTGACCCAAACACATGCGCTTGTCTCTCTGAGCATCACTAATTCACAGAGAGGACGCTTTTTTGAAAGTTTCAATACCGGAGCCAGTGTAAAATGCATGAGCAGGTGACCAAACACATACAAGTGTATGTGTTTTGGTCACCTGGTCTCTCTGTACCTAAATAACTGGCCAAGAGAATTTCAGAACAGGAGCGGGTGTAAAATGCAGGTGCGGAAAAAAAAACATATACGCTTGTCTCTCTGAGCCTAACTAAATTGCAGAAAGAACGCAGTTTCACAACATGAGCCGGTGTGAAAATCAAGAGTTGTGACCCAAACACTCTTTTGAAAGTTTCAATACTGGAGCCAGTGTAAAAAGCATGAGCAGGCGACAAAACACATACGCTTATCTCTCTGTGCCTAAGTAACTGACCAAACAATGCCTTTCTGATACTTTAAGAACAGGAGCTGGTGTAAAATGCAGGTGCGGATAACCAAAAATGTACGCATGTCTCTGTGAGCCTAACTAACTTGCAGAAAGTGTAATGTTTCAGAACATGAGCCGTGTGAAAAGCAAGAGTTGTGACTCAAATACATGCGCCTCTCTCTCTGAGCCTTATTGATTCACAGGGAGGACTCTCTGTTGACAGTTTCAATACTGGGGCCAGTGTAAAAAGTATGAGCAGGCGACCAAGCACATACGCTTATCTTTCTGTACCTAAATAACTGGCCAATAGAATGCCTTTCTGAAACTTTCAGAACAGGAGCCGGTGTAAAATGCAGGTGCAGACAACCAAACATATACGCTTGTCTCTCTGAGCCTCACTAATTCACAGAGAGGACGAGTTCTTACAGTTCCAGAACATGAGCCCACCGGCATGAGCAGGCGACCAAATACATACACTTGTCTCTCAGAGCCTACTTAATGTTAGAAAAAGACTTTCGTTTCTGTGCGTTTCAGATGCCAAACAGGTGAAAATAAGAAAAAACAATCTTTTAATTACACACACCTGTTTTTTTGCCTGTTTTGATCATAACTCGCTTGGAAATGGCTATTCTCAACGTTTTATGTGAGATTCTAATAGCAAAAGAAGAAAGACTTATGATAATACATATGCTTCAGTTTTGAGTCTAACTTGCCCTGAACAGTCGTTTCTGAGCGTTTCAGACGCTAAACAGTTGAAAAAAAGCCAAAACAAGCTTTTCATGACACACACTTGTCTTTTTGCCTGTTTTGATCATAATTCGCTTGGAAATGGCTATTCTCAACGTTTTATGTGAGATTCTAATAGAAAAAGCAGAAAAACTTATAAAAACACATATATTGAATTTTTGAGTCTAACTTGCCCTGAACAGTCGTTTCTGAGCGTTTCAGACGCTAAACAGGTCTAAATAAGACAAAACAAGCTTATCATGACACACACTTGTCTTTTTGCCTGTTTTGATAATAATTGGTTTGGAAATGGCTATTCTCAACGTTTTATGTGAGATTCTAATAGAAAAAGCAGAAAAACTTATACAAACACATATATTGATTTTTTGTGTCTAACTTGCCCTGAACAGTCGTTTCTGAGCGTTTCAGACGCTAAACAGTTGAAAAAAAGCCAAAACAAGCTTTTCATGACACACACTTGTCTTTTTGCCTGTTTTGATCATAATTCGCTTGGAAATGGCTATTCTCAACGTTTTATGTGAGATTCTAATAGAAAAAGCAGAAAAACTTATAAAAACACATATATTGAATTTTTGAGTCTAACTTGCCCTGAACAGTCGTTTCTGAGCGTTTCAGACGCTAAACAGTTGAAAAAAAGCCAAAACAAGCTTTTCATGACACACACTTGTCTTTTTGCCTGTTTTGATCATAATTCGCTTGGAAATGGCTATTCTCAACGTTTTATGTGAGATTCTAATAGAAAAAGCAGAAAAACTTATAAAAACACATATATTGAATTTTTGAGTCTAACTTGCCCTGAACAGTCGTTTCTGAGCGTTTCAGACGCTAAACAGGTCTAAATAAGCCAAAACAAGCTTATCATGACACACACTTGTCTTTTTGCCTGTTTTGATCATAACTCGCTTGGAAATGGCTATTCTCAACGTTTTATGTGAGATTCTAATACAAAATGAAGAAAAACTTATAAAAACACATATATTGAATTTTTGAGTCTAACTTGCCCTGAACAGTCGTTTCTGAGCGTTTCAGACGCTAAACAGGTCTAAATAAGCCAAAACAAGCTTATCATGACACACACTTGTCTTTTTGCCTGTTTTGATAATAATTGGTTTGGAAATGGCTATTCTCAACGTTTTATGTGAGATTCTAATAGAAAAAGCAGAAAAACTTATAAAAACACATATATTGAATTTTTGAGTCTAACTTGCCCTGAACAGTCGTTTCTGAGCGTTTCAGACGCTAAACAGGTCTAAATAAGCCAAAACAAGCTTATCATGACACACACTTGTCTTTTTGCCTGTTTTGATAATAATTGGTTTGGAAATGGCTATTCTCAACGTTTTATGTGAGATTCTAATAGGAAAAGCAGAAAAACTTATACAAACACATATATTGAATTTTTGAGTCTAACTTGCCCTGAACAGTCGTTTCTGAGCGTTTCAGACGCTAAACAGGTCTAAATAAGCAAAAACAAGCTTTTCATTACACACACTTGTCTTTTTGCCTGTTTTGATCATAACTCGCTTGGAAATGGCTATTCTCAACGTTTTATGTGAGATTCTAATAGAAAAAGCAGAAAAACTTATAAAAACACATATATTGATTTTTTGAGTCTAACTTGCCCTGAACAGTCGTTTCTGAGCGTTTCAGACGCTAAACAGGTCTAAATAAGCCAAAACAAGCTTATCATGACACACACTTGTCTTTTTGCCTGTTTTGATAATAATTGGTTTGGAAATGGCTATTCTCAACGTTTTATGTGAGATTCTAATACAAAATGAAGAAAAACTTATACAAACACATATATTGAATTTTTGAGTCTAACTTGCCCTGAACAGTCGTTTCTGAGCGTTTCAGACGCTAAACAGGTCTAAATAAGCCAAAACAAGCTTATCATGACACACACTTGTCTTTTTGCCTGTTTTGATAATAATTGGTTTGGAAATGGCTATTCTCAACGTTTTATGTGAGATTCTAATAGGAAAAGCAGAAAAACTTATAAAAACACATATATTGAATTTTTGAGTCTAACTTGCCCTGAACAGTCGTTTCTGAGCGTTTCAGACGCTAAACAGTTGAAAAAAATCCAAAACAAGCTTTTCATGACACACACTTGTCTTTTTGCCTGTTTTGATCATAGTTCGCTTGGAAATGGCTATTCTCAACGTTTTATGTGAGATTCTAATAGAAAAAGCAGAAAAACTTATAAAAACACATATATTGAATTTTTGAGTCTAACTTGCCCTGAACAGTCGTTTCTGAGCGTTTCAGACGCTAAACAGTTGGAAAAAAAGCCAAAACAAGCTTTTCATGACACACACTTGTCTTTTTGCCTGTTTTGATCATAATTCGCTTGGAAATGGCTATTCTCAACGTTTTATGTGAGATTCTAATAGAAAAAGCAGAAAAACTTATAAAAACACATATATTGAATTTTTGAGTCTAACTTGCCCTGAACAGTCGTTTCTGAGCGTTTCAGACGCTAAAAAGGTCTAAATAAGCAAAAACAAGCTTTTCATTACACACACTTGTCTTTTTGCCTGTTTTGATCATAACTCGCTTGGAAATGGCTATTCTCAACGTTTTATGTGAGATTCTAATAGAAAAAGCAGAAAAACTTATAAAAACACATATATTGAATTTTTGAGTCTAACTTGCCCTGAACAGTCGTTTCTGAGCGTTTCAGACGCTAAACAGGTCTAAATAAGCAAAAACAAGCTTTTCATTACACACACTTGTCTTTTTGCCTGTTTTGATCATAACTCGCTTGGAAATGGCTATTCTCAACGTTTTATGTGAGATTCTAATAGAAAAAGCAGAAAAACTTATAAAAACACATATATTGAATTTTTGAGTCTAACTTGCCCTGAACAGTCGTTTCTGAGCGTTTCAGACGCTAAACAGGTCTAAATAAGCCAATACAAGCTTTTCATGACACACACTTGTCTTTTTGCCTGTTTTGATAATAATTGGTTTGGAAATGGCTATTCTCAACGTTTTATGTGAGATTCTAATAGGAAAAGCAGAAAAACTTATAAAAACACATATATTGAATTTTTGAGTCTAACTTGCCCTGAACAGTCGTTTCTGAGCGTTTCAGACGCTAAACAGGTCTAAATAAGCAAAAACAAGCTTTTCATTACACACACTTGTCTTTTTGCCTGTTTTGATCATAACTCGCTTGGAAATGGCTATTCTCAACGTTTTATGTGAGATTCTAATAGAAAAAGCAGAAAAACTTATAAAAACACATATATTGAATTTTTGAGTCTAACTTGCCCTGAACAGTCGTTTCTGAGCGTTTCAGACGCTAAACAGGTCTAAATAAGCCAATACAAGCTTTTCATGACACACACTTGTCTTTTTGCCTGTTTTGATAATAATTGGTTTGGAAATGGCTATTCTCAACGTTTTATGTGAGATTCTAATAGGAAAAGCAGAAAAACTTATAAAAACACATATATTGAATTTTTGAGTCTAACTTGCCCTGAACAGTCGTTTCTGAGCGTTTCAGACGCTAAACAGGTCTAAATAAGCCAAAACAAGCTTATCATGACACACACTTGTCTTGTTGCCTGTTTTGATAATAATTGGTTTGGAAATTGCTATTCTCAACGTTTTATGTGAGATTCTAATAGGAAAAGCAGAAAAACTTATAAAAACACATATATTGAATTTTTGAGTCTAACTTGCCCTGAACAGTCGTTTCTGAGCGTTTCAGACGCTAAACAGGTCTAAATAAGCAAAAACAAGCTTTTCATTACACACACTTTTCTTTTTGCCTGTTTTGATCATAACTCGCTTGGAAATGGCTATTCTCAACGTTTTATGTGAGATTCTAATAGAAAAAGCAGAAAAACTTATAAAAACACATATATTGAATTTTTGAGTCTAACTTGCCCTGAACAGTCGTTTCTGAGCGTTTCAGACGCTAAACAGGTCTAAATAAGCCAAAACAAGCTTATCATGACACACACTTGTCTTTTTGCCTGTTTTGATAATAATTGGTTTGGAAATGGCTATTCTCAACGTTTTATGTGAGATTCTAATAGAAAAAGCAGAAAAACTTATAAAAACACATATATTGAATTTTTGAGTCTAACTTGACCTGAACAGTCGTTTCTGAGCGTTTCAGACGCTAAACAGTTGAAAAAAAGCCAAAACAAGCTTTTCATGACACACACTTGTCTTTTTGCCTGTTTTGATCATAATTCGCTTGGAAATGGCTATTCTCAACGTTTTATGTGAGATTCTAATAGGAAAAGCAGAAAAACTTATAAAAACACATATATTGAATTTTTGAGTCTAACTTGCCCTGAACAGTCGTTTCTGAGCGTTTCAGACGCTAAACAGTTGAAAAAAAGCCAAAACAAGCTTTTCATGACACACACTTGTCTTTTTGCCTGTTTTGATCATAATTCGCTTGGAAATGGCTATTCTCAACGTTTTATGTGAGATTCTAATAGAAAAAGCAGAAAAACTTATAAAAACACATATATAGAATTTTTGAGTCTAACTTGCCCTGAACAGTCGTTTCTGAGCGTTTCAGACGCTAAACAGGTCTAAATAAGCAAAAACAAGCTTTTCATTACACACACTTGTCTTTTTGCCTGTTTTGATCATAACTCGCTTGGAAATGGCTATTCTCAACGTTTTATGTGAGATTCTAATAGAAAAAGAAGAAAAACTTATAAAAACACATATATTGAATTTTTGAGTCTAACTCGCACTGAACAGTCGTTTCTCAGTGTTTCAGACGTCAAACAGTTGAAAATAAGCCAAAACAAGCTTTTCATTACACACACTTGTCTTTTTGCCTGTTTTGATCATAACTCGCTTGGAAATGGCTAGTTTCATAAGAATTTCTGATTTAAAGAAAGAAGAAAACGTTATTAAAAAAATACACATACTTCAAGATTTTATGTGATCCTTCAATGATATCCATCCAAATATCATACCATTATATACATAATGGATCAATTCAGAGGTTGAAATTTTAGGGCCTTTATGTCACAACGTCACACAAAGAAGTGTATATCTCTGCTTCTGAATATACTATTTTTCTATAACTTCTTTCACATACAGATCATCATCAGATATGACTTGTTCTGAATATATATGTGCATTTTGGGGGCACCCTTATGCCAAAATGACCTCTTTTTGTAATCCATTATCATTTGATTTCCTGCATATTCAAATTATATATAATGAAAAGCATACATATCAGCACAGATTGCAGTGTTTCCCCTAGGTTGACTGACCTGGCCCTGGCTGGGGAGGTCGATTAGCACATTTCTCTGTTCTCTGTTTAGCATCTTCAGGCTCAATGCCTATAGCAAGAGCAGTTGGGGAAACAGACATTACTTTTCTTGGTCTTGACAAGCTGCAGCATTTATTAACTTACACTGTACATTTACTACCAGATTGTTACAGCTTACTGCTAACCTTTTCTTCTGCTCCGCTTGCATTCACCATGACTTTTCTGATGCTCGCTCTATCGCTTATCGCCATGGATGTATAAAGAGAAGTGGATACAGGAAGAGTGCCAGGCTTTGAAGCAAATTTGACATAGTGGCCAAAGTGCGTAATCACATGATGCACACTGGCCCAAAAATTCTTTTTCTCAAAGACTTGTGAAAAAGACGTGGTACTTTTTTTTTTAGAATCACAACCCCCGCGAGTCACTATCAGGATTTGAGCCATTTGGTCGATCACATTTCAAAAGCCTAGAAGAACCACAACCATTGAATTGTTTCATCACCATTAAAGTTAGCTAAACCATTCTCATGAGTATATTGGCTCAAAGCATTCAGAACAAAAATGTGTGAAACTATGGACTCTTGTTCCAAGTTCCTGCCCATGCCTTTTTGCCTCCCAAATGCCACACACATTTGAATAGCAATTTCAGCATTTGGTTAGTATTAATTCTTTTACAATTTGATTCATCTTTGACTCCTGGAATGATGTCCAACAGCTCTAATTCAAACAGCTGCACACAACACTGGTTGATATCACTGTGGCTAGCTAGCAAACATTAGCTAACTGCAAGCTAACATAAAGAGTGACCTAAGCAGTAAAAATGGAGACTATATATAAACTATATGAATATAAATTATATTTTGTCATCATAGATACTACACATATGTCTCAGGGGCAATTTATACTCATTTTAGATGCAAATACACCCACTTTGAGTGAAAAATTGGTCAAAAAAATTAGGTTTGTATGGGGCTATCGGAAATAAAATTTGGCATTGAAATCAAACCCTGCAATTAAAAAAAAAAAAGTGTATTATCATTGAAAAAAGTTCCACTGAAAAATAAAACGCTCTAAAAATTTTAATTAAAATTACAATCTGTCAATCTTATTAGGGCTCGAGCACTGAACGGTGCGAAGGCCCTCTTGTATTTGTAGTGATTATTATTATTATTATCATTATCATTATTATTATTATCATCATCATTATTATTATTATTATTATTATTCCGAAACAAACGCATTTTTGACAGCCGTTTTGACGACCTTTCAGAAACTCATGAAATTTTGCACATTTATCAGGACTGCTGAAAAATTTGATATTGAAAATGGCTGGACTGCGCCCCCTAGAAAATTAGGAAAATTGAGCACCTCAACCCAGATTGTCATAGAAGTAAGATGCGACACATCCTTCGCCATGACATACGATGCTGTTTTCCAGGGAGAGGGGGTGGCTCTACAGCCACGAAACTTGACACACATGTCTAGAGTGATGTTTATCCTTTGTAGGTCATTTGAATGGGTGTGGCAAAATGACTCAACAGCGACCCCTTGAAAATTTCAAAGTTGAAGCCCCGCCTACCAGATTAACGTAGAAAAATGAAATTCACAAGGCACATGTATAATGTCAAGATGCACAAAAAAGCCTCTTGGAGCCATATCAAGCTCCTACAGTCCAAGTCCTACAGGAAGTCCGCCATCTCTAAAAAACTGGTCAATTTTCGCCTTTTCTTGGCCATTTCGCATACCTTGTGTTTTAACAAACTCCTCCTACAATTCATCGTAGGGACTCCAAAATCAGTATGAGTCATCTAGACTAGTGTATGATCAAAAGTTATCAAAAGATTTAGTGTACATTGAAGCGCTTGGCCGTGGTGTGGCCTTTAGTTTTGATGTTTCGTCATTACAGAGGAAATTGCTATAACTTTAGTGTACATGGTGGGATCTGCCTGAAACTTTACAGGTTTGATAACAGTCCAGGCCTGAGCACATCTACATTACAATATTCAATCAGTGATGCAAACTGGCTCCATAGCGCCCCCATAACACAGTACAGGAAAGCAGCCCCAGCAGCAGGCAAATGAGTGGACAAAGGAAGTGATGTTTCTCTCCTTGCTCTGTCTGAAAGTAGCCCGACTGTGAAAACATCTACATGCCTGTGACAAAGGCTCTTCGACTGTGCCCGATGTTCACCGGGTTGCGAGGTCCCGATCATCGCTGCTTGCAGCTTTTATTCTATTTTGGTATTTTTTGCATTAAGATTAGTTTTTCAATGTCAATCATAAGATTTTTTTCTTCATGTCTTTACAATGTAAGTTTTTTTTCAATGCCACCGGTTCTCAGTTTCAACTTTGTCTTTTTCAGTTTCAACTTTTTCTGTTTCAGTTTCAACTTACTGTCACCGTTTTGATGTCAGTACCCAGCATGCCTTACGATGCGACGTGTGTGTTTACATGTGAGGTATTTATTCCGTTTGGTTTCTCAAATGCCGCGATCTCCACAAAGCATTAGCTGAAGTCAGTAGCAGCGTGCTAGGTTCGACCTACTTGCTGGAGTAGTAAACTAGGCGTCATTACATAGGATTACATAGGATTCTACTGGCGTGAGTGACTGTTTTCCAGTTATTAGTTTTACCCCAGTTTGCATCACAAGCAAAAAGGAAGGTGGTCCTCAGAATTTTTTTAAAAATCAGATGTGAGCCTTAAGCTACTAAAGACCTTTGATTGTTTTATTGAATAATCAATACATTTGTATGTTTTTGTTTATGTGAAATATGTAATCCTAATTAGATATTCACTCATTTGTGTAAAGTAAAGTCATTTTAGGGATCAAACTAGGGAGGGATTTTGCGGCTCCAGGTGGGTTTTATATGGTGAGAAATGGGCTAAAATGGCTGAAGCTTGCTGAACCCTTGTCTAGCAGAACCTAGAAAATGAAGCAAGACAGGATTGAGCTGAGAGCTTGTTGAAAGCATTTTCCCACACCTGCACTGAGCTTGAGTTGAGCTTAATATTACCACACCAATCTGATCATCCACATCCACAGACATTAAGTAAAATACAAAATTAGGAACACTAGATCCTGGAAAACATGTTAGATCAGATCATTTATTTCTGTTGACATAGTTAATTAATTCAAAGTTAATCTATTTAAAACAACAACAAAAAACAAGGTATGAGCCAAACCATGGATTTGGAGAATTGTTATACCCCTAATAAATAGTGGTATTTATGACTCCTAACCATAGCCTATAGAGTGCCATTTTCTCATGACATGGCTTGAGACAACGAGTGTTAGAGTTTAAAGCGCTTCTTTCATGGTGACTTGACTTGACTTAATTGGCCTGTCTTGTTTGATGTTTAGCAGTGAATTGACTTTGCTTACTTGAGTCTTAAACACAGTGACTTAGGATTTGCTTCAGCTTTTAAGGTTAAGACTTGAGACTAGCTTGTGACTTGCACATGTGTACCTCTCACATCTGTTATTTGTGAACATGAACTACTTCCTCCCAAAGCAACAAACCAGAGACATGAGACCCCAGAATGAAGTGGAGCTGCTTCATAGACAATGAATGTGAAACTAATTTCATAGTCATTTTTAAAATACCCAAGTAAGCTTTATTCTTGTCTTGCCTTTCATATCTGAAAAACAAGTTGTACCTGTACATAACTGGTATATGACAATGTCCACAGTGAAACATTATAATGGACAATGAATGAATGGGATAAATTACTGCATTTTACTGTCATTTTGTTGAGATTCTCTCCTCTCTTCTTTTTCACCACAGACGGGGCTGAGCGATCCTTGGAGGAGAGACTTCAGTGAAGCATGTGAAATACGTGAGTTGATAACAACTACAGTCATTGCATTACTGCAATTAAATCTCTGTGAGTAAAAGGCCAATAAGAGTAATTTAATTCATGCAAAAGATGGGTAGACAATATTTGGGGCTTTTAAAACAATATGGTAGAGATTCATTTGTCTCCATAGCTGCGTTCTCACTGAGAGAACGCCGCTCTGACGGTTTCAGAACAGGAGCTAGAGTAAAGTCCAGGACCGGGAACCCAAGCGCACACCCTTGTGTCTCTGAGCCTAACTAACTTACAGAAAGAACACAGTTCTAACTGTTTCAGAACTGAACGGGTGTGAAAAGCAAGAGTTGTGACCCAAACACATGCGCTTGTCTCTCTGAGCCTCACTAATTCACAGAAAAGACGCGTTCTAACACTTTCAGAACATGAGCTGGTGAAAAAATCATGAGCAGGCGACCAAAAAAATACACTTGTCTCTCTGAGCCTAACTAACTTGCAGAAAGAATGCAGTTCTAACTGTTTCAGAACATGAGACGGTGTGAAAAGCAAGAGTTGTGACCCAAACACATGCGCTTGTCTCTCTGAGCCTCACTAATTCACAGAGAGGACGCTCTTTTGAAAGTTTCAACACCGGAGCCAGTGTAAAAAGCATGAGCAGGCGACAAAACACATACACTTATCTCTCTGTGCCTAAATAACTGGCCAAGAGAATGCCTTTCTGATACTTTCAGAACTGGAGCCGGTGTAAAATGTAGGTGCAGACAACCAAACACACACGCTTGTCTCTCTGAGCCTTACTAATTTGCAGAAAAAACGCAGTTCTAACTGTTTCAGAAATGAGCGGGTGTAAAAAGCAAGGGTTGTGACCCAAACACATACGCCTGTCTCTCTGATCCTTACTAATTCACAGAGAAGACGCGTTCGAACACTTTCAGAACATGAGCTGGTGAAAAAATCATGAGCAGGCGACCAGAAAAATACACTTGTCTCTCTGAGCCTAACTAACTTGCAGAAAAAACGCAGTCCTAACTGTTTCAGAACTGAGCGGGTGTAAAAAGCAAGGATTGTGACCCAAACACATACGCCTGTCTCTCTGATCCTTACTAATTCACAGAGAAGATGCGTTCGAACACTTTCAGAACATGAGCTGGTGTAAAAATCATGAGCAGGCGACCAAAAAAATACGCTTGTCTCTCTGAGCCAGACTAACTTGCAGAAAGAACGCAGTTCTAACTGTTTCAGAACATGAGCCTGTGTGAAAAGCAAGAGTTGTGACCCAAACACATGCGCTTGTCTCTCTGAGCATCACTAATTCACAGAGAGGACGCTTTTTTGAAAGTTTCAATACCGGAGCCAGTGTAAAATGCATGAGCAGGTGACCAAACACATACAAGCATATGTGTTTTGGTCACCTGGTCTCTCTGTACCTAAATAACTGGCCAAGAGAATTTCAGAACAGGAGCGGGTGTAAAATGCAGGTGCGGAAAAAAAAACATATACGCTTGTCTCTCTGAGCCTAACTAAATTGCAGAAAGAACGCAGTTTCACAACATGAGCCGGTGTGAAAATCAAGAGTTGTGACCCAAACACTCTTTTGAAAGTTTCAATACTGGAGCCAGTGTAAAAAGCATGAGCAGGCGACAAAACACATACGCTTATCTCTCTGTGCCTAAGTAACTGACCAAACAATGCCTTTCTGATACTTTAAGAACAGGAGCTGGTGTAAAATGCAGGTGCGGATAAACAAAAATGTACGCATGTCTCTGTGAGCCTAACTAACTTGCAGAAAGTGTAATGTTTCAGAACATGAGCCGTGTGAAAAGCAAGAGTTGTGACTCAAATACATGCGCCTCTCTCTCTGAGCCATATTGATTCACAGGGAGGACTCTCTGTTGACAGTTTCAATACTGGGGCCAGTGTAAAAAGTATGAGCAGGCGACCAAGCACATACGCTTATCTTTCTGTACCTAAATAACTGGCCAATAGAATGCCTTTCTGAAACTTTCAGAACAGGAGCCGGTGTAAAATGCAGGTGCAGACAACCAAACATATACGCTTGTCTCTCTGAGCCTCACTAATTCACAGAGAGGACGAGTTCTTACAGTTCCAGAACATGAGCCCACCGGCATGAGCAGGCGACCAAATACATACACTTGTCTCTCAGAGCCTACTTAATGTTAGAAAAAGACTTTCGTTTCTGTGCGTTTCAGATGCCAAACAGGTGAAAATAAGAAAAAACAATCTTTTAATTACACACACCTGTTTTTTTGCCTGTTTTGATCATAACTCGCTTGGAAATGGCTATTCTCAACGTTTTATGTGAGATTCTAATAGCAAAAGAAGAAAGACTTATGATAATACATATGCTTCAGTTTTGAGTCTAACTTGCCCTGAACAGTCGTTTCTGAGCGTTTCAGACGCTAAACAGTTGAAAAAAAGCCAAAACAAGCTTTTCATGACACACACTTGTCTTTTTGCCTGTTTTGATCATAATTCGCTTGGAAATGGCTATTCTCAACGTTGTATGTGAGATTCTAATAGAAAAAGCAGAAAAACTTATAAAAACACATATATTGATTTTTTGAGTCTAACTTGCCCTGAACAGTCGCTTCTGAGCGTTTCAGACGCTAAACAGGTCTAAATAAGCCAAAACAAGCTTATCATGACACACACTTGTCTTTTTGCCTGTTTTGATAATAATTGGTTTGGAAATGGCTATTCTCAACGTTTTATGTGAGATTCTAATAGGAAAAGCAGAAAAACTTATAAAAACACATATATTGATTTTTTGAGTCTAACTTGCCCTGAACAGTCGTTTCTGAGCGTTTCAGACGCTAAACAGGTCTAAATAAGCCAAAACAAGCTTATCATGACACACACTTGTCTTTTTGCCTGTTTTGATAATAATTGGTTTGGAAATGGCTATTCTCAACGTTTTATGTGAGATTCTAATAGAAAAAGCAGAAAAACTTATAAAAACACATATATTGAATTTTTGAGTCTAACTTGCCCTGAACAGTCGTTTCTGAGCGTTTCAGACGCTAAACAGGTCTAAATAAGCCAAAACAAGCTTATCATGACACACACTTGTCTTTTTGCCTGTTTTGATAATAATTGGTTTGGAAATGGCTATTCTCAACGTTTTATGTGAGATTCTAATAGGAAAAGCAGAAAAACTTATACAAACACATATATTGAATTTTTGAGTCTAACTTGCCCTGAACAGTCGTTTCTGAGCGTTTCAGACGCTAAACAGGTCTGAATAAGCAAAAACAAGCTTTTCATTACACACACTTGTCTTTTTGCCTGTTTTGATCATAATTCGCTTGGAAATGGCTATTCTCAACGTTTTATGTGAGATTCTAATAGAAAAAGCAGAAAAACTTATACAAACACATATATTGATTTTTTGAGTCTAACTTGCCCTGAACAGTCGTTTCTGAGCGTTTCAGACGCTAAACAGGTCTAAATAAGCCAAAACAAGCTTATCATGACACACACTTGTCTTTTTGCCTGTTTTGATAATAATTGGTTTGGAAATGGCTATTCTCAACGTTTTATGTGAGATTCTAATACAAAATGAAGAAAAACTTATACAAACACATATATTGAATTTTTGAGTCTAACTTGCCCTGAACAGTCGTTTCTGAGCGTTTCAGACGCTAAACAGGTCTAAATAAGCCAAAACAAGCTTATCATGACACACACTTGTCTTTTTGCCTGTTTTGATAATAATTGGTTTGGAAATGGCTATTCTCAACGTTTTATGTGAGATTCTAATAGGAAAAGCAGAAAAACTTATAAAAACACATATATTGAATTTTTGAGTCTAACTTGCCCTGAACAGTCGTTTCTGAGCGTTTCAGACGCTAAACAGTTGAAAAAAAGCCAAAACAAGCTTTTCATGACACACACTTGTCTTTTTGCCTGTTTTGATCATAATTCGCTTGGAAATGGCTATTCTCAACGTTTTATGTGAGATTCTAATAGAAAAAGCAGAAAAACTTATAAAAACACATATATTGAATTTTTGAGTCTAACTTGCCCTGAACAGTCGTTTCTGAGCGTTTCAGACGCTAAACAGGTCTAAATAAGCCAAAACAAGCTTATCATGACACACACTTGTCTTTTTGCCTGTTTTGATAATAATTGGTTTGGAAATGGCTATTCTCAACGTTTTATGTGAGATTCTAATAGGAAAAGCAGAAAAACTTATAAAAACACATATATTGAATTTTTGAGTCTAACTTGCCCTGAACAGTCGTTTCTGAGCGTTTCAGACGCTAAACAGTTGAAAAAAAGCCAAAACAAGCTTTTCATGACACACACTTGTCTTTTTGCCTGTTTTGATCATAATTCGCTTGGAAATGGCTATTCTCAACGTTTTATGTGAGATTCTAATAGAAAAAGCAGAAAAACTTATAAAAACACATATATTGAATTTTTGAGTCTAACTTGCCCTGAACAGTCGTTTCTGAGCGTTTCAGACGCTAAACAGTTGAAAAAAAGCCAAAACAAGCTTTTCATGACACACACTTGTCTTTTTGCCTGTTTTGATCATAATTCGCTTGGAAATGGCTATTCTCAACGTTTTATGTGAGATTCTAATAGAAAAAGCAGAAAAACTTATAAAAACACATATATTGAATTTTTGAGTCTAACTTGCCCTGAACAGTCGTTTCTGAGCGTTTCAGACGCTAAACAGGTCTAAATAAGCCAAAACAAGCTTATCATGACACACACTTGTCTTTTTGCCTGTTTTGATCATAACTCGCTTGGAAATGGCTATTCTCAACGTTTTATGTGAGATTCTAATACAAAATGAAGAAAAACTTATACAAACACATATATTGAATTTTTGAGTCTAACTCGCACTGAACAGTCGTTTCTGAGCGTTTCAGACGCTAAACAGGTCTAAATAAGCCAAAACAAGCTTATCATGACACACACTTGTCTTTTTGCCTGTTTTGATCATAACTCGCTTGGAAATGGCTATTCTCAACGTTTTATGTGAGATTCTAATACAAAATGAAGAAAAACTTATACAAACACATATATTGAATTTTTGAGTCTAACTTGCCCTGAACAGTCGTTTCTGAGTGTTTCAGACGCTAAACAGTTGAAAATAAGCCAAAACAAGCTTTTCATGACACACACTTGTCTTTTTGCCTGTTTTGATCATAATTGGCTTGGAAATGGCTATTCTCAACGTTTTATGTGAGATTCTAATAGAAAAAGAAGAAAAACTTATAAAAACACATATATTGAATTTTTGAGTCTAACTCGCACTGAACAGTCGTTTCTGAGTGTTTCAGACGACAAACAGGTGAAAATAAGCAAAAACAAGCTTTTCATTACACACACTTGTCTTTTTGCCTGTTTTGATCATAACTCGCTTGGAAATGGCTAGTTTCATAAGAATTTCTGATTTAAAGAAAGAAGAAAACGTTATTAAAAAAATACACATACTTCAAGATTTTATGTGATCCTTCAATGATATCCATCCAAATATCATACCATTATATACATAATGGATCAATTCAGAGGTTGAAATTTTGGGGCCTTTATGTCACAACGTCACACAAAGAAGTGTATATCTCTGCTTCTGAATATGCTATTTTTCTATAACTTCTTTCACATACAGATCATCATCAGATATGACTTGTTCTGAATATATATGTGCATTTTGGGGGCACCCTTATGCCAAAATGACCTCTTTTTGTAATCCATTATCATTTGATTTCCTGCATATTCAAATTATATATAATGAAAAGCATACATATCAGCACAGATTGCAGTGTTTCCCCTAGGTTGACTGACCTGGCCCTGGCTGGGGAGGTCGATTAGCACATTTCTCTGTTCTCTGTTTAGCATCTTCAGGCTCAATGCCTATAGCAAGAGCAGTTGGGGAAACAGACATTACTTTTCTTGGTCTTGACAAGCTGCAGCATTTATTAACTTACACTGTACATTTACTACCAGATTGTTACAGCTTACTGCTAACCTTTTCTTCTGCTCCGCTTGCATTCACCATGACTTTTCTGATGCTCGCTCTATCGCTTATCGCCATGGATGTATAAAGAGAAGTGGATACAGGAAGAGTGCCAGGCTTTGAAGCAAATTTGACATAGTGGCCAAAGTGCGTAATCACATGATGCACACTGGCCCAAAAATTCTTTTTCTCAAAGACTTGTGAAAAAGACGTGGTACTTTTTTTTTAGAATCACAACCCCCGCGAGTCACTATCAGGATTTGAGCCATTTGGTCGATCACATTTCAAAAGCCTAGAAGAACCACAACCATTGAATTGTTTCATCACCATTAAAGTTAGCTAAACCATTCTCATGAGTATATTGGCTCAAAGCATTCAGAACAAAAATGTGTGAAACTATGGACTCTTGTTCCAAGTTCCTGCCCATGCCTTTTTGCCTCCCAAATGCCACACACATTTGAATAGCAATTTCAGCATTTGGTTAGTATTAATTCTTTTACAATTTGATTCATCTTTGACTCCTGGAATGATGTCCAACAGCTCTAATTCAAACAGCTGCACACAACACTGGTTGATATCACTGTGGCTAGCTAGCAAACATTAGCTAACTGCAAGCTAACATAAAGAGTGACCTAAGCAGTAAAAATGGAGACTATATATAAACTATATGAATATAAATTATATTTTGTCATCATAGATACTACACATATGTCTCAGGGGCAATTTATACTCATTTTAGATGCAAATACACCCACTTTGAGTGAAAAATTGGTCAAAAAAATTAGGTTTGTATGGGGCTATCGGAAATAAAATTTGGCATTGAAATCAAACCCTGCAATTAAAAAAAAAAAGTGTATTATCATTGAAAAAAGTTCCACTGAAAAATAAAACGCTCTAAAAATTTTAATTAAAATTACAATCTGTCAATCTTATTAGGGCTCGAGCACTGAACGGTGCGAAGGCCCTCTTGTATTTGTAGTGATTATTATTATTATTATCATTATCATTATTATTATTATCATCATCATTATTATTATTATTATTATTATTCCGAAACAAACGCATTTTTGACAGCCGTTTTGACGACCTTTCAGAAACTCATGAAATTTTGCACATTTATCAGGACTGCTGAAAAATTTGATATTGAAAATGGCTGGACTGCGCCCCCTAGAAAATTAGGAAAATTGAGCACCTCAACCCAGATTGTCATAGAAGTAAGATGCGACACATCCTTCGCCATGACATACGATGCTGTTTTCCAGGGAGAGGGGGTGGCTCTACAGCCACGAAACTTGACACACATGTCTAGAGTGATGTTATCCTTTGTAGTTCATTTGAATGGGTGTGGCAAAATGGCTCAACAGCGACCCCTTGAAAATTTCAAAGTTGAAGCCCCTCCTACCAGATTAACGTAGAAAAATGAAATTCACAAGGCACATGTATAATGTCAAGATGCACAAAAAAGCCTCTTGGAGCCATATCAAGCTCCTACAGTCCAAGTCCTACAGGAAGTCCGCCATCTCTAAAAAACTGGTCAATTTTCGCCTTTTCTTGGCCATTTCGCATACCTTGTGTTTTAACAAACTCCTCCTACAATTCATCGTAGGGACTCCAAAATCAGTATGTGTCATCCAGACTAGTGTATGATCAAAAGTTATCAAAAGATTTAGTGTACATTGAAGCGCTTGGCCGTGGTGTGGCCTTTAGTTTTGATGTTTCGTCATTACAGAGGAAATTGCTATAACTTTAGTGTACATGGTGGGATCTGCCTGAAACTTTACAGGTTTGATAACAGTCCAGGCCTGAGCACATCTACATTACAATATTCAATCAGTGATGCAAACTGGCTCCATAGCGCCCCCATAAGTACAGTACAGGAAAGCAGCCCCAGCAGCAGGCAAATGAGTGGACAAAGGAAGTGATGTTTCTCTCCTTGCTCTGTCTGAAAGTAGCCCGACTGTGAAAACATCTACATGCCTGTGACAAAGGCTCTTCGACTGTGCCCGATGTTCACCGGGTTGCGAGGTCCCGATCATCGCTGCTTGCAGCTTTTATTCTATTTTGGTATTTTTTGCATTAAGATTAGTTTTTCAATGTCAATCATAAGATTTTTTTCTTCATGTCTTTACAATGTAAGTTTTTTTTCAATGCCACCGGTTCTCAGTTTCAACTTTGTCTTTTTCAGTTTCAACTTTTTCTGTTTCAGTTTCAACTTATTGTCACCGTTTTGATGTCAGTACCCAGCATGCCTTACGATGCGACGTGTGTGTTTACATGTGAGGTATTTATTCCGTTTGGTTTCTCAAATGCCGCGATCTCCACAAAGCATTAGCTGAAGTCAGTAGCAGCGTGCTAGGTTCGACCTACTTGCTGGAGTAGTAAACTAGGCGTCATTACATAGGATTACATAGGATTCTACTGGCGTGAGTGACTGTTTTCCAGTTATTAGTTTTACCCCAGTTTGCATCACAAGCAAAAAGGAAGGTGGTCCTCAGAATTTTTTTAAAAATCAGATGTGAGCCTTAAGCTACTAAAGACCTTTGATTGTTTTATTGAATAATCAATACATTTGTATGTTTTTGTTTATGTGAAATATGTAATCCTAATTAGATATTCACTCATTTGTGTAAAGTAAAGTCATTTTAGGGATCAAACTAGGGAGGGATTTTGCGGCTCCAGGTGGGTTTTATATGGTGAGAAATGGGCTAAAATGGCTGAAGCTTGCTGAACCCTTGTCTAGCAGAACCTAGAAAATGAAGCAAGACAGGATTGAGCTGAGAGCTTGTTGAAAGCATTTTCCCACACCTGCACTGAGCTTGAGTTGAGCTTAATATTACCACACCAATCTGATCATCCACATCCACAGACATTAAGTAAAATACAAAATTAGGAACACTAGATCCTGGAAAACATGTTAGATCAGATCATTTATTTCTGTTGACATAGTTAATTAATTCAAAGTTAATCTATTTAAAACAACAACAAAAAACAAGGTATGAGCCAAACCATGGATTTGGAGAATTGTTATACCCCTAATAAATAGTGGTATTTATGACTCCTAACCATAGCCTATAGAGTGCCATTTTCTCATGACATGGCTTGAGACAACGAGTGTTAGAGTTTAAAGCGCTTCTTTCATGGTGACTTGACTTGACTTAATTGGCCTGTCTTGTTTGATGTTTAGCAGTGAATTGACTTTGCTTACTTGAGTCTTAAACACAGTGACTTAGGATTTGCTTCAGCTTTTAAGGTTAAGACTTGAGACTAGCTTGTGACTTGCACATGTGTACCGCTCACATCTGTTATTTGTGAACATGAACTACTTCCTCCCAAAGCAACAAACCAGAGACATGAGACCCCAGAATGAAGTGGAGCTGCTTCATAGACAATGAATGTGAAACTAATTTCATAGTCATTTTTAAAATACCCAAGTAAGCTTTATTCTTGTCTTGCCTTTCATATCTGAAAAACAAGTTGTACCTGTACATAACTGGTATATGACAATGTCCACAGTGAAACATTATAATGGACAATGAATGAATGGGATAAATTACTGCATTTTACTGTCATTTTGTTGAGTTTCTCTCCTCTCTTCTTTTTCACCACAGACGGGGCTGAGCGATCCTTGGAGGAGAGACTTCAGTGAAGCATGTGAAATACGTGAGTTGATAACAACTACAGTCATTGCATTACTGCAATTAAATCTCTGTGAGTAAAAGGCCAATAAGAGTAATTTAATTCATGCAAAAGATGGGTAGACAATATTTGGGGCTTTTAAAACAATATGGTAGAGATTCATTTGTCTCCATAGCTGCGTTCTCACTGAGAGAACGCCGCTCTGACGGTTTCAGAACAGGAGCTAGAGTAAAGTCCAGGACCGGGAACCCAAGCGCACACCCTTGTGTCTCTGAGCCTAACTAACTTACAGAAAGAACACAGTTCTAACTGTTTCAGAACTGAACGGGTGTGAATAGCAAGAGTTGTGACCCAAACACATGCGCTTGTCTCTCTGATCCTTACTAATTCACAGAAAAGACATGTTCTAACACTTTCAGAACATGAGCTGGTGAAAAAATCATGAGCAGGCGACCAAAAAAATACACTTGTCTCTCTGAGCCTCACTAATTCACAGAGAGGACGCTCTTTTGAAAGTTTCAACACCGGAGCCAGTGTAAAAAGCATGAGCAGGCGACAAAACACATCCATTTATCTCTCTGTGCCTAAATAACTGGCCAAGAGAATGCCTTTCTGATACTTTCAGAACTGGAGCCGGTGTAAAATGCAGGTGCAGACAACCAAACACACACGCTTGTCTCTCTGAGCCTTACTAATTTGCAGAAAAAACGCAGTTCTAACTGTTTCAGAAATGAGCGGGTGTAAAAAGCAAGGGTTGTGACCCAAACACATACGCCTGTCTCTCTGATCCTTACTAATTCACAGAGAAGACGCGTTCGAACACTTTCAGAACATGAGCTGGTGAAAAAATCATGAGCAGGCGACCAGAAAAATACACTTGTCTCTCTGAGCCTAACTAACTTGCAGAAAGAACGCAGTTCTAACTGTTTCAGAACATGAGCCGGTGTGAAAAGCAAGAGTTGTGTCCCAAACACATACGCTTGTCTCTCTGAGCCTTACTAATTCACAGAGAGGACGCTCTTTTGACAGTTTCAATACCGGAGCCAGTGTAAAAAGCAGGAGCAGGCGACATAGCACATATGCTTGTCTCTCTGAGCCTGGCTAACTAACTGGCCAAGAGAATGTCTTTCTGACAGTTTCAGAACAGGAAGCGGTGTAAAATGCAGGTGTGGACAACCAAAAACATACGCTTTTCTCTCTGAGCCTAACTAACTTGAAGAAATAACGCAGTCCTAACTGTTTCAGAACTGAGCGGGTGTAAAAAGCAAGGGTTGTGACCCAAACACATACGCTTGTCTCTCTGATCCTTACTAATTCACAGAGAAGACGCGTTCTCAGACTTTTAGAACATGAGCTGGTGTAAAAATCATGAGCAGGCGACCAAAAAAATACGCTTGTCTCTCTGAGCCAGACTAACTTGCAGAAAGAACGCAGTTCTAACTGTTTCAGAACATGAGCCTGTGTGAAAAGCAAGAGTTGTGACTCAAACACATGCGCTTATCTCTCTGAGCCTTATTAATTCACAGGGAGGACGCTCTTTTGACCGTTTAAATACCAGAGCCAGTGTAAAAAGCATGAGCAGGCGACCAAACACATACTCTTGTCTCTCTGTGACTAAATAACTGGCCAAGAGAATTTCAGAACAGGAGCCGGTGTAAAATGCAGGTGCGGAAAAAAACATATACGCTTGTCTCTCTGAGCCTAACTAAATTGCAGAAAGAACGCAGTTTCACAACATGAGCCGGTGTGAAAATCAAGAGTTGTGACCCAAACACTCTTTTGAAAGTTTCAATACTGGAGCCAGTGTAAAAAGCATGAGCAGGCGACAAAACACATACGCTTATCTCTCTGTGCCTAAGTAACTGACCAAACAATGCCTTTCTGATACTTTAAGAACAGGAGCTGGTGTAAAATGCAGGTGCGGATAACCAAAAACGTACGCATGTCTCTGTGAGCCTAACTAACTTGCAGAAAGTGTAATGTTTCAGAACATGAGCCGTGTGAAAAGCAAGAGTTGTGACTCAAACACATGCGCCTCTCTCTCTGAGCCTTATTGATTCACAGGGAGGACTCTCTTTTGACAGTTTCAATACTGGGGCCAGTGTAAAAAGTATGAGCAGGCGACCAAGCACATACGCTTATCTCTCTGTGCCTAAATAACTGGCCAATAGAATGCCTTTCTGAAACTTTCAGAACAGGAGCCGGTGTAAAATGCAGGTGCAGACAACCAAACATATACGCTTGTCTCTCTGAGCCTCACTAATTCACAGAGAGGACGAGTTCTTACAGTTACAGAACATGAGCCCACCGGCATGAGCAGGCGACCAAATACATACACTTGTCTCTCAGAGCCTACTTAATGTTAGAAAAAGACTTTCGTTTCTGTGCGTTTCAGATGCCAAACAGGTGAAAATAAGAAAAAACAATCTTTTAATTACACACACCTGTTTTTTTGCCTGTTTTGATCATAACTCGCTTGGAAATGGCTATTCTCAACGTTTTATGTGAGATTCTAATAGAAAAAGAAGAAAGACTTATGATAATACATATGCTTCAGTTTTGAGTCTAACTTGCCCTGAACAGTCGTTTCTGAGCGTTTCAGACGCTAAACAGGTCTAAATAAGCCAAAACAAGCTTATCATGACACACACTTGTCTTTTTGCCTGTTTTGATAATAATTGGTTTGGAAATGGCTATTCTCAACGTTTTATGTGAGATTCTAATACAAAATGAAGAAAAACTTATACAAACACATATATTGAATTTTTGAGTCTAACTTGCCCTGAACAGTCGTTTCTGAGCGTTTCAGACGCTAAACAGTTGAAAAAAAACCAAAACAAGCTTTTCATGACACACACTTGTCTTTTTGCCTGTTTTGATCATAATTCGCTTGGAAATGGCTATTCTCAACGTTTTATGTGAGATTCTAATAGAAAAAGCAGAAAAACTTATAAAAACACATATATTGAATTTTTGAGTCTAACTTGCCCTGAACAGTCGTTTCTGAGCGTTTCAGACGCTAAACAGGTCTAAATAAGCCAAAACAAGCTTATCATGACACACACTTGTCTTTTTGCCTGTTTTGATAATAATTGGTTTGGAAATGGCTATTCTCAACGTTTTATTTGAGATTCTAATAGAAAAAGCAGAAAAACTTATAGAAACACATATATTGATTTTTTGAGTCTAACTTGCCCTGAACAGTCGTTTCTGAGCGTTTCAGACGCTAAACAGGTCTAAATAAGCCAAAACAAGCTTATCATTACACACACTTGTCTTTTTGCCTGTTTTGATAATAATTGGTTTGGAAATGGCTATTCTCAACGTTTTATGTGAGATTCTAATAGGAAAAGCAGAAAAACTTATAAAAACACATATATTGAATTTTTGAGTCTAACCTGCCCTGAACAGTCGTTTCTGAGCGTTTCAGACGCTAAACAGTTGAAAATAAGCCAAAACAAGCTTATCATGACACACACTTGTCTTTTTGCCTGTTTTGATCATAATTCGCTTGGAAATGGCTATTCTCAACGTTTTATGTGAGATTCTAATAGAAAAAGCAGAAAAACTTATAAAAACACATATATTGAATTTTTGAGTCTAACTTGCCCTGAACAGTCGTTTCTGAGCGTTTCAGACGCTAAACAGGTCTAAATAAGCCAAAACAAGCTTATCATGACACACACTTGTCTTTTTGCCTGTTTTGATAATAATTGGTTTGGAAATGGCTATTCTCAACGTTTTATGTGAGATTCTAATAGGAAAAGCAGAAAAACTTATACAAACACATATATTGAATTTTTGAGTCTAACTTGCCCTGAACAGTCGTTTCTGAGCGTTTCAGACGCTAAACAGGTCTGAATAAGCAAAAACAAGCTTTTCATTACACACACTTGTCTTTTTGCCTGTTTTGATCATAATTCGCTTGGAAATGGCTATTCTCAACGTTTTATGTGAGATTCTAATAGAAAAAGCAGAAAAACTTATACAAACACATATATTGATTTTTTGAGTCTAACTTGCCCTGAACAGTCGTTTCTGAGCGTTTCAGACGCTAAACAGGTCTAAATAAGCCAAAACAAGCTTATCATGACACACACTTGTCTTTTTGCCTGTTTTGATAATAATTGGTTTGGAAATGGCTATTCTCAACGTTTTATGTGAGATTCTAATACAAAATGAAGAAAAACTTATACAAACACATATATTGAATTTTTGAGTCTAACTTGCCCTGAACAGTCGTTTCTGAGCGTTTCAGACGCTAAACAGGTCTAAATAAGCCAAAACAAGCTTATCATGACACACACTTGTCTTTTTGCCTGTTTTGATAATAATTGGTTTGGAAATGGCTATTCTCAACGTTTTATGTGAGATTCTAATAGGAAAAGCAGAAAAACTTATAAAAACACATATATTGAATTTTTGAGTCTAACTTGCCCTGAACAGTCGTTTCTGAGCGTTTCAGACGCTAAACAGTTGAAAAAAAGCCAAAACAAGCTTTTCATGACACACACTTGTCTTTTTGCCTGTTTTGATCATAATTCGCTTGGAAATGGCTATTCTCAACGTTTTATGTGAGATTCTAATAGAAAAAGCAGAAAAACTTATAAAAACACATATATTGAATTTTTGAGTCTAACTTGCCCTGAACAGTCGTTTCTGAGCGTTTCAGACGCTAAACAGGTCTAAATAAGCCAAAACAAGCTTATCATGACACACACTTGTCTTTTTGCCTGTTTTGATAATAATTGGTTTGGAAATGGCTATTCTCAACGTTTTATGTGAGATTCTAATACAAAATGAAGAAAAACTTATACAAACACATATATTGAATTTTTGAGTCTAACTTGCCCTGAACAGTCGTTTCTGAGCGTTTCAGACGCTAAACAGGTCTAAATAAGCCAAAACAAGCTTATCATGACACACACTTGTCTTTTTGCCTGTTTTGATAATAATTGGTTTGGAAATGGCTATTCTCAACGTTTTATGTGAGATTCTAATAGGAAAAGCAGAAAAACTTATAAAAACACATATATTGAATTTTTGAGTCTAACTTGCCCTGAACAGTCGTTTCTGAGCGTTTCAGACGCTAAACAGTTGAAAAAAAGCCAAAACAAGCTTTTCATGACACACACTTGTCTTTTTGCCTGTTTTGATCATAATTCGCTTGGAAATGGCTATTCTCAACGTTTTATGTGAGATTCTAATAGAAAAAGCAGAAAAACTTATAAAAACACATATATTGAATTTTTGAGTCTAACTTGCCCTGAACAGTCGTTTCTGAGCGTTTCAGACGCTAAACAGGTCTAAATAAGCCAAAACAAGCTTATCATGACACACACTTGTCTTTTTGCCTGTTTTGATAATAATTGGTTTGGAAATGGCTATTCTCAACGTTTTATGTGAGATTCTAATAGGAAAAGCAGAAAAACTTATAAAAACACATATATTGAATTTTTGAGTCTAACTTGCCCTGAACAGTCGTTTCTGAGCGTTTCAGACGCTAAACAGTTGAAAAAAAGCCAAAACAAGCTTTTCATGACACACACTTGTCTTTTTGCCTGTTTTGATCATAATTCGCTTGGAAATGGCTATTCTCAACGTTTTATGTGAGATTCTAATAGAAAAAGCAGAAAAACTTATAAAAACACATATATTGAATTTTTGAGTCTAACTTGCCCTGAACAGTCGTTTCTGAGCGTTTCAGACGCTAAACAGTTGAAAAAAAGCCAAAACAAGCTTTTCATGACACACACTTGTCTTTTTGCCTGTTTTGATCATAATTCGCTTGGAAATGGCTATTCTCAACGTTTTATGTGAGATTCTAATAGAAAAAGCAGAAAAACTTATAAAAACACATATATTGAATTTTTGAGTCTAACTTGCCCTGAACAGTCGTTTCTGAGCGTTTCAGACGCTAAACAGGTCTAAATAAGCCAAAACAAGCTTATCATGACACACACTTGTCTTTTTGCCTGTTTTGATCATAACTCGCTTGGAAATGGCTATTCTCAACGTTTTATGTGAGATTCTAATACAAAATGAAGAAAAACTTATACAAACACATATATTGAATTTTTGAGTCTAACTCGCACTGAACAGTCGTTTCTGAGCGTTTCAGACGCTAAACAGGTCTAAATAAGCCAAAACAAGCTTATCATGACACACACTTGTCTTTTTGCCTGTTTTGATCATAACTCGCTTGGAAATGGCTATTCTCAACGTTTTATGTGAGATTCTAATACAAAATGAAGAAAAACTTATACAAACACATATATTGAATTTTTGAGTCTAACTTGCCCTGAACAGTCGTTTCTGAGTGTTTCAGACGCTAAACAGTTGAAAATAAGCCAAAACAAGCTTTTCATGACACACACTTGTCTTTTTGCCTGTTTTGATCATAATTGGCTTGGAAATGGCTATTCTCAACGTTTTATGTGAGATTCTAATAGAAAAAGAAGAAAAACTTATAAAAACACATATATTGAATTTTTGAGTCTAACTCGCACTGAACAGTCGTTTCTGAGTGTTTCAGACGACAAACAGGTGAAAATAAGCAAAAACAAGCTTTTCATTACACACACTTGTCTTTTTGCCTGTTTTGATCATAACTCGCTTGGAAATGGCTAGTTTCATAAGAATTTCTGATTTAAAGAAAGAAGAAAACGTTATTAAAAAAATACACATACTTCAAGATTTTATGTGATCCTTCAATGATATCCATCCAAATATCATACCATTATATACATAATGGATCAATTCAGAGGTTGAAATTTTGGGGCCTTTATGTCACAACGTCACACAAAGAAGTGTATATCTCTGCTTCTGAATATGCTATTTTTCTATAACTTCTTTCACATACAGATCATCATCAGATATGACTTGTTCTGAATATATATGTGCATTTTGGGGGCACCCTTATGCCAAAATGACCTCTTTTTGTAATCCATTATCATTTGATTTCCTGCATATTCAAATTATATATAATGAAAAGCATACATATCAGCACAGATTGCAGTGTTTCCCCTAGGTTGACTGACCTGGCCCTGGCTGGGGAGGTCGATTAGCACATTTCTCTGTTCTCTGTTTAGCATCTTCAGGCTCAATGCCTATAGCAAGAGCAGTTGGGGAAACAGACATTACTTTTCTTGGTCTTGACAAGCTGCAGCATTTATTAACTTACACTGTACATTTACTACCAGATTGTTACAGCTTACTGCTAACCTTTTCTTCTGCTCCGCTTGCATTCACCATGACTTTTCTGATGCTCGCTCTATCGCTTATCGCCATGGATGTATAAAGAGAAGTGGATACAGGAAGAGTGCCAGGCTTTGAAGCAAATTTGACATAGTGGCCAAAGTGCGTAATCACATGATGCACACTGGCCCAAAAATTCTTTTTCTCAAAGACTTGTGAAAAAGACGTGGTACTTTTTTTTTAGAATCACAACCCCCGCGAGTCACTATCAGGATTTGAGCCATTTGGTCGATCACATTTCAAAAGCCTAGAAGAACCACAACCATTGAATTGTTTCATCACCATTAAAGTTAGCTAAACCATTCTCATGAGTATATTGGCTCAAAGCATTCAGAACAAAAATGTGTGAAACTATGGACTCTTGTTCCAAGTTCCTGCCCATGCCTTTTTGCCTCCCAAATGCCACACACATTTGAATAGCAATTTCAGCATTTGGTTAGTATTAATTCTTTTACAATTTGATTCATCTTTGACTCCTGGAATGATGTCCAACAGCTCTAATTCAAACAGCTGCACACAACACTGGTTGATATCACTGTGGCTAGCTAGCAAACATTAGCTAACTGCAAGCTAACATAAAGAGTGACCTAAGCAGTAAAAATGGAGACTATATATAAACTATATGAATATAAATTATATTTTGTCATCATAGATACTACACATATGTCTCAGGGGCAATTTATACTCATTTTAGATGCAAATACACCCACTTTGAGTGAAAAATTGGTCAAAAAAATTAGGTTTGTATGGGGCTATCGGAAATAAAATTTGGCATTGAAATCAAACCCTGCAATTAAAAAAAAAAAGTGTATTATCATTGAAAAAAGTTCCACTGAAAAATAAAACGCTCTAAAAATTTTAATTAAAATTACAATCTGTCAATCTTATTAGGGCTCGAGCACTGAACGGTGCGAAGGCCCTCTTGTATTTGTAGTGATTATTATTATTATTATCATTATCATTATTATTATTATCATCATCATTATTATTATTATTATTATTATTCCGAAACAAACGCATTTTTGACAGCCGTTTTGACGACCTTTCAGAAACTCATGAAATTTTGCACATTTATCAGGACTGCTGAAAAATTTGATATTGAAAATGGCTGGACTGCGCCCCCTAGAAAATTAGGAAAATTGAGCACCTCAACCCAGATTGTCATAGAAGTAAGATGCGACACATCCTTCGCCATGACATACGATGCTGTTTTCCAGGGAGAGGGGGTGGCTCTACAGCCACGAAACTTGACACACATGTCTAGAGTGATGTTATCCTTTGTAGTTCATTTGAATGGGTGTGGCAAAATGGCTCAACAGCGACCCCTTGAAAATTTCAAAGTTGAAGCCCCTCCTACCAGATTAACGTAGAAAAATGAAATTCACAAGGCACATGTATAATGTCAAGATGCACAAAAAAGCCTCTTGGAGCCATATCAAGCTCCTACAGTCCAAGTCCTACAGGAAGTCCGCCATCTCTAAAAAACTGGTCAATTTTCGCCTTTTCTTGGCCATTTCGCATACCTTGTGTTTTAACAAACTCCTCCTACAATTCATCGTAGGGACTCCAAAATCAGTATGTGTCATCCAGACTAGTGTATGATCAAAAGTTATCAAAAGATTTAGTGTACATTGAAGCGCTTGGCCGTGGTGTGGCCTTTAGTTTTGATGTTTCGTCATTACAGAGGAAATTGCTATAACTTTAGTGTACATGGTGGGATCTGCCTGAAACTTTACAGGTTTGATAACAGTCCAGGCCTGAGCACATCTACATTACAATATTCAATCAGTGATGCAAACTGGCTCCATAGCGCCCCCATAACACAGTACAGGAAAGCAGCCCCAGCAGCAGGCAAATGAGTGGACAAAGGAAGTGATGTTTCTCTCCTTGCTCTGTCTGAAAGTAGCCCGACTGTGAAAACATCTACATGCCTGTGACAAAGGCTCTTCGACTGTGCCCGATGTTCACCGGGTTGCGAGGTCCCGATCATCGCTGCTTGCAGCTTTTATTCTATTTTGGTATTTTTTGCATTAAGATTAGTTTTTCAATGTCAATCATAAGATTTTTTTCTTCATGTCTTTACAATGTAAGTTTTTTTTCAATGCCACCGGTTCTCAGTTTCAACTTTGTCTTTTTCAGTTTCAACTTTTTCTGTTTCAGTTTCAACTTATTGTCACCGTTTTGATGTCAGTACCCAGCATGCCTTACGATGCGACGTGTGTGTTTACATGTGAGGTATTTATTCCGTTTGGTTTCTCAAATGCCGCGATCTCCACAAAGCATTAGCTGAAGTCAGTAGCAGCGTGCTAGGTTCGACCTACTTGCTGGAGTAGTAAACTAGGCGTCATTACATAGGATTACATAGGATTCTACTGGCGTGAGTGACTGTTTTCCAGTTATTAGTTTTACCCCAGTTTGCATCACAAGCAAAAAGGAAGGTGGTCCTCAGAATTTTTTTAAAAATCAGATGTGAGCCTTAAGCTACTAAAGACCTTTGATTGTTTTATTGAATAATCAATACATTTGTATGTTTTTGTTTATGTGAAATATGTAATCCTAATTAGATATTCACTCATTTGTGTAAAGTAAAGTCATTTTAGGGATCAAACTAGGGAGGGATTTTGTGGCTCCAGGTGGGTTTTATATGGTGAGAAATGGGCTAAAATGGCTGAAGCTTGCTGAACCCTTGTCTAGCAGAACCTAGAAAATGAAGCAAGACAGGATTGAGCTGAGAGCTTGTTGAAAGCATTTTCCCACACCTGCACTGAGCTTGAGTTGAGCTTAATATTACCACACCAATCTGATCATCCACATCCACAGACATTAAGTAAAATACAAAATTAGGAACACTAGATCCTGGAAAACATGTTAGATCAGATCATTTATTTCTGTTGACATAGTTAATTAATTCAAAGTTAATCTATTTAAAACAACAACAAAAAACAAGGTATGAGCCAAACCATGGATTTGGAGAATTGTTATACCCCTAATAAATAGTGGTATTTATGACTCCTAACCATAGCCTATAGAGTGCCATTTTCTCATGACATGGCTTGAGACAACGAGTGTTAGAGTTTAAAGCGCTTCTTTCATGGTGACTTGACTTGACTTAATTGGCCTGTCTTGTTTGATGTTTAGCAGTGAATTGACTTTGCTTACTTGAGTCTTAAACACAGTGACTTAGGATTTGCTTCAGCTTTTAAGGTTAAGACTTGAGACTAGCTTGTGACTTGCACATGTGTACCGCTCACATCTGTTATTTGTGAACATGAACTACTTCCTCCCAAAGCAACAAACCAGAGACATGAGACCCCAGAATGAAGTGGAGCTGCTTCATAGACAATGAATGTGAAACTAATTTCATAGTCATTTTTAAAATACCCAAGTAAGCTTTATTCTTGTCTTGCCTTTCATATCTGAAAAACAAGTTGTACCTGTACATAACTGGTATATGACAATGTCCACAGTGAAACATTATAATGGACAATGAATGAATGGGATAAATTACTGCATTTTACTGTCATTTTGTTGAGTTTCTCTCCTCTCTTCTTTTTCACCACAGACGGGGCTGAGCGATCCTTGGAGGAGAGACTTCAGTGAAGCATGTGAAATACGTGAGTTGATAACAACTACAGTCATTGCATTACTGCAATTAAATCTCTGTGAGTAAAAGGCCAATAAGAGTAATTTAATTCATGCAAAAGATGGGTAGACAATATTTGGGGCTTTTAAAACAATATGGTAGAGATTCATTTGTCTCCATAGCTGCGTTCTCACTGAGAGAACGCCGCTCTGACGGTTTCAGAACAGGAGCTAGAGTAAAGTCCAGGACCGGGAACCCAAGCGCACACCCTTGTGTCTCTGAGCCTAACTAACTTACAGAAAGAACACAGTTCTAACTGTTTCAGAACTGAACGGGTGTGAATAGCAAGAGTTGTGACCCAAACACATGCGCTTGTCTCTCTGATCCTTACTAATTCACAGAAAAGACATGTTCTAACACTTTCAGAACATGAGCTGGTGAAAAAATCATGAGCAGGCGACCAAAAAAATACACTTGTCTCTCTGAGCCTCACTAATTCACAGAGAGGACGCTCTTTTGAAAGTTTCAACACCGGAGCCAGTGTAAAAAGCATGAGCAGGCGACAAAACACATCCATTTATCTCTCTGTGCCTAAATAACTGGCCAAGAGAATGCCTTTCTGATACTTTCAGAACTGGAGCCGGTGTAAAATGCAGGTGCAGACAACCAAACACACACGCTTGTCTCTCTGAGCCTTACTAATTTGCAGAAAAAACGCAGTTCTAACTGTTTCAGAAATGAGCGGGTGTAAAAAGCAAGGGTTGTGACCCAAACACATACGCCTGTCTCTCTGATCCTTACTAATTCACAGAGAAGACGCGTTCGAACACTTTCAGAACATGAGCTGGTGAAAAAATCATGAGCAGGCGACCAGAAAAATACACTTGTCTCTCTGAGCCTAACTAACTTGCAGAAAGAACGCAGTTCTAACTGTTTCAGAACATGAGCCGGTGTGAAAAGCAAGAGTTGTGTCCCAAACACATACGCTTGTCTCTCTGAGCCTTACTAATTCACAGAGAGGACGCTCTTTTGACAGTTTCAATACCGGAGCCAGTGTAAAAAGCAGGAGCAGGCGACATAGCACATATGCTTGTCTCTCTGAGCCTGGCTAACTAACTGGCCAAGAGAATGTCTTTCTGACAGTTTCAGAACAGGAAGCGGTGTAAAATGCAGGTGTGGACAACCAAAAACATACGCTTTTCTCTCTGAGCCTAACTAACTTGAAGAAATAACGCAGTCCTAACTGTTTCAGAACTGAGCGGGTGTAAAAAGCAAGGGTTGTGACCCAAACACATACGCTTGTCTCTCTGATCCTTACTAATTCACAGAGAAGACGCGTTCTCAGACTTTTAGAACATGAGCTGGTGTAAAAATCATGAGCAGGCGACCAAAAAAATACGCTTGTCTCTCTGAGCCAGACTAACTTGCAGAAAGAACGCAGTTCTAACTGTTTCAGAACATGAGCCTGTGTGAAAAGCAAGAGTTGTGACTCAAACACATGCGCTTATCTCTCTGAGCCTTATTAATTCACAGGGAGGACGCTCTTTTGACCGTTTAAATACCAGAGCCAGTGTAAAAAGCATGAGCAGGCGACCAAACACATACTCTTGTCTCTCTGTGACTAAATAACTGGCCAAGAGAATTTCAGAACAGGAGCCGGTGTAAAATGCAGGTGCGGAAAAAAACATATACGCTTGTCTCTCTGAGCCTAACTAAATTGCAGAAAGAACGCAGTTTCACAACATGAGCCGGTGTGAAAATCAAGAGTTGTGACCCAAACACTCTTTTGAAAGTTTCAATACTGGAGCCAGTGTAAAAAGCATGAGCAGGCGACAAAACACATACGCTTATCTCTCTGTGCCTAAGTAACTGACCAAACAATGCCTTTCTGATACTTTAAGAACAGGAGCTGGTGTAAAATGCAGGTGCGGATAACCAAAAACGTACGCATGTCTCTGTGAGCCTAACTAACTTGCAGAAAGTGTAATGTTTCAGAACATGAGCCGTGTGAAAAGCAAGAGTTGTGACTCAAACACATGCGCCTCTCTCTCTGAGCCTTATTGATTCACAGGGAGGACTCTCTTTTGACAGTTTCAATACTGGGGCCAGTGTAAAAAGTATGAGCAGGCGACCAAGCACATACGCTTATCTCTCTGTGCCTAAATAACTGGCCAATAGAATGCCTTTCTGAAACTTTCAGAACAGGAGCCGGTGTAAAATGCAGGTGCAGACAACCAAACATATACGCTTGTCTCTCTGAGCCTCACTAATTCACAGAGAGGACGAGTTCTTACAGTTACAGAACATGAGCCCACCGGCATGAGCAGGCGACCAAATACATACACTTGTCTCTCAGAGCCTACTTAATGTTAGAAAAAGACTTTCGTTTCTGTGCGTTTCAGATGCCAAACAGGTGAAAATAAGAAAAAACAATCTTTTAATTACACACACCTGTTTTTTTGCCTGTTTTGATCATAACTCGCTTGGAAATGGCTATTCTCAACGTTTTATGTGAGATTCTAATAGAAAAAGAAGAAAGACTTATGATAATACATATGCTTCAGTTTTGAGTCTAACTTGCCCTGAACAGTCGTTTCTGAGCGTTTCAGACGCTAAACAGGTCTAAATAAGCCAAAACAAGCTTATCATGACACACACTTGTCTTTTTGCCTGTTTTGATAATAATTGGTTTGGAAATGGCTATTCTCAACGTTTTATGTGAGATTCTAATACAAAATGAAGAAAAACTTATACAAACACATATATTGAATTTTTGAGTCTAACTTGCCCTGAACAGTCGTTTCTGAGCGTTTCAGACGCTAAACAGTTGAAAAAAAACCAAAACAAGCTTTTCATGACACACACTTGTCTTTTTGCCTGTTTTGATCATAATTCGCTTGGAAATGGCTATTCTCAACGTTTTATGTGAGATTCTAATAGAAAAAGCAGAAAAACTTATAAAAACACATATATTGAATTTTTGAGTCTAACTTGCCCTGAACAGTCGTTTCTGAGCGTTTCAGACGCTAAACAGGTCTAAATAAGCCAAAACAAGCTTATCATGACACACACTTGTCTTTTTGCCTGTTTTGATAATAATTGGTTTGGAAATGGCTATTCTCAACGTTTTATTTGAGATTCTAATAGAAAAAGCAGAAAAACTTATAGAAACACATATATTGATTTTTTGAGTCTAACTTGCCCTGAACAGTCGTTTCTGAGCGTTTCAGACGCTAAACAGGTCTAAATAAGCCAAAACAAGCTTATCATTACACACACTTGTCTTTTTGCCTGTTTTGATAATAATTGGTTTGGAAATGGCTATTCTCAACGTTTTATGTGAGATTCTAATAGGAAAAGCAGAAAAACTTATAAAAACACATATATTGAATTTTTGAGTCTAACCTGCCCTGAACAGTCGTTTCTGAGCGTTTCAGACGCTAAACAGTTGAAAATAAGCCAAAACAAGCTTATCATGACACACACTTGTCTTTTTGCCTGTTTTGATCATAATTCGCTTGGAAATGGCTATTCTCAACGTTTTATGTGAGATTCTAATAGAAAAAGCAGAAAAACTTATAAAAACACATATATTGATTTTTTGAGTCTAACTTGCCCTGAACAGTCGTTTCTGAGCGTTTCAGACGCAAAACAGGTCTAAATAAGCCAAAACAAGCTTATCATGACACACACTTGTCTTTTTGCCTGTTTTGATAATAATTGGTTTGAAAATGGCTATTCTCAACGTTTTATGTGAGATTCTAATAGGAAAAGCAGAAAAACTTATACAAACACATATATTGAATTTTTGAGTCTAACTTGCCCTGAACAGTCGTTTCTGAGCGTTTCAGACGCTAAACAGGTCTAAATAAGCCAAAACAAGCTTATCATGACACACACTTGTCTTTTTGCCTGTTTTGATCATAACTCGCTTGGAAATGGCTATTCTCAACGTTTTATGTGAGATTCTAATACAAAATGAAGAAAAACTTATACAAACACATATATTGAATTTTTGAGTCTAACTTGCCCTGAACAGTCGTTTCTGAGTGTTTCAGACGCTAAACAGTTGAAAATAAGCCAAAACAAGCTTTTCATGACACACACTTGTCTTTTTGCCTGTTTTGATAATAATTGGTTTGGAAATGGCTATTCTCAACGTTTTATGTGAGATTCTAATAGGAAAAGCAGAAAAACTTATACAAACACATATATTGAATTTTTGAGTCTAACTTGCCCTGAACAGTCGTTTCTGAGCGTTTCAGACGCTAAACAGTTGAAAAAAAGCCAAAACAAGCTTTTCATGACACACACTTGTCTTTTTGCCTGTTTTGATCATAATTGGCTTGGAAATGGCTATTCTCAACGTTTTATGTGAGATTCTAATAGAAAAAGAAGAAAAACTTATAAAAACACATATATTGAATTTTTGAGTCTAACTCGCACTGAACAGTCGTTTCTGAGTGTTTCAGACGACAAACAGGTGAAAATAAGCAAAAACAAGCTTTTCATTACACACACTTGTCTTTTTGCCTGTTTTGATCATAACTCGCTTGGAAATGGCTAGTTTCATAAGAATTTCTGATTTAAAGAAAGAAGAAAACGTTATTAAAAAAATACACATACTTCAAGATTTTATGTGATCCTTCAATGATATCCATCCAAATATCATACCATTATATACATAATGGATCAATTCAGAGGTTGAAATTTTGGGGCCTTTATGTCACAACGTCACACAAAGAAGTGTATATCTCTGCTTCTGAATATGCTATTTTTCTATAACTTCTTTCACATACAGATCATCATCAGATATGACTTGTTCTGAATATATATGTGCATTTTGGGGGCACCCTTATGCCAAAATGACCTCTTTTTGTAATCCATTATCATTTGATTTCCTGCATATTCAAATTATATATAATGAAAAGCATACATATCAGCACAGATTGCAGTGTTTCCCCTAGGTTGACTGACCTGGCCCTGGCTGGGGAGGTCGATTAGCACATTTCTCTGTTCTCTGTTTAGCATCTTCAGGCTCAATGCCTATAGCAAGAGCAGTTGGGGAAACAGACATTACTTTTCTTGGTCTTGACAAGCTGCAGCATTTATTAACTTACACTGTACATTTACTACCAGATTGTTACAGCTTACTGCTAACCTTTTCTTCTGCTCCGCTTGCATTCACCATGACTTTTCTGATGCTCGCTCTATCGCTTATCGCCATGGATGTATAAAGAGAAGTGGATACAGGAAGAGTGCCAGGCTTTGAAGCAAATTTGACATAGTGGCCAAAGTGCGTAATCACATGATGCACACTGGCCCAAAAATTCTTTTTCTCAAAGACTTGTGAAAAAGACGTGGTACTTTTTTTTTAGAATCACAACCCCCGCGAGTCACTATCAGGATTTGAGCCATTTGGTCGATCACATTTCAAAAGCCTAGAAGAACCACAACCATTGAATTGTTTCATCACCATTAAAGTTAGCTAAACCATTCTCATGAGTATATTGGCTCAAAGCATTCAGAACAAAAATGTGTGAAACTATGGACTCTTGTTCCAAGTTCCTGCCCATGCCTTTTTGCCTCCCAAATGCCACACACATTTGAATAGCAATTTCAGCATTTGGTTAGTATTAATTCTTTTACAATTTGATTCATCTTTGACTCCTGGAATGATGTCCAACAGCTCTAATTCAAACAGCTGCACACAACACTGGTTGATATCACTGTGGCTAGCTAGCAAACATTAGCTAACTGCAAGCTAACATAAAGAGTGACCTAAGCAGTAAAAATGGAGACTATATATAAACTATATGAATATAAATTATATTTTGTCATCATAGATACTACACATATGTCTCAGGGGCAATTTATACTCATTTTAGATGCAAATACACCCACTTTGAGTGAAAAATTGGTCAAAAAAATTAGGTTTGTATGGGGCTATCGGAAATAAAATTTGGCATTGAAATCAAACCCTGCAATTAAAAAAAAAAAGTGTATTATCATTGAAAAAAGTTCCACTGAAAAATAAAACGCTCTAAAAATTTTAATTAAAATTACAATCTGTCAATCTTATTAGGGCTCGAGCACTGAACGGTGCGAAGGCCCTCTTGTATTTGTAGTGATTATTATTATTATTATCATTATCATTATTATTATTATCATCATCATTATTATTATTATTATTATTATTCCGAAACAAACGCATTTTTGACAGCCGTTTTGACGACCTTTCAGAAACTCATGAAATTTTGCACATTTATCAGGACTGCTGAAAAATTTGATATTGAAAATGGCTGGACTGCGCCCCCTAGAAAATTAGGAAAATTGAGCACCTCAACCCAGATTGTCATAGAAGTAAGATGCGACACATCCTTCGCCATGACATACGATGCTGTTTTCCAGGGAGAGGGGGTGGCTCTACAGCCACGAAACTTGACACACATGTCTAGAGTGATGTTATCCTTTGTAGTTCATTTGAATGGGTGTGGCAAAATGGCTCAACAGCGACCCCTTGAAAATTTCAAAGTTGAAGCCCCTCCTACCAGATTAACGTAGAAAAATGAAATTCACAAGGCACATGTATAATGTCAAGATGCACAAAAAAGCCTCTTGGAGCCATATCAAGCTCCTACAGTCCAAGTCCTACAGGAAGTCCGCCATCTCTAAAAAACTGGTCAATTTTCGCCTTTTCTTGGCCATTTCGCATACCTTGTGTTTTAACAAACTCCTCCTACAATTCATCGTAGGGACTCCAAAATCAGTATGTGTCATCCAGACTAGTGTATGATCAAAAGTTATCAAAAGATTTAGTGTACATTGAAGCGCTTGGCCGTGGTGTGGCCTTTAGTTTTGATGTTTCGTCATTACAGAGGAAATTGCTATAACTTTAGTGTACATGGTGGGATCTGCCTGAAACTTTACAGGTTTGATAACAGTCCAGGCCTGAGCACATCTACATTACAATATTCAATCAGTGATGCAAACTGGCTCCATAGCGCCCCCATAACACAGTACAGGAAAGCAGCCCCAGCAGCAGGCAAATGAGTGGACAAAGGAAGTGATGTTTCTCTCCTTGCTCTGTCTGAAAGTAGCCCGACTGTGAAAACATCTACATGCCTGTGACAAAGGCTCTTCGACTGTGCCCGATGTTCACCGGGTTGCGAGGTCCCGATCATCGCTGCTTGCAGCTTTTATTCTATTTTGGTATTTTTTGCATTAAGATTAGTTTTTCAATGTCAATCATAAGATTTTTTTCTTCATGTCTTTACAATGTAAGTTTTTTTTCAATGCCACCGGTTCTCAGTTTCAACTTTGTCTTTTTCAGTTTCAACTTTTTCTGTTTCAGTTTCAACTTATTGTCACCGTTTTGATGTCAGTACCCAGCATGCCTTACGATGCGACGTGTGTGTTTACATGTGAGGTATTTATTCCGTTTGGTTTCTCAAATGCCGCGATCTCCACAAAGCATTAGCTGAAGTCAGTAGCAGCGTGCTAGGTTCGACCTACTTGCTGGAGTAGTAAACTAGGCGTCATTACATAGGATTACATAGGATTCTACTGGCGTGAGTGACTGTTTTCCAGTTATTAGTTTTACCCCAGTTTGCATCACAAGCAAAAAGGAAGGTGGTCCTCAGAATTTTTTTAAAAATCAGATGTGAGCCTTAAGCTACTAAAGACCTTTGATTGTTTTATTGAATAATCAATACATTTGTATGTTTTTGTTTATGTGAAATATGTAATCCTAATTAGATATTCACTCATTTGTGTAAAGTAAAGTCATTTTAGGGATCAAACTAGGGAGGGATTTTGTGGCTCCAGGTGGGTTTTATATGGTGAGAAATGGGCTAAAATGGCTGAAGCTTGCTGAACCCTTGTCTAGCAGAACCTAGAAAATGAAGCAAGACAGGATTGAGCTGAGAGCTTGTTGAAAGCATTTTCCCACACCTGCACTGAGCTTGAGTTGAGCTTAATATTACCACACCAATCTGATCATCCACATCCACAGACATTAAGTAAAATACAAAATTAGGAACACTAGATCCTGGAAAACATGTTAGATCAGATCATTTATTTCTGTTGACATAGTTAATTAATTCAAAGTTAATCTATTTAAAACAACAACAAAAAACAAGGTATGAGCCAAACCATGGATTTGGAGAATTGTTATACCCCTAATAAATAGTGGTATTTATGACTCCTAACCATAGCCTATAGAGTGCCATTTTCTCATGACATGGCTTGAGACAACGAGTGTTAGAGTTTAAAGCGCTTCTTTCATGGTGACTTGACTTGACTTAATTGGCCTGTCTTGTTTGATGTTTAGCAGTGAATTGACTTTGCTTACTTGAGTCTTAAACACAGTGACTTAGGATTTGCTTCAGCTTTTAAGGTTAAGACTTGAGACTAGCTTGTGACTTGCACATGTGTACCGCTCACATCTGTTATTTGTGAACATGAACTACTTCCTCCCAAAGCAACAAACCAGAGACATGAGACCCCAGAATGAAGTGGAGCTGCTTCATAGACAATGAATGTGAAACTAATTTCATAGTCATTTTTAAAATACCCAAGTAAGCTTTATTCTTGTCTTGCCTTTCATATCTGAAAAACAAGTTGTACCTGTACATAACTGGTATATGACAATGTCCACAGTGAAACATTATAATGGACAATGAATGAATGGGATAAATTACTGCATTTTACTGTCATTTTGTTGAGTTTCTCTCCTCTCTTCTTTTTCACCACAGACGGGGCTGAGCGATCCTTGGAGGAGAGACTTCAGTGAAGCATGTGAAATACGTGAGTTGATAACAACTACAGTCATTGCATTACTGCAATTAAATCTCTGTGAGTAAAAGGCCAATAAGAGTAATTTAATTCATGCAAAAGATGGGTAGACAATATTTGGGGCTTTTAAAACAATATGGTAGAGATTCATTTGTCTCCATAGCTGCGTTCTCACTGAGAGAACGCCGCTCTGACGGTTTCAGAACAGGAGCTAGAGTAAAGTCCAGGACCGGGAACCCAAGCGCACACCCTTGTGTCTCTGAGCCTAACTAACTTACAGAAAGAACACAGTTCTAACTGTTTCAGAACTGAACGGGTGTGAATAGCAAGAGTTGTGACCCAAACACATGCGCTTGTCTCTCTGATCCTTACTAATTCACAGAAAAGACATGTTCTAACACTTTCAGAACATGAGCTGGTGAAAAAATCATGAGCAGGCGACCAAAAAAATACACTTGTCTCTCTGAGCCTCACTAATTCACAGAGAGGACGCTCTTTTGAAAGTTTCAACACCGGAGCCAGTGTAAAAAGCATGAGCAGGCGACAAAACACATCCATTTATCTCTCTGTGCCTAAATAACTGGCCAAGAGAATGCCTTTCTGATACTTTCAGAACTGGAGCCGGTGTAAAATGCAGGTGCAGACAACCAAACACACACGCTTGTCTCTCTGAGCCTTACTAATTTGCAGAAAAAACGCAGTTCTAACTGTTTCAGAAATGAGCGGGTGTAAAAAGCAAGGGTTGTGACCCAAACACATACGCCTGTCTCTCTGATCCTTACTAATTCACAGAGAAGACGCGTTCGAACACTTTCAGAACATGAGCTGGTGAAAAAATCATGAGCAGGCGACCAGAAAAATACACTTGTCTCTCTGAGCCTAACTAACTTGCAGAAAGAACGCAGTTCTAACTGTTTCAGAACATGAGCCGGTGTGAAAAGCAAGAGTTGTGTCCCAAACACATACGCTTGTCTCTCTGAGCCTTACTAATTCACAGAGAGGACGCTCTTTTGACAGTTTCAATACCGGAGCCAGTGTAAAAAGCAGGAGCAGGCGACATAGCACATATGCTTGTCTCTCTGAGCCTGGCTAACTAACTGGCCAAGAGAATGTCTTTCTGACAGTTTCAGAACAGGAAGCGGTGTAAAATGCAGGTGTGGACAACCAAAAACATACGCTTTTCTCTCTGAGCCTAACTAACTTGAAGAAATAACGCAGTCCTAACTGTTTCAGAACTGAGCGGGTGTAAAAAGCAAGGGTTGTGACCCAAACACATACGCTTGTCTCTCTGATCCTTACTAATTCACAGAGAAGACGCGTTCTCAGACTTTTAGAACATGAGCTGGTGTAAAAATCATGAGCAGGCGACCAAAAAAATACGCTTGTCTCTCTGAGCCAGACTAACTTGCAGAAAGAACGCAGTTCTAACTGTTTCAGAACATGAGCCTGTGTGAAAAGCAAGAGTTGTGACTCAAACACATGCGCTTATCTCTCTGAGCCTTATTAATTCACAGGGAGGACGCTCTTTTGACCGTTTAAATACCAGAGCCAGTGTAAAAAGCATGAGCAGGCGACCAAACACATACTCTTGTCTCTCTGTGACTAAATAACTGGCCAAGAGAATTTCAGAACAGGAGCCGGTGTAAAATGCAGGTGCGGAAAAAAACATATACGCTTGTCTCTCTGAGCCTAACTAAATTGCAGAAAGAACGCAGTTTCACAACATGAGCCGGTGTGAAAATCAAGAGTTGTGACCCAAACACTCTTTTGAAAGTTTCAATACTGGAGCCAGTGTAAAAAGCATGAGCAGGCGACAAAACACATACGCTTATCTCTCTGTGCCTAAGTAACTGACCAAACAATGCCTTTCTGATACTTTAAGAACAGGAGCTGGTGTAAAATGCAGGTGCGGATAACCAAAAACGTACGCATGTCTCTGTGAGCCTAACTAACTTGCAGAAAGTGTAATGTTTCAGAACATGAGCCGTGTGAAAAGCAAGAGTTGTGACTCAAACACATGCGCCTCTCTCTCTGAGCCTTATTGATTCACAGGGAGGACTCTCTTTTGACAGTTTCAATACTGGGGCCAGTGTAAAAAGTATGAGCAGGCGACCAAGCACATACGCTTATCTCTCTGTGCCTAAATAACTGGCCAATAGAATGCCTTTCTGAAACTTTCAGAACAGGAGCCGGTGTAAAATGCAGGTGCAGACAACCAAACATATACGCTTGTCTCTCTGAGCCTCACTAATTCACAGAGAGGACGAGTTCTTACAGTTACAGAACATGAGCCCACCGGCATGAGCAGGCGACCAAATACATACACTTGTCTCTCAGAGCCTACTTAATGTTAGAAAAAGACTTTCGTTTCTGTGCGTTTCAGATGCCAAACAGGTGAAAATAAGAAAAAACAATCTTTTAATTACACACACCTGTTTTTTTGCCTGTTTTGATCATAACTCGCTTGGAAATGGCTATTCTCAACGTTTTATGTGAGATTCTAATAGAAAAAGAAGAAAGACTTATGATAATACATATGCTTCAGTTTTGAGTCTAACTTGCCCTGAACAGTCGTTTCTGAGCGTTTCAGACGCTAAACAGGTCTAAATAAGCCAAAACAAGCTTATCATGACACACACTTGTCTTTTTGCCTGTTTTGATAATAATTGGTTTGGAAATGGCTATTCTCAACGTTTTATGTGAGATTCTAATACAAAATGAAGAAAAACTTATACAAACACATATATTGAATTTTTGAGTCTAACTTGCCCTGAACAGTCGTTTCTGAGCGTTTCAGACGCTAAACAGTTGAAAAAAAACCAAAACAAGCTTTTCATGACACACACTTGTCTTTTTGCCTGTTTTGATCATAATTCGCTTGGAAATGGCTATTCTCAACGTTTTATGTGAGATTCTAATAGAAAAAGCAGAAAAACTTATAAAAACACATATATTGAATTTTTGAGTCTAACTTGCCCTGAACAGTCGTTTCTGAGCGTTTCAGACGCTAAACAGGTCTAAATAAGCCAAAACAAGCTTATCATGACACACACTTGTCTTTTTGCCTGTTTTGATAATAATTGGTTTGGAAATGGCTATTCTCAACGTTTTATTTGAGATTCTAATAGAAAAAGCAGAAAAACTTATAGAAACACATATATTGATTTTTTGAGTCTAACTTGCCCTGAACAGTCGTTTCTGAGCGTTTCAGACGCTAAACAGGTCTAAATAAGCCAAAACAAGCTTATCATTACACACACTTGTCTTTTTGCCTGTTTTGATAATAATTGGTTTGGAAATGGCTATTCTCAACGTTTTATGTGAGATTCTAATAGGAAAAGCAGAAAAACTTATAAAAACACATATATTGAATTTTTGAGTCTAACCTGCCCTGAACAGTCGTTTCTGAGCGTTTCAGACGCTAAACAGTTGAAAATAAGCCAAAACAAGCTTATCATGACACACACTTGTCTTTTTGCCTGTTTTGATCATAATTCGCTTGGAAATGGCTATTCTCAACGTTTTATGTGAGATTCTAATAGAAAAAGCAGAAAAACTTATAAAAACACATATATTGATTTTTTGAGTCTAACTTGCCCTGAACAGTCGTTTCTGAGCGTTTCAGACGCAAAACAGGTCTAAATAAGCCAAAACAAGCTTATCATGACACACACTTGTCTTTTTGCCTGTTTTGATAATAATTGGTTTGAAAATGGCTATTCTCAACGTTTTATGTGAGATTCTAATAGGAAAAGCAGAAAAACTTATACAAACACATATATTGAATTTTTGAGTCTAACTTGCCCTGAACAGTCGTTTCTGAGCGTTTCAGACGCTAAACAGGTCTAAATAAGCCAAAACAAGCTTATCATGACACACACTTGTCTTTTTGCCTGTTTTGATCATAACTCGCTTGGAAATGGCTATTCTCAACGTTTTATGTGAGATTCTAATACAAAATGAAGAAAAACTTATACAAACACATATATTGAATTTTTGAGTCTAACTTGCCCTGAACAGTCGTTTCTGAGTGTTTCAGACGCTAAACAGTTGAAAATAAGCCAAAACAAGCTTTTCATGACACACACTTGTCTTTTTGCCTGTTTTGATAATAATTGGTTTGGAAATGGCTATTCTCAACGTTTTATGTGAGATTCTAATAGGAAAAGCAGAAAAACTTATACAAACACATATATTGAATTTTTGAGTCTAACTTGCCCTGAACAGTCGTTTCTGAGCGTTTCAGACGCTAAACAGTTGAAAAAAAGCCAAAACAAGCTTTTCATGACACACACTTGTCTTTTTGCCTGTTTTGATCATAATTGGCTTGGAAATGGCTATTCTCAACGTTTTATGTGAGATTCTAATAGAAAAAGAAGAAAAACTTATAAAAACACATATATTGAATTTTTGAGTCTAACTCGCACTGAACAGTCGTTTCTCAGTGTTTCAGACGACAAACAGGTGAAAATAAGCAAAAACAAGCTTTTCATTACACACACTTGTCTTTTTGCCTGTTTTGATCATAACTCGCTTGGAAATGGCTAGTTTCATAAGAATTTCTGATTTAAAGAAAGAAGAAAACGTTATTAAAAAAATACACATACTTCAAGATTTTATGTGATCCTTCAATGATATCCATCCAAATATCATACCATTATATACATAATGGATCAATTCAGAGGTTGAAATTTTGGGGCCTTTATGTCACAACGTCACACAAAGAAGTGTATATCTCTGCTTCTGAATATGCTATTTTTCTATAACTTCTTTCACATACAGATCATCATCAGATATGACTTGTTCTGAATATATATGTGCATTTTGGGGGCACCCTTATGCCAAAATGACCTCTTTTTGTAATCCATTATCATTTGATTTCCTGCATATTCAAATTATATATAATGAAAAGCATACATATCAGCACAGATTGCAGTGTTTCCCCTAGGTTGACTGACCTGGCCCTGGCTGGGGAGGTCGATTAGCACATTTCTCTGTTCTCTGTTTAGCATCTTCAGGCTCAATGCCTATAGCAAGAGCAGTTGGGGAAACAGACATTACTTTTCTTGGTCTTGACAAGCTGCAGCATTTATTAACTTACACTGTACATTTACTACCAGATTGTTACAGCTTACTGCTAACCTTTTCTTCTGCTCCGCTTGCATTCACCATGACTTTTCTGATGCTCGCTCTATCGCTTATCGCCATGGATGTATAAAGAGAAGTGGATACAGGAAGAGTGCCAGGCTTTGAAGCAAATTTGACATAGTGGCCAAAGTGCGTAATCACATGATGCACACTGGCCCAAAAATTCTTTTTCTCAAAGACTTGTGAAAAAGACGTGGTACTTTTTTTTTAGAATCACAACCCCCGCGAGTCACTATCAGGATTTGAGCCATTTGGTCGATCACATTTCAAAAGCCTAGAAGAACCACAACCATTGAATTGTTTCATCACCATTAAAGTTAGCTAAACCATTCTCATGAGTATATTGGCTCAAAGCATTCAGAACAAAAATGTGTGAAACTATGGACTCTTGTTCCAAGTTCCTGCCCATGCCTTTTTGCCTCCCAAATGCCACACACATTTGAATAGCAATTTCAGCATTTGGTTAGTATTAATTCTTTTACAATTTGATTCATCTTTGACTCCTGGAATGATGTCCAACAGCTCTAATTCAAACAGCTGCACACAACACTGGTTGGTATCACTGTGGCTAGCTAGCAAACATTAGCTAACTGCAAGCTAACATAAAGAGTGACCTAAGCAGTAAAAATGGAGACTATATATAAACTATATGAATATAAATTATATTTTGTCATCATAGATACTACACATATGTCTCAGGGGCAATTTATACTCATTTTAGATGCAAATACACCCACTTTGAGTGAAAAATTGGTCAAAAAAATTAGGTTTGTATGGGGCTATCGGAAATAAAATTTGGCATTGAAATCAAACCCTGCAATTAAAAAAAAAAAAGTGTATTATCATTGAAAAAAGTTCCACTGAAAAATAAAACGCTCTAAAAATTTTAATTAAAATTACAATCTGTCAATCTTATTAGGGCTCGAGCACTGAACGGTGCGAAGGCCCTCTTGTATTTGTAGTGATTATTATTATTATTATCATTATCATTATTATTATTATCATCATCATTATTATTATTATTATTATTATTCCGAAACAAACGCATTTTTGACAGCCGTTTTGACGACCTTTCAGAAACTCATGAAATTTTGCACATTTATCAGGACTGCTGAAAAATTTGATATTGAAAATGGCTGGACTGCGCCCCCTAGAAAATTAGGAAAATTGAGCACCTCAACTCAGATTGTCATAGAAGTAAGATGCGACACATCCTTCGCCATGACATACGATGCTGTTTTCCAGGGAGAGGGGGTGGCTCTACAGCCACGAAACTTGACACACATGTCTAGAGTGATGTTATCCTTTGTAGTTCATTTGAATGGGTGTGGCAAAATGGCTCAACAGCGACCCCTTGAAAATTTCAAAGTTGAAGCCCCGCCTACCAGATTAACGTAGAAAAATGAAATTCACAAGGCACATGTATAATGTCAAGATGCACAAAAAAGCCTCTTGGAGCCATATCAAGCTCCTACAGTCCAAGTCCTACAGGAAGTCCGCCATCTCTAAAAAACTGGTCAATTTTCGCCTTTTCTTGGCCATTTCGCATACCTTGTGTTTTAACAAACTCCTCCTACAATTCATCGTAGGGACTCCAAAATCAGTATGTGTCATCCAGACTAGTGTATGATCAAAAGTTATGAAAAGATTTAGTGTACATTGAAGCGCTTGGCCGTGGTGTGGCCTTTAGTTTTGATGTTTCGTCATTACAGAGGAAATTGCTATAACTTTAGTGTACATGGTGGGATCTGCCTGAAACTTTACAGGTTTGATAACAGTCCAGGCCTGAGCACATCTACATTACAATATTCAATCAGTGATGCAAACTGGCTCCATAGCGCCCCCATAAGTACAGTACAGGAAAGCAGCCCCAGCAGCAGGCAAATGAGTGGACAAAGGAAGTGATGTTTCTCTCCTTGCTCTGTCTGAAAGTAGCCCGACTGTGAAAACATCTACATGCCTGTGACAAAGGCTCTTCGACTGTGCCCGATGTTCACCGGGTTGCGAGGTCCCGATCATCGCTGCTTGCAGCTTTTATTCTATTTTGGTATTTTTTGCATTAAGATTAGTTTTTCAATGTCAATCATAAGATTTTTTTCTTCATGTCTTTACAATGTAAGTTTTTTTTCAATGCCACCGGTTCTCAGTTTCAACTTTGTCTTTTTCAGTTTCAACTTTTTCTGTTTCAGTTTCAACTTACTGTCACCGTTTTGATGTCAGTACCCAGCATGCCTTACGATGCGACGTGTGTGTTTACATGTGAGGTATTTATTCCGTTTGGTTTCTCAAATGCCGCGATCTCCACAAAGCATTAGCTGAAGTCAGTAGCAGCGTGCTAGGTTCGACCTACTTGCTGGAGTAGTAAACTAGGCGTCATTACATAGGATTACATAGGATTCTACTGGCGTGAGTGACTGTTTTCCAGTTATTAGTTTTACCCCAGTTTGCATCACAAGCAAAAAGGAAGGTGGTCCTCAGAATTTTTTTAAAAATCAGATGTGAGCCTTAAGCTACTAAAGACCTTTGATTGTTTTATTGAATAATCAATACATTTGTATGTTTTTGTTTATGTGAAATATGTAATCCTAATTAGATATTCACTCATTTGTGTAAAGTAAAGTCATTTTAGGGATCAAACTAGGGAGGGATTTTGCGGCTCCAGGTGGGTTTTATATGGTGAGAAATGGGCTAAAATGGCTGAAGCTTGCTGAACCCTTGTCTAGCAGAACCTAGAAAATGAAGCAAGACAGGATTGAGCTGAGAGCTTGTTGAAAGCATTTTCCCACACCTGCACTGAGCTTGAGTTGAGCTTAATATTACCACACCAATCTGATCATCCACATCCACAGACATTAAGTAAAATACAAAATTAGGAACACTAGATCCTGGAAAACATGTTAGATCAGATCATTTATTTCTGTTGACATAGTTAATTAATTCAAAGTTAATCTATTTAAAACAACAACAAAAAACAAGGTATGAGCCAAACCATGGATTTGGAGAATTGTTATACCCCTAATAAATAGTGGTATTTATGACTCCTAACCATAGCCTATAGAGTGCCATTTTCTCATGACATGGCTTGAGACAACGAGTGTTAGAGTTTAAAGCGCTTCTTTCATGGTGACTTGACTTGACTTAATTGGCCTGTCTTGTTTGATGTTTAGCAGTGAATTGACTTTGCTTACTTGAGTCTTAAACACAGTGACTTAGGATTTGCTTCAGCTTTTAAGGTTAAGACTTGAGACTAGCTTGTGACTTGCACATGTGTACCTCTCACATCTGTTATTTGTGAACATGAACTACTTCCTCCCAAAGCAACAAACCAGAGACATGAGACCCCAGAATGAAGTGGAGCTGCTTCATAGACAATGAATGTGAAACTAATTTCATAGTCATTTTTAAAATACCCAAGTAAGCTTTATTCTTGTCTTGCCTTTCATATCTGAAAAACAAGTTGTACCTGTACATAACTGGTATATGACAATGTCCACAGTGAAACATTATAATGGACAATGAATGAATGGGATAAATTACTGCATTTTACGGTCATTTTGTTGAGTTTCTCTCCTCTCTTCTTTTTCACCACAGACGGGGCTGAGCGATCCTTGGAGGAGAGACTTCAGTGAAGCATGTGAAATACGTGAGTTGATAACAACTACAGTCATTGCATTACTGCAATTAAATCTCTGTGAGTAAAAGGCCAATAAGAGTAATTTAATTCATGCAAAAGATGGGTAGACAATATTTGGGGCTTTTAAAACAATATGGTAGAGATTCATTTGTCTCCATAGCTGCGTTCTCACTGAGAGAACGCCGCTCTGACGGTTTCAGAACAGGAGCTAGAGTAAAGTCCAGGACCGGGAACCCAAGCGCACACCCTTGTGTCTCTGAGCCTAACTAACTTACAGAAAGAACACAGTTCTAACTGTTTCAGAACTGAACGGGTGTGAAAAGCAAGAGTTGTGACCCAAACACATGCGCTTGTCTCTCTGAGCCTCACTAATTCACAGAAAAGACGCGTTCTAACACTTTCAGAACATGAGCTGGTGAAAAAATCATGAGCAGGCGACCAAAAAAATACACTTGTCTCTCTGAGCCTAACTAACTTGCAGAAAGAATGCAGTTCTAACTGTTTCAGAACATGAGACGGTGTGAAAAGCAAGAGTTGTGACCCAAACACATGCGCTTGTCTCTCTGAGCCTCACTAATTCACAGAGAGGACGCTCTTTTGAAAGTTTCAACACCGGAGCCAGTGTAAAAAGCATGAGCAGGCGACAAAACACATACACTTATCTCTCTGTGCCTAAATAACTGGCCAAGAGAATGCCTTTCTGATACTTTCAGAACTGAAGCCAGTGTAAAATGCAGGTGCAGACAACCAAACACACACGCTTGTCTCTCTGAGCCTTACTAATTTGCAGAAAAAACGCAGTTCTAACTGTTTCAGAAATGAGCGGGTGTAAAAAGCAAGGGTTGTGACCCAAACACATACGCCTGTCTCTCTGATCCTTACTAATTCACAGAGAAGACGCGTTCGAACACTTTCAGAACATGAGCTGGTGTAAAAATCATGAGCAGGCGATCAAAAAAATACGCTTGTCTCTCTGAGCCAGACTAACTTGCAGAAAGAACGCAGTTCTAACTGTTTCAGAACATGAGCCTGTGTGAAAAGCAAGAGTTGTGACTCAAACACATGCGCTTATCTCTCTGAGCCTTATTAATTCACAGGGAGGATGCTCTTTTGACCGTTTAAATACCGGAGCCAGTGTAAAAAGCATGAGCAGGCGACCAAACACATACTCTTGTCTCTCTGTGACTAAATAACTGGCCAAGAGAATTTCAGAACAGGAGCCGGTGTAAAATGCAGGTGCGGAAAAAAACATATACGCTTGTCTCTCTGAGCCTAACTAAATTGCAGAAAGAACGCAGTTTCACAACATTATCCGGTGTGAAAAGCAAGAGTTGTGACCCAAACACATGCGCTTGTCTCTCTTAGCCTAACTAATTTGTAGAAAGAACGCAGTTCTAACTGTTTCAGAACTTAGCGGGTGTAAAAAGCAAGGGTTGTGACCCAAACACATACGCTTGTCTCTCTGTCCCTAAATAACTGGCCAAGAGAATGCCTTTCTGATAGTTTCAGAACAGTAGCTGGTGTAAAATGCAGGTGTAGACAACCAAACACACACGCTTGTCTCTCTGAGCCTAACTAACTTGCAGAAAAAACGCAGTTCTAACTGTTTCAGAACACGAGCCGGTGTGAAAAGCAAGAGTTATGACCCAAACACTTGTCTCTCTGAGCCTTACTAATTCACAGAGAGGACACTCTTTTGAAAGTTTCAATACAGGCGCCAGTGTGAAACACATGAGCAGGCGACAAAACACAGACGCTTATCTCTCTGTGCCTAAGTAACTGACCAAGACAATGCCTTTCTGATACTTTCAGAACAGTAGCTGGTGTAAAATGCAGGTGCAGACAACCAAACACACACGCTTGTCTCTCTGAGCCTAACTAACTTGCAGAAAAAACACAGTTCTAACTGTTTCAGAACTGAGCCGGTGTGAAAAGCAAGAGTTGTGACCCAAACACATGCGCTTGTCTCTCTGAGCCTAACTAATTTGTAGAAAGAACGCATTTCTAACTGTTTCAGAACTGAGCGGGTGTAAAAAGCAAGGATTGTGACCCAAACATATACGCCTGTCTCTCTGATCCTTACTAATTCACAGAGAAGACGCGTTCGAACACTTTCAGAACATGAGCTGGTGTAAAAATCATGAGCAGGCGACCAAAAAAATACGCTTGTCTATCTGAGCCAGACTAACTTGCAGAAAGAACGCAGTTCTAACTGTTTCAGAACATGAGCCTGTGTGAAAAGCAAGAGTTGTGACCCAAACACATGCGCTTGTCTCTCTGAGCATCACTAATTCACAGAGAGGACGCTTTTTTGAAAGTTTCAATACCAGAGCCAGTGTAAAAAGCATGAGAAGGTGACCAAACACATACAAGCGTATGTGTTTTGGTCACCTGGTCTCTCTGTACCTAAATAACTGGCCAAGAGAATTTCAGAACAGGAGCGGGTGTAAAATGCAGGTGCGGACAAAAAAACATATACGCTTGTCTCTCTGAGCCTAACTAAATTGCAGAAAGAACGCAGTTTCACAACATGAGCCGGTGTGAAAATCAAGAGTTGTGACCCAAACACTCTTTTGAAAGTTTCAATACTGGAGCCAGTGTAAAAAGTATGAGCAGGCGAACATGAGCCGTGTGAAAAGCAAGAGTTGTGACTCAAACACATGCGCTTGTCTCTCTGAGCCTTATTGATTCACAGGGAGGACGCTCTTTTGACAGTTTCAATACTGGAGCCAGTGTAAAAAGTATGAGCAGGCGACCAAGCACATACGCTTATCTCTCTGTGCCTAAATAACTGGCCAATAGAATGCCTTTCTGAAACTTTCAGAACAGGAGCCGGTGTAAAATGCAGGTGCAGACAACCAAACATATTCGCTTGTCTCTCTGAGCCTCACTAATTCACAGAGAGGACGAGTTCTTACAGTTCCAGAACATGAGCCCACCGGCATGAGCAGGCGACCAAATACATACACTTGTCTCTCAGAGCCTACTTAATGTTAGAAAAAGACTTTCGTTTCTGTGCGTTTCAGATGCCAAACAGGTGAAAATAAGAAAAAACAATCTTTTAATTACACACACCTGTTTTTTTTGCCTGTTTTGATCATAACTCGCTTGGAAATGGCTATTCTCAACGTTTTATGTGAGATTCTAATAGAAAAAGAAGAAAGACTTATGATAATACATATGCTTCAGTTTTGAGTCTAACTTGCCCTGAACAGTCGTTTCTGAGCGTTTCAGACGCTAAACAGGTTCAAATGAGCCAAAACAAGCTTATCATGACACACACTTGTCTTTTTGCCTGTTTTGGTTTGGAAATGGCTATTCTCAACGTTTTATGTGAGATTCTAATAGGAAAAGCAGAAAAACTTATACAAACACATATATTGAATTTTTGAGTCTAACTTGCCCTGAACAGTCGTTTCTGAGCGTTTAAGACGCTAAACAGTTGAAAAAAAGCCAAAACAAGCTTTTCATGACACACACTTGTCTTTTTGCCTGTTTTGATCATAATTCGCTTGGAAATGTCTATTCTCAACGTTTTATGTGAGATTCTAATAGAAAAAGCAGAAAAACTTATAAAAACACATATATTGAATTTTTGAGTCTAACTTGCCCTGAACAGTCGTTTCTGAGCGTTTCAGACGCTAAACAGGTCTAAATAAGCCAAAACAAGCTTATCATGACACACACTTGTCTTTTTGCCTGTTTTGATAATAATTGGTTTGGAAATGGCTATTCTCAACGTTTTATGTGAGATTCTAATAGGAAAAGCAGAAAAACTTATACAAACACATATATTGAATTTTTGAGTCTAACTTGCCCTGAACAGTCGTTTCTGAGCGTTTCAGACGCTAAACAGGTCTAAATAAGCCAAAACAAGCTTATCATGACACACACTTGTCTTTTTGCCTGTTTTGATCATAATTGGTTTGGAAATGGCTATTCTCAACGTTTTATGTGAGATTCTAATAGGAAAAGCAGAAAAACTTATACAAACACATATATTGAATTTTTGAGTCTAACTTGCCCTGAACAGTCGTTTCTGAGCGTTTCAGACGCTAAACAGGTCTAAATAAGCCAAAACAAGCTTATCATGACACACACTTGTCTTTTTGCCTGTTTTGATCATAACTCGCTTGGAAATGGCTATTCTCAACGTTTTATGTGAGATTCTAATAGAAGAAGCAGAAAAACTTATACAAACACATATATTGAATTTTTGAGTCTAACTTGCCCTGAACAGTCGTTTCTGAGCGTTTCAGACGCTAAACAGGTCTAAATAAGCCAAAACAAGCTTATCATGACACACACTTGTCTTTTTGCCTGTTTTGATAATAATTGGTTTGGAAATGGCTATTCTCAACGTTTTATGTGAGATTCTAATAGGAAAAGCAGAAAAACTTATACAAACACATATATTGAATTTTTGAGTCTAACTTGCCCTGAACAGTCGTTTCTGAGCGTTTCAGACGCTAAACAGGTCTAAATAAGCCAAAACAAGCTTATCATGACACACACTTGTCTTTTTGCCTGTTTTGATCATAACTCGCTTGGAAATGGCTATTCTCAACGTTTTATGTGAGATTCTAATAGAAAAAGCAGAAAAACTTATACAAACACATATATTGAATTTTTGAGTCTAACTTGCCCTGAACAGTCGTTTCTGAGCGTTTCAGACGCTAAACAGGTCTAAATAAGCCAAAACAAGCTTATCATGACACACACTTGTCTTTTTGCCTGTTTTGATAATAACTCGCTTGGAAATGGCTATTCTCAACGTTTTATGTGAGATTCGAATAGAAAAAGCAGAAAAACTTATACAAACACATATATTGAATTTTTGAGTCTAACTTGCCCTGAACAGTCGTTTCTGAGCGTTTCAGATGCTAAACAGTTGAAAAAAAGCCAAAACAAGCTTTTCATGACACACACTTGTCTTTTTGCCTGTTTTGATCATAATTCGCTTGGAAATGGCTATTCTCAACGTTTTATGTGAGATTCTAATAGAAAAAGCAGAAAAACTTATAAAAACACATATATTGAATTTTTGAGTCTAACTTGCCCTGAACAGTCGTTTCTGAGCGTTTCAGACGCTAAACAGGTCTAAATAAGCAAAAACAAGCTTTTCATTACACACACTTGTCTTTTTGCCTGTTTTGATCATAACTCGCTTGGAAATGGCTATTCTCAACGTTTTATGTGAGATTCTAATAGAAAAAGCAGAAAAACTTATAAAAACACATATATTGATTTTTTGAGTCTAACTTGCCCTGAACAGTCGTTTCTGAGCGTTTCAGACGCTAAACAGTTGAAAAAAAGCCAAAACAAGCTTTTCATGACACACACTTGTCTTTTTGCCTGTTTTGATAATAAGTGGTTTGGAAATGGCTATTCTCAACGTTTTATGTGAGATTCTAATAGAAAAAGCAGAAAAACTTATACAAACACATATATTGAATTTTTGAGTCTAACTTGCCCTGAACAGTCGTTTCTGAGCGTTTCAGACGCTAAACAGTTGAAAAAAAGCCAAAACAAGCTTTTCATGACACACACTTGTCTTTTTGCCTGTTTTGATCATAATTGGCTTGGAAATGGCTATTCTCAACGTTTTATGTGAGATTCTAATAGAAAAAGAAGAAAAACTTATACAAACACATATATTGAATTTTTGAGTCTAACTCGCACTGAACAGTCGTTTCTCAGTGTTTCAGACGACAAACAGGTGAAAATAAGCAAAAACAAGCTTTTCATTACACACACTTGTCTTTTTGCCTGTTTTGATCATAACTCGCTTGGAAATGGCTAGTTTCATAAGAATTTCTGATTTAAAGAAAGAAGAAAACGTTATTAAAAAAATACACATACTTCAAGATTTTATGTGATCCTTCAATGATATCCATCCAAATATCATACCATTATATACATAATGGATCAATTCAGAGGTTGAAATTTTGGGGCCTTTATGTCACAACGTCACACAAAGAAGTGTATATCTCTGCTTCTGAATATGCTATTTTTCTATAACTTCTTTCACATACAGATCATCATCAGATATGACTTGTTCTGAATATATATGTGCATTTTGGGGGCACCCTTATGCCAAAATGACCTCTTTTTGTAATCCATTATCATTTGATTTCCTGCATATTCAAATTATATATAATGAAAAGCATACATATCAGCACAGATTGCAGTGTTTCCCCTAGGTTGACTGACCTGGCCCTGGCTGGGGAGGTCGATTAGCACATTTCTCTGTTCTCTGTTTAGCATCTTCAGGCTCAATGCCTATAGCAAGAGCAGTTGGGGAAACAGACATTACTTTTCTTGGTCTTGACAAGCTGCAGCATTTATTAACTTACACTGTACATTTACTACCAGATTGTTACAGCTTACTGCTAACCTTTTCTTCTGCTCCGCTTGCATTCACCATGACTTTTCTGATGCTCGCTCTATCGCTTATCGCCATGGATGTATAAAGAGAAGTGGATACAGGAAGAGTGCCAGGCTTTGAAGCAAATTTGACATAGTGGCCAAAGTGCGTAATCACATGATGCACACTGGCCCAAAAATTCTTTTTCTCAAAGACTTGTGAAAAAGACGTGGTACTTTTTTTTTAGAATCACAACCCCCGCGAGTCACTATCAGGATTTGAGCCATTTGGTCGATCACATTTCAAAAGCCTAGAAGAACCACAACCATTGAATTGTTTCATCACCATTAAAGTTAGCTAAACCATTCTCATGAGTATATTGGCTCAAAGCATTCAGAACAAAAATGTGTGAAACTATGGACTCTTGTTCCAAGTTCCTGCCCATGCCTTTTTGCCTCCCAAATGCCACACACATTTGAATAGCAATTTCAGCATTTGGTTAGTATTAATTCTTTTACAATTTGATTCATCTTTGACTCCTGGAATGATGTCCAACAGCTCTAATTCAAACAGCTGCACACAACACTGGTTGATATCACTGTGGCTAGCTAGCAAACATTAGCTAACTGCAAGCTAACATAAAGAGTGACCTAAGCAGTAAAAATGGAGACTATATATAAACTATATGAATATAAATTATATTTTGTCATCATAGATACTACACATATGTCTCAGGGGCAATTTATACTCATTTTAGATGCAAATACACCCACTTTGAGTGAAAAATTGGTCAAAAAAATTAGGTTTGTATGGGGCTATCGGAAATAAAATTTGGCATTGAAATCAAACCCTGCAATTAAAAAAAAAAAAGTGTATTATCATTGAAAAAAGTTCCACTGAAAAATAAAACGCTCTAAAAATTTTAATTAAAATTACAATCTGTCAATCTTATTAGGGCTCGAGCACTGAACGGTGCGAAGGCCCTCTTGTATTTGTAGTGATTATTATTATTATTATCATTATCATTATTATTATTATCATCATCATTATTATTATTATTATTATTATTCCGAAACAAACGCATTTTTGACAGCCGTTTTGACGACCTTTCAGAAACTCATGAAATTTTGCACATTTATCAGGACTGCTGAAAAATTTGATATTGAAAATGGCTGGACTGCGCCCCCTAGAAAATTAGGAAAATTGAGCACCTCAACCCAGATTGTCATAGAAGTAAGATGCGACACATCCTTCGCCATGACATACGATGCTGTTTTCCAGGGAGAGGGGGTGGCTCTACAGCCACGAAACTTGACACACATGTCTAGAGTGATGTTATCCTTTGTAGTTCATTTGAATGGGTGTGGCAAAATGGCTCAACAGCGACCCCTTGAAAATTTCAAAGTTGAAGCCCCGCCTACCAGATTAACGTAGAAAAATGAAATTCACAAGGCACATGTATAATGTCAAGATGCACAAAAAAGCCTCTTGGAGCCATATCAAGCTCCTACAGTCCAAGTCCTACAGGAAGTCCGCCATCTCTAAAAAACTGGTCAATTTTCGCCTTTTCTTGGCCATTTCGCATACCTTGTGTTTTAACAAACTCCTCCTACAATTCATCGTAGGGACTCCAAAATCAGTATGTGTCATCCAGACTAGTGTATGATCAAAAGTTATGAAAAGATTTAGTGTACATTGAAGCGCTTGGCCGTGGTGTGGCCTTTAGTTTTGATGTTTCGTCATTACAGAGGAAATTGCTATAACTTTAGTGTACATGGTGGGATCTGCCTGAAACTTTACAGGTTTGATAACAGTCCAGGCCTGAGCACATCTACATTACAATATTCAATCAGTGATGCAAACTGGCTCCATAGCGCCCCCATAAGTACAGTACAGGAAAGCAGCCCCAGCAGCAGGCAAATGAGTGGACAAAGGAAGTGATGTTTCTCTCCTTGCTCTGTCTGAAAGTAGCCCGACTGTGAAAACATCTACATGCCTGTGACAAAGGCTCTTCGACTGTGCCCGATGTTCACCGGGTTGCGAGGTCCCGATCATCGCTGCTTGCAGCTTTTATTCTATTTTGGTATTTTTTGCATTAAGATTAGTTTTTCAATGTCAATCATAAGATTTTTTTCTTCATGTCTTTACAATGTAAGTTTTTTTTCAATGCCACCGGTTCTCAGTTTCAACTTTGTCTTTTTCAGTTTCAACTTTTTCTGTTTCAGTTTCAACTTACTGTCACCGTTTTGATGTCAGTACCCAGCATGCCTTACGATGCGACGTGTGTGTTTACATGTGAGGTATTTATTCCGTTTGGTTTCTCAAATGCCGCGATCTCCACAAAGCATTAGCTGAAGTCAGTAGCAGCGTGCTAGGTTCGACCTACTTGCTGGAGTAGTAAACTAGGCGTCATTACATAGGATTACATAGGATTCTACTGGCGTGAGTGACTGTTTTCCAGTTATTAGTTTTACCCCAGTTTGCATCACAAGCAAAAAGGAAGGTGGTCCTCAGAATTTTTTTAAAAATCAGATGTGAGCCTTAAGCTACTAAAGACCTTTGATTGTTTTATTGAATAATCAATACATTTGTATGTTTTTGTTTATGTGAAATATGTAATCCTAATTAGATATTCACTCATTTGTGTAAAGTAAAGTCATTTTAGGGATCAAACTAGGGAGGGATTTTGCGGCTCCAGGTGGGTTTTATATGGTGAGAAATGGGCTAAAATGGCTGAAGCTTGCTGAACCCTTGTCTAGCAGAACCTAGAAAATGAAGCAAGACAGGATTGAGCTGAGAGCTTGTTGAAAGCATTTTCCCACACCTGCACTGAGCTTGAGTTGAGCTTAATATTACCACACCAATCTGATCATCCACATCCACAGACATTAAGTAAAATACAAAATTAGGAACACTAGATCCTGGAAAACATGTTAGATCAGATCATTTATTTCTGTTGACATAGTTAATTAATTCAAAGTTAATCTATTTAAAACAACAACAAAAAACAAGGTATGAGCCAAACCATGGATTTGGAGAATTGTTATACCCCTAATAAATAGTGGTATTTATGACTCCTAACCATAGCCTATAGAGTGCCATTTTCTCATGACATGGCTTGAGACAACGAGTGTTAGAGTTTAAAGCGCTTCTTTCATGGTGACTTGACTTGACTTAATTGGCCTGTCTTGTTTGATGTTTAGCAGTGAATTGACTTTGCTTACTTGAGTCTTAAACACAGTGACTTAGGATTTGCTTCAGCTTTTAAGGTTAAGACTTGAGACTAGCTTGTGACTTGCACATGTGTACCTCTCACATCTGTTATTTGTGAACATGAACTACTTCCTCCCAAAGCAACAAACCAGAGACATGAGACCCCAGAATGAAGTGGAGCTGCTTCATAGACAATGAATGTGAAACTAATTTCATAGTCATTTTTAAAATACCCAAGTAAGCTTTATTCTTGTCTTGCCTTTCATATCTGAAAAACAAGTTGTACCTGTACATAACTGGTATATGACAATGTCCACAGTGAAACATTATAATGGACAATGAATGAATGGGATAAATTACTGCATTTACTGTCATTTTGTTGAGTTTCTCTCCTCTCTTCTTTTTCACCACAGACGGGGCTGAGCGATCCTTGGAGGAGAGACTTCAGTGAAGCATGTGAAATACGTGAGTTGATAACAACTACAGTCATTGCATTACTGCAATTAAATCTCTGTGAGTAAAAGGCCAATAAGAGTAATTTAATTCATGCAAAAGATGGGTAGACAATATTTGGGGCTTTTAAAACAATATGGTAGAGATTCATTTGTCTCCATAGCTGCGTTCTCACTGAGAGAACGCCGCTCTGACGGTTTCAGAACAGGAGCTAGAGTAAAGTCCAGGACCGGGAACCCAAGCGCACACCCTTGTGTCTCTGAGCCTAACTAACTTACAGAAAGAACACAGTTCTAACTGTTTCAGAACTGAACGGGTGTGAAAAGCAAGAGTTGTGACCCAAACACATGCGCTTGTCTCTCTGAGCCTCACTAATTCACAGAAAAGACGCGTTCTAACACTTTCAGAACATGAGCTGGTGAAAAAATCATGAGCAGGCGACCAAAAAAATACACTTGTCTCTCTGAGCCTAACTAACTTGCAGAAAGAATGCAGTTCTAACTGTTTCAGAACATGAGACGGTGTGAAAAGCAAGAGTTGTGACCCAAACACATGCGCTTGTCTCTCTGAGCCTCACTAATTCACAGAGAGGACGCTCTTTTGAAAGTTTCAACACCGGAGCCAGTGTAAAAAGCATGAGCAGGCGACAAAACACATACACTTATCTCTCTGTGCCTAAATAACTGGCCAAGAGAATGCCTTTCTGATACTTTCAGAACTGAAGCCAGTGTAAAATGCAGGTGCAGACAACCAAACACACACGCTTGTCTCTCTGAGCCTTACTAATTTGCAGAAAAAACGCAGTTCTAACTGTTTCAGAAATGAGCGGGTGTAAAAAGCAAGGGTTGTGACCCAAACACATACGCCTGTCTCTCTGATCCTTACTAATTCACAGAGAAGACGCGTTCGAACACTTTCAGAACATGAGCTGGTGTAAAAATCATGAGCAGGCGACCAAAAAAATACGCTTGTCTCTCTGAGCCAGACTAACTTGCAGAAAGAACGCAGTTCTAACTGTTTCAGAACATGAGCCTGTGTGAAAAGCAAGAGTTGTGACTCAAACACATGCGCTTATCTCTCTGAGCCTTATTAATTCACAGGGAGGACGCTCTTTTGACCGTTTAAATACCGGAGCCAGTGTAAAAAGCATGAGCAGGCGACCAAACACATACTCTTGTCTCTCTGTGACTAAATAACTGGCCAAGAGAATTTCAGAACAGGAGCCGGTGTAAAATGCAGGTGCGGAAAAAAACATATACGCTTGTCTCTCTGAGCCTAACTAAATTGCAGAAAGAACGCAGTTTCACAACATTATCCGGTGTGAAAAGCAAGAGTTGTGACCCAAACACATGCGCTTGTCTCTCTTAGCCTAACTAATTTGTAGAAAGAACGCAGTTCTAACTGTTTCAGAACTTAGCGGGTGTAAAAAGCAAGGGTTGTGACCCAAACACATACGCTTGTCTCTCTGTCCCTAAATAACTGGCCAAGAGAATGCCTTTCTGATAGTTTCAGAACAGTAGCTGGTGTAAAATGCAGGTGTAGACAACCAAACACACACGCTTGTCTCTCTGAGCCTAACTAACTTGCAGAAAAAACGCAGTTCTAACTGTTTCAGAACACGAGCCGGTGTGAAAAGCAAGAGTTATGACCCAAACACTTGTCTCTCTGAGCCTTACTAATTCACAGAGAGGACACTCTTTTGAAAGTTTCAATACAGGCGCCAGTGTAAAACACATGATCAGGCGACAAAACACAGACGCTTATCTCTCTGTGCCTAAGTAACTGACCAAGACAATGCCTTTCTGATACTTTCAGAACAGTAGCTGGTGTAAAATGCAGGTGCAGACAACCAAACACACACGCTTGTCTCTCTGAGCCTAACTAACTTGCAGAAAAAACACAGTTCTAACTGTTTCAGAACTGAGCCGGTGTGAAAAGCAAGAGTTGTGACCCAAACACATGCGCTTCTCTCTGAGCCTAACTAATTTGTAGAAAGAACGCATTTCTAACTGTTTCAGAACTGAGCGGGTGTAAAAAGCAAGGATTGTGACCCAAACATATACGCCTGTCTCTCTGATCCTTACTAATTCACAGAGAAGACGCGTTCGAACACTTTCAGAACATGAGCTGGTGTAAAAATCATGAGCAGGCGACCAAAAAAATACGCTTGTCTATCTGAGCCAGACTAACTTGCAGAAAGAACGCAGTTCTAACTGTTTCAGAACATGAGCCTGTGTGAAAAGCAAGAGTTGTGACCCAAACACATGCGCTTGTCTCTCTGAGCATCACTAATTCACAGAGAGGACGCTTTTTTGAAAGTTTCAATACCGGAGCCAGTGTAAAATGCATGAGCAGGTGACCAAACACATACAAGCGTATGTGTTTTGGTCACCTGGTCTCTCTGTACCTAAATAACTGGCCAAGAGAATTTCAGAACAGGAGCGGGTGTAAAATGCAGGTGCGGACAAAAAAACATATACGCTTGTCTCTCTGAGCCTAACTAAATTGCAGAAAGAACGCAGTTTCACAACATGAGCCGGTGTGAAAATCAAGAGTTGTGACCCAAACACTCTTTTGAAAGTTTCAATACTGGAGCCAGTGTAAAAAGTATGAGCAGGCGAACATGAGCCGTGTGAAAAGCAAGAGTTGTGACTCAAACACATGCGCTTGTCTCTCTGAGCCTTATTGATTCACAGGGAGGACGCTCTTTTGACAGTTTCAATACTGGAGCCAGTGTAAAAAGTATGAGCAGGCGACCAAGCACATACGCTTATCTCTCTGTGCCTAAATAACTGGCCAATAGAATGCCTTTCTGAAACTTTCAGAACAGGAGCCGGTGTAAAATGCAGGTGCAGACAACCAAACATATTCGCTTGTCTCTCTGAGCCTCACTAATTCACAGAGAGGACGAGTTCTTACAGTTCCAGAACATGAGCCCACCGGCATGAGCAGGCGACCAAATACATACACTTGTCTCTCAGAGCCTACTTAATGTTAGAAAAAGACTTTCGTTTCTGTGCGTTTCAGATGCCAAACAGGTGAAAATAAGAAAAAACAATCTTTTAATTACACACACCTGTTTTTTTGCCTGTTTTGATCATAACTCGCTTGGAAATGGCTATTCTCAACGTTTTATGTGAGATTCTAATAGAAAAAGAAGAAAGACTTATGATAATACATATGCTTCAGTTTTGAGTCTAACTTGCCCTGAACAGTCGTTTCTGAGCGTTTCAGACGCTAAACAGGTTCAAATGAGCCAAAACAAGCTTATCATGACACACACTTGTCTTTTTGCCTGTTTTGGTTTGGAAATGGCTATTCTCAACGTTTTATGTGAGATTCTAATAGGAAAAGCAGAAAAACTTATACAAACACATATATTGAATTTTTGAGTCTAACTTGCCCTGAACAGTCGTTTCTGAGCGTTTAAGACGCTAAACAGTTGAAAAAAAGCCAAAACAAGCTTTTCATGACACACACTTGTCTTTTTGCCTGTTTTGATCATAATTCGCTTGGAAATGTCTATTCTCAACGTTTTATGTGAGATTCTAATAGAAAAAGCAGAAAAACTTATAAAAACACATATATTGAATTTTTGAGTCTAACTTGCCCTGAACAGTCGTTTCTGAGCGTTTCAGACGCTAAACAGGTCTAAATAAGCCAAAACAAGCTTATCATGACACACACTTGTCTTTTTGCCTGTTTTGATAATAATTGGTTTGGAAATGGCTATTCTCAACGTTTTATGTGAGATTCTAATAGGAAAAGCAGAAAAACTTATACAAACACATATATTGAATTTTTGAGTCTAACTTGCCCTGAACAGTCGTTTCTGAGCGTTTCAGACGCTAAACAGGTCTAAATAAGCCAAAACAAGCTTATCATGACACACACTTGTCTTTTTGCCTGTTTTGATAATAATTGGTTTGGAAATGGCCATTCTCAACGTTTTATGTGAGATTCTAATAGGAAAAGCAGAAAAACTTATACAAACACATATATTGAATTTTTGAGTCTAACTTGCCCTGAACAGTCGTTTCTGAGCGTTTCAGACGCTAAACAGGTCTAAATAAGCCAAAACAAGCTTATCATGACACACACTTGTCTTTTTGCCTGTTTTGATCATAACTCGCTTGGAAATGGCTATTCTCAACGTTTTATGTGAGATTCTAATAGAAGAAGCAGAAAAACTTATACAAACACATATATTGAATTTTTGAGTCTAACTTGCCCTGAACAGTCGTTTCTGAGCGTTTCAGACGCTAAACAGGTCTAAATAAGCCAAAACAAGCTTATCATGACACACACTTGTCTTTTTGCCTGTTTTGATAATAATTGGTTTGGAAATGGCTATTCTCAACGTTTTATGTGAGATTCTAATAGGAAAAGCAGAAAAACTTATACAAACACATATATTGAATTTTTGAGTCTAACTTGCCCTGAACAGTCGTTTCTGAGCGTTTCAGACGCTAAACAGGTCTAAATAAGCCAAAACAAGCTTATCATGACACACACTTGTCTTTTTGCCTGTTTTGATCATAACTCGCTTGGAAATGGCTATTCTCAACGTTTTATGTGAGATTCTAATAGGAAAAGCAGAAAAACTTATACAAACACATATATTGAATTTTTGAGTCTAACTTGCCCTGAACAGTCGTTTCTGAGCGTTTCAGACGCTAAACAGGTCTAAATAAGCCAAAACAAGCTTATCATGACACACACTTGTCTTTTTGCCTGTTTTGATAATAATTGGTTTGGAAATGGCTATTCTCAACGTTTTATGTGAGATTCTAATAGGAAAAGCAGAAAAACTTATACAAACATATATATTGAATTTTTGAGTCTAACTTGCCCTGAACAGTCGTTTCTGAGCGTTTCAGACGCTAAACAGGTCTAAATAAGCCAAAACAAGCTTATCATGACACACACTTGTCTTTTTGCCTGTTTTGATAATAATTGGTTTGGAAATGGCTATTCTCAACGTTTTATGTGAGATTCTAATAGGAAAAGCAGAAAAACTTATAAAAACACATATATTGCATTTTTGAGTCTAACTTGCCCTGAACAGTCGTTTCTGAGTGTTTCAGACGCTAAACAGTTGAAAATAAGCCAAAACAAGCTTTTCATGACACACACTTGTCTTTTTGCCTGTTTTGATCATAATTGGCTTGGAAATGGCTATTCTCAACGTTTTATGTGAGATTCTAATAGAAAAAGCAGAAAAACTTATAAAAACACATATATTGAATTTTTGAGTCTAACTCGCACTGAACAGTCGTTTCTGAGCGTTTCAGACGCTAAACAGGTGAAAATAAGCAAAAACAAGCTTTTCATTACACACACTTGTCTTTTTGCCTGTTTTGATCATAACTCGCTTGGAAATGGCTAGTTTCATAAGAATTTCTGATTTAAAGAAAGAAGAAAACGTTATTAAAAAAATACACATACTTCAAGATTTTATGTGATCCTTCAATGATATCCATCCAAATATCATACCCTTATATACATAATGGATCAATTCAGAGGTTGAAATTTTGGGGCCTTTATGTCACAACGTCACACAAAGAAGTGTATATCTCTGCTTCTGAATATACTATTTTTCTATAACTTCTTTCACATACAATCATCAGATATGACTTGTTCTGAATGTATATGTGCATTTTGGGGGCACCCTTATGCCAAAATGACCTCTTTTTGTAATCCATTATCATTTGATTTCCTGCATATTCAAATTATATATAATGAAAAGCATGCATATCAGCACAGATTGCAGTGTTTCCCCTAGGTTGACTGACCTGGCCCTGGCTGGGGAGGTCGATTAGCACATTTCTCTGTTCTCTGTTTAGCATCTTCAGGCTCAATGCCTATAGCAAGAGCAGTTGGGGAAACAGACATTACTTTTCTTGGTCTTGACAAGCTGCAGCATTTATTAACTTACACTGTACATTTACTACCAGATTGTTACAGCTTACTGCTAACCTTTTCTTCTGCTCCGCTTGCATTCACCATGACTTTTCTGATGCTCGCTCTATCGCTTATCGCCATGGATGTATAAAGAGAAGTGGATACAGGAAGAGTGCCAGGCTTTGAAGCAAATTTGACATAGTGGCCAAAGTGCGTAATCACATGATGCACACTGGCCCAAAAATTCTTTTTCTCAAAGACTTGTGAAAAAGACGTGGTACTTTTTTTTTAGAATCACAACCCCCGCGAGTCACTATCAGGATTTGAGCCATTTGGTCGATCACATTTCAAAAGCCTAGAAGAACCACAACCATTGAATTGTTTCATCACCATTAAAGTTAGCTAAACCATTCTCATGAGTATATTGGCTCAAAGCATTCAGAACAAAAATGTGTGAAACTATGGACTCTTGTTCCAAGTTCCTGCCCATGCCTTTTTGCCTCCCAAATGCCACACACATTTGAATAGCAATTTCAGCATTTGGTTAGTATTAATTCTTTTACAATTTGATTCATCTTTGACTCCTGGAATGATGTCCAACAGCTCTAATTCAAACAGCTGCACACAACACTGGTTGGTATCACTGTGGCTAGCTAGCAAACATTAGCTAACTGCAAGCTAACATAAAGAGTGACCTAAGCAGTAAAAATGGAGACTATATATAAACTATATGAATATAAATTATATTTTGTCATCATAGATACTACACATATGTCTCAGGGGCAATTTATACTCATTTTAGATGCAAATACACCCACTTTGAGTGAAAAATTGGTCAAAAAAATTAGGTTTGTATGGGGCTATCGGAAATAAAATTTGGCATTGAAATCAAACCCTGCAATTAAAAAAAAAAAAGTGTATTATCATTGAAAAAAGTTCCACTGAAAAATAAAACGCTCTAAAAATTTTAATTAAAATTACAATCTGTCAATCTTATTAGGGCTCGAGCACTGAACGGTGCGAAGGCCCTCTTGTATTTGTAGTGATTATTATTATTATTATCATTATCATTATTATTATTATCATCATCATTATTATTATTATTATTATTATTCCGAAACAAACGCATTTTTGACAGCCGTTTTGACGACCTTTCAGAAACTCATGAAATTTTGCACATTTATCAGGACTGCTGAAAAATTTGATATTGAAAATGGCTGGACTGCGCCCCCTAGAAAATTAGGAAAATTGAGCACCTCAACCCAGATTGTCATAGAAGTAAGATGCGACACATCCTTCGCCATGACATACGATGCTGTTTTCCAGGGAGAGGGGGTGGCTCTACAGCCACGAAACTTGACACACATGTCTAGAGTGATGTTATCCTTTGTAGTTCATTTGAATGGGTGTGGCAAAATGGCTCAACAGCGACCCCTTGAAAATTTCAAAGTTGAAGCCCCGCCTACCAGATTAACGTAGAAAAATGAAATTCACAAGGCACATGTATAATGTCAAGATGCACAAAAAAGCCTCTTGGAGCCATATCAAGCTCCTACAGTCCAAGTCCTACAGGAAGTCCGCCATCTCTAAAAAACTGGTCAATTTTCGCCTTTTCTTGGCCATTTCGCATACCTTGTGTTTTAACAAACTCCTCCTACAATTCATCGTAGGGACTCCAAAATCAGTATGTGTCATCCAGACTAGTGTATGATCAAAAGTTATCAAAAGATTTAGTGTACATTGAAGCGCTTGGCCGTGGTGTGGCCTTTAGTTTTGATGTTTCGTCATTACAGAGGAAATTGCTATAACTTTAGTGTACATGGTGGGATCTGCCTGAAACTTTACAGGTTTGATAACAGTCCAGGCCTGAGCACATCTACATTACAATATTCAATCAGTGATGCAAACTGGCTCCATAGCGCCCCCATAAGTACAGTACAGGAAAGCAGCCCCAGCAGCAGGCAAATGAGTGGACAAAGGAAGTGATGTTTCTCTCCTTGCTCTGTCTGAAAGTAGCCCGACTGTGAAAACATCTACATGCCTGTGACAAAGGCTCTTCGACTGTGCCCGATGTTCACCGGGTTGCGAGGTCCCGATCATCGCTGCTTGCAGCTTTTATTCTATTTTGGTATTTTTTGCATTAAGATTAGTTTTTCAATGTCAATCATAAGATTTTTTTCTTCATGTCTTTACAATGTAAGTTTTTTTTCAATGCCACCGGTTCTCAGTTTCAACTTTGTCTTTTTCAGTTTCAACTTTTTCTGTTTCAGTTTCAACTTATTGTCACCGTTTTGATGTCAGTACCCAGCATGCCTTACGATGCGACGTGTGTGTTTACATGTGAGGTATTTATTCCGTTTGGTTTCTCAAATGCCGCGATCTCCACAAAGCATTAGCTGAAGTCAGTAGCAGCGTGCTAGGTTCGACCTACTTGCTGGAGTAGTAAACTAGGCGTCATTACATAGGATTACATAGGATTCTACTGGCGTGAGTGACTGTTTTCCAGTTATTAGTTTTACCCCAGTTTGCATCACAAGCAAAAAGGAAGGTGGTCCTCAGAATTTTTTTAAAAATCAGATGTGAGCCTTAAGCTACTAAAGACCTTTGATTGTTTTATTGAATAATCAATACATTTGTATGTTTTTGTTTATGTGAAATATGTAATCCTAATTAGATATTCACTCATTTGTGTAAAGTAAAGTCATTTTAGGGATCAAACTAGGGAGGGATTTTGCGGCTCCAGGTGGGTTTTATATGGTGAGAAATGGGCTAAAATGGCTGAAGCTTGCTGAACCCTTGTCTAGCAGAACCTAGAAAATGAAGCAAGACAGGATTGAGCTGAGAGCTTGTTGAAAGCATTTTCCCACACCTGCACTGAGCTTGAGTTGAGCTTAATATTACCACACCAATCTGATCATCCACATCCACAGACATTAAGTAAAATACAAAATTAGGAACACTAGATCCTGGAAAACATGTTAGATCAGATCATTTATTTCTGTTGACATAGTTAATTAATTCAAAGTTAATCTATTTAAAACAACAACAAAAAACAAGGTATGAGCCAAACCATGGATTTGGAGAATTGTTATACCCCTAATAAATAGTGGTATTTATGACTCCTAACCATAGCCTATAGAGTGCCATTTTCTCATGACATGGCTTGAGACAACGAGTGTTAGAGTTTAAAGCGCTTCTTTCATGGTGACTTGACTTGACTTAATTGGCCTGTCTTGTTTGATGTTTAGCAGTGAATTGACTTTGCTTACTTGAGTCTTAAACACAGTGACTTAGGATTTGCTTCAGCTTTTAAGGTTAAGACTTGAGACTAGCTTGTGACTTGCACATGTGTACCTCTCACATCTGTTATTTGTGAACATGAACTACTTCCTCCCAAAGCAACAAACCAGAGACATGAGACCCCAGAATGAAGTGGAGCTGCTTCATAGACAATGAATGTGAAACTAATTTCATAGTCATTTTTAAAATACCCAAGTAAGCTTTATTCTTGTCTTGCCTTTCATATCTGAAAAACAAGTTGTACCTGTACATAACTGGTATATGACAATGTCCACAGTGAAACATTATAATGGACAATGAATGAATGGGATAAATTACTGCATTTTACTGTCATTTTGTTGAGTTTCTCTCCTCTCTTCTTTTTCACCACAGACGGGGCTGAGCGATCCTTGGAGGAGAGACTTCAGTGAAGCATGTGAAATACGTGAGTTGATAACAACTACAGTCATTGCATTACTGCAATTAAATCTCTGTGAGTAAAAGGCCAATAAGAGTAATTTAATTCATGCAAAAGATGGGTAGACAATATTTGGGGCTTTTAAAACAATATGGTAGAGATTCATTTGTCTCCATAGCTGCGTTCTCACTGAGAGAACGCCGCTCTGACGGTTTCAGAACAGGAGCTAGAGTAAAGTCCAGGACCGGGAACCCAAGCGCACACCCTTGTGTCTCTGAGCCTAACTAACTTACAGAAAGAACACAGTTCTAACTGTTTCAGAACTGAACGGGTGTGTAAAGCAAGAGTTGTGACCCAAACACATGCGCTTGTCTCTCTGAGCCTCACTAATTCACAGAAAAGACGCGTTCTAACACTTTCAGAACATGAGCTGGTGAAAAAATCATGAGCAGGCGACCAAAAAAATACACTTGTCTCTCTGAGCCTAACTAACTTGCAGAAAGAATGCAGTTCTAACTGTTTCAGAACATGAGACGGTGTGAAAAGCAAGAGTTGTGACCCAAACACATGCGCTTGTCTCTCTGAGCCTCACTAATTCACAGAGAGGACGCTCTTTTGAAAGTTTCAACACCGGAGCCAGTGTAAAAAGCATGAGCAGGCGACAAAACACATACACTTATCTCTCTGTGCCTAAATAACTGGCCAAGAGAATGCCTTTCTGATACTTTCAGAACTGGAGCCGGTGTAAAATGCAGGTGCAGACAACCAAACACACACGCTTGTCTCTCTGAGCCTTACTAATTTGCAGAAAAAACGCAGTTCTAACTGTTTCAGAAATGAGCGGGTGTAAAAAGCAAGGGTTGTGACCCAAACACATACGCCTGTCTCTCTGATCCTTACTAATTCACAGAGAAGACGCGTTCGAACACTTTCAGAACATGAGCTGGTGAAAAAATCATGAGCAGGCGACCAGAAAAATACACTTGTCTCTCTGAGCCTAACTAACTTGCAGAAAGAACGCAGTTCTAACTGTTTCAGAACATGAGCCGGTGTGAAAAGCAAGAGTTGTGTCCCAAACACATACGCTTGTCTCTCTGAGCCTTACTAATTCACAGAGAGGACGCTCTTTTGACAGTTTCAATACCGGAGCCAGTGTAAAAAGCAGGAGCAGGCGACATAGCACATATGCTTGTCTCTCTGAGCCTGGCTAACTAACTGGCCAAGAGAATGTCTTTCTGACAGTTTCAGAACAGAAAGCGGTGTAAAATGCAGGTGTGGACAACCAAAAACATACGCTTTTCTCTCTGAGCCTAACTAACTTGCAGAAAAAACGCAGTCCTAACTGTTTCAGAACTGAGCGGGTGTAAAAAGCAAGGGTTGTGACCCAAACACATACGCTTGTCTCTCTGATCCTTACTAATTCACAGAGAAGACGCGTTCTCAGACTTTCAGAACATGAGCTGGTGTAAAAATCATGAGCAGGCGACCAAAAAAATACGCTTGTCTCTCTGAGCCAGACTAACTTGCAGAAAGAACGCAGTTCTAACTGTTTCAGAACATGAGCCTGTGTGAAAAGCAAGAGTTTTGACTCAAACACATGCGCTTATCTCTCTGAGCCTTATTAATTCACAGGGAGGACGCTCTTTTGACCGTTTAAATACCGGAGCCAGTGTAAAAAGCATGAGCAGGCGACCAAACACATACTCTTGTCTCTCTGTGACTAAATAACTGGCCAAGAGAATTTCAGAACAGGAGCCGGTGTAAAATGCAGGTGCGGAAAAAAACATATACGCTTGTCTCTCTGAGCCTAACTAAATTGCAGAAAGAACGCAGTTTCACAACATTATCCGGTGTGAAAAGCAAGAGTTGTGACCCAAACACATGCGCTTGTCTCTCTTAGCCTAACTAATTTGTAGAAAGAACGCAGTTCTAACTGTTTCAGAACTTAGCGGGTGTAAAAAGCAAGGGTTGTGACCCAAACACATACGCTTGTCTCTCTGTCCCTAAATAACTGGCCAAGAGAATGCCTTTCTGATAGTTTCAGAACAGTAGCTGGTGTAAAATGCAGGTGTAGACAACCAAACACACACGCTTGTCTCTCTGAGCCTAACTAACTTGCAGAAAAAACGCAGTTCTAACTGTTTCAGAACACGAGCCGGTGTGAAAAGCAAGAGTTGTGACCCAAACACTTGTCTCTCTGAGCCTTACTAATTCACAGAGAGGACACTCTTTTGAAAGTTTCAATACAGGCGCCAGTGTGAAACACATGAGCAGGCGACAAAACACAGACGCTTATCTCTCTGTGCCTAAGTAACTGACCAAGACAATGCCTTTCTGATACTTTCAGAACAGTAGCTGGTGTAAAATGCAGGTGCAGACAACCAAACACACACGCTTGTCTCTCTGAGCCTAACTAATTTGTAGAAAGAACGCATTTCTAACTGTTTCAGAACTGAGCGGGTGTAAAAAGCAAGGATTGTGACCCAAACACATACGCCTGTCTCTCTGATCCTTACTAATTCACAGAGAAGATGCGTTCGAACACTTTCAGAACATGAGCTGGTGTAAAAATCATGAGCAGGCGACCAAAAAAATACGCTTGTCTCTCTGAGCCAGACTAACTTGCAGAAAGAACGCAGTTCTAACTGTTTCAGAACATGAGCCTGTGTGAAAAGCAAGAGTTGTGACCCAAACACATGCGCTTGTCTCTCTGAGCATCACTAATTCACAGAGAGGACGCTTTTTTGAAAGTTTCAATACCGGAGCCAGTGTAAAATGCATGAGCAGGTGACCAAACACATACAAGCGTATGTGTTTTGGTCACCTGGTCTCTCTGTACCTAAATAACTGGCCAAGAGAATTTCAGAACAGGAGCGGGTGTAAAATGCAGGTGCGGAAAAAAAAAACATATACGCTTGTCTCTCTGAGCCTAACTAAATTGCAGAAAGAACGCAGTTTCACAACATGAGCCGGTGTGAAAATCAAGAGTTGTGACCCAAACACTCTTTTGAAAGTTTCAATACTGGAGCCAGTGTAAAAAGCATGAGCAGGCGACAAAACACATACGCTTATCTCTCTGTGCCTAAGTAACTGACCAAACAATGCCTTTCTGATACTTTAAGAACAGGAGCTGGTGTAAAATGCAGGTGCGGATAACCAAAAATGTACGCATGTCTCTGTGAGCCTAACTAACTTGCAGAAAGTGTAATGTTTCAGAACATGAGCCGTGTGAAAAGCAAGAGTTGTGACTCAAATACATGCGCCTCTCTCTCTGAGCCTTATTGATTCACAGGGAGGACTCTCTGTTGACAGTTTCAATACTGGGGCCAGTGTAAAAAGTATGAGCAGGCGACCAAGCACATACGCTTATCTCTCTGTGCCTAAATAACTGGCCAATAGAATGCCTTTCTGAACTTTCAGAACAGGAGCCGGTGTAAAATGCAGGTGCAGACAACCAAACATATACGCTTGTCTCTCTGAGCCTCACTAATTCACAGAGAGGACGAGTTCTTACAGTTCCAGAACATGAGCCCACCGGCATGAGCAGGCGACCAAATACATACACTTGTCTCTCAGAGCCTACTTAATGTTAGAAAAAGACTTTCGTTTCTGTGCGTTTCAGATGCCAAACAGGTGAAAATAAGAAAAAACAATCTTTTAATTACACACACCTGTTTTTTTGCCTGTTTTGATCATAACTTGCTTGGAAATGGCTATTCTCAACGTTTTATGTGAGATTCTAATAGAAAAAAGCAGAAAAACTTATAAAAACACATATATTGATTTTTTGAGTCTAACTTGCCCTGAACAGTCGTTTCTGAGCGTTTCAGACGCTAAACAGGTCTAAATAAGCCAAAACAAGCTTATCATGACACACACTTGTCTTTTTGCCTGTTTTGATAATAATTGGTTTGGAAATGGCTATTCTCAACGTTTTATGTGAGATTCTAATAGAAAAAGCAGAAAAACTTATACAAACACATATATTGAATTTTTGAGTCTAACTTGCCCTGAACAGTCGTTTCTGAGCGTTTCAGACTCTAAACAGGTCTAAATAAGCCAAAACAAGCTTATCATGACACACACTTCTCTTTTTGCCTGTTTTGATAATAATTGGTTTGGAAATGGCTATTCTCAACGTTTTATGTGAGATTCTAATAGAAAAAGCAGAAAAACTTATACAAACACATATATTGAATTTTTGAGTCTAACTTGCCCTGAACAGTCGTTTCTGAGCGTTTCAGACGCTAAACAGTTGAAAAAAAGCCAAAACAAGCTTTTCATGACACACACTTGTCTTTTTGCCTGTTTTGATCATAATTCGCTTGGAAATGGCTATTCTCAACGTTTTATGTGAGATTCTAATAGAAAAAGCAGAAAAACTTATAAAAACACATATATTGAATTTTTGAGTCTAACTTGCCCTGAACAGTCGTTTCTGAGCGTTTCAGACGCTAAACAGTTGAAAAAAAGCCAAAACAAGCTTTTCATGACACACACTTGTCTTTTTGCCTGTTTTGATCATAATTCGCTTGGAAATGGCTATTCTCAACGTTTTATGTGAGATTCTAATAGAAAAAGCAGAAAAAACTTATACAAACACATATATTGAATTTTTGAGTCTAACTTGCCCTGAACAGTCGTTTCTGAGCGTTTCAGACGCTAAACAGTTGAAAAAAAGCCAAAACAAGCTTTTCATGACACACACTTGTCTTTTTGCCTGTTTTGATCATAATTCGCTTGGAAATGGCTATTCTCAACGTTTTATGTGAGATTCTAATAGAAAAAGCAGAAAAACTTATAAAAACACTTATATTGAATTTTTGAGTCTAACTTGCCCTGAACAGTCGTTTCTGAGCGTTTCAGACGCTAAACAGGTCTAAATAAGCAAAAACAAGCTTATCATGACACACACTTGTCTTTTTGCCTGTTTTGATAATAATTGGTTTGGAAATGGCTATTCTCAACGTTTTATGTGAGATTCTAATAGAAAAAGAAGAAAGACTTATGATAATACATATGCTTCAGTTTTGAGTCTAACTTGCCCTGAACAGTCGTTTCTGAGCGTTTCAGACGCTAAACAGGTCTAAATAAGCCAAAACAAGCTTATCATGACACACACTTGTCTTTTTGCCTGTTTTGATAATAATTGGTTTGGAAATGGCTATTCTCAACGTTTTATGTGAGATTCTAATAGAAAAAGCAGAAAAACTTATACAAACACATATATTGAATTTTTGAGTCTAACTTGCCCTGAACAGTCGTTTCTGAGCGTTTCAGACTCTAAACAGGTCTAAATAAGCCAAAACAAGCTTATCATGACACACACTTCTCTTTTTGCCTGTTTTGATAATAATTGGTTGGAAATGGCTATTCTCAACGTTTTATGTGAGATTCTAATAGAAAAAGCAGAAAAACTTATACAAACACATATATTGAATTTTTGAGTCTAACTTGCCCTGAACAGTCGTTTCTGAGCGTTTCAGACGCTAAACAGTTGAAAAAAAGCCAAAACAAGCTTTTCATGACACACACTTGTCTTTTTGCCTGTTTTGATCATAATTCGCTTGGAAATGGCTATTCTCAACGTTTTATGTGAGATTCTAATAGAAAAAGCAGAAAAACTTATAAAAACACATATATTGAATTTTTGAGTCTAACTTGCCCTGAACAGTCGTTTCTGAGCGTTTCAGACGCTAAACAGTTGAAAAAAAGCCAAAACAAGCTTTTCATGACACACACTTGTCTTTTTGCCTGTTTTGATCATAATTCGCTTGGAAATGGCTATTCTCAACGTTTTATGTGAGATTCTAATAGAAAAAGCAGAAAAACTTATACAAACACATATATTGAATTTTTGAGTCTAACTTGCCCTGAACAGTCGTTTCTGAGCGTTTCAGACGCTAAACAGTTGAAAAAAAGCCAAAACAAGCTTTTCATGACACACACTTGTCTTTTTGCCTGTTTTGATCATAATTCGCTTGGAAATGGCTATTCTCAACGTTTTATGTGAGATTCTAATAGAAAAAGCAGAAAAACTTATAAAAACACTTATATTGAATTTTTGAGTCTAACTTGCCCTGAACAGTCGTTTCTGAGCGTTTCAGACGCTAAACAGGTCTAAATAAGCAAAAACAAGCTTATCATGACACACACTTGTCTTTTTGCCTGTTTTGATAATAATTGGTTTGGAAATGGCTATTCTCAACGTTTTATGTGAGATTCTAATAGAAAAAGCAGAAAACTTATACAAACACATATATTGAATTTTTGAGTCTAACTTGCCCTGAACAGTCGTTTCTGAGCGTTTCAGACGCTAAACAGGTCTAAATAAGCCAAAACAAGCTTATCATGACACACACTTGTCTTTTTGCCTGTTTTGATAATAATTGGTTTGGAAATGGCTATTCTCAACGTTTTATGTGAGATTCTAATAGAAAAAGCAGAAAAACTTATACAAACACATATATTGAATTTTTGAGTCTAACTTGCCCTGAACAGTCGTTTCTGAGCGTTTCAGACGCTAAACAGGTCTAAATAAGCCAAAACAAGCTTATCATGACACACACTTGTCTTTTTGCCTGTTTTGATAATAATTGGTTTGGAAATGGCTATTCTCAACGTTTTATGTGAGATTCTAATAGGAAAAGCAGAAAAACTTATAAAAACACATATATTGAATTTTTGAGTCTAACTTGCCCTGAACAGTCGTTTCTGAGCGTTTCAGACGCTAAACAGGTCTAAATAAGCCAAAACAAGCTTATCATGACACACACTTGTCTTTTTGCCTGTTTTGATAATAATTGGTTTGGAAATGGCTATTCTCAACGTTTTATGTGAGATTCTAATAGGAAAAGCAGAAAAACTTATAAAAACACATATATTGAATTTTTGAGTCTAACTTGCCCTGAACAGTCGTTTCTGAGCGTTTCAGACGCTAAACAGGTCTAAATAAGCAAAAACAAGCTTTTCATTACACACACTTGTCTTTTTGCCTGTTTTGATCATAACTCGCTTGGAAATGGCTATTCTCAACGTTTTATGTGAGATTCTAATAGGAAAAGCAGAAAAACTTATAAAAACACATATATTGAATTTTTGAGTCTAACTTGCCCTGAACAGTCGTTTCTGAGCGTTTCAGACGCTAAACAGTTGAAAAAAAGCCAAAACAAGCTTTTCATGACACACACTTGTCTTTTTGCCTGTTTTGATAATAATTGGTTTGGAAATGGCTATTCTCAACGTTTTATGTGAGATTCTAATAGAAAAAGCAGAAAAACTTATACAAACACATATATTGAATTTTTGAGTCTAACTTGCCCTGAACAGTCGTTTCTGAGCGTTTCAGACGCTAAACAGGTCTAAATAAGCCAAAACAAGCTTATCATGACACACACTTGTCTTTTTGCCTGTTTTGATAATAATTGGTTTGGAAATGGCTATTCTCAACGTTTTATGTGAGATTCTAATAGAAAAAGCAGAAAAACTTATACAAACACATATATTGATTTTTTGAGTCTAACTTGCCCTGAACAGTCGTTTCTGAGCGTTTCAGACGCTAAACAGGTCTAAATAAGCCAAAACAAGCTTATCATGACACACACTTGTCTTTTTGCCTGTTTTGATAATAATTGGTTTGGAAATGGCTATTCTCAACGTTTTATGTGAGATTCTAATAGAAAAAGCAGAAAAACTTATACAAACACATATATTGAATTTTTGAGTCTAACTTGCCCTGAACAGTCGTTTCTGAGCGTTTCAGACGCTAAACAGGTCTAAATAAGCCAAAACAAGCTTATCATGACACACACTTGTCTTTTTGCCTGTTTTGATAATAATTGGTTTGGAAATGGCTATTCTCAACGTTTTATGTGAGATTCTAATAGAAAAAGCAGAAAAACTTATAAAAACACTTATATTGAATTTTTGAGTCTAACTTGCCCTGAACAGTCGTTTCTGAGCGTTTCAGACGCTAAACAGGTCTAAATAAGCAAAAACAAGCTTATCATGACACACACTTGTCTTTTTGCCTGTTTTGATAATAATTGGTTTGGAAATGGCTATTCTCAACGTTTTATGTGAGATTCTAATAGAAAAAGCAGAAAAACTTATACAAACACATATATTGAATTTTTGAGTCTAACTTGCCCTGAACAGTCGTTTCTGAGCGTTTCAGACGCTAAACAGGTCTAAATAAGCCAAAACAAGCTTATCATGACACACACTTGTCTTTTTGCCTGTTTTGATAATAATTGGTTTGGAAATGGCTATTCTCAACGTTTTATGTGAGATTCTAATAGAAAAAGCAGAAAAACTTATACAAACACATATATTGAATTTTTGAGTCTAACTTGCCCTGAACAGTCGTTTCTGAGCGTTTCAGACGCTAAACAGGTCTAAATAAGCCAAAACAAGCTTATCATGACACACACTTGTCTTTTTGCCTGTTTTGATAATAATTGGTTTGGAAATGGCTATTCTCAACGTTTTATGTGAGATTCTAATAGGAAAAGCAGAAAAACTTATAAAAACACATATATTGAATTTTTGAGTCTAACTTGCCCTGAACAGTCGTTTCTGAGCGTTTCAGACGCTAAACAGGTCTAAATAAGCCAAAACAAGCTTATCATGACACACACTTGTCTTTTTGCCTGTTTTGATAATAATTGGTTTGGAAATGGCTATTCTCAACGTTTTATGTGAGATTCTAATAGGAAAAGCAGAAAAACTTATAAAAACACATATATTGAATTTTTGAGTCTAACTTGCCCTGAACAGTCGTTTCTGAGCGTTTCAGACGCTAAACAGGTCTAAATAAGCAAAAACAAGCTTTTCATTACACACACTTGTCTTTTTGCCTGTTTTGATCATAACTCGCTTGGAAATGGCTATTCTCAACGTTTTATGTGAGATTCTAATAGGAAAAGCAGAAAAACTTATAAAAACACATATATTGAATTTTTGAGTCTAACTTGCCCTGAACAGTCGTTTCTGAGCGTTTCAGACGCTAAACAGTTGAAAAAAAGCCAAAACAAGCTTTTCATGACACACACTTGTCTTTTTGCCTGTTTTGATAATAATTGGTTTGGAAATGGCTATTCTCAACGTTTTATGTGAGATTCTAATAGAAAAAGCAGAAAAACTTATACAAACACATATATTGAATTTTTGAGTCTAACTTGCCCTGAACAGTCGTTTCTGAGCGTTTCAGACGCTAAACAGGTCTAAATAAGCCAAAACAAGCTTATCATGACACACACTTGTCTTTTTGCCTGTTTTGATAATAATTGGTTTGGAAATGGCTATTCTCAACGTTTTATGTGAGATTCTAATAGGAAAAGCAGAAAAACTTATAAAAACACATATATTGAATTTTTGAGTCTAACTTGCCCTGAACAGTCGTTTCTGAGCGTTTCAGACGCTAAACAGGTCTAAATAAGCCAAAACAAGCTTATCATGACACACACTTGTCTTTTTGCCTGTTTTGATAATAATTGGTTTGGAAATGGCTATTCTCAACGTTTTATGTGAGATTCTAATAGAAAAAGCAGAAAAACTTATACAAACACATATATTGAATTTTTGAGTCTAACTTGCCCTGAACAGTCGTTTCTGAGCGTTTCAGACGCTAAACAGGTCTAAATAAGCCAAAACAAGCTTATCATGACACACACTTGTCTTTTTGCCTGTTTTGATAATAATTGGTTTGGAAATGGCTATTCTCAACGTTTTATGTGAGATTCTAATAGAAAAAGCAGAAAAACTTATACAAACACATATATTGAATTTTTGAGTCTAACTTGCCCTGAACAGTCGTTTCTGAGCGTTTCAGACGCTAAACAGTTGAAAAAAAGCCAAAACAAGCTTTTCATGACACACACTTGTCTTTTTGCCTGTTTTGATCATAATTCGCTTGGAAATGGCTATTCTCAACGTTTTATGTGAGATTCTAATAGAAAAAGCAGAAAAACTTATAAAAACACATATATTGAATTTTGAGTCTAACTTGCCCTGAACAGTCGTTTCTGAGCGTTTCAGACGCTAAACAGTTGAAAAAAAGCCAAAACAAGCTTTTCATGACACACACTTGTCTTTTTGCCTGTTTTGATCATAATTCGCTTGGAAATGGCTATTCTCAACGTTTTATGTGAGATTCTAATAGAAAAAGCAGAAAAACTTATAAAAACACTTATATTGAATTATTGAGTCTAACTTGCCCTGAACAGTCGTTTCTGAGCGTTTCAGACGCTAAACAGGTCTAAATAAGCCAAAACAAGCTTATCATGACACACACTTGTCTTTTTGCCTGTTTTGATAATAATTGGTTTGGAAATGGCTATTCTCAACGTTTTATGTGAGATTCTAATAGAAAAAGCAGAAAAACTTATACAAACACATATATTGAATTTTTGAGTCTAACTTGCCCTGAACAGTCGTTTCTGAGCGTTTCAGACGCTAAACAGGTCTAAATAAGCCAAAACAAGCTTATCATGACACACACTTGTCTTTTTGCCTGTTTTGATAATAATTGGTTTGGAAATGGCTATTCTCAACGTTTTATGTGAGATTCTAATAGGAAAAGCAGAAAAACTTATAAAAACACATATATTGAAT